>JAVJGG010000037.1:20257821-20269908 GCA_035590195.1 Aviceda cuculoides | reverse complement strand
AAACTTCACTCTGGGTTTAAGTGAACAAAGTGAAGTTCACTTGAAACCATCAGACTTTCACCAGATTGTTTGTTAGAATTATATTAAACAGCAAAATGCACAGTGTTAAAGAACACACACTGAATCAAGGTCGTTCAAAACTAGAGTTTTAAGAACTGGAGAAATTTGTTTCACCATTAGATGATTGAAATGTAGCTCCTTTTTCATACTGGTGGAAAAGCTTAACCCATCCTGTTGTTCCACCTTGTCAAGAAAATAGTGATACTATTTTATAGCAAAAATAAAATAAAAATGAGTAATTATTAAAGCCTTTACCACTACCTTTCTCCTCACCTCTAAGAGCTGTTGTAGCGAGTTTTTTATAAGGTGGGATTTTACATTTCCTGACCTAAATGCCTGCATAGTCTTAGTGTTACTACACTGTAATTTGCTACATGGTCACCAGCTACATTTTAGTGGTATGAAAAGTGCTGTCGGAATGTAGTAAAGCACAGCTGGCACTGGTTGAACATAAGGAATGAAACTAGAAGCAGCACTGGTATTATTTTTAATGATAAATAAATTAATTTTCAAGCACTTAATCGGTGTCGCAAGCCTTGTTTTTCTCGTTGTGCGAACATCTGTCAATGCTTCTACTTAGTTTGGTAACTCATTGAGGATTCTGAAAATATAGGTGATGTCATTTTCAATTGTATGTCATTCAAATTTCAAAATTACCTTATTGAACAATATATAGGCTAAATTCTACCAAAGTGATTTAGAGGCAAACCCAGTGCGAGACAATGTTTTACTATGGAACACAATGAACACCTTGAATTGTTGGCTAAGAAACAGGATGAATAATCAAATACAGGTAGGGACATCAGTACAAGATTAATAAAAATATTCAGCTTGACCACCATGTTTATACATGCAAAATTTCTTGTCATCATATTATATTCAAACAACCAAAGAGTTTTCATAGGTGATCATTTTAAATATTGGGAAGTAGAGATTTACTACAACTGTACCCATTGCTATAGAGCAGAAGGTATCCCTTAAGCGCTAATATCACTAGTAAAAATGAAAAGCTTATTTCAACAACTCTTTGCTTTCATAGAACACTGTACAGCACTAGAAAGTATATACCTCATTACAAACCACAGTCTGTTCTAATTTAGACACATGTAAATAACACTGGAGTTGTTCCAGATTCATATCAATGTAATTGATAGCAGAATTTGGGTAGTATACACACACACACACACATATACATATATATATATACACACACAATAAGCTTTCCTCACACTACTGTGTATAAGATTTTTAGAATAAGGAAAGCTACTTTTAAAATAAGCAACTTGTATTTTGGATTACAGATTTTTGTCAGAACAATCTTTTGCTTATTTGATCCTGAAGCGTATTAACTTCTGTAATCCCAAATAATTGATTCTCCCTTGATAATCAGAGTTCAGATTTAGCTTTCTGGACTGTTTGCCTTACAAGTGTTTTGTACCTTGTCTTGGAAAGTACTATGCGAGAAGGTCAGCAGTGAACTATTAGAGTTTACTGTATTTCTGGCTGGATTATGACATAGGCTGGATATTTGGCTGATGTCTTTTACTCTCTATGCAATTGTATTAATGTCTTTCATATGTTAAGAACCCTTTTCATCAGAATATCTCAGCCATTTATAAAGGTGGCTGAGTGCTGTTGGCCATGTTTTTACAGATGGAGATCTATAGGTGCAGGGGGTGATGCAAGGGGCAGAAGGCAGTCCTAGAAACCAGTTTATTGGCTCTTATTTCTGCACTCCAACCACTGGATTCTGCTGTCTCCGTATAGATTTAAAGGATTAGCTTTAAACTAAGCCAGTTTTACAAAATGCATTCAAGTTGCACTGGCTGTTTTTGCTATGTTCAGAAATAAGTAGCAGCATCTACCAGTGTAATGGCAGGGCAACCACAATAAAGATCCTTGTGAATTCAGACTGGGTTGTGCTGGTTAGATGCTCCAGGGAGTGTTTGGCAATGCTGTCAGTAATTTTATCATCCACAAAGTGGTTCATCTGTAAACCAGTGGCAAGGGCCACATAATGGTTCCCCTTGTTCAAGCAGAAGAGAGGAAGAGTAGGATTTAGCAGTTTCAAAGGGGCAGCTGGTAGACTGAAACCTCATCAAAATGCCTTAAGCAAATTATCACTCATTCTTCCACAGTAATCTCTGGCAACTTGAACAGCCCCTTGGGACTGTGGGCAGCTAGGCACAAATTAGAGCAAATCTGAATCGCTCCAAGTTTTTGTCAGGAGCTCAGTCTTCTCAACCAAAGAATGTGAAAGGGCTGGTTTAGCCTCCACCTCCAGGAGAAATCTCCAGCTTAACAGACGTAAGAAGCACTGTCTACCAGAAAGACTTTGACAGGGACTTAACTGTAGGCCTTGAACTGGATCAAAGAAATAAGCCTTTTCATCCACAATGAAATACAACCTTTCTCAGGTCAGTTTTTTGCCTATTGCTTCTCTTCCTTAGCAGAGAGGCTCACAAGGACGCAACCAACGGAAAGGGCAAAGTGCCAAAACCCAGAAAGATCCAACCCATAACAGACAGCAGTTCTTCACCTAATACAACTAAAATGTGATTTCAGTGGCCATGTAAAACAGCCCATTAAAAATAAAACTGCCACTGATAAAGCAGGGCAGCGATAGCAACATGTCCTACCCATAGTTGAGCAATCGCGAGCAGGTCCGTGGTCAAGCCAGGAAGTCCGAAGACCTCAGGAAGAGGGCTGGAGGGTGGTGTACCTCCAGCACAGCTCAGGAGGGGACTGAAGCCCTGGGGCTGAGCTCAAGTGGACTTCTGGGCCTTGGGTGGGGAGGGCAGAGACCTCAGGTGAGGCTGGTCAGGGCCATCAAGGCCTCTGAGTGCCCCAGGCAGTCCCTGTTTCTCCCAGGGCAGGACGAAGATTTCCTTCTGTTGGTTAGGCAGGATGACCTTAGGGTCCCAGGCCATATTCTGCTCTCACGTGTACCACAGTCTAAATCTGGAGTAAATTTGTTGCGGTTGGAGGACCCTTAAAGTGCCGCATCTCTTTTCTGCTGTCAAGAAACAGCACAGCTTTACTTCCCTTGTTCTCCCTCGTTTTTACGCGCTCCTTGAAGGTGCCGGTCTTTCCGCAAGAGGTGCGTGCCATGGACGGTATTCACAACCTGTGCAGAATCCCTGTCACCAGGAGACTGGCAGTTCCCCCTTCGAGAAGCGAAGGACAGGAATAGCAGGGTTGCTGCAGGTCACTGCACCACCCTGAAAGTTCACACGCCACCTGCTATAGCCCTGACAGGTTACCCGTAATAAAATAATGTTATTTCAAAAACACGTGAGGTCTAGCTCAGCTGCTTGGGCTCACCAGCGGGCAGCTCTGCCCCATTTCAGTGACAGTATGTGCCAACAGCAGGTCTGGTGTGACTGGTTATAACAGTTTCACACATTTTTCTTTTTAAGTTGACTCTTTCTGCTGTTGTATCTTCCCTCTGAAAGACAGAGGCTTCGTGTGTAGCTTGAGTAAGGTGGGGGACAGTCTGGCATTGACCCATGGCAGTAAGAGACTCCATCTTTATGCTGATTCCTGTGTGCTCCATGCAGTTTTCCCATTCCCTCTTTGCCTGTCTGGAAGGACTGCTGGCCGTGCTTTCTTCTTGAAAGAGTGATAAATAGGAGCTTTGTAAGCTTTTCCCAATTCCCTGTACAAATGCATAGGATGAGTAACTTGCTGACTTGTCCTTAGTAGAGTAATTTGCTACCATCGCTACCCTAACTAGACAAAAATACTTGCTTTCTCACATAAGACTAACAAATACACCCAGAAGAGAAAATACACATACATGCTGGGGAGGAGGTGGTTTTGTTTTTTCTTCTCTTATTGTAGGCTCATTGGTAAAGCTCTAAAAACCAGCGCTGGCCACAGTGGCTGTGTAGCAGTCGTAGTCCCGTATGTATGTTCACTTGCACTTTTCCTATTTTTGCATATTATTCTGGGAACAGTAAGCCCTCTCCCTTTCCCCATTTACCCATTTCTTAAAGCTCTCCTCCAGCCAGGGCCAGATTCTGCTTGTCCTGCTCACATGAACGACCCCCTGATCTCCCATCACGCCAGGGCAGGCTGCAGGATGGGGTCCCTCTCGTGCACCCCCCCAAGAAGGCAACTGCTGGGCCGCACGGGCGGCCGGGTCCCCGTTTCTCCCCTTCTTTCCCTTCCCTCTGCCGGAGGCAGCCCCGTCTCCTGAGGTGCTGGGCTGCTGTAACAGGATCTCCCCGCTGCTCCCTGCTCTGGACTTTGTTTTTCTTGGCACGCTGCTCACTGAGACACTTTAAAACAGAAAGCAAGTCAAAGCGCTTTTGGCTTACTTCCTCGCCTCTGCTCCCCCCTTTCCTTTCTTGAAACAGTTTGTGAATAAAATAGCAATATTCTCTCTTGAAAGCGTTCAGCTACAATGTTAAAATTTGGATCCTGAGGACTATTTTCAGTGTTCAGAAGTGGCAGATGTTTGCAACAGGCACAGCGGGAAAAAGCCATCCCGGATTCCTGCAGCAGGAAGTTAAGGTGCAGGCTCGATTTTTGGTAGAAATACGAATCCCCGTAGATCACTTGCTGCATATTTTAATGACATTTAAACATAACCAGATACAATTAATACTTGAGAAGCGAGGAGCTATTCGAAGCAGCAGGATCTGAAAGCGCTGTGTTCAACTGAAGACTTATTCACCATTCACTTAGAAATGGGCTGAAAACAGTCTGTAGGAAATTAACTAAAATAACACTTTTCCCAAATGGAATATTTTAATTCATGCTAATACGAAATGCTAAGAAAATATATGTATCTGTAAAGGATTCTTGTAAGCATAAAACAAATGATACTTCCCCTGCTTCTTTCTCAGCACGGCTGAGATTTCTAGAAAATGTGAAGGAATTTTAATCTCTCGTGACTGTGTAGCACAGTGCTTGAGTCTATATGGGGGATGGAAAATTTACATGCACCTGGAAGCAAACATAAATCACAGTCAGCCCAAGCACTTTGCAGACTCCACAGCCTCCTCCAGCTAGCTATCTACACATTGCAACTCATTCCAGACATTTTCAAGACCAGAATATCTGCTGCGTGTTTTTTAACACAGCGGCACTGCACCATTTACACTCGCACAACAACTTCGAGGGAGTTAAGCTGTTAGACTCTGTAATCTGGCATAGTCATGGTTTGGCCTAGTCTTCCGTGATTTTACCCTACTTGAGGATCTGGCCCATGAAATAGGAAAGTGAGAGCAGCTGGGACTCAACAGAAAATCTGTCACATCTATAGAACCATAAAGAAGCAGCATGTGATCCGAATACGCTCAAGTTTGCAGTTCTTCAGCGTAGATCTGCTGACAACAGGGGCTGTGGGACTGACACCAGCTGGGAATTCACCCCAGCATTTCCCGAAGTTCACACTAGCCGTGTGAAGATAGTAACCCATTTCTTCTTCATTTACCATTCCCTCCATGGCAAAAGGAAATCAACTGCAAGAGGTATGGTCTCAGAACAAGCCTGCACTGCGGTATATCCTCAAAGGCAGAAGGCAGGACATTCAAGGCTGTTTCTCCCCAGGAACTGCAGGCTGAGAGCTCTGCTCGTACGTACCTGGGGGCATCCTTTGAGAGAACCAGGTGGCTCCTGCCATAGAACTGTCGTTTCTAGTACATAAATATCTTGCACAAATATAAGTGAAGGTCTGAAACTTAGTGTCATGTAAGAGTTTAGGGAGAAAATAAACCCACATATTGTAAGTTCTTCTAGCAGATTAATAAACAAAAAAATCCATATCTCTGTGTTAGTGCAATGCCGGAGGTTTGGTTGCCAGGCTTTGCATTTCATCTTACCTACATTATTGCAGAAAATTAAAGACATATGAGAAATCAGGAGGAATTCCAGATATACTGTATAAAATGTTGATACAATACTGCAGTTGTACAAGTACCTACAGAAAAATCTTACTTTTTGATGACTTCAATAAGTATGTAGTATGATAGAGATATGTAGTATGATAGAGACACTAACCTGATATCATGTTACCCAAAAGAAACAAACAGAACACTGGAAGAAAAATGCAGTAGGAGGTACTGAAATGGTTCGTGCTTTTGTATACCATCTCCCATATTGCAGCAGCAGCCGCAGCATGACTAAGTGCTACAGATTTGACGTGTTTTGAATGACCATATATATTGTGGTTCAGAGCACAATGCTGTTTCACAGCATGAAGGTATTGGGATGTGCCAATGAGAACTCATGTTATGTTTTATAACACTCTTACAGTGATACTTGAGCGTGAAAAATTTTTTTTCAGTGATGCTGGGAGATCTGCTGGCTCATGTTCTTTCCCCATTTTTGCCTGCTGTTCAGAAATATTACAAGGAGGTAGAAAAGGGGGAGGAAAAAGTGAGGAAGTAGATATGATTGTTGGTAGGATTATTGATCAGAGATCAATTCCAAAATACTGATATTTGCAGATAGTGAGATTTCTTTTGCTTGAGCCTGTTCAAAAGTGCCCTACTAGCAGGGTTCAAGTAAACATAGTTCTAACAGTCTCTGCTCATTATACCTACTCTTAAATACCAAAATACACCAGTCAAAATTTGAAATTTTGGGGAATGCTCTGTCTTTAACAACAGTGTTTTCTAAATATTACATGTTGCATTTCACATAACATATTATTGTTGTTTACCATAATATATTAAGTGTTTAGGTAGTAAGAATGCTTTCCTGGCTAGTTCTTTCGAAGAGATTCTTCTGCTGGAAAAGTATGCAATAGCTGATGATACTAATTTCCATGTAAAGTAGATATAGTTGTTATTCCAGTGTGCAGTGAATAATGAATAATAAGAATAATCTATTTTTCCATTTTTCTGTACGCTTCTAGTAAAGAACAGAAATAAAACTAAGTTGCATTACGCATCTTGAAGACTAAGCTTTTCTTGTTGCAATTGTGACGCCATGAAGAAAATTGAATAGCCAAGGGCCTAGATAGGTTTTTCATCATCATTTAGATTCACTTTTAAGTCACCTGCACAGATTTACACAGCCCAGACAACTAAGGTAGCTATCAGTATGGTTGTGTTAGTCTACTAACTAAACTACTCTACTAAAACTAACGCAGTTAAAAAGCAGTTAAACCCAGCAACTTGCCTCTCGGCTGATGGTCTCAAAAGAGCAAAAGATAGCCCACAGAAACGGAACCAGTTTGGGGAAAAGTAATGGGTATTTCTTCTTTGGTGGGTCAGAGAGCCAGTCCCAAGCGGTTAGGATCGGCTGCAGGGCACAGCTTGTGCTGGCTCGCTTCTGTTGACAGTTAATTCCAGTCACTGAGGTGATAAATTGGATTATCAGGAGACAGAATCGGGAGTGGTCCAAGTGGCAGAGCAGCTCGAGCACATAGTGCTGCTGAGTTCGCGCTGCGGCGGACCCGTCCCCTGCGCCGCGGCAGAGCACGGGCAGCCGCAGGGGACGGCTGAGGGACGAGGTGACGCAGCGGCCGGGGATGCTGGAGCGAGGGAGGCAAAGTGAGCAGCTGCTGCTGCTGCGTCTCAATAGGACAGTGCAGTTAGGAACAATCATAATCTTGGAAAATGCTATGTTTGGTAAGAAAATGCTGTCTTTTAAACTCCTGTTCTAAAAACTCATAAAAACTGGAGTGGGAGGTATTGCAAAATAGCCTATCATTTATAGAGTTTGAACTCAATACCGTGTTAATAAATGTAAACATTTGCCTTTTATTAGTAAGAAAATAATTTTAATGGTTTATGCCTCTACTTAATTTAATAAAACTGTTTTACATCTCTGGTATGTGTGCTTAGTGGATGGTACTTATTAAATAAGTAAGTGTATGCCAATGGATGGTAGTTATTAAAAAATCACTGTATGCCAAAAGCTGTCAGACAAGCTTACTGTTAAATAACGGGTGGCAAAAACATTTGCGTTTAACAAACAGAGGAGAATTAAGGCAAAAGAAATTATGTTAGCCTAACATAAAATGTATATTTCTTTTATAAAATTGGCCTTGAAGAACTCAATATTGACTTATTTAAGCACACATTTTTTCCAGGGTCTTTTCTGAGTGTCCAGGCCAGGACTGCCTAGGAGCAGCACTCTCATATGTAATAGTGTGCGGTTCATCTCGTAAACAAGGGTAGAGTGCAATGTATAGTGTGTACCCATACATGCCCTGGTTTGGGCTGCTGTGTTAGCAAGCATTTGAACTGCTGACATGAACTGAGAGACACCTTCACTCAGTGAAATCTTACTGGTGGCTGCAAAATAGGCAGTAAAGGCAATAGCTCAAAATGAATGCCTGACAGAGAGAAACATTTTGAGAAACTCTCTACTCCAGTATTTCTCTGGTGACTGTGCTGTCTTCTTCCGCACGGACCTTCTTCTGCTCCTCTGAAATTCTCGGCAGCATTTCTTACCACTATTGCTAGTGTAGCGTAGAGAGATACACCACCCTCTGCACCTAAAAGGAGGGAACCCACTCATTCCCAGACGTGAAGATACAATACCTCTGGCTCAGAATACTATCAAATACCATGATGACAACTCATTTTATGGCTCCAACTGCTGTAGGAAGACACAGATGTGAAACAGGAATCTGACTGCTTTGTATAATCTTGGCTACTTAACAGAGACGTGGGAGAGCTTGTAGGAGAATAGGGCACAGGAGAGTACAATTGTGCGCAAAAAACTGGAGGAGGGTCACACCCTGCACTGTCCTTTTGCCAATTTAGAAGACAATTATGGAGAAGAGGCTTTGCTCAAGCCACACACATTGAAAAAAGTGGAATTAGAGGGAAGTGATTAAGAGAAGGGTTAAGAGAGGGAAGATGTAAATCCAGTCTCCTGGGCTTTATTTAGAAATATCTGGCAAGCAAGACTTCCATAACAAGTCAAAAAGCACATTTGCATTTTGAAGTCATGACAAAATACATGTTATGCTCAGTAATGTTACACTTCAGCAGTTACAATTGTTTTTAATTAAGTTTGTACATTACATGTATGCATACAGATGCAGAAATGGATGGCCTAAGTTAACTGTTTGTCGCCTGGTTTCCAGGAAGGCCACAAAGAACTGACATGACAACATTGGGTATTTTACCACCAGAACTGTGCTAACCACATTTTGGCCTCTCCATTGTGTCTCAGGACAATCTTACATCATGTACTACACTGTATAAGAGCCAAGGAAAGTCATTTAAGAACGTAAACTATCCTTCATCTTAGGGTGATCAGAGGCAATCAAAATCACAAGTCCTATAGTATTTATTCAGACCACTGTATAGAGTGAGATCAGTGAAAGATAATGAAAGATTTTAGATGGCCAAAAGTAGAAAGAGGACGGAGAAGTAACAAGTGCTTAGCTTGCGCTGAAGTAAGCATCTATCACACGAATCCAAAAGATAGCTATGTTTTTTCAGGGACAGGCAATGTAAAGTTGCAAGGACTAGAAGATGAGTAAAGTTATTAGAAGCTCCAGTGATAGTTTCATGTGTTCTCTTATCTTCCAGATATTTCCAAATTTGGCTTGCCTGTTTCCTTTTGCCATATAGACTTGAGTGCAGGCTGATTGTCCTCTAATACCTCCCTCCCCCTTAGAGTGTCTGAAGAACAAGGACAAAGTCCACAGGTGATCTGTTCTTGGGGAGCATTTTCTGTTGAGGAACCCACTTCTGCACGCAAAGCTATGGGGCTTAGCCAGCCCCAGTAGCACAAATGTTTTCGGTCGGAGATAATCCCGAACAGCAGTGGCACTGCGAGAGCGGGGAGAGCCCACCTGCCTCCAGGTGCCAGATGTTCTGAGTGGGCACAAGTTCCACTGAGCCACGGACCGTCACGGGCTCGTGTGGGGGGAGCAGTCGTGACCAGTGAAGGTGCATTGCGGCATGTCAGAATTTAGTTGCCTATAGCTACTTAGCAGCGATCGTTGACGTTTAGGTTTCATTTTTTCACCATTTTTTCAACACTGAGAAAGCAGCCGCCGGAACAGAAACAAACATTTTTTGAGGAGAGCGTTGCACCATGGTTTGGTAGGTGCCTTTACCAGAGTAAACTATTCAGAAAGACCAGAAAATGTTATTGTCAAGCCTAGTGATGTGGACTCCTGGACTTTAGGCATATAAAAGGAAAAGAGTAGTTACTTCAAGAGTTGCTGAGAACAGCCTCACTTTCTCAAGTAGGAAATGAAGCTAAATACTTCAAAATGGAAAATTTAAAGTACAGTCAAAGTAAGTGAAAAAATGTCCTCAGGTTAAAGTGAGCTACTTTGGCTTAGGTCTCTGAGCATTAATTCCTGCCAGCAATACTTAGAAAAAATATAAACTTAATTAGGACAGAAGGACTGGCGTGGCTATTGGCCTTATTTTTATAAATCATTCAATGTTGCTCCATCTAACCCTGCCAATGAATCTGTTTCTTTGATCTTAAACTAACAGGATTAAAACCAACTTGTTAAAATTGAATCCTGAGGTCACAGTGAAGATTTGTTAAGGCAGAACTTTGTTAAAGCTGCTATGTTTTCTTTTAGAAAAACAAAAGCAGTTATTTACGGAGTTTATAATTCCAAAAAGCTTTTATTTCAGGGTTCCTTAATTATGATGGTAGACAATAATCATATTTTTACAGATAAATATATTTTAGTTATAACAAAAAGCTATTCGTCATCCATCATCCATTCAGTCTGGGGGTAGAAAGGGATATGTTCTGTGAATGTGTCACAGCATCTTTGTGTTCAGGAGGACTGACAGCCCCTCCAGCATCTTTTCTGGAGCTCCTATACTGTCATTAATGGAAATAAGTTGGAGTTTGAAAATAAATCTTTGCAATTGTGATATTTCCTTGCATTTCATGTATACTCAAAAGGTAAACATAAATTGCTTAACTGAGTTAATCCAGAAACAAATGGCAACATGACATATTTCTCTGCATGCTGAAATCCTGCGGAAGAGGCACCTGAGATGATCTAGCAGGTGGGCTCGGCTTTCTCTCCTTTGCTCTGTTCCAGTGCAGTCTATAATGGTACTGGGAAGCTCCTATAATTATTGGGAATCTTCCCCTCATTTTGTAAAAAGGAGTAAGTTGCAAAGCATTGTATAATTTGATTCCAACATCTTTACAGAAATGTTATGTTTGAAGCGTTGGCAGCAATCTTGAGGTTACTCACATTAATAACAAACTCTATAACAACATTTACTGCTACACAGAATTTAATAGGTAAATTAAACATAGTAGCGGTTTCATTATTTAGTAGTGGCCTTACGTAACAATTTTATTTTTATTAGCAGGGGTGTTATATTGTAAAAATTGCCTATATTATGAACTACAAAACTACACTATAAACCTGAGCAAAGAGGCCAGTCAACCACGTGTAACTGCTGCATTCC
Source organism: Aviceda cuculoides (assembly GCA_035590195.1). Taxonomy (NCBI): domain Eukaryota; kingdom Metazoa; phylum Chordata; class Aves; order Accipitriformes; family Accipitridae; genus Aviceda; species Aviceda cuculoides. Next base: position 20,258,470 of record JAVJGG010000037.1, on the reverse strand, counting down.
AGAGTCAACATACTAACTTAGTCTTATGTCTAACATGATTTAGTATATAGCTAATGAGAGTAAGTCATGAGAGACACAAAGAGTATGTATTTATGTAGAAAATGTGAACCTTATTCCTTTACAAGTAGTCCAAGTAGTCATGGAATATATGTGCATGTAAGTAATGGTAAATGAGTAAAGCACAGCCATAAGATTAATTCATAGAGACTAATTCATACAGATGAAATACTGTAGCGGTTCAGCACTGTATTAGTGAAATGCTGAAGAATGTCATTTGTGGGAAAGCCTCGATGAGCTGTCATCAACTCATCAGTTTGCTGGAAAAAAATATGGTCAGTTAAAAAAATGACGGGTTAGGTTTTTAGTTAATGTAAATCATTGCTTTTTGTGTTCAGTGGCAAAAGAACACTAGCAGCAAAAGATCTGTCCTATTCTTTCACTTTTGTTTCATCTTTTCGTTATGACTAAATTAAAAGAGATTTCTCATTTCTTATGTTACTTAGTTGAATTTGTTTGAAAGCTGCTTGACTATTGTATTGAGTGTGTGTGGCAAGGTTTTGGTAGCAGGGGGGCTACAGGGGTGGCTTCTGTGAGAAACTGCTAGAAGCTTCCCCCATGTCCAACAGAGCCAACACCAGCCGGCTCCGAG
>JAVJGG010000037.1:20164049-20257421 GCA_035590195.1 Aviceda cuculoides | reverse complement strand
TGGAGCAGGCTGTGCCTGAAGGACTGCAGCCCGGGGAAGGGACCCACGCTGGAGCAGTTCGTGAAGAACTGCAGCCCCTGGGAAGGGACCCACGTTGGAGAAGTTCATGGAGAACTGTCTCTCCACTGTCTCGACCCACAAGCCTTTTGTTATATTTCCTCTCCCCTGTCCAGCTGAAGGGGGGAGTGATAGAGCAGCTTTGGTGGGCACCTGGCATCCAGCCAGGGTCAGCCCACCACAACTATTTACTCTCTTATTCCAATTAAAGATCTGTGGCGTTACAGGAACTGTTTATTTGCCTAGTCAATTGGCTAGATTTTTGATCTGCTTTATTATTATATACTAAATTCCTCTGAAGTCATACAATATTTACTTGTAGCCTTGCCTGGGTGCAAAAGAAAATATAAATTCACATCTTTGACTTACTGAAGACTAATCATGTACCATAAACAATTCTGAACAGGCAAGATGTGGATCAGATTGCCTTCCCATATGATTTTTGTTAGAAGAACTAGCTAGAAATTCAAGTACAAAAAGTAGCATTATTTTACCTTCTCATTGCATTAATGTGTTCTGCGTACCTTCAGAATTCTTCATTACTAGTTAGTTACACTGTTAGTAAATATATCAGTGGAGTACAAAGTGATAAAAGCAGTTGTCTGGTAGTGAGAAAATCTACTTAGAACTAAAAAAATATGCTATTTGTAATCAGCACAAGTTATAAATACTTCAAGTTGCACTTTGAAGAAGAAAGAAGCTGTTAGTGTAGAAAATGAGGAGTGCATTTCATCAACGAATATTTACATTGTGAAAGATATTTTCTACTAAGATGGAAAAAAATGCGTCACCTTTTCACACTTTCAGAAAAATGGCCAATGTGTTGGTAAGAAGTTGGCTTATTTCTCTGGACCATTTACAAATACGTATGCATAAGCAAGCTGTAAAATTTCCAAGCTCACATCAAAACACCAGTAACAGTGCAGGGCGCAGATTCCAAGGGAGTTTCCAGTGCCCCGTGTCACGGAGCCAACCATTCATTGCGATGCCGAAAAGCACAGCAGCATTCAGAAGTTGTACGCTCACATCTTAGAAAGGGCACTGGGATTAAAACATCAGCGTACGCAGGTGTTCTATTAAAACCCTACGAAATTGTATGGCCAAAACCCAAATTATCCAGCAACCCTGAAGAGCACCCCTGAGCGGTTCATTATCTGCAGTTTAGATCGGTGATAGTGCTTTCCCGCTAAATCTTACAATGCTGCTGCAAAGCAGTAAGATGAAAGCATAAACTACCAGAAAAAATCATAGTAAGCGGTTCTGTGAGGAGGATGGCTGCAAGCAGTATCACTTCAAAATACATGTTTGTCTGACATTCTGCGTCAGATCTGACTGAAGGCCCCCGCAGCAGAAAACAGACTGTGTAAGGACTAAGAAACCACAGGCGGAAAGGACAGAGACCATTATTTTGAAGTTTATTAAGCAGATAATCACATATCTTGATTTGTACTACTTAACTCTGTATGCTGTCCCACTGACTAAAGTAATAAGGAAGCAGAGAGAGGATTTCAGAGAATGGAAAGTTCAACAACCTGTTTTTCCTGTAGTTACTTTTAACTTCATGTTTAGTAGCAAAAAGTGTTTGGATTATCTAGACATGGTGGTTCTTGGTCATCATAAGAAATGGTGACACAAAGAACATGCTTATCTGCACGGAAAAGTATTATCCAAAATTACGTATGTTTAAAGCAGAAAAAAACCCAATTTGTGTGGAATGCAGCCATAGAGGAGGAGACACAGCACAGAAGATCTTGGGGTACTTTTCAGGCAAGAAGGAGTATCATCACGGCCATGGCCAAATTCCATTTCAGATCAAAAAACAGACCTAAAATGATGCATAACTGAGCTCTGTAGCCCCTAATGAAGATCCTTGCTGCCTAACAAAATCCAGATCCCCAGGTAGGCACCCAGCTACCTTTTCAGTACAGTAAGAAGAGATAAGCACCTTAACATTCAGAAGAGCCAAATACTAATTGACACACTGTCTTCCAGCTCCTCGTGATTTCACACTTTAGTACATGTGAGCATGACTTTGGCTGCTGAGGTTAGAATTATAAATGTCACAGTTAACATTCAGGTTTTTAAAGTTTGAAGGGGAAAGTGTTGTTTCATGTTGAATATTGGCTTCTTCCTGAAAAGGCAATAATAAAAGTGTCAGATATTCCCCTATAATCTGTTTAGGCATGCCAGCTTTCCGTAGGGAACATAAAAGCTTGACTGAGAAGAAGAAAAGCTTTGAGTATCAGACTAGCCTTTTCCCCCCCAGCTTTGTAGCATTACCCCAAGTATAACAGAGATACAATCTATATTGTCCTAATGCTTTGTATACTTTGTGTTAAATAATCACTTGAAGCTTGTCTGGAAACCATGAAACTCTACTGTCCGTGTCCTTCATGTATCTGTTTCTGTTTCAAATGCATTTTCAGGTGCTCTTCCAGGCTTTTAAAATTACACTGGCAGCTTCTCGTGAACTTCGGGGGGCGGGGGGAAATCAGGCAGTTTTAATCTTCCCAGTGTACTTCATGAAAGCAGTCACTGGGCTGTTTGAGGGATTAACCAACAGGAGCTTTAAACTACTCACTCATGTAAGCAAGTGCCCCAGCCAGCTTCCAGCGAAGCATGAACGCGCGCAGCCTTTAATGGCAGCTGGCATTAAAGAGCGCTCCCGCATCACATGCTGCGTCGGGCTTTGGTGGAAGGCCCTTGACATCAGAAAGAGCTGAACTCTGACCTTGGCCCTTGCCACCTTGATTATCAGCGAGAGCAATTTGTTAAGGGTTATTGTGTGTGCAGGTCTGCATCAGTCGGGCAGTTAAGAATTTCTAAAGCGAACAGCAAGGAGCTACATAATGTGCTACATACAAAGGGCTTTCACATTTGAATTCATATATCGCGCATTACACACGCAAATTGCGTTAAAAGATTGTTAAATTGTACATTGAAAGGCTCGGCAGCTAGGACAGCCGTATATTCTTTCCTTTAATCCCGTGATCACATACTGTCCCCCAAACCTCCCTTCAATGCACACGACTGATGGCACTGCCTGGGACGAGCAGCTTTTCGGTACTTTTGTGTTACCCTTATTGTTCAGTGGGTGTTTCACATGGCTGACTTACTGACGCGCTCTGAACTTTGCTTCAAGAACAGAATTGCTAATTTTGCCACGGTTGTCCCTTTTTGTGTCTTTTTCACAACATTAATTAATCTTCCCAACTGCAAAGTGAGATGATATTAAGAGGTAGGAACCTGAAGTACAGGGAAAACAAGCCATCCCGTGGTGGGTGACAGGCCAGATTTGACAGGCGGTATGCCTTAGACCTGATCTCAGGGCGTTGGGAGTTACATCACCACTTCGAGTGTTTAGAGCAGGGACACTACGGTAGCGTGAGGTCGTGGGGTGGCAGCGCTCCAGCAGACGAGGTGCCTCACGCCGGGCATAAACGCGCCGGGGAACGTTCAGCTTGTGGCCACCTGCGAAAAGCTCATTTTGAGCGATCTGCAGCACAGCAACGCTCGACTGTTTTCAAAAACAGCCTATATTTCCCCCCAAAAAACCTCTCCCATCATCATCCCCGGTCTTTCTGGTTTCTCCTGCAGCACGTGTCCCTCCAGCCCCTTTCCCTCAGCTCTCCTGCCCCAGCCGGTCCCAGACTCGTGCAGGCACAGCTCGCCACCGCACCCTGCAAACCCCGGGCTACGCCGTCGCCCTGAGGTTTTAGCCGGGGTGCTGCTGTCTTCTTCATCCACTCCTCTCCTGTCTCCAGCGCGGGAGAGGGGAGCCGGGAGCTGCCGGCTGCGGCAGCGCTGGCGCAGGCCGTGCCCAGCGTAGCCGCAGGCGCTGGTGACCTTACCTGCCAAAGCAATGAGCGTATTTTCCCTTATATTCATTCTCAGAAACACATGAGCAATTTTTTTTTTTGCTTGAAAAATTTTCCACAAAACTAAATGTGAAGCAGATATCCGGCGTGGATAATTTCAGTCTCGTGGATAAAACTGGTAAAACGCAAGCAACTGAGAAATGGTCTGAAAAGGTGCCAAGGATGACTAGTTACAGGTATTTTTACCAATCTCAACTAAAATATATAATGTACAAAAAGGTGCTGTGGAATACTAATGTTTTTGAAACCTCCCTAGTTATTCCATATTATATGTAGAAAGGATGGAAGTTCTACTTAGTGCATGTTTTGCAGCTGGGCATCAACCAAAGCATAGGGAGGTTGATAAATGTTTCCAAGGGCTGTATTTCAATGATCCAGAAAGTGGTAGGGATGAAGTAAAACAGGTATCAAACCCATTAATTACAGCAGTCAACTGAGACTGAAGGGCAACCAGTAGAAATATAATAAATATCCAGGCAAAAAATGGGAACTGGGACATGACACAGATCAGGAAACCAACGGACTCTGGTGCTGAAGCAGAATCAGGCCCCACCACGGGGGCCACAGACTTCAGATGAAGGGTGCGCAGCCGTCCGCAGCAGCTAGGTTTGGAAACCTGCTCCCTGGGTGCCTCCTGGACCTGACTCGCAGAAAATTAAGAATCCCACAGGTGATTTCACTAGCTGATAAAGATACATAGATCTGCAATAATTTTGTTGTTGTTTAATTCTGGTTTTTTTTTTTTTATTTGATACTGACAATTTTAATTTATGAACTGATGCACTGAGGTTTTTTATTTAACGGGACAGGTTTCTTTAAATAATCTACTTACGACAGAAATGCATACTTCGGCATGAAAAAATAGTTTTGTTCCCCAGCGTCTCTGGAACACCACAGACTTGAAAGCAAAAGTTTTTGTTGTATAAGCAAAAAAAAAAGTGCATGTCAAAGCTGAATTTTCTTTATTGTTTTCCTTGAAAATACCAGCTAAACTTTCCGAGGGAATACATTTTAAAAATCCACATTGGTTGATTAGAAACAAATCAAACCAGATGCACTAACAGCCTTCATATGAATATTCCCAAGCTAGACTAGATCATACTTTGGAACTGAAATTCTGTAGCAGCTTGAAACCTGGAGATTGAGAAAATGTGTTCTGTACTCCTGCCTCTAAGCCTTACCCCTGAATTAAACTCGCAGATTTCATTGAGTTGGTTGCCCATCATAGGGTGCGTTCTGTAATGTGTGGGCTACAGAAATGAACTCTGGATGTGTTTCCAGCATTAAGACTGGTAGCTCTGTCAGATGTCACCCTTCCCTAGTTAAGATATTTACTGACAAACCACTCTCGAATTCTTGGAGAAAGGCATTCTGGATTTCCAGAGCTATGTGCAATACATTTGTTTAGATACATATATAAAGTTACTCAAGCAAAAGTACCTGCAAGGTCAGGACCTACATTTTCTCAGAGTAGCAAATATGAGCTGCACGTTAATACTGAAGCCACTTTCATGACTTAATGTTGCAGCGTGTGATAGTGTAGCTTCAGAAGAGGAATGTCATTTCAACGGGGAATCTATAATGAATGAGATATGTAATGAACAGAAATCGCTGCAACAGCCGTAAATCTGGTACATGGTATTGTTTGCTGTACTTTGTCTCGCTCTGTGCCAAAAATGAATTTTTCAGAAATAGTGTCATTGAAATGGTTTGTTAGATACTTTATTTATTAATGCTGAACCGCAAGGCAATGCACTGACCCGGTTTGTGAGATCTCACCTAATTTATACCCATTTAAATGTGTGTAGGAGAACACTATGTTTGACCAAGTAAATATAGTAGACGGGTCCTCAACTATACTGATTTACACCAGAAATCATTTCTCTTTCTGACAAATATTACCTCTAAAGACTAAATAGGAGCTGAAGTATTTAACATTTCAAAATTTGAGAAAACATCTTGAAGAAACCACAGACTTAAAAGGAAAAATCTTAGCTATTCAGGGTGCCTTTGCCCAACCCAGCACCCATTGGAATCCAGGAAAAGGCTCCTAAGAATATCACTTTAGAGCCATACAGCAGTTGGCAAAAACTTTCAAAAGGCGTCCCCTAATATGAAAAATTAATTATTCAGCATTCAACAACATCATATTTTCTGTGTTCACTTTTAAAATACTGTCCCCATTCTGTAAATTTAATTTGATTACAAACTCTTTTTAATTTTGTATTTCCTATAACAAATGCAACTAACATAGATCTTCTACTTATAAATCTGAGTTAATTAAATTGGAGTATGCCAGTGAAAGCAATCTCTTTTTAAATACAGACTCTTTGGGTCCTGAAAATCCCTCTTACTAGGAATAACTGCATTACTTCAAAGCAACTAGTGAAAACCGAGTGCTCTTTCATTTTTTAATAAAGAGATTTTCTGGTCCAAGGGGGCACACCTGATATTGTTTGCATCCCAAGCAAGTGGTCTGTAATAAGTGGCCCAATGAAAGTTTAAGCCTGCTTTCAAGGGTCATCGGCTTTTCTGACTGTTACTTGATCTGTTTAGAACTGGCTAATTTGTTAATCAGAGCAAAGCTTCAGACTTACTGTGATCACCTCCTTAATGCTGTTTTCACAGACTAATAATTAAAGCAAAAATTCTATACCCAATTGTCATATGCTTTTCTAAAAAGACAAAATAAATCAACATCTGGTGTAGTATTAAATCATGTTTCAGATGTCAGAAGTTTGTTCTGTTCATACAGAGATTTAAAACTCATTTGCTCCAATATTTTGCATCAAGGATTTTCCTTTTCCTCTCACATACTACCTATCAGTTTGAGTTGATTTTCATCTCTCACTAGTTTATGTCTACATGTTTTAGTGGGATTAGTCCCTATTCAGACGGTGAATAATGCAAAACAGACTTACTATCCTCTCTGTATCCTAAAGCTGGTCAGTTTGTTTGGAGAAAGCATAGAACCTCAACATAATAGAGAATTTAAGGGTTTCTCTGCATGGAAAAGTCACCAAGATATAATTTGAATCTGTTGTGGTTTTTTTTTTTAAATATAGTTAATTGGTGCCAAAGTCCAACTTTCAAATTAAACTTTCTCATTTAGTTCAGTTGAATCCTTTCCTGATAGCTTTACATTAAATAAAAATATTCCAGTCTCCAATGAAAAGAGTGGCCACACAGGTTTTTACTCAAGTTTTGCTAGAAGAATTTAAGTTGTGCCAGGTCAATTTTCTCATATAAACTGCTTTCCCTATAACAATATGGACTCTGTGTGTAGGGAAAATAGAGTGAAAATAGTGGAATGCAAAATGCATGTCAGCTGGAAAATAAGTGACCTGCTTGTAAGAATATTTATGTGTTTTCTCCTGACTTGGCTTGGGGAAGAAAACAGCTTGACAAAACATCAGCTGCGAGCAGGATGTTTCTGCCATTGAAAATCCACATGGTCATACTTGAGAGGCTTCTGGAAAACTGAATTGCTGTAGTTTAGAATCTGGAGAGTTTATTGGAAAGGCATTTACCCTAACATCCGCCGGGCAGGGACGTGTTTTGCCTGTTTGAACTGGTCACTTAGGAGTTATCATAATAATGTCTGCTTTTAGCTCTTTGCTGCGTATTTAGTTAGCTGGAGAAATGCACAGTGAAATCTTTCATTAAAAATGCCTTCATAGTTATACCTATTTGCTAATTTTTTTAGACCCAGTAGAATATTTTGTCTGCCAGTAGAGTATTTGAAAAGGAAGATGTATTCACATCTGAGCTTGCTAAAGCACAAAGTCCTCCTCTTCCTTACTCTGTGTGCATATAAGTCACTGAAAAAAACGCAGTGAAGTTCAAAATCATTGTTCTTTATAGTCTTTCCAGTCTGGAAGTCAGATACATGACTGTAGGCCAGTCTCATTGCGTGAAATAAAATATTTCTCCGGAACACCACAGTTAGTCTTTAACTGATTTACTATAGTTAAACAGTAACAGTGAGCGTGTTCATAGTACCAAGCCTGGTGGCAAAACCACCCGTACAAACGAGCCATTCATGAGAGCAGGAGAGGTTGTGAATAGTCTGAGCTTTTTTCTCAGCATTGCAGTGTGGGGCAAGGCTATCGAGGAAATCTCAGTCCAGCTCTGCAGTCCAGCTTGAACAAATTCTAAAATGAAAGGTCTCTAGATACCGAGTAAGACCGTTAGTGTTTTGAACATTACAGGGAGAAAGACCAGTCTCTGCACGAACGTCTGCAGTGCGGTGCAGTCACCTCAGTGCCCTGGCAGCCTCTCTAGACAGCGGGTGAAAAACATGAGAATACCCAGCAGTAGGGATAGTCGGCATTGCTGGACTGGGGACTTAGGCGGTCTGGTGTTAACGGGAGCTTCTCCTTCTTTGCTGGTTAGAGGAGGAAGCTGACAAAAAAAGATAATGAGGATTATTAAATCTGTTCAAGGTGGATGAGCTAATCTTCTTCCATTCCATCCATTTCATTTCCATCACACGGGCCATGATCAGCCGAAAAAAAAAAAAAAGCAAGCTACTGAATGCTTTGCTAAGCTACCACTTAGCAAAAACAATCTTCATGTCAGATGATCTATGATCTATTTACTGTACGAAAATTGCTTCAGTTTAGATGGCTTGGGGAACAACATCTCATCCACTTCAGAAGCCCTTTAAGCTGAGTATCTGGTATCTGGTTTTGTTAGTCTACCCTACTATTTTACAGGCAATGCTGCTAAACAGAATTTTACAAACTTCCGAAGAATGTTTTGCATGTACCTTTTCTAGCTCTTGAACCACTCATTATAATAAGAATCTCTTTGAATACTTTGGGTGTCTCACGCAGTGTTTGTATTCTCTGACATTTAAATACCAGACTGCCTGATTACTTATGGAAATACTAATATCTGTTGAACACAGTGGCTGTTCAAAACGTCTGCAATTTTTGCAAGATTATTTGTGTCAAGAGAGAACAGAAAATTCAATGTGGCGATAGCTGAGAGGGTGTGCAGAGCAGCGGCGGTGAGGAGCTGTGAGCAGAGCAGCTCGATGACTTTCCTCACGCAACGCCGGCTGATGGAGCGCAAGCAGGAGGGGATTATGGCATTATTTAACCATAGCACCGTAAAGGTAGAGTTAAAAAAAATCACTACTGTGTATGTAATGAAAAAAGAAGATGGTTCAGAGACAATTTGCAGAACAGATGTTGTACTAAGTACGGTTCCATTTATTTATCATATTATTGGATATTTTGACTGCCATAGCATACAGGGTACGCTCCGTAGGGTGACTGACTAGTATTTAAAAGGAGCAGGAGTCTGTGAGCAGTGCCTAGGGCTCCCCAAAGTGCTCCATAATCCAGATGTCATCCATCCCCTCTAGAAACAAATACAAATGAAGGAAACTACGTTGATTACCTGGGGCAGGCGAAAAAACCCGAGGTGTCCCACCAAAGGGCCAGCTCCAGGAGCTGGTTCTTAGTGACGGGCTCCTGCCCCCCTACAGCATGCGCTGCCCACCCAACGGCAGGTTTTGCGCGGGGCTCGTCGTTCCGCCGAACGGGTCCGCTGCGCAGGTGCCATCAGCTCCGGAGGAGGTCCCGCACGCCCTTCTGCTGTCCCCATGGGAAAGCAGTAACGACCGAGGCTGCAATTTCTGTCCTACCTACTTCATGCATCTCAATGTAAAGAAATACTCCTCTCTACAACAGTGATGATAGCACAAAATAAATAACCTCCCTGGGGTAGAAGGGACAAAGCGATAATTATTTAAGAAATAATGCAGTGCTGTGCATGTAGGAAAATCTCAGCTAGAACCCACTTGCTTTTAGGTTCTCATAAATATTCTCCAACACTTTCTCTTTGGAGAGGCATTTTCCACAGCTGAAGTCTGCTCAAAACAGGTGGTCAGGGTTGTTTTGGTGTTTGTTTGGGGGAGCTTTACAGCAGAATTACAGCTGCCATGTTCCAGTTTTCAACACATTCGGAAAATAGAAACAAGTAGTCGTCTTTGTAGAGCTACAGACAGGCACAATAAGCCAAGTTTTAAGGCTGCTTCAGTGTTTGTGGAGTTCTCACCAGGGGAAATTTTTTTTTGTATGAGCAGTGTGATTTTTCTGATTGCTTTTTGTGCTCAGATCGCAGCTCTGAAAGCTGTTGACACACATGCACAACAGACTTTGCCTTTCATTTTTTCTCTGCTCAATTGAAAGCAGCTTTTCTTTCCTTAGATTTATGATATCTTGTTTTCCCGAGTATTAAAATGCTTAGAGAAAAAGCAGAAAAATATATCAATTTTCTATGGGCAATATATTTTAGTAGAAAATTGGTGAATGCTTATGTTAAACCTAAACAATGCAAGCTGTTAGGACACGGAAATTCAGTATTAGCAAGCGTGCTTTAAAAAAGACAGGCAAGAGAAGAAGGGAGACAGCCCCCAAACCTAATCAAATTATCTGTAAAAGATTAACCTTACGTGTAAGCATATGCAGCAGGATGCATGCCAGCTTTGTTTATCATGACCTTTAATGAATCTATGTTATGATTTGGAACCGAGTCCAAACTGGATCTTCTGTCAGCTGCGTCTCCTGCAGCCACATCACCGGCACTTTCAGGAGGTAGCACACTGTAGCGGAAAGTTCAGGTCTTCATTCAGTTCAGGACTGATTTGCAACAGTTAAATGATTATTCCTAAAATTAGGAAATTCTTCTCAATTCAGGGCATGATTCTGGAGCCCTTTATCACAAATGTAAGTTATACCAGTGCAGCAAAAACAGATATGCACATTTTGTGCTGTGTCTTGAGGAAAGGCCTGAGGATTTATATATAATTTGCATTTTGCCCTTTGGCTTTCACATAATTAGGGACATCTCTAGATTTGTTTTTCAATTGAGACCATTAGAGGAGCGACAGTGAATTCCTGTGTGAGCCTACAGGGCTATGTTTGCCAAGGTGCAAGGCTTTTCCTAGGAAAGGAAACAAAGACTTCATTTTAGTTAGCTTTCTAGTGAGCCATTTAGAAAAGATGGGAGAATGTGTTAACAGAGAATAAACATAACAGAAACAGAGATATTTAAATTGTATATCCGATAGAATTATCTTCTGGAGTTTTAAGGTTTTAAAACTTCAGATGTTCTTGGAGGGGAAGTCAAGTATTCATTTTAGAGAAAAAAGTCGAGATGACTAACATTGCACATATTTAATTTAGCTCCACCAATGTTTATAGCACTGGACACACAGTGTTTTACTGCAATAAGATGAATATTTATTAACAATTCAAAATGATCTGTTCCAAAATGTACAGTGCACTCACAGTGATGTTTTACCACAGAAGTCCAGGTGTTTCCTGTCTCAGTTTGGAAAGGCTGCTAGTTTATGATAGGTTTACTGAGCAATGTGGTTATAAGTTTAATGTGCAGCAAAATAACATTTTACTCTGTCTCATCCCTCAAAATGCAAATGGTTAAAATTTTTAAATGCTGATATTGCCTAATCTAACGTGGAGGATGGACTTGAGAAAATCTATTTAATATGCACAAGGAACTGCCATTGTTCTTTATTCCGACATCTCTGCTGTGGTTCTCTCAAGTGTTTCAGTAACATGGAATAGGAGAGTGAAGAACTTGATAGAAATTGATATTTTGTACATCGTGCAGCCACATGACGTTTATGTTGATGGTAATTCCACAGATGATTGCTGGTAATGTTCTCAGTTTGGTGCTTTGTTCTTTTTCGAACAGTTCAGCTGGGTGCATCGAACTGTTCAGTAGGTTGCATCTCAGCAAAGGTAAAGTAAACCCTTTCCACATATCCAGAAAGAATTTTAGTTATGATTATACTTGTAGGAGATTGCAGTGGCACACTTCTCTTTACCCAGAGAACTGTGAAATTGCAAAAGATCAATTCCTGATGGCGGGGATGACCAGAGTAGGTCATGCCGGTACGCTGCAGTCCTGCTACCAGCCCATCCCTGGGACCCCTCTGCCCACACAGGCAGCTTTCCTTCCAGGAGAAACGGGAATACGAGTAGAGAAGCAGGCACTGGGATAACACCCGTGCTGTGCTGTGGTTCAGCAGCAGAGGCAGCCATACCGCAGGAGCAGAAAAGCTCCCAAGGCCAACATTGTCATACAGCCGTCATTAAATGGGCTAGAAACTTCAGTGTTCTCAGTGATTGTAATCTTCATAAAATTTTACTTACATCTGAAACCCATCATTATAGAGCTTGAACTCTAGAGTATATTGCGCCAACATTTCCGCGTTACTAGTGTATGTGTCCAAGCCGCTGAATATGTAGCCAGTGATAGGCAAACTGACCTACTTTTCCATGACACGTTCAGAGGGAAAGCTTTACCTTAGGATTGTAAGTGCGTGCTGTGTTTAGAAAGTATGCTGCTCTATCTGTTTTCACGGAGAGGAAATCAGTTTCTGTTTATTTGTGTTTACTGGAGTTAGGCTACTAAATCTCTCAATCTGAGGAACTCAGAGCTGTGCTGATGTCAACAGTTGTACTTTTGTGTGATCGCCCCATCAGAACAGGGAGAAGATAGTGAGAGCATTCAGTTGCTTACAAAGTTCACTTCTTTTGAAAATCTAAGCTTGATGGTAGCTGTTTGCCTTCTGAAACAGTAAGATTGTTGTCACTTTCCCAGAAGGACCAGATATAAGCTCTTCTCCTTGAAAAGTAACATGAAAATCACTTCCAAAGAGACATGACCAGCCAAGGGAAACCAATTAGTGCCAATTAAGCTGGCTCCCAGCTAAGCTAATTCACTTCTGCAAGTCTTCATGAATGCTTTGGTGGAAGTCAGGAAATAGTTCCTTCTTCCACGGCTATGTCTTGTGACAGCATCTCTGGCTGTTCAGCCTCTTAAGCCCTAAGCCAAGAGCACAGCAGAGCCCTATTTTCTCCCGTCTGCTTCAAGAGACAACAAACTACACGGTGCCTGTGAAGGTAAAGCTGAACTGTTAAAAACACTGTATGAGTAGGAGGGACCAGAAATTTTGGACAATGTTCTAAGCCAGGAAGTGAAGATACTATTAGAAAGCTCAATTTCTGAAAAAAACCAAGCCTGTCACTCGAGAGCCATCTAGTGCCTGCCTGGTCTCTGCATGGGGAGAGTGACGGGCCCCGGTGTCACTGCTTCAGCTCAGACCTGGCTGAAAACTAAACAGCTAAACCCAAAACAAAATAAAGGGACCCATGACGTGTCAAGTCAACTATTACAAGAGTTGGTGTCCAGTCCTGGAAGCCTATATGCATATAAATGTTTTGGTTCTTCTGTTTATTTGCATGTCAGTGCTCACAGAATTTGATCTTTATTTTGAATGGTAATTACCACATTGGCTATAGATATTAATCGAAGACAAGAGGGTGAAGAAACAGAATATGCTTTCTGCATTGGTTTGTGCAATGTTTAAATAGGTAGGATCAGAGGAAAGGGTAGGGCATAGGTAATTCTGTGGATTCCTTCCACACTTGCTGCCATTCAATGTGTGCAAGGGGTGTTCAAATTAAAAGATGTGCTCTGAGGATGGGAAGCAACATGTCTGAAGTTTGAACACGCTGGAGTTTTCCTAACTTCCACCAGCCCTCACCTCTCACTACTTCTTTTTCAGTCTCATAAGCTTTAATTTGTTATTCTTTCTTCACTTGGGAATGGTGGATATCGGGAGCAGAAATATGTAAAGCATACTCCTCCTTTTATCAAGAACTTTATAGTCAGTTTTTGTCCTAAAGAAGTCTCAATAGGGTGTGACTTGTATTTATGTACTGTTACTGAAACAAGAAAGAGTCTTTCTGTCTGTCTTTTAGCTGAAAATTTAGGAAAAGGAACAGAGATTACACAGGCTATCTTCAGAGATTCTTTTCAAAAAAATATATGCATTAAAACGTGTTTGATACAGCCACGTATTTTCACTTACAACACAACAATCTACCTTTGAATTACAGACTTGAATGTGATTATTACACTTTATTTTCCAAAGTGACGATAAAATACCGTTAAGCATCTTCATACTGTTCCAGCCCAGCCACTCCAGAACTGTGGCTATAGTCCAGTCCCTGCTGTCCCGCCTGCTGCTGCTGCATGAATTCTCCTTTGTGCTAACTCATCCCTAGATCCAGCTTGTATAACGTAGGAAAAGGTCCAATATGTCATTTTCCACAAAGAACTGCAACTAGAAATCAGCTGGCCCTGGCGCGTGTACACTACAGATGCTCTTCAGAGCCCCAGACCAAGGCTGGAACTGCAGCACCAATCTCTGTCTTACCCCTTTGTTGAACACGGCTCAGACTGAAACACGGGAAGAAAATCTTTGTGAAAGAAATACTGTTTTCAAAATGCGGTGTCTGATTATGGATGCCAATAATGTCACTACAAGCACACTAGGTAGAGCTAGGTGTGTTCTACCATGTAGCCTGGGCTGCATTAAAGATGACATTAAAGAAGAAAAGTTGTCCCGTGGCGACGAAAGCCAATCAAACCATTCTTCTGTAAATTAAAGCCCTTTTTCCTAAAGGATTTTCCAAAATCCTTTGTTTCCCTCTCCCACACGAGCCTCAGCTTTCCCTTGTGTCCCCGCGACCCATCCACCGAGCAATACTCAAACGCGCCGTGGCTTGCCCAGAGCAGCACGCGTGCTCCTCGGCCGCCTGCCCCTGCCCCTGCCAGCTTTCACGGCAGCTGGGGTACCTTCTAGGCTTCCCACCATCTGTCAAACTTGGCAAAAAACTAGCCAAGAAGTTCAAAAGTTACTGGGAGGAGACTGGAGAGAGCACATTCGGACAAGCTGCCTTTCCCCGCGAAGTCAGGCTAAAAGGGACCTGGAAACATTTGTTGGACGCTGAGGAGGCTCCTCCTCCTCCTCCCTGCGGGAAGCAGAGCGTTTCCCGGAGAAGGGGAGTATTTTATGTACTAGCGCTTATAAGGCAAAATGTCACACCTAATGCAAATGTATACTCCAGCACGTGGCGTGTCCCTTGGCTTTTGCGCCGAGTGCTTTCCCGTGCTCTGCTCAGAGCAGGGCTGCCGTGCCTGCTCGGGAGCAGCAAGGAGGTGCCAGGCGAGTCCTCCGAGAAACAGCCGTGGCTGCGAGCCCTCGCAAACTCACCGCTTGCCCGGAGTTGGCCAGAATCGAAAGAACCCAGCCCCGAAGGCAGGGAGACAGTGGCGCATCAGTCAAGGTCTTGCCAAGTCAACACAAAGTTGACCATCTTGGGCTTGGACCAGCATCCCGCTATGGAGGTACCACGCGGCGGGGCTGCGGTGTGACCGCTCGGTTGTTTCTGCGGCTGAGACGTAATTCCATCAGGTCTCGGGCGAGTGGTCGGAGCTCGAGTTCAGAGCCGCTTCCAGGCAGCTCTGGTGAATAAAAGCCCTCATTATTTCAGAGATTTACTAATTGTTTTTCTGATTCGGAACACTGGAAATGAGAACACCTATTTTTCTATTTTCGCTGACTCCAGCGCTTTTTGGTGTAGGCACCCTGGGGAAGCAGTGATTCAGTCATCCAACCACGTAACAACGTGAGGCTTAATGAGTAACACATTTGTACTTTCCATTCTCGGTCTGAGAAAAGGCCTATAAATAAAGCGTATTTGCCCTCAGATCAAGAAAACCTTTTTCTTAAATAATGTCATTAAATTTTAAATTAGATGTACAGGCAATTACTGGTGAAAATGTTAAATACTGGATAACCTATGAATATGACCTAATTTAATATAATTTTTATAAATGCTTGAATTCAATTAAATAAAAACTTTTGTATAACATTTAAACTGTTTGCTTAGTTCTCCCCAGAGCTCACGGTAGGTTACTGTGAGCCAAACAGCATTACAGCATTTGTTTAAAATGCCAAAAGGCTTAGGATAGATCCCATACACTTCTAGCTGAATCCCTAGTCACTGGACAGCAATTTCTGGGCAGAAGCTGCTGTATTAAATAATTGCTGGCTAATAAATATATTTTAGACACATTATAAACCTGGATGTTAAACCTGTTAGAGTAAATGAAATGTTTATTGCAGAAAAATATGCAATTTGCTGTTTTGACCTAGGTGCGTTGTCATGGAAACCGAACTCTTTCTTGTGCAATAAAAAATCTGCTTGTCATCTGATTTGAGCCAGTTATTTGCACAGGTGGTTTTCTTAGCAGACAAGTACTTAGTAAAAACAAATCTATTCTTTCTCAATAGTTCCATTATGTGTTCCCATAACAATGTGTTTCATTTCACTAGCTTTGTAATTAATGATGCATTATCAACTAATTAAATCACATTTAGATTTTATATGAGTTCATCTGTTACACAACGCTTGCTCCCCAATCCTCCTTCCTGGGTGTGTTAACCTTGTAAGAGTTTTAATTAATGGTGAGAATGAAGTATTGTAGGTTGCACGGTACTTCAGACAGGCTAAAGTAATAACAAATGTGGACACGTAAATATATCCAACAATTTAATACCAATTTCCTTAAATGAAATAAAGCAGCAGTAGGAGTAACTGAAATCAGATTTCCAATCTGTACGTAAAGCTGTTGTAAAATATTAAGTTCATATGGTTGCAGACAATGGAAACTGAAATGTGAACTATGCTAACGGTTCCAAAATGTCATCCAAAAGAAAATTCAACTTAATAGACAACATCTTTGCTGTTAGGCCTGCTCCAGACCTCACTGAGATCAGTGAAAAGACATTCATTTACTGATTTTGGATCTAGTCCTTGCTTTGCAATCCTCTGGGCAGAGGCTGTCTCCATCTGTGACAGCCCATCACACAGGATAGCTGGTTTGTAAGCCCGGGTTGACTTTTTTACAGTATCATAAAAAGCAGTAATAGTAGAGGTGAGATGGAAACAGATAAGTTAAGACAGAAGAAAGCACTTTTGATCGCATGATACTTTCTACAGGAGTTTTAAGACAAAGATGACACGACGGTAGAGTTTTAAAAAACAATGCCTGTATGATTTCCACTGACATAAACTATTTGTACTTGAGATGTACTAACGATATCCGTACTCCAGTGGGAGCGGGCGGACAAAGTTGTTTGATTTCTCTCTTCAAACTGACCAGTGGGTAGCAATACCACTTACAGGCAAATTCATCCAGACTGGCAGACTATTCCCGAGACCCACGCAACACCCCAGCGGGGTGCCCACCCCTCGCGCACGCTCCGCAGCGGCCCGCGTCACGTCTGGCTCCGCTCTCCTGCGTGCCAACGGCAGCTCCTCTGCCCAGTCTGTCATCTACGGACCCCGCGGGGGGGGAAAGGCCGGGTTGGGAGGGAGCTGGGCGCGGAGCAGCCCTGCTGCGGGGGGTGCGCGGCGCCTGCGGTGTAACCTCAAAAGCTCTTCACCCTCGTGCCCGTCGCCCACCCGGACGCCCGTGCCGGGGTCCCCCCGTGGGGTGGGCTGGACAGTCGCGGGCGCCGCCGAGTCGGTCGGCCGTGCCGTGCGAAGCCCTGCCTCCAAGTGCCCGTCACCTGAAGGAGGTGAAGCCCTGAAGAAAGAAATACTGTACCCCAACTGGAGCGACGGGGAAGGGTTACGGGTGGCGTTTCCCGTTGGAAGCCGCTGGCTCTTGAGCGGCTTTTCTAGGGGGGTTCGAGCATCTGCTACAAATAAGAAGCTGTGCGGGATTTAAGATCTCGAGAAAATAGGTGAATAACAGGCCCTTACACATTCCTTTGCAAACGTGGCAAATAGCGTAAACAGCTTTGTGAGACTGATTATACAGGTTATATGTTTAGTCTACAGACTGGGTACCGTTAACTAAAGCTCCTTTGTTTCTACTTGGACTGACTTTATCAGAGATTTAAGAATCAAGTTTTATATACGTGCAATGGAATGTTAAATCACGTGCAAACTGCGTGCCTTGGAAATGCAACGCTTCGGGGCACTTTTAAGAAACTGCATTAGTTAAAAATTTTATTTTGTCTGATCACTGTTTGTATGGAATTTTGCCCACTCAGAGAGAACAGCAGTATATATACTCAGTATTATATTTTAAAATAAATTAGGTTTATTAATGCAAAAATGGACTTTACTCACATACTAGAATATTTACTGTAGATATTTCACTAGATGGCACTACAGTACTGTAAACATTGGAAGAACATGTAGTCCAGTTCCTGCATCTGAGTTTATCTGTAATCCAGTTTACTTTCATAATACGTATTAGGTGCGATGGTGATGAGTATTACCATGAGCAAACATTGTTGAGATCTCAACTCATACACATCGGTTTGCTCTGTCCCACACATGGACACAGACACGTACACATTGCACTGAGAAGGTCAAAAGCTGGAACGCAATGGAGAGACTCGAGGGGAATTGTAACTAGAGCGAGTATTTCCGTTCTCAAAAGAAAAGAGAGGAAGAAACTTCTCTGAAGAGTGAGAGGAGCAGGAAAAGAACAGGTTTCAAATTTTTGAGAGGAATCAGGAAGAGAGGGAACTGTGGCCAAAAATGGAACGACAGCTTTAACACATTAAAAACACCAGTAAACTTGGAAAGGCTACATCTATAGAACAGAAATTCTACAAAAAGCTTAGAAAAGAGGAAGGACTTTCCAGATAGAATTTGAGGGTAGATAAGAGGTACTCTAGGGATATTATATTTCCTTATCTTGGAGAAGGAAAGTATTCTGTCCAAAACCTCACGATTTCCCTGAAGATTAGTGAATAGCAAATGAGGGCCAGCTCTTCATCTGCTGTTGACTTTCATGGCTCCTCTGACTTAAGTGAAGTCACTCTGACTTAAAACAGATGAAGATCAGACCTCTGTAAGTTTGAAGCATTTATCAAGCAAACAGATAGCATCTTTTTTTTTTCTCCCGAAGAATATTATTAAATTATGCACAAAGTTTAGCCATCCTGTATTTTCTCCAAATTGTGTTAACGCTGTGTTTTTTATTGAAGCACTCAGATGTTCCAGCTGTTACTTGCATTTTTCTTTAATTGATCTCATGCGGGCTAATGCATTGTATTTAAAGTAGTAATTTGGTAACCCTGAGGTTCTATACACATGAAGCTGAAGGTATAAACTGCGTGCTCTGACAGATGAGATTTGGCAGATTTAGCTGCAGTGGCTTAAGCCATGACCACCTCCAGCTGTTCCCCTAACACCTCTCCGCCTTCCAGCATCAGCATCCTCTAGAAAGGGTGACAGCACGGGACACGTGTCAGCACCTCAAGTGCCCCCGTTCACAGCCTGGCATTTCAGCCTCAAGCACTGAGGAGGGGAGCCTGAAACACAAGAGCGAGCTGGCCTGATGCACAGACACGTATCCCTGCTGCGACGGCAGCGGTCGGCACCAACGCAGAGCGGGCAGCTGCAGGGTAGGAACGGCCACAGCTACATCTGCCAGAGTTTGATAAGGAGAGCCAAAGGCCTGGGCAGACCTACGAAGGGCTTCGATCCAGCCCTATTAACAAAACACTTGAGCACCTTCTCAATCTCATTGACTTCACAGGTCTTAATGCCTAAACCAAAGCCTCTGAAAACTCACTGGCTAACTTTTAATCAAGTCTGAATGAGGAGTTAAAATAAGGGTATTCCATTCCATCATTCCATTAGAATTATTTGCAACTTTGTGGCTTCTGGCATTGTTGCAGTATGTCACATTCCTTAGTGCAATAATACTACTTTGCATTAGGCCAGTGTACAATAGCACTACTTTACATCAGCCAAGTGTAAAGACGAATCTTGTGAAGGCTGTCCTGCAGTGGCAGCAAAGAGTCAGCAGGGTGGGCTGTAGATGAGGCTGAAGCATAACCTTGTTCTTTTTAGAAAAAAATTACTTGCCCACTATGTCCAAGCCTGGTAATCATGTTTTTCCTGATGACTCGGTGAAGAAGTGTTAATCTTTTCCCTGAGATGCAAGTTTCATTGCATGATATATGCTTTTAGCATTAGAACTGGTATTATTGATGATTACAAGTCTCTTGAGAAAAAAAAAAAAAAAAAAACCAACTTTTATCAAAATTGTAACTGCTGAATACATGTACTCGATTTATGTCACATGGCTGTCACACAAGTCTTGATTTTAGCTCTAGAGGAATTAGAGGCAAGTGAAACTGAAAGTTTTCCCAAATTCCACAAATCTGAGCCTGAGATTGTGAGTTTGTCTGTCTCCAGTCACAACTCCCAGCAGGTCCTGAAACACGTGACGGATTGGAGCCATCAAACACCATCATCTCAGGAGACAATGCAACATGAATCCTGTAGTGTTAAAATCGTTCTTTTTAATCTGGCCTTCCTTTGACTTCTGGTGCAAAGCGATTGAAAGCCGCTGCTTGGCAGAGAGCACGTGTGATATTAGTTCATCTCCAGTGAAGTTTCCAATTAGTTCATGTCCAATTCAGACTGCTGAGACATGCATCCAGCCTTCCCCAGACAACTTGTCTTTTCACAACCAGAAGCATTGACAAGTGGAGGAAGAGTGATTTAGCCATTTGGCCAGGATTTAAAGACTTTGTTTTGCAAACAGAATGCCTGGCTTGCAGAAGTGCCAGATAAATGGTCCTGCTCCCCCACACACTGACTGGGCTCGCAGCTCGAGCGCTGCAGGTTCCTCGTTACGGCAAAATTAGAGGTGATGAAATTTTTATGTTTGCTTCAAGCCTAAGGGGGGTACTGACCCATTTTGGACAGAGGGCCGGTGTAACTTTTGCTCAGGAGAAGGAAGCGATCCTTGCAAATGTGCCTGAAGAAGCTCAGCGGTTTGGGCGGCCTCGGGAGCTGGTTTAGCGAGCGAGGGATCCGTGGAAGTGCATCAGTGGCTCGGTGCCATGGTTTATTCCGAGTGGGAGCTTCCTCAGCACTTTTCATTCAGCCTAATTGGGTTCCTCTGGAAGTCAAATGGAGCTTGATCATTGCTGTCACCAGGAGCAGGGTTAGTTAAACAGAAAGCACTTTGTACCGGTATCACCTTCATATACATAGGTATGACAAACACAATTACTTTAAAGTGACAAAGAGCTCATATAATTGAGGTATTTGAATAATAAGCCTCATTTACTTGGAAATGTTAACAGGGCTGTAACCCCGTACAGTGAGGCACATGCTTCATGGCACATGAGGCCTGAGTGCCTGTTTCCCCTTCATACTGATACATACAGTGTTATTTAAATTAAAAAAAAAAAAAGGAAATATCAAAAATGGCTAGAGCAGTTGTGTTTCTTTAAAAATATTCTAATAGAATTTGTTATTAAAGTTCATTACTGTGCACCCATAAATATTTACATATTTTTATGAGCATATTCACTGGCCACGACAGATTCAAAAGCAGTCTGATGCTTGAAAGTGTCTGTAAATAGCAACAGCTATGTGGTTTCTATGTTTTAATAACAGTGTATTTATTTAAATGTTTTCTTAATAGTCAGCTGCATCCTTCTAAATGATCATTCTGGAGGTTGTCTCTCCAGACAGAGATATAAAAATATATTTGACCCACTTGTAATATATTGGATTTTTCTTTATAATCTCATTTAAAAGTGTGCAGTGAACACAAACCCATAATTTACCTGGTGTTGTAGTTTCATTAAACATCAAAAGGGTGCTTGATGGAGTAGAATAATCCTATTCTGCATCCTTCATTGAACATCTTTCGGAATAACTTTATTCATTTAATTAGAAGGCTTCTCTAAATGGAGATTGCACTGGTTTTACTAGTCTGACCAAATTTGCATTTCTTATCCAAAGCATCCTCTATTTCACTGTACTTACGATAAGTGTGCTAGAACACATACTGCAAAATATCTCCACAAATTGGTACTTATTTCCAAAATTGTGTTAGTGCTAATTCAAAAGTGAAGGAACAGAGAAGCTCCATTACACTTTAAAGTGGAATTTTCCCTTCAAATCTGTGGATTAGTTGTGGCAAACAATGAAATGTTTAATTCAACATTAAATGGGATTATTAAACATCTTTTCAAAGTGGAAAATCACGTGCATTATTCTATTCCCAATACAAAAGGACAGTGAATTAGTTTCTCTCTTCATTCAGTATAAAACAATGAATAATACCATGGGCGTACTTCAGCCTCAGAGGACTCTGCTGAATCACATACACTGAAAACTATCTGGATCATTTTACTATGAAGGTGACATTCTCTGTGATTAAAACATGGTAGTGTTGTAAAGATGGTGAGGCTTGTAAAAGTTGGGATGTAGTAAACTGGGATGTTGTAGCTAAACAAATTTTAACTCTCCATCTCAGTTCTATGTGCAGACAAACAGTTTTGGAAAGATGCTTTGCAGCTTAGCAGCCATAATATACAGTTGGAAGAGTAAAGCCGTTTCATTTCTGTTTTTCTCTTTTATGTGTCTGGCTTTTGGGAGTGTGACCTTTCTCACATCAGGATCGATACGTCTGTAACCATTAATTCTAGGAAAACCAGGACCTGTTCGTAACGCTAGAGATTAGGATATAACACATGGGCAAGTCTCTCCCTGCCGAAGAATGGATAGGTGGCTAACTAGGCAGTTCTCTTCTTGATCAATGACATTGGCTTCCCTGGGAAAGGGATGTACTCAGGCTATAAAGGCGCAGAGATGGATAGCTCTTCAGCATCCAAAACAGCAATAAGGGAATGGTGCTGGAATACCTAGCCCAAAAAGTAATGCATCACCTTAAAGCAAATTTTTTTCTTCCATAATATCTGACTCCCTCTCATGCCTGTATTGGGTTAGGCGTAAGCTTATTTCATGCATGGTATGAAATAAATTGCTGGTATTTTCTAGAATTAGGTATCTTTTCTCATGTGAGTAGTAGTCATAACAAACATCAATAGGTAGCAGAAACATTGCTGAGCCCCAAATTTATGGTACTCAGGATTCCTACCCCCAGGTAAGCATGGAAACCTTTCAGCCAACTGTGCAAAATTCTTTCTAAGGAAAAAAATATCAGATGGAAATTATGCCAGCCTAACAGAAATTGTCTTTCTATGGGCACCTGAAAGGATCTTTGGAAGTAGGGTTATTGGTTAATGAGATCATTTGAATAGTCTTTGTAAGTGGTTGGCAATCCCACGAGGACAGAAAAAGTACCAGTCTTTCACCTTTTAGCCCATCTCACACTGAGCAATGACAAGATTGTGTGAAATGTATTCTTTGGAGACTGTTTGAGAGAAAACAAAGTGAAGGGCACTTACTAGATTTTCTTACTACATCTCATTTAAAAAGGGATACCTCTCAGGAAAGCCTTTCCTTTGCCCATGGCTGGACTTGTTGCAGTCCACACAGGACAATACTTTGATTGCAAAAAAATCTGTTTACTTGGCTTCAGAATAGTTTCAAAATTCTGGGTTTTTTGTACTGAACTATTCCTCAGTAGGCAAGTATGAAGAAGTCTTCACTGTGATGCACCAAGTCTTTTGTGGGTGGGTTAAAAGATTTATTAGGAGTCGAACCAGCAGAGTGCTTAGAAGTAATTAGGGACTTGGCTCATGACTTATTTTGGGCCATAGGGGTGAACAGTAAGAGATAACAGCCAGTTGTGTTCAGGTGCTTGCTTCTTTTGTTACTGTAATTACTACTTGGAGGCAGGTTAGTATTTAAAATAATCTGATACTTTTGTTACATAAATCCATATTAACCCAGCAGAATGACTATGTATCTTGAGGGGATAACTTAGGCATTAGTGAGACATAGGACAGTGGTCGAGTCACATCATGTTTTGAGGAGCTCTTAACAGTCAGTACAATAAAACTCTATTTATCCCTAACCAGATTTTTCTGCCTAGCAGAACATACAGGGGAGTAACATAACTGCTTCTATAGAAAGGAACTAGATGGAGAAAAATAATTGAGACTGTATACAAAATATTTTGAACACAGGAGATGCATTTCAAAAATGTGTCTTTTCATGGGTTGAAATAAAGTTTAATCAATTGATTTTGTTCTGCATATTACAGGGCAGGAAATAAATGTTCATTTCCTTTAGCAGTTGCTTTCAGTCATCTCTTGTCTTGCCTCTATTCCATGTCCTGGCTATTCTGTGATCTCCATTTCATGTTTGTCAGAAGATTTCTCTCACTTAGCTGTGTGCCATCCCTGCATAAGGCTGTGGCAAATAAAACAAGAGCAGGTACAAATTCATGCCAAAGACTCAGTCCTTGAGCTAAGAACAAGTTTTGGATTGAGTCAGCATATGTCATGGTTCAGCAAGCTGGTGTTTTTCTGGGGTGGTTGCCATCGTGTGCTTCAGCAGCTAAGCATTCACTCTGGAGGTAGTGTGGGTGTAAACCCGTCTCCACTAAGTCAGTGGCAAAATTCCCATCAGCTTCAAGGAGGCGAGGGTGTCTTCTCAAGTCTCTGGGCTCTGTGATATTTCTTCTGTGTGGCACGCCGTGCCAATGCTTTGTTTTTCCCAGGTTTCCTGTTTGATATGACAACTATTGGTCTATATTAAACCTTCTTTTTCTTTCTTTTTTTTTTTAATTTCACTTTCATGATACTTCCATTCAGCCCATTACTAAAAAACCAAAACATTTACCATGAAGACAAAGTAAGTCTGTAGTCCCTTTAGATTTGAGGTAAACCTTCGAAATATAAATTGAAGGGCAGTTGCTTGATACTGTATCTAAAAGATGCCAAGGTGAAATAAGCTTTCAGAGAAATGAGAAATGGCAGAATTCCTTGCAATGGCATGTTAACTCTGAAGCATAGCGGTAGTTCAAAGGGCGCTAACGCCCTCAGTGTCGCTATTACTCTTTCACTGCTGTGCAGCTGAAAATGAGACAAGCTGCACACATCTGAGTGGTCATGAAGGAAGACTGAATGGCTAATGTACCTTCTGCAGTACTGATAGAAAGAAATTCTTACTTTAAGTTTCTTCTATATGTTGCTTTCAATATTTTTATCAGCTCTATTTCATAACCAAATCTGCTTTGTTCTTACAACTTGGTTTGTCCCTGCCTGCTTGAGGTAAGATGCTGATGACACATGAAGAGTAAATGTATAAGCTGATTTAATTAATGATTACTTATATTCTGTTTCTGTATTCAGTGTTTTATCTTGCCCTGTTCATCATCCACATGATAAAAAGTACCTAAATATTTGTCATATGTATCAAATCAGAGCCAAGTAGATACTGAGCTAAGATACTCAGCTTTATAGCCTTGTCTTGTAGTGGGGGATTTCCATCGCCATAGGGTGAGGACTGGATTAAGTTGGGCTGTCACAGGGACTAAACCCGAAGTAGCTGTGTTGAACCTGTCCCAGAGTTACCTACATACAGCTACTGAGAGAAACAAATCTAAGTTTATTTTAAATGGATTAGTCAAACTTCACTAAATGCTTGTGTCGACATTCTCATTTAGAATTAAAGCGGCCTTAATTCAGTTTCATTCACTCAGAAAATTGATTAACTGTATGGACAGAGCATTGCTAGCAATAATATTGCCACAGCTTAATGAGTTACCATTCATCAGCTGACCGTCAATAACTTCTTGTCTATAAGCTCCCATTCCACCACAGTTGCAGGGTTTGCCTTGTAATTGTGAGGGGTCGACAGCCTGCGCATGGTCAGGGCAAGCGGCTCAGCTGACAGGCAGTAATCTTTTAATCTCGACTGCCTTGAAATCACACCCCATCCTTCTGAAGTTCAGACAAGCCCTAAATTTGTTGAGCGCTTAGCGTGGACTTCTGTGCAGACAGCCCCTCTTCACGTTCAGGACCACCACCAGGAACCACTGGGTTTCAGGCAAAGAGCATGCCTTATGAGGGAAGGAAAAAACCCTATTTCCATGCCAATTTATGGGTGAATCCTACACACACCGTGTCTCAGGACAGGGGAGGGGGGCAGAGAAGAGGCCCTGTTGGCATATCACTTCTTAGCAGTACTACTCCACGGAAAGCCGGCGTGTTCGTGTGCCATTTTTGGACAGTATATACCATCCCAAGATAGTTGGTACAGAGATACACCGGTATAGGTAGCAATCTAGCTTTGCCAACAGGGTACTTAACTGGAGGCTAATTTATGCTACTGAGCATCACGGTAAATGAGCTGAGGCTGGGCTTTGCGTTGCAGCCAGCGGTCTGCTGCCCTGGCTGCACGGGAGCTGGCAGAAAGCTCACCCAGCAACCGCTCCCTTCCGTGAGCGCAGAACAGACGTACCTTAAGCAGTGCTAAATTCAGCACAAGCGACCAAGGTAGATACAACTGCAATTTCAGCTTTTCCATAATTATTTCCAGTAAGTGCTTCTGTAATTTAAAAACTCTACAAAGTTGGCTGTGCAGTGAAACAACTGTTCTCGAGTTGTACAGTTTAAATTAATTATGAGCCCCAGTGAAGGGAGTAGGATGAACAAGTGAAAAGCAAGCACTCTGCAGGGCTTTTCAAATTATTGTAAAGTTTGGAAAATTGGGCCCACTGTGTTTATTACCCACTTTATAACAGTCATAACTAGATTGTTTTGTTTGTTACACTGCTGGATACTCTCGTGGATCTTAAAGCCTTGCCAATTGTTTTATTTATTGGTAATTTTGTTGAATGCCACGGTAAAATGAAATAATTGAACTTTGTTCGTAGTGCCAAAATACGTTTTCCTGAACAACTGTTTTCAACAGCCAGTGCAGTTAAGTAAACCCATGGTCCATATACCACAGAGAGATTTAAGACCGGTACTAGTTATTTGCTTCCTGCATTATCTTCAGATTTAAATCAGTAAAGCACATTTGGTTTTCAAATTTTGAAGCAGCTTTTAACTACTTTCTGTTGTACTCATATTGAGATAGACTCCTGATACGGAGTTTTCTCCTCCTGATGATCATCCAAACTCACTCAAATACCCATCTACTCCAGGCACAGGCTCTCTAGTAGAAGCGCAAGCGAGGTCTTTGGGGAAGGCGGTGTGGCCTTTAGAAATACCTGTTTGAACTACACTAGACTGCACAATTAAAAGATGCTCGGTCAATCTCTGTAGGATTGACCTCTCTTTTCACTTCACGTGGTAATGTCCAGTTTCAGATAGCTTGAAGGGGTCTGATTTTCAGAGATCGCTAATATCTAATGTACAGGAACAAGTCCCTCTGAAGTTAGTGAACTAAAATGGTGGAGCACAAGCACTCTGATTCCTTTTGTTGCTCTTTCCCAGACTTTTTGGGAACATCACGAATAAACCAATTCAGGAAATGTGTATTCTGAAGAAAAAAGGGTATTCTTTGATCAGCAAGAAGCAGGCGTAAAAAATCATATTCACACGTGCAAAGGGCACTCAATACGGAGAAAGACCTAAAACGCGAGAACGCTACGGTTCAGAGTAGCTGGTGTGGCGGAGCCTTAGCAGAAGTGAAAGGCGCACGAGGAAAGCGGGGGATTATAAGCGGAGAAGCAACGCCGTAGGTTGTGGTAGAAGCAAGGACGCTGGTGTTAGTTAGATAAAAATGACAGGATTAGTTGCTGCTCATGAAAGCCACCATAGGCTTTTTTAAAAAAATTCATTCAGCTCTCCTTTTATCAAGTAAAAAACTGTTTCTAGTTAGGCTGCATGAAATCTATCATTTTAAATGAAAACGTTCCAGTAAATCACCTCTTTCCCACCCTTCTCTCTTCCCCAGAACTCACCAAACATCAAAACACAACCGGGGGGGAAGGGAAATTAATCTAAAAAAAAAAAAAAAAAAGTCTGCTAATCTGTTTATTTAAGTGTTGCTTTAAAATAGCCATTGTGGGGTCTTTGCCATTACCTCTGTGGCAGGGATATAATTGTGGAAAATTTTAAAGGTCCCATCTGGCTCCCCAATACATTTATTCTAATTGTGAAAAAGCAAGGATACTCTTGCCTCTCATTAGTATAAGCTTACTTGCCTTAGTTTCTTTCTCGTAACAACATGGGTCAAAGAGGAGACACCTTAATGAGAATCTTGGTAACATAAACAGGAAATATGGTTCATTTTCTTATCTTCATTTGCAACTCAAAACTTCATGCCCAAAATGAAAACACTAATTTTCTTTAATTCATTTTTTTGTTTTGTCTTTCTCTTGGGCCTTTATCTATTAAGCAGGGCAATTATAGGATGTATTTTCATCATAAGTATTAATATTCCCATTTATGAATTAATTTACCAGCATAGGAGCAAGGAACTAAAGGACGATATAATTTTAATTCCTTGGTTTTATCTCTGGAAACAGTCGTTTTCACTTCTTCAGCCTGCAAATTAAATGGAAAGGAAGAAATACATACAGTCAAAGCTATTTAAAGTTGAGATGATCAAAAAGAAAAGAGCAGGGCACTTCAGCTTTCTGTCAACACATATTTTATATGCGTCGCCTTCATATAGTCATACAGAGGCCAAAGATAACAATTAGCCGTATTTTCCCTATATGCTGGAAAAGCAGAAAAGGTGACACTGCTCCAAGCTTGTAATTTTCTTTCTTACGTACAGAAAAGCACACACACATTTAGGAGGTGCCCATTCATTGCGCTATACAATTGCTAAGCTATGGATTCAGGAGAAACAGAAATAAAATCAAATAATCCATTTTATTTTACTTATGATGCAATTCAACATGCATGCCTTGGCTAGCAAAAACTGGCACTGGAAACAGTGATCTATTGTACCAGCTGGGGAAACGCGTTCAAGTTGAAGCTGGAAGCCTTGGCCGAGGGTGCCTGGGTTGGGTGCATTGCTCCGTGTCTTTTGGAGCTTGGCTGCTCAATATTACCCGACGTTTAAATGAAGCGCTGCCCTGTCTCAATCCACACGCTAATTCCCAGTCCAGGCGTAGCATTGTTTTTAATTGCATGTTGACATAGGCAGCAGCTTGAGCTCGTGAAGCTCACGAGCTGCTTGCACAGTCCTTTTCTTCGGCTGGGGTGTTCTGTCCACAGGAGGGCTGCTCTCCTTTAAACTACGCAGGCACGAGGGTTCTTCAATGAAAACTAACTCTCCTGTGAGGACGTGCCAGACTATGTTGCCTATTGTGCAAAAAAGTTTAATGCAACTATTTTTTTGTGCTTCTTATGCTTTTATTGATCCTGGGATATGAAACAGTTGAAGTAGTATATATCAAGTTTTTGCATATTTATCCCCCAATGTAGAATATCTGTATTTTTTTGAGAAAAAGTGCTGAAGGTGGGATAAATTAAGCCAGTGGCATCTGGGGAATCTGAAGTTTCACAAACAGGATTGCGAACTTGTTCCCCCATTGTGTCCCATTTCTGTATAATTGATGGAGAATACTTTAAAGACAGCGTGTTAGTTCCGGAAGGCTTATCGGAGAAAGATCGGGTGGGCTATTTCAGCCACTTTCTAAAGCAAGCGCCTCAAGTGAAAGGTTAGCAAATGGTCAAAACCAGCACTGCGGCTGTGAACGCCCTAGCTTCCGAAAATCAGATCTGGATCCAAAAGCTACAATTAAAGCTGATCTGTTCACAACAGATATGTTTAGAGATACATCTATGTGACTTTGTAGAATACCAAGTACCTAACTATGTAAAACTTTCTTTTCCTCATTATATATGTTGGCTTAGGAATAATTACAAAACCGAGTAGGTCTATGTGCATTACGTTTCTTTCAGTTTGTGAGGATCAAACTAACTCCTATTTTTAAGCATGTATTTTCTGCATACCTCGTACACATCATGTGTGCTGTGAAAAGTCAAGCGTGAAGGTGGTCTATGGTTTTATACAGGAGAACGTAAAATTTTGCATGACGAGTATTCATTTTTCTTCCTTTCTGATGAAAAAATTTTCTTTGAATGCTCTCATTTGGGTATTTAAAATAAATGTCTTCCCAAAAAAATTGAAATTTAATTGAGTTGAAATTAAATGCTAAATGCAACAGCTATAGATTGTTAATATGCTCCTTCAAATCACTGTCCTTTAGCATAAAAGTAGGTTACTATCACTTTTGGGAATGGGATCATCCCATGAAATCAAGTGGCAAAACCTTACCAAAGTCACTTTTTCTCTGGCATTTAATTGAAGAGCTAAGTACACAATCACTACATGCATTTTCATAAAGCTACTCAAGGGATGATATGTGAGTATAATTTATGTCTGCTTTATGCAAGGTCATTAGTGCTCATACAGAACACCAATAATGACAGTAAACCCATCTCATATACTTACCATGTTTGCATAATATAGTATTTTTAGTGAAAAAAAAAGAATTTAATGGCAAGGGCTGTGTCTTTTGAAATAGAGTATTTAAAGGTTGCTGATGTTTTGAGGGAGTTATTTTTTGTGGAATGTTTAGCTTGTATGTGAATTGCATTAAAATAATAAGTGAAATTTCTGTGCAATTTTAAGCAAATTTTAGCTTTAGAAAAAAACAGCTGTAGCCATTAAGTGAAACAGCTGTGTACTGTAAGAGTTAGTTTTGCTCCGTAAGGATGACACTTGTGTTTGTGTGTTTGCTTTTGGACTGCTACATTCTTTATGGATGATTAGAGCATGCAGCTGAAACGCAGACTTTTATCATGCATACCTTTACAAACACAGAATAAGAACCAGACTTTGCCCAGAAAGATTACAGTCTAGGTAGATAAATAGGATGGAATCTTAAAATAAAACCAGAATAATCTCATCCTAAAACATGATGAAAAAGTAAAACTGATACAGGACTTGGTACAGAAGCATTAATTTGGTTAAATGGAAATGGTTAATTTATTTAGTTCAATTTAAAACCCCCCAGGACTTTAAATTCTCTTTTTGCACATGGCCATCACTGCCCCAAGCAATTCAGCAGTTTCCTTCTACCTAAGCCAAGCTGCAAAAGCAAAACATTCCTTGCTTGAGTCGCCTGGCCTGAGCAGTTCAGTCTGTTAGGTAGGCTTATTCCATCCCTATCCCTACTGACAGCATTGGGTGCTTTGAAAAAAAAGTAGATGAGTTGGTTTATTTTTGAAATAATGCGGCTAATGCTTTCGTAATAATCTAGTCTTTAGGGTACTCAGTAGAAACCTTCACGCAGTACTCTCCTCAAATCTACCCTATCCACAAACTAGAGTAATCCTTCTCCTTTTGCATAGGAAAAGGGAATGAAAAATGCATTGAACTTGTCACTGGGTCAGATTCTTCCTAGTCTCGGTCCTCTTGGATGTCTCGCATGGTTACACTCATCATCATTTGTATATCATTTTTTAACAAAAAAAGGTAGTGTAGTGCCGTGGGTGTTACACTGAAACCCTTAAGGGAGCAAGCACTGCTTGTGCAGAGCATCTTCTCCAGCTAGATCCCCCTTAGACCGTTCTGCTCGCTCCGACCCGTGCGCACGGCGGAACACCCTTCTCCCACATCGGCCTCTGTTTGCACGTCGGAAATGCCCATTACAGAGTGTTTGTGATCGGCAGCCGCCTGGCCATGTTGTACTGGCCGTAAAAAGACATAGTCTACTAGCTAGATCCATACAACGTAGGTAATTACAACACTGTTGATGTGCGAGGCTCCGGATCTCCTCATCCGTTCTCTCGGCCTTTTCCTTACGAGCGCGCACATCCTTCACTACCTGGCAGCTGTATCCGCTCAGCTGCTCTTCCTCAAGACTGTCCCTATTCACTGTTTGAGATGAAATTTTGTGGACAAAAGCGGCAAAGCAGTATCTCGCATGCTGTTTATTGTTAGGGGGATATTTAATAGATTTTAAATTCATTTAAGAAAATGGGAGCAGTGAGTCACATGTAATTATTCCCAGATAGATCATTAATTACTTGATAAAGTTTCTACATAATGCTGCCTTTTGCTTTTTTGCCATAATGATGGGTTATTTCTCATTTATCTCAGTTTGCTTGTCAGTTACTCCAGTTCCCTTTCATCCCCTATCTGTGATATGTATGTAAATATTACAGATTGAGATTGATAAAGGTTTAAAAAAAAGGCTGTTACTTTATTGGATTACAGAAGAGTTTATGAGAAACTCATTTGATTATTGTGTTAGAGTGGGATCATTTGCACCAATACGAGTATGGCTGGTTTGGTACCTAAACAGTAACTGCATTTTTCATAGGCTTGAAAATCAGCTTTAGAAATTTAGGTTTGTTTGAGAATGCCAAACAAAGACCCCAATACAAAAATTACATTTGAAACTAAAATTGCTCTTAAAAAAAAAGTTCACCTGGTTACACTAGGCTTTTCTTCATTTAATCACAACTTTAGATGAAGTCCTCAGAACTTTAAACATGCGTTAAAAAAAGTGAGATTGCTGGTACATTTGAGCTGTATGTTCTTCAAGAACAATCAGTATATAGGCTCTAGCAAATTAATGAGATGGATGTGCCAACTCAAATGGACATCTAAATTGATGTCTTTTTCTCCTTTGTCTCTTTTGAGACCCAAGCTTAAGAGTTCAGAAAGAAAGAGAAACATGAGAGACTGAAACTCAAGGAGAAGTGATTAGTTATCCCCTGGTTTTATCAGTTTGTTAATTTTACTATTGAACTGATCAGGATATCCCATGGCAGTGTGTCTCTTTGGTGATGCTTAATCTACCACCTGCTGTATCTTCAAACATTTCTGCCCATAAAGTTAGAGAATAACAACAGTACAGAGAAGGCACACCGCAGTACCGCCTTCTCAGGTTACATTTGATTACAGGTATCCCTTAGCTGCATTGCCTTTGGAATTCAAACATAATCGGAATATCTGTGCTAATGTCTTCCAAAAGCCAGACTGATGCAAGTAGGTGTGTACCTTTTACACAAAATAAAAACAGCGTCAGGTAGTCAGACGGGTGACAGTTTGATGGTTCTTTGCAACCAATACATAGCGTCTTACTCCCAGCTCTCCGATATGCCCAGATGATTTAACTGTCTGACTAGCCACAGCTCCCCAGCAACACCTATAGAAAATCTGAAACAGAATAGTGATAACTTGCTCAGTAGCAGCTGGTGAACTCTGGGAATAAATTTATCCTCCTCCATAAACACTTGGACGTTTATGAGTGCAGGCTGCATTCGTTCTCTGATATACCCAACGCCGTTGTGAGGTTATTACTAAGTTATTATTATCCTGCCAACTAAAACACATCTAGCTGAAATGTTTTAGATTAGCTTTACTGTTCCACATTATACTCTTTATTTCCCTGTAAATAAACAAAAATAGAAGAACTACCACGGGGATGTGTAGAGAGCTGAACTCAAACATCTTTGCTATGTTTGAGACTAACCGTTGCCAGTATCCCAAAGATTGTGTACTTCACCCTCCGGCAGTTGATCGTTGTAGCCATACCATGAGGGATACATCGCTGTTTTAGTAGTCATTTCAAAGAGTCTTTCTTCCAAGAAGACAGGAAGGATCATCTGCTGTCGTGTGAACTGATAACACAACAAGCATCGTGCTTGTCGCAGTACTGCCCTACATCTGCTGTCAATTACTCTGCAGTTAACTTAGTGCAAAGCTTAGTGGGATGTACGTCAGTAGCAGGTCTTAAAACTGTCTGCAAAAGCTAAACAAAGCTTAACAAAGTTAAACGTTTGAAAAGTTGCCCAGTCATTGTCACTGAGAACCAAGCTCAGCTGTCTGTCCAAGCTTCGGGCATCTTGAGACTGAACTAAAAGTCCGAGCAGACATGACTCAGTGTTACAGCACCTTCCAGTCAGAGAGATTAAATAATGCACGTGAGTACAGGCTTTGGGACTAGTCTCAACTATTAATTCTTTAGTCTTGGTTTTAGCGCAATTTGCAGTCTTCATTTAAAAGTATCTGTCTGCTTCTCACTGTTGTTTTCAGTGCCTGAATTATTGAGTAGATGCCATGATATTGTGGGATTTATAACATCTCGCAAATATTTTGGCCAAAATAAAGATACAGAAATTCAGATACAGAGTCCGTTCTTCCTGCAGCACGGGTATATGGCATAAATAGTTTATTTATACAGCCCATATAAATAGAATACAGGATCAACCTTAGATAATGAACCTAGAAATACTTGTTTGCATCACCGATGTTCAAAACCTGAGGACCGTAGGCAGTGAAGTGGGAATTAGTTCAGACCACCAGCCGAATCCTAAATTTATATTCTAACCTAGGGACTTAATGCAAATACACCTCACTAGGCTACCAAAGATGAAGGCATATTTCACATTTTCTGGTCAAGATAATGTTATTTTGAAAAAATAATGAAAACAGAATCTGTCTCACCAGGGTTTGATAAAGTAAGATGCCAGCTCTGGGAAGCAGTTTGCTTAGGCTGCGGCACTGATGATGTTAGCCCTGCCCTACACAAATTACATTTATATCAGTCAAAGAGATAATCTCTGAGAGTGTGGTATGGTCATAAACTAAGTAGAAGCATCTGAATTTCTAGACTCTTTGATACTTTCTTCAGGTTCTCATGGGACACGTGTGCTCCCCAGAGCCTGATGTGAAGGCGTCTGAAGTCTACGGAAATCCTTCTGTTGACTTCATACAGCTTTGGACTCGGCTTCTAAGACATGTGGGTGTAGAAATGTGCTTCATCTCTCTGATCAATGGCATCAGCTTTCCTTGCCTTTTATGGACAAGCTCTGTTTTTGGAGAAACACAGTACGATATGAAACAGGAACAGAAAAACTTCCTCCCCTGTTACTTCATTACAACTTGGAAACCTGTTGCTTTGGAGCAATAGGCTGATAGTTTGGGTTTTAGCATCCTGGCTATGTTTTAAGGATGCTGATTGCTGTAGGATTTTAATGACATTCCCCAGATCCTGATCCAGGCCCACCCAGCCCCTTCCCACAGGACAGTGACGCTCAGTCAGCTGGAACAAATTTCAGCAACCACTGAGCTGGGATAAATCAAACCAGTAGCCTTGAGATAAAACACCTTTTCCAGTTCCCGGCCCACAATCAATCCATGCTTTTAATACTGTTATATTTAACATGTGAGACTTCACAGCCAACTAGCAGAACTTGCTTGTAAGAGGAGCAGAACTTCCCAAAATCATATTTGTGGAAGTTTCATAACAGCCCTCTTGTGCACTAGGTGGTATGTGGTACACGTGCTCCTCTGTATGGGAAGAGTGGTGTTTGTATTTCATGTGAATGACTGCAATACAGTTAGTAACAATTTATACCAAACTTCACTTCAAACTTTCTAAATGTGCTAAGTTTTTTTTAAACATACTTTGGAAATATTCTAGGGTCCAAACATTTTATTGTAATAACATATCTGTCAGTTAATGAAACAAGCTGATTTAGGGCTAATTCAGTAGAAACAAAAGTTAATGTAAATACTTAAATTGATTTCAATGAGACAAACATTTCACTTTGTGGTCTGCTGTATTAGCATCCAAGTTTTAGGACATATAATATATTTTTAGATTAAATCTATTTAAAACATTATGTTAAAATATTTTAATGTTAACTGTGTAAAATTCTAATTCTAGGGAGCTAGAGGTAACTGTCACATTACACTTTATTAATTACAGTAGCTTGATTTGAATTATTGGTGTTTTGTATAACGGTGCCATTATTCCAGATCTGGTTTTATGTGGACACCAGCTTGCTGTTAGGGGTGCTACAGCTTTGCCTGTGGAGCAGCAAAGGTGTGTGTAATGACAAGGCTGTTGGTAGGGCAGCATTCCCTGGGAACAGCGGGTGCTTCCTGGGGGATTCAGGTTAATATTTCTGCCTTCTTCAGCTTTGCATTCTACCCATTCTTTGTATTATTTATCTTCATACTAAAGGTGGGTTTTATGGGATGGGATAAGGAGGACAGAAAATAACCTTATAATGACCAGTAGCAGTAAAGTTTGAAGTGGATGCTTTCACTTTAAAAAGAAATTACTTATTCCCTTTGTGGCAAAGCATTAACAGCTCACACAAAGCAGCCCCCTCCTGATGGCAAGGACTCTAATTGCAAATATTTGCAGGGAGTTGAACATGTACGTGTGCAAGGTTTGATGCAAGTAAACAAGCAAGAACTATAATCAAGTGATGTACAAGTATAAATCAATAAATCAGTTCATAACAGCAATTTTTAACCTTACGGTCTTCGGTTTAATAATGCTAAACTATGAATTCAAGCCATACATGTACATCTTCATTTATCCTTCTGGAACAGTAGGCATGTGTGCTGTAACTTTAGAGGATTAAGAACCATCTTGTTTATGTTATAGCTCATTTCACAGCTTGCTACCTTTATACTTGAAGATTCATCTTTGGGGCTTTTTGCCCTTTCTGTTCACTTAAGAAAAATTTCTTTGAAGAAAAAAAAAAAAAGAAAAAAAAAAGGCCTTGGATGGTTATACCCCATGCTGATTACTTTTGCTTAATGGCCTGTTTTCTGAGCTTTAAAAAAACACAGCTTCGAACATAATAATGGCATTTGCTATGTGCTTGGGACTGGAAGAAAATTATAGGCCTGAGCTATTTTAATGTAGACATCTTTTTTTTGATTCATTTCTGAAAAAGAAGCAAAGGACTATATTTACCACTGTCAATAACATTTGATATATTATTTATTATATGGTGTGGTACGTGGTGACTTAAACTTGTGTTCCAGTTTTAACTGGAAGAGTTGTGATATAAATTATTTTTGATTGTAATAATAATGGTTGTGTCGGAAAACCTCCCTGTGTTGCATAACACTTTCTAAATAGCTCAATACTATTTGATAAATGGTATTTGCTAATTTTTTTATTTCTGTTTTTGTTTTTGCTTTATTAGTCATTCAGGATCAGGTTCATTGCTTGTTACTCTATCACCACCTAGACAAGATGCTAGTACGATATGAAAGAAAAGGCTACTTTATTTTTGGAACCTACATGTAGAGATTATTTACACTTTACCGCTAGAGATTAAAGTTCTGGGTTTGGAACTTTCTGGCCCCCATTCTCCAATGCCAGGTAAGCTAAGCTTGGTGTAAGTCTAAGGAGGAAAGAGCAAATATGGGTAACAGCTACCTGGAAAGTCCTCTTGGCTCTCAAGTGGTCCTGACGATGGTGTGAAACAGGGCGGTACCCACGAGCTGCTTTCACACCCCCTAAATGCACCCTTAGACTCATCTTTCTGTCGAGATGAGCTTGAAATAATTTTCCATTTTACCACTTTATAAACAAGTAGAAAGCTGTAGTGATCCACAGACCAAATGTGTCTATGTAATAGCTAGCCAGTGTAATTTTTAAAGGAGTGATGCGATTTCATTTAGCAGTAACAGTAGTGATGCTTTCAAAATAGGTGCCTTACACAGAATGGTTTGCCCAGTTTGGATGACTGTAGGAAGGTCAGGCTTTGAACAAAGATGGTAGAAAATATTTGAAAAAATTTTGCAGGGTTTTCAAAATTATTTTTACAATTACCTTTCATAAAATCTTCAATGTTTTGGTCCTGAAAGAGGAAAACAAGAGGACCTCCTGGATGCCTGAAGGAGCAGGTGGAACTAGAAACTCACTGAACTTCAGGCAGAGGGTGAGTGTGGAGCCCGTAAGGAGAACGTGGGCTTCGGGCTGGCTGTAAAGGAAGCATTTCTTCTCTTTGAGAGGAGGATGTAGGGGGTGAGCTGTTATTCATCTCTAGCCCTCAGGCTGCTGGCTCTACCACTAAATTAGTCCTTGTAAAATAAATGAGTTCAATGTTAGATACTAGCTGGGAGGTGGGGGTGTTGGACTTTTTAAAATTTTCAGTCTTGAAACTCCTCCAAACCTCAGTATTTACAACCTACTAATAATGCCACAATATATGTATTTTTATTAGACATCCTATTGAACACTAGTCTAATACCTTTGCTGTCTTTATTTATGATGAGATTGTTTCCAGCTACTGTTAATTTATTTTACACAGCCCATGATGTAATCGTTAAGCAGTTGTAATGAAGATTGAAGGTTTAATAATGCCAAGTGTTACAAATTTCTATTTAATCATTCCTAAATCGATTAGTTACTTTCGCCCAAATGCCGTGCCATTGAAACAGAGAGAGCTAAAGATACAAACTGCTGTGGCCAGTGTTTGATAAATGTTATTTTGGTGCAGTGGTAATTGAGTTATTGAATTTACTCATCTTCCAAATGATGTTTGCATTGTCTCAGCCATATGTGTTTAGGGCCAGGGGAAGGTCATTAGGAGCTTCAGACCGGGGGCATGTTTGGGTTAAAGTGATTTTGAACAGCCAGTGTTGAGGTTAGTCAATTAAAAGAAATAGCAGAGAGATGCTACAGGAGGGCATGTTGTAGGCTGGTCAGTAGGGAGGTCCCAAAGGCCTGTTTAAAGTAGTCTAAAGATTCTGTAAGTAAATGTCTGCTCCTAGCCCCAAGCTCTTTAGCCACTGACAAATTGCTGTGTGAGGTGCCCTTCACTTGAAACAGGTTTCAGCTATAAACAAATTTCACGCTTTTATAGCTACACATAGGACAAGCCTATAAAGGCCAAGGTAAAACATTAAATGCTAATACCTTTTGTATATATAAACACACCCTTAAATCAGCTTCCTTAAGGGAAGATCGGGACTGCAGCTGAGACACAGAAAGCGTACCCAGGCTGCTGAGGGCACAGCGAATTCTGCGGATCTGTGTTTGGTGGCAGGGGACATCCTGGGCTGGGTTGGTGGCTCATCTTCAGCGCGTGTGACTTGTCACCCCTGAGCCCTGCATAAAGATCGGCTCCATATTCAGGGAATTATCAGCTTGATATGATTAAGCTGTTTCAGAGACAGAGTTCAATAGGTAATATATTTCTATCTACAACCTGGACTCGGAGCTGGCAAGTGCTTTGTTCTCCCAGGGAGCGCATCATTTCTCTTCAAGACTGCGTGCCGATGACCGCGTCTCCGTGGTGATCGGCTTCCCCTGAAATGGGTGGGAAGATTCCCCTCATAATTAGGCAGCACCTCTCCTGAGTGACCAAGTACCAGTTCCAGTGGTGTCCAAATACCCAACCCATGACTGCTGTCTGCATTTTGAATTAAAAACAAAGAAGTTTCGTCATTTTTCCGGTGGTTATGAATAATTAGACTGCTAGAACCAGATAAGAGTAAGAAGCAGGAGAAGAAGCCCTGCATGTTTCTGTGTTCTCGCATTAATTGCAAAGATTTTCAAGGGATCCGATATCCTCTACTACTCTGAACAAAGTCATAGGGAAGAGCAGTCTTGCTTAAAAATGGGCCCACTCTATTTTTAACACTTGGTTGCTGTATATAAAGACCATTTTTTTAGTTCCAAAGCACTGGAGAGAGGCTCACGTTCTCTAATATTTCTGTTGTACAATTCTTTAAAAAACTGTTGTTTTACAAATACACCATTTTGTATTTGATTTCTGTCCTCTAAACACTATTTAAATCAGAAGTAATAATTTCGAATCCTGTAAAATGCCCAAAGCTTAAATCAATAAACATTTGATGAATACATAACCCGAGGACATTCTGTTTGGCTGATAAACGATAATTGTGGGAGTACCTGGCAGCTTTTGTGGTTAAACCTTTGCTTTTATACAATTAAACGGCCAACTCCTTCAAACACTGGACACACTCTTAATGATAATTGCACAAGGAGTCGGAGAGCTTACTGGGGACAAGCAAAACAAAGACCTTTCTCTTGGTGCCTGTAAATGATCCGTGGAAAGCCAGGGTGGTCGGGCTCTGCGTGCTGGTTCCCTGGGGGCCTCAGGATGCTGCGCCCAGATCCCGTGGGACGTTTCGGGTCACCGCTCGTGTTGTATCTGAAGTGTCCCCTCTGCTCTGCCACGGGTCCTGCCCCGCAGCCATCCCCTGCCACCCCACCACCTCTGCTGCTGCCATAACCTCTGCCCTGCGCCCTCAAATCTCCAGCGGACCCCAGGCCAGGCCGGCGTTCCCGCGGCGAAGCAGCACCCCTGTCTCAGGGGGACACGTAAAACAGGCCAGGACACATCTGTGCCAGTGGTACCGTAACGACAGTGAAATCATCCGCAGTCATTCATGGTCGGTTTACATCATTTTATGAGATCTGAGCCCAGTAAAGGGACTATAGGATCACTGGAATAATATACAGACTGCAGGATTGCCTCCTGGAAGCATTACGCATTGCCTGTGAATGTATCTCAGTCACGTGTTAATAGAAAAACCCCGGCCCTCCACTGTACATTCCCTCCAGCCCTCCCTGTAATTTTCCTCACACCCAGCAAAGCCACCCCAATGTATATGCACACGTGCAGCTTCGTCCTCCCCAATCTACCCTGTTCTAGAAAATGCACCTCCAATAAATCAAACCTATTTTGTAGATGGCACAGTTGCAAAAGGAAAGGTGTCATTACATGCAGAATGGTATTCTGTCCTGTAGTTTGTAGCTGCTGAGTCATTTGCAGCCTCTGCAGTTGCTCTACCATATGCCAGATTTGTAAAAGCTTGTTCACACTTTTTTTCCCTCCCTTCACCAGCGAACAGCTCTTTAGGGGAGAAACATGGAGCTGACAATTACACTGCTTCCCGCTGTGAATAAACTGTAGGACATCCCTAGCCATCAGGCTTTACAGGGAGACTGAAGAACTATCTTTAGCCTTTCTTCCCTTTGTTGATGAAGTTACAAAGTGAGGCACAAGCAGTTTGACTATTAAGATCAGGAATCAGCCAGGAAAAATGATCCTGTTTTAATGTACTGTGGTTCCTTTATGTTGACTCCTGCACCACTCAGGCAGAAATGATGGAAAAAAAGCAGGAGAAAATGAAACACTAATTATTTTTATCTTTAATGATCACTGGCAAAATAAACAGAGCATTTAGAGGCTCTGGCATATATGAGATTGCATGTATTTATTTTCTGTATTATTCTAGCCACAGTGTCACCCAGGACAACATCTCACATGACAAGGAGCAATTAAAGGAAAATGTGTCCAGGCTATGCCCCTGCCAAACTGAATCATGACCCTTCTTTTGGCAGCCTCATGCATGAATCCCTTCCCTTGGGGAACACCAGGCAGTAGCCGATTTGCCAACTGACATGATACATACATTTTTTTGTGCGTGTATGTCATGTTAGTGACATTACGCCCTCGTTGAAAACAGAGCTTATATCTCAGCATAATGCGCTACTTTTAACGTTGCTTAGATATTCAGAGATTAACAGTAAGGTCCAAGGAGACATGCAGTGTCTCTTCACAGGGTGTTTGCTTT
Source organism: Aviceda cuculoides (assembly GCA_035590195.1). Classification (NCBI taxonomy): domain Eukaryota; kingdom Metazoa; phylum Chordata; class Aves; order Accipitriformes; family Accipitridae; genus Aviceda; species Aviceda cuculoides. The sequence goes on along the minus strand of JAVJGG010000037.1, from coordinate 20,216,494 downwards.
GTTCCAAGTCAAGATTCACAGCCGTTTGATTTTAAAATACACTGTACAATATATACAGGTATAAGTGTATTAAATTACCTAGTTTGAATATAAACAGCTGCAGATAGAGTAGCTGAGAGCACCTGGGGAGTTGTATACTACAGACATAGGACCTTCTGTACAATTCATTCAATTAAAGTGTGAAATGTGTCTAAAAGAGTTATTTGAAGGGCTTTTGTTCTCCTGCACAATTTCTGCCTCCCACTCCCTTCTTTCTTTTTACCAAAGTCCCAGAACACAGCTCAGAAAGGGAATAATGAAGTAAGAAGTATCTAGGAAGGACACACAGCTATACAGCAAAGCAAGCTTAGCAACACCACTTCCAGTGTTTCTGGGTCATAGAGGAGATTTGAATAACTGTCCTGTATATTTAACATAAAGCTATTCATTAGAATTCAACTTGTTTATATTTCCTCCATAGCAAATATTTTCTTTCTTTCAACCAAAGACATCTCACTAGCTAAAGTAATGTTACAACCATGTATGGACCAAAGCACAATAAACATAGTGAGAAACTTCATACAGAGTCACATCTAAGCCATGTAAGCACATATTTAATTTACCTGATGTAGCTACAGCTCAGCTTGTTCCAACTGCCCGATCAGCTCGGCAATAGCATTCATAACAATGCCTGAACTGGGATTTTGCCGCCTCAACATGGACATTTACTGGCATTTTAGGCACTGTGGAGTGTTGGGACTGGCCTTCAGATACTGCTTCAGAGGGCTGTGGGTCCTCTTAAGTCCTGCATCCTATCTGCCAGGTGTGTGGATGTCTTAAGGCGTCTTAAATGACACTGGGTATCTCCATCTGCATTTCTGCAGAAGAACCCTGCCTTTAGAGACTAACAGTGAAGTTGCTGACTTCTGCTCTGGAGAAAACACAGAACGTGCCATTTACTTGTGAAAGTCACTCACAAGGCACGGAAATGAAGGCAGGAGAACACATCCTCCATATTCCCATCTTGAGAACATAGCTCGGTTGACACTAAGTCCTTTATTTCTGCAGACCAACTATACAAGCCTTTGCTTCCCCATTAGTACTTGCAAAAATGAAGAGAAATACTATCTGCACAGCCGGTTTCCGTTAGGGAGTCTGTAGTGTCTCCACCTCAGACTGCCTAATTCTGAAGTCTAAAAAGCTCAGTAAGGCACACTGTTCCTCTCCAGAAAGTGCATCTGAAGACGCCCTGAGTCCCAGTACAGAGTGAGAGGTCTTGCACTTGCACTACTAACTGGGACGGTTTTCCTCACACATTACCACCCAGTTTGAATACTATGCTAAGAGAAACTTCGTATTTCTTGGCAACAGAAAGCGGCTTTTGTTAATCCAAGTTTGCCCACACAGACTACATATTCACAAATCACCCAGAACTGTCTCTTCATACTGAGTTTGCTGAAAAAGGAAAAGTACAAAACCTCTGTCAAAGTCAGAGTCGCTGCTCCAGGAGCAGTAGCCCACGCTGTCATCAGAAAGCCCATCGCATAAATAATGCTGTTAAGAGATAAATAACTTGTAAGAACTAAGATTTTGGGGATCCCATCCTCAGTCCTTCAGTTCTTATATGTCTGTTATATCAGCTGAAGATCAGACTGTGAACATTTGCCTTATTTAAAGACCATCTCAGATCACCATTCTGTTCTGCCTTTACAGAACAGTACCTTCTGAAACCGGACCTGTTGTACAGTATTCTTCTAGGTATCCTATTTCTCTCCTTGCTAAAGAATACTTGTAGCACAGAATTACACAAGTAACACCAGGTTTTGAAAAATAAAATTGTAAACTATTTCACACAAGAGAGAAATCATAATATATTCTCAAATTTATCATTAGTCATTACGGTCGTTAGAGTCCAATATAATTCCCTTAACATAATTCATCTATTTTTAAATGAAATCTAGTTGGTATTAATCAGTAAGAAAGGTCCAATAATTAACTGGGATCATCCCGTGAACATGAAAACTCCTACTGGTGATTAAGCATAATGTTTATGACAAAAAAAATCCCAAGCCCGAGTACTTCGGTACTCAAAAGCATCATCGGTATCTGGAAAATTTTGCAATTGTTGCAGAGTAACCTTTTGTCCAGCTAATACAGTGGCTGGGTCTGTGTCTTTGTGTGGTTACAGCATGAGACAGCATTAATTCTACCAGCATCATAATATCCTAATAATGTGAAGGTAGACACAATTGATAAACATGAGAAGGTAAAACATGAGGCAGGTACTATATTCATGAGACCCAGCCTCCTTAAAATTTTCAGAAAATAGAGAAATCAGAAAAAATGCTAGAATTTCAGATATGACTGCTTTGCCAGAATCTTGTTTTTCATTAGTATCAGTCTGTAACTCCTTGGTGCTATACACTCTTATACAGCTGGAGAGATAAATGCCTTGTACTCCCGAGCAGGCTTCCAGTGGTTTCAGGAGGCAGGAATACCTACGCTGTGTGTTCATCCCTCCAGCTGCTGCTTATATGAGGAAAGATTTCCCATGCCCGCTTTTTTGCTTTGATGATGTGTATTTTCCACATCTCAACAAATATTTCCTTAACTGCTCATAGCCTTTTTGCAGCATAGGTACCACAACAGCCGCATGATTCCCGATCATTTAACAAGGTCACGAGCAGCAATGTAAGCGCTCGGACCTGGGATGGGGCACTGGCTTATGTCAGCATTGTGACACTTGATGGCAGGGGTAGAAATGTTTCTTCTTTTCAACAGAAGTTCATTTCTGCAGTTACTGATGGTATAGATGAGGAGTTTCCAGGATAAACTTCTCACTCAAAGTTGAACAGTTTCTCAAATTCAAAGACATTTTGTACAAGCAGTTGTTCAATTTATCGTCTCAGAGTGCCAGCATTTTTAATAAAATTAATAAATAGGCACCTCATGGCAAGCAGGGTGAAATTACTTTTTTTTGTAATTAGACTTCAGACAATGTTATATTATGTAGTTAAGGGAAAGGAACTTTGCCTCAAATTTCAAAGTGGTGAATCTCAGTTTAATTCTTCTAATGGCAGTTAACACAGATGGCTAAAAAGAGTAATTATCTGCTTTAGCTTTCTGCCACCTGCCACAAATGAACTGTTTTCTTTAATTGCTCAGAATTACTCTTAATCACACAAAATAGATACTTAAATCCTAGTCACATACTGCAACTCAAGAGCACGATTTTAACCCTAAGCATGCGACTTAAGAAATTACCACCCTGACCGAGAGTACAATGCCGGCTGCGTGCCATGACAGTTGAAAAGATTAATCCTTTCTCTTCCAGGTCGGAGCAAAGTTTGCAGGCTAATCATACAAGTCCTGTTGTCTGGTCCAAGTAATTACCAGAACAACCAAAAGGCTATATCCGCAGTAGCAGGAAAAGAATTCACACAATTTCTTCCTGCTGATACGCTTTCTCCAACAAATGGTCATTTTTAAAAGCCACACAATCAGACGTATCTTAAAAATGACTTACTGAAGAACTTACAGATGTAACGTTAACTACACCTGACTGATGAGTCAAAGCTTTTTAGATTCCTGGAGATATGTTAACAGAGATGATAATCCCATTTCCACTGGGGCATCATTTTGAATTAAATCAATGTTAGGCATTTAAAAATCCCAGCATGACACCTTTTGGAAGTTTGTGGCTACATTGTATTTTATAACAGCAATTCTTGCCTCCCACCATTCAGAGGTGATGTGTTTGTTGGAAGAACAGCAAGACTTCCCTTTCTTCTTTACTACTGTACTTGCTGTCTGAACTAAAAACCAACAAATTCAGATTCTGCAGAAGAACTCAGAAGCCATCTCTAATTCTGCCTACTAAATCACCACATTAAATTGAAAAAGCACTAACACAAATCCAGAGTTTTAGATAGATCTCTGTGCTTAAGAGAAAGGAAAAAGCACCAAACTTACTGTTCCATTAATTACAAAGTTAGTAACCCTCCGTCGCCATTTCTCCCAAATTTGTTAGAGAAAGTTCCCAACAGAATTATACACAAGGTGGTAAGAGGAGAATTAGGGTGGATGCCTCTTAATAAGAACTCTTTAAATGAAAACCAAAACCAAGCAATTTCACTTCTCAGTATAAAATCATCTACAGTAGAAGTGGTCTGTACTGTATGCATTACACCTTTTCAAGAACACATATTGTTTTTAAAAAAATTATTCCCTTATTTTGAAATTAGATAAACTCGTGAATACTGCAGTTTAGCATCTTTTTGCTGTTACAGCTTTGTATTTTTAAACATGTGAGTGGGAGAGGGAAAGGAGATCATTTAGTAGCACAGACTTGGAAAACAGCTTTAAGAAGCTTGTATGTGTTCACCAATCTAAGGATAAACAGACTTAAAATATGAAATTAGCACTGACTAACTCCACAGAAAAAAGATTTCTGGACTTGATCTTTATGGAAATTAATTATCTATGACACTACTGTTGTATACCAGGGCTTTGTGCTGTGCTCCAACATGGTGAGAGTTTCTACTTCCTAAGTTCCTTTAACTGGTCTGACTACCACTAAGAGAGCCTCAGCTGTACAAAATGTCCGTAAGTAGGTGTGAGAAAGAAAGGGTCTGCCTGCACCATTGCCTCTGCAGGGAAAGTTACTCTAACAGTATTTACCTTTGTTACTCGGTAAATAGCAAACTATTATTGGACAATTATAGCAAAGGTCAAGATCCACTTACTTTTTTTTTTTTCTCTTTAAGAAACATGTTTACTCTGTGTTTAGCTTCAGCTAAAAAGTGCTTTTCATAAAGTAATGTAGTGCAGCAAACATTTGAATGTATCGGAGCTTATGACGCTGACTTAATTTAACAGTAAAAGATAAGAATTTTTCAGTGGCGCTTGCTCAGGTACCCTTATTACCATCCGGCTCCAGCTTTCATATGGGTTTGTTACAATAATAATAATAATAAGGATTCATAAAACGTAGCTATTTTCATATAAATATTGCCCGAGTGACAATAGATTTTTATAATCAGCTCCAGCGGTGGCCAGCAAACACTCTCTGCTGGTGCGTTGTTGCTGGGAGCGCACACTGCTGCAGGAAATGAAAACAACTTCAGAAGGAGGAAAGATTAAATACAATCGATCCATCACTGTACGATAAGTAACGGGCATTCAGAGTTTTAATGGACTAAATAGTGTAATGTGTTTGGTTTGGTAACCACAGAGTTTAATCAAGTCTTTTTAAATTTTTAAACAGGAAACGGCCTTCTCTCCAACAGATATACACATTTGCAGTGCATAAATCAGATCCTGAGTCCAGGATCCTGATCTCATGGTCTTTACCATGCAATTAACTTTAACCCTTTTTCTGAAGAAACTCCCGGTCATTCTGGCAGTGTAACGTGATTTGATGAGTTGTTGCCGTTGTTTTTTCCATCATTTTGTTCCGTTCGAGCCCTTGCCTCAATGCTGTGCCTCCAAACCATTTTCGGGCTGCGGATTAGCCCCATACACCCCCTCCCGGGGCGAGCTCGGGTAACGGGGTGCTGCCTGAGCAGCCCGGCCGTGGCACGGCCGTTGGCCACCCAGACCTGGCCGTGTCCCCTGGCAGCCAGCACCCTCTCAGCCAGCACTGCGAACGACGCTCGACGGTCTCCTCTTGTCTCGCCTTCCATTTCTAACCCGTGGGGTGAGCTCAGCCTGCACGGTTCTGCGCCCCGCCGCCCTGCGCGGGTAACCCCAGCCACGGCTGCTGGTAAGGGGAATGGGAAGACTCAGTTTAGAGTACCGAGCACAGTACGGGGTTTATTTAACACTGTGCAAATGTCAGATTTTAGACAGGATAGCATGTAGCTATGACAGCTGTCTTTTAAATTATGCAGAAGAACAAGCCGAGGACAAATACAGCCGAGCAGTAGCTTGTTAAAGGAATCTACCAAATACAGCGATGTTTATTCCTTCAGAAAACCCGTAGTATCATGTTGCAATAAAATCAGGTAAAATTGTAGGTGCGTGTGTTTTCTGACATGCTTGCTAGATATCACAATATTACCAATGTAAAATATGCACATGCACTCACACACGTATATCTCTCTCCTGAGATTACTGATAACTTATCCTTTGCCAAAATGAGACGGAAAATTTGCAAAACATGTATAGTTAATATCCCCACTCATGGACTACTTTTGAAAAATCTAATTCATAAATTATACATTAAGTTAGCAACTATACATGCATGCATCATCAGGATATTATTATGACGAAGGCGCCTATCTTTTCAAAATGTAGGGAGGACATTAAAGCACTATTGAATGACAAGCAGAACTGGGAGCCTTTCAGCAGAGCGTAATCAAAGACACTTCTGGAAGCTAAAAAGAGGAGTGCTGGGAATCCCATTCTCTCCAAAGAATCACATGCCTCTGAATGTAATCTGTGCACAAATCCCCTAGTTTACAAGCAGAGGATCCCCACAGACTATTGGCCCTGCTACCTCCTGCACAAGAAATATTTCCAGTATTAAAGCTTGAATTTAGGAAAGTCATCTTATCCAAAGTTGGGGGGGTGGGATTTCCCTTTCTAATTCAAAACAAAATTAAATTAGTTACAGGAAAGAAGAAAATATGAGTGGAGAGATAGAAAATGTTTAAAACGCTTTCAAGTAAACACTGAAACTAAATGGAAAATGTTTGAAACATAAATGCTCCTATGTAAGTTACAGGAAAGGTTTTCTGAAGCATGCATTAATTAAGGAAGACATACTAGATACAGGGAAGTTCATGACTATAGCTGTGATACCGTATGGAAAAATACTACAAAATACTAAAAAAGGTGAAGTTGTCTTCCTCTCTTTTAAAGTAAACTTCAAGTAGAGGGTGTTCTACTTTAACACTCTCAGATGAAGAATGGCTGTAAAACTGCACCTGAACAAGATACTACCCTACTAAAATGCTTGATAGAGTTGCAAAATAAGCCACCAAACTACTGGAGAAAAACAACCTAGCTCTGAATACAGCATTGCTGTATTTCTGAAGAATCTGCTGATTCCAGATTCTTGTTTCCTAATGATACACCAATGTACATAGATAGCTTCATGTAGACAGCTTTCACAATAAACATTATAAACTGCTTGAATAGATTTAACATAAACGGTAGCAGGGAAACAGATACACATTAATATCTGCAAAAAATCTTGAGAATGTTATGATTTTTAAAAAAATGGGAAACGCGTTAAAAACTGCACCCATGAGTGGAAGTATTTGAGCTAATAAAACTGTATTTTAGATTGTAACCTTCTTTTATAGCTTTTTTTTTCATTGGCTTTAGTTTTTTGTTCATTTGCTTCCTTAGTACTGTCTTCTGTGGTATCATGCCACCATGACCAAAGTGACAGACTTTTGTCTCTGCTGGATTAATCAGTGTGTTCTTTGATCCATAACATACGCTCCTAGTAGACATTTAGCATCAAGGTATTCAAGATTTGTGGTCTGGCAGTTCAGTGCCTGATGTTAACCTAGCTGATAGACAGTTTAAAGTATTTAATTTTTTGTTTGGTTTTTTTTTTGAGCCGGTCTTTTGTACATAATAGAGCTTGAACAAGGGAATAAAATATGTGATGTTAAATATTTGGGTTGATATCTTTGCTTGGAGATTAATTTTTTTTCTGGGCGAGAAAGCACCGAGAGTCTGCCCAGACAAATATCAGACCTCCGTAGAGACTGTGTGTACATTTTTATGCCCATCTTAGGCACAGGGTTTGTGTATTCACGGTCAGGGAAGCCTGTCCTGGCAGAAGACGACGTGCGCTTCCCACCACCGCTTTGAGGTCCCGGGGGCCTGTCCGGCGCCTTGCTACGCTGACGCTGCTCCGGGGGCATGGCCGGGTGCCGTGACCCACGGAAAAGCCCCAGAGGCAGTTAGTTCAGTTACCCAAACCCGGCCCGCTGTGACTTAGGCTTTAGAGGACTTTGCGGCGAGAGCCCAGCGTCCGTCTGCTGGGATGGTCCGGGTGGACGCGGGAGATCGGGAGGAGCCGGGCTCCTTGTGCAGCACGAGCACCCGCTCCTCACCCTGCCGGCTCCCAGGGACGAGGACCGGCGCGGGGCTGCGGCAGCGGGCGCTCGATACGAGGTTTTGTTTCCTCTAGGTGCTGTGTGAAATCGTTGAAAAGTTAGGTGAAAGGAAACTGGTAAAGGGCAGGGTAAAGAACAAAAGGAGTAGGGTGGTAACCCAAGATATTTTTCCTTTAGTATATCAATTAAATGAAGGATATTAATTAATGAGATTCCAACTATTTAATTATTTTTTCATTGAGTGGTATAGCACGTGATTTATGGCTCAGCAACTCCTTTACTGATAGTACTGCTATAAAGTGCTGCATAATATATTGCTTTCTACTATGTCATGCACAGATAGAAACAGCAAGTGTAAAATGGGATTAACTGCCCTCAAAATAGTCTGGGCTTGAAATTACTTATGCAAGGCCAATGTCAAAACTCCCTTTGACTTCAGAGAGTGCCGAATTACCTCCTCACCCCCATCTTCTGCTGCACACAGGCACATCCCTGTCCGGGGCAGACCTGTACTGAACCCCAAAACAGTACATGTAGTTTAATACAGATGAGAGAGGATCCTCTTTTTGTTGTTGTTTTGTTTTTAAAGCATTGTCCTGCCATGAAGATTTAAACAGAAAATGAATGGGGAAACCAAATATCAGCTGCTCCCCTAGACTTCAAGGTTCAGGAAACTCTGCTTAGTGGGAGTGGGAAAAGACTGGCAGGCTGAAATGCAAGATAGTAATTGTATTATAAGAAGATTATGGAAGATTATTTTTCTTGCGGGCCCCAGATTTTGCAAAAACAATCCTGAATTGCATCCTACAAAGCAAAATTAATTCGCCCATTCCTCTAAACGACAGGGGTTTATTAACTGCATATTCATTTGGTGTGTGCAAAATTAAAAATGGGCTCATATTACAAAAAGTTACATGCATCTTTCTTTCATTCAACAACATGGAGCTCAATGTGATTAACAATGTGGCCGCTCATAGCAAGAAGAAAAATAATTGTTTTTTCAATGTACAACGCCCATAATAATTCAGAAATCAATATGCATCCTCGGAGAATTTCCCCCAGCAGAGGTTTGTAGGAAGCAGGGTGGCCTGCCTTCATTTCCTTATGAATGCGAAGCTGTTGCGGCCCTGGCTAGCCTGGCCTTTTTTTTTTTTAAATGTTTAACTATAACCGCCGGGACTGGAATCATAGGTCCTAGTGGCCTAGTATGAATATTAATAAGACACTAGGCCATAGAGTTCCTTGCCGATTTTGACAGTTTAAAGGATCAGTTAGTTAATTAGAAGATAACATGGCACATCGCATCCCTTGGCTCCATCCTGCCTTCTGTCTCCTCTTTTCATTTTGGTTTTTTGACATGTTAGATTACATCATTACTTGTAGTTCCACTTGTTAGCCACACCATGAAATGAGAATATTTTAAGCTGTAATTACTGTGATTTCTATCCTCTGCTAAGAACATGAAACTCAAAGAAAGCATACAGAAACTTGAATTTCAAAGACTTCAGAATACATGCTTGGTAGTGTATAACCTTCTAACTATAGCCAATAAACAGAAAAAGATTTTAGTCCAGAAAATTGTGTTGATCATCATACTGGCAACAAATCTACTATTTTAAGTAGGCACCCCCATCATCTGTGCTTTATTTGTGAGTTATTTAATGCTTTCATAGGTGCATTTCTCAGAAATCTAGTCTCTTCCCCCCAGCCATGAACTGATTGTGCCTCTTGACATGTACACGCAGTCCAATATATTCATTGCATTCTACTATCCTAAAAAAAGTATGAGTTTTCTATCATCATCATAGTCAGAACAGACTAAAATAATCAGAACAGAAAGCACAGAACTATACAGCAGCCCTCTCATTAGGGGGAGCAACAAAGGATAACAAAGATGGACAGTGGATAATAAATTTCATTGAAATGTTAACTTATTTCTCAATGACACCTGATACCCCAAAATAAACAAGCTGCAACTCAAAACATAAAAATAAAAAGAATTAACCTGCAAAGCTACAGTCATACCATAAATCATAAAAACTTTCACGTTTTGCATCCCAGTGCCATACTGCCGTTAGCCATCAGGACAGAAATTCTGGACACGTAATAAGACTTTGGAAGAATCAACTGAATCACAACCACTTACTTTGTGTATTACTAGATAATCTCATTAATTAATATTTGTCTTCTACCTTACATTTCTGCAAAGAAATGCAGAGAAACACATGTGCGTCTTATTTTCTCAGTAGGTCTGCAAACAGAAGAGTCTGCAGGAAAATCGGAATGCAGTTTATGCATTTTGGAAAGCCTGCAGCTCTGGGGCTTCATGGGGAATAACAGGATTAGTGGGTAAATGTGTCTTCCAATAGGAACAGTCATTTCTGGGTTATTATTGGTATTCATCACTGTGTCTGACTGCCTGTGTACTTTCACATTTCTTTCATCAAATGTTTATATTTGTGTATTCATTTCAATAGCACTGAATCAATACTGGTTCTCAGAATATGTTTTTTGACAGAAGAAATTGCAGAGAAAGTATAACTATATAATAACTCTATGCAGTTACCCAATACAATAATCTATGTAGGTAATTTATTTTTTTTTCATTAAGGTAAACATGTAACATCCCATTGATTCACAGGGCTTCACAGAAATACAGTGCTAATAACAGGTGGAAATCGCTTCCATTGCTATTAAAGATAAAGCTAGGTAATGTTACCATAGAAGGAACAAAGTTGGGAGCTGTGTGACCTCCAACAGCGGACTTTACTCATTGAACTAGAATTGCTGGTTCAAGATGAACCAAGTTAGGCATGAAAAGTGTCCTCCTTGTATCAGAGAAGGGATTAACACCTTAGAATGTCTTCTATGAAATCAACGTTATTGCAACAGTATTGATCTCATAATGAAACAAGAAATGAACCAGCATCGCTCCAAGTTCATAGGCTGATGAGATCATATTGCAAAGAGGATAAATGGAAACCAAATACAACGCTATATTGTTGGTGTATTTCATACACTAAACAACAGAAACCAGTGCACTAGAGCACTCAGTAGGACCTTTGCCATCTTCTATATTCTTCCATAGTTTCAAGATTATGTCTTGGTTGGCACTGGGAAAGCGCAGGTGAAGTTTGCAGCATGGGCACAGCCTGTCTTTAGGACTAGTCGGAGCCCTCGTTTGCCTCCGTTACTCTTTTCTCTTACCCCGTGCGTCTAACCTATTTTGACTGTACTTTTGCTGAAGCAGAGACGACTGCTGCTTCACGTGCCCAGCAGAGTCCTGCGGTCACTGCTGGCCCCTCTGCGTGCCCACAGTGCAGTTAATCACACACACCAATTCTGGAGCTAATGCCACTCTCCTTCAGTGGAAATGCATCTTTCCCAACTTCAGACAGAAATGAACACTTACATTTTCTTTGTTCCCAGAAGACTTAAATCCCATTTCATGCAAGGTCTGCTCATCTTCTGGGTCTTTTCTGCATAGGAGCTCTAGCCGAGAATTAGCAAGCAGATTCCTCATTGTCCACCTTAACCTAGAAACGAACACAAAGGCAAACATATAAGCAACTTTCTTCATTTTGACTGCCATTTACCATTAATACTTAATATTCCCACATATCATTTTCATCAGATGGTTAATATAAAACCTAATGAACCATAGATGGCATTCCTGTTTTGCTCTGTTTCAAATTAAGTGTGGAGCAGTAAAAACTGAGAAATGAAAGTTAATATCGTTTCAAATAGACATGGCTTAAAATTCATAATATGAACACAGTAGCTAAAATACAAAAGTAAGTGAAGACTGTGATCCTTAGCAGGTCTTGGCAGTTTCTGGCCATATATTATTAAGCATTATTCAGCTGTCCCTAAGGGGAGTTCATCCGGAGACATTAAGGTCAAAGAGTAGAAGCATTAGGACACAGTCAAATGGATTTTACACCTTTGTATCTTTCTGACATTACTGTTTTGCTTCAGCAAACTGCCTAATATCAGATATATCCTACTGGGTATCTTTCTAAATCACTTCAATTTTCTTTGTCCCTGGGCTACAGTTATATGATCAGGATCCAAAGCTATCACAGACTATGATATACTATTTTACTTGCTCGTTTGTATTAGAATGAACTTTATTAGCTTTTGGGCACGTGCCCATCAGTTTTAAAGATTAAGTATTATGTCAATAGTTTTTATGCACCATTCAAGTACTCTGAATCATTTTGCTTGCTCTGAGATTATTAAAAGTGTATTATCACTTTTACAGAAAACATTTTTATTTTAAAATGAACCATCACTCATAGCAGTCTGTGCTTACCAATGCTATCCCTCTAAAGTGATATTTCACAGCAAAATCAAAATGGGGATAGATGCTCTGTAAGTAATTTTAGATTTGAGAATACGTGAACCTTACAAACACAAGTGTATAACTAACATTTAACTCCACACTCCTATGCTTTCATTATCCACTTTCTTCCTTTAAATATTCTTAATTTTCTATTTTATATTCTTGTAACTGCTAACAATAACCCCAGCACTTCTACCATGTAAAAACTGACGATTTGTGCAAGCGTAAATTTGTCATTCTTCTTAAATAGAAACTATCTTGTTAAATAACCCGTAAAAAATTACAGAGATAAGCTTGACTGTTCCAGTATCAAAACCAGGAAATCAAAGATGCTTTTTTGTGAGGAAGCTGAGGTTTCAGCTAACATGGAAGAAGCTTTCAGAGCACAAATCCAGCCTATAATCAGATTTTCTCATTTCCTTGCCAGTGTTCCGTACTTTTGGTTTTGTGGTTCATAGTGGCTGACTACATGGTGTCACAAATGGGAAAATGGAAGGGGATAGCGTGTCTGGGGTTTGAGCTGAAGAACAACTATTCAGAGTGTGATCTGCCGCCAGGTGCCTCGCTTGGGCACCGTGAGGCTCGAAGTATCGCAGCTGGTGATTTCAGAGCTGGTTTATGATTAGTTGAAAGAGCGCTCCCTTTTTGATTAGTTCATTCTCTGTCCTCAGTAGCTAAAACCCTCTGTCACCCGCTTCCATCACGGTGTCATCACTGTAAATTCAGCGTGTACATCCCCCGGTTCAGGGATCACCTTTTGTCCTAATCTTTGACCCAGACCCCTCGGCACTGCTGTAACAGACACCCAAAGAGGCAGCCCGCAGTAGGAGGAGTTCCGTGGTCCGTAGGTCAGCTCTCAGCATCCTAATTCTCCCCCATCAGAAGGTCTCAGTGGCATATTAAACAGTTATTTACCCTGTTCTGACCTCATCATTTCTGCTTCATGAAAGACTGAACACAATAGCGTTCTCGTATCTACTGACCTTGCAGTGCTTACAGTGATGTTACTCTAATGTTCCTGTAATATTACTGGCTTTCTCAAGTGGCATAAATTAAAGAGATAGTAGACTCCTTAAAGAGTTTAGAGGACAGAACGGTTCCTTCAGTGGTTGAACAATAAGTATCATTTCATTTCAGTTACTTCTGAGAATTGGAACTCTTTCAGAGATGCAAAGTGGAGCAAATAAGGATCTCAAGACTTCGACATTAACTGATGGGAAGAAAGCCAAAGTTTTACATTTGCTTTCACATCCTCTCTTGTGGCATGCTTTAGTTTAAATATTTTGGCTCCAGTCTTGAAGCTTCCAATGCATAGGCAGATTGCTATGCCCACACGTAAAAAAAAAAAACCACCACAGAATTGAGATCTTTTTGCTGTTTTATTTAGAGTATGTATTTAATTGTTGTACCTGCACAATGCCATAGAAAATCCTGGTTTGCTTTCATGTATTCAACAAAGGACTTTTTAGGAGAGTATTTTTAAAGTAGATCCACTCTAATTAAATGTATTATTAAGAATCCAACACTTCACAGCTATCAGTGGATTGTAGCATTGAAAATTTGCAAATAAACACAGGGAAACAGAACTCGTTCTGAACACATCCTCAACAACGAGGCACTCAGGCTTTAATGGAGGTAACCCCATGGCTATAATTAAAAAGCACCCTAACACACTTTGAAAAATTCCAGATATTTACTTTAAAGTACAGTTGCGTAGCACAGTTTTCTTTTGCACCACTCTAATCATAATCTGTACGGTTTCCTGACTTCTGTTTATATAACGCACGAATGCGAGAATTATTTATAGTCACAGCTGTTCTCTTTCCTAGCCTTTGTTTCTCGCAAGTCTTAAATATTTGGAAAAACAAGAAAAGTAATTAAAAGTATTGATACATTAAGCAAACATTTCCCTAATCACGCTGCTTAAATAGGAATCATTTGTTTAAACAGAACTTGCTAAGTATATGTACAAAAATATAATGTTACATAGTTACTACATACTAGGAAAGCCAACTTGCATTTAAAGAAACAAAATAAACAATGCCAAAGCCTTACTAATATCGCAGTCAGCCACTCAAACATTAGGAACTCCCAGAACCGAGTGCAACGGTTTGGTGTTTGCCCAGATCTGTGAAGTAGCTATGTGCCATCTGCTCCTCGCACAAAGGACATGAGTTTATTCTTGCTGGTGGGAACTGCTGTCTGAGAGCCAACACTTGGCAGCCTAAGTCCTTACCCTTGAAAAGCTGGCAGAGAGGGCTTTTTAGCTTTTGAGTTCCCTAATAATGTTCCCCTCCAGGGTGCAGGTCCCTCATGAGTGCTTTATTTCCCTCTTTATTCTGATTCACCATCCCGTGCAGACAGGCAGGACACCTCAAGCGCATCGGTCTCCTGTGGATTCCCCTTACCTGCCAACGCCTGACAGACTTAATGATAAAATAAATCAAACATTTAAATAGCAAAATTTATACTAGGCTTGTACTTACAAGCTGAGAGATGGTAGGCTGCGACAAAGACAAATACAAAAAGCAAAACCAGCCCGTGGTCTGTGGCAGGATTCCCTCCTCGCCGTCACCCACCGTCTGCCCAGGACATCCAGCGTCCCAGAGACAAGAGCAGCGCCCCATCCTTGGTGGTGGCCCGTGCAGTCTGGCTGCTTACCACCCTCTGCTCCTGGAGAATTAGCTTTTGGACACAAAAGCAAATGTCTGATAGTCGGAGCCAGGTATCTTGGTAAAAGGGATTTTGCAGACTTGGTCACATGCAGTCAGTCAGGGAGCAAGTAATCTAGATAAATGCTAATGAAAGCTCTTGCTGGCACCTTATGTATTCAAAGGCTATTTACTATTGTTCCTAGTCAGCTGGCTCGCTAACTTCCCATTCAGTCTGGATTGCTCAGATTCAGCTGGGACCACTATAATATTCGCATTACACGTGATATAAGCCATCCACTATGCGTACATTTTGTTAAGCTCATTATCTGTGGCACACTGGTGAGACCACACATGACACATTGTTAACGCGGATGACAGATCCCGTAACGAGCTGCCTTATCCGGACAAACCAAAGGAAGCCGGTTTACCTCCACCGCGAGTGGCACGCATTGGCCAGGGCTCCTGTAAGGCACTGGGCTTGCCTGTGTATGTATGTTACAAAGCAAGTGTAATGACACCATTAACATCTGCCCAGTCCCAGCCAGCTCAGGTGGCTCTTTCTGGCTGGCTGGGTCCAGCGGTGAGGAGCACTGAGAAGATCTCTTTGTTCTTGATACCAGTCCTTAAACCTCACAAAGAGCAAAAGAGCAAAAACCTCACAAAGAGAAAAAAAAACTCACAAAGAGCAATTAGGAAACAGAACTGGCCTTGTCAGGCCTTCTGGCATCACCCACCCAACTCCTTTATCATGGAAGAAGTCTGGTAAGAATTAAACTGAAAACTTGTAGCAACTTTGTACTGAGAACATGCAAACTGCAACAGCTTAAGAGCTGACCAAATTTAGCAGATTTCGCAGGGACAACACAAACCATCCCTGTGCCACACTTCAAATTCTTGTTTCAAATTATGTTGATACTAAAACCTTCTCAAAGAAAACATATCCAGAATTTCTTAACATAGGCAAACAATGTATTTTTTTCTGTAATCCTACTCTCGGAAATGACTGAAACACGTTGGCTCAAGCGTATCATAAAAAGCAAAAACCGGCTTTGGACAATGCCCAGAACACAAGTTTAAAGTTTGGCAAAGCGGCATAAAAACTAGTCTACATTAACCTGAGGCAGTGCTACCATTTCTGCCTATGAGATGAATAGAGAAATATGAATTAGATTTCAATAATGGAAAACATAGTTGAGATAAGCGCCGGCCTGACTGTCAGGCTAGCTTATTTACCAGAGCAACAGTGCAACAAAGCCAACTGCACCGTTAAGCCACACTGTTTGCTGCTGAGCAACGTGCTTAGGCTTTGTTAGCTGAAGAATTTGAAACATCACATTTATGGAATCCCTCCACTCTTACATCAAAACAACAGTCTTCTGCTGGACTTACTCACCTGGCCGGATTTACAGATTATCTTTTTGAATCAGATAGAATATCATCTCGTGTAATCTATCACGTTACTATAGGAAAACAACAAATAGGTGCATTTCTGTTGAAACTGGAAATGAAATATCCTGCATGTTTCTGTTTTATTTCTAATCCGATACAGCTGCATACTATTTCTAAAAGAATTCCTGAATGAACTCAGCCACCTGAACTGAACAATAATATTTAAATAGCAACTAGTATTTAAGAAGAAACTTAATTGCATTAAAAACCCCAAAATCATAGGCAACATTTTTTAAAGTTTTACCTTAAGTTGCTTAATCAAATTACATAATCAAAACTTATCTAATCAAAGCCATGATTATTTTTACAATTTCACTAGGGTCTTTTTTTTTTTACTTAATCCAGTTATCATCATCATCTTTTCTGCTTTTAGGGAACTCTAGTTCCCTCATGCAAGAACTTTCCAGTCATTCAAGATCCACAGCCACTGGCTGTCAGCCGACTTTGGAAAAGCCCATAGTATGTGGTTGGCGTATCTAACCAGGGCTAGCCTGAATCCTTCTTCAGCTTAGAGGGCCAGCAGTAAGGTCCAGGCTACCTCTGCCTTGCTCTAACCTTGGAAGTTCTACCACCATCGCAGTGGTAACTCCTCAGGGAAACATCACAGTCACAGCACAGGGATGGAGGGCCTACCTGCTTTCGGATGGCTGGCAGGGATTTGAAGAGGTCCCCTTTCTTTCTTCTCCTGTAGGTAGGTAGATTTTGCTACCAAAACACAGTCTCAGAGTTAAGGGACTCCTTGTCACAGTCTCTGTTGACTAAACTTTTAGCACTGAACATATGGACAGGATGAACTGCATTTCAGTAGCAGATCATTTTAATGCAAATTGTGAGTCGGTACAATTGTAGCAGTAGCTGGGTATCCTATGAGACACCTATAGCAGGATACCTACATACAGAGTTTGGACATAAAAGCTGATCCTTGTACAACGTTTCCATTATCATCCGCAGAAACTCACTAAGCAAACAGTCAGAAACTAGTTAGATAACCACAGCACGAGATCCAGGCCGTCTGCCACGCAATGCCTGTATCGGAATTACACCCTTGGTCTCATTCCTAGCTATTCTGTCGTCTTCTCTTCTTTATAGCAGAATGAATTGAAATAAGGATTATAAAACCGCACACCTTCTGAATGCTTAAACAATCGGAAAAAGTGTAGTCAATCCAAACTTGTAACATGAGGTAGTGTTTCCTACAGACTGGAAAACATCCATAAAACTTTGACTTATGAGTACTTTTCTAGTTCCTTGGGAAGTTCACTGGTGTTTTAGCCTTTACATCAATGGCACAGGTTCAGTGTGGATCCAGGCACTCAGATACTGGATAGTCATAAATGCCACACTTATTTTATTGTATATCTTTCTATATCTGGTAAAGCTTATATTTTTAATAGAACGAATAATACATGAGCCTGTCATTTACACTCTTCAAATACAATGAGAGTCAGTAGCATAGATGGCCATTTTTTTCACTTGGTATAAATTTTAATCTAAAGCTAATCTATAAATATTAATCCAAGACACTCTTTCCCTGCCCTCCCCCCCTAAATCCACATACATCCGTATATCTCTCCTTTGCTTTGTAGCCAAGTCCTAAGGCTGCATGTACGCTTTCAGGGACAGGGATGGGCTTTCTCTGTTGTGCTTATTAAATGCCTAGTTCAGTCATCTCCTGCTATAAAACTGAGGCTCTCAGATGCTGCCACAGTATGAGAGAAAAATAAACGCTACTAAGCATATTCAGCTTTGCCACAGCCACTGCTGAGTTTTGTACAATTATATTCATTTCATTGTGACTTACATTTAAGCTGTACTTCTAGCCTGCTTAAATATGTTAAGAATTATCCTGAGGGACCATAGTAAAATGTAGTCATGTTTATTTGTAATTGCTACAAAATGGTTTACAAAATTGTTAGTGTCTTCTATTATGCCTGCTACTGAAGCACTTGCCTGTTAATTAGAGAAATTTCAGCTGTCATAGCTGGCAATTATAGCTTCTGTATCACTGTCTGGTATGAATAGTCAATGAGAGCTGATTAATATGCATGAGTAGCAGTATATAGCGTGTGCATTGGAGCACAGTGCCGCAGCCGGAGCGGAGCGGCAGAGGGAGTGCTGCGTACTGCCAGGGAAGGAGGGAGAGCACGACAGAGAAGAGCTCCGGTCCTGCGCAGCACCCTCCGCGATACCACCGCGAACCGTTCCGGTCCAGCCGACCCGCCTAGGGCTTTCACGGATATCTGCATGCATGCTTGCTAACAGAGATTTCTGTGGCTGCTCTGGTGAATAAGGGAGGTTATTTCTGCCACTTATTTAAACATGGGATGCAGTTTGTGCACTCTACAGAAGCAAGAAGAACAGTACAAGTTACTGTATGAAGTTTGTCAGGTAAAGAATTAGATTTCATTTCTAAAAGCAAATGTTCTCTTTTAGGCTTGTGACCACTGTTAATGACAGGGAAAATGGAATACCAAAAAGTGCTTATACAAGTGGAAACGACAGGGGGTTTGCCTTATTTGATATGTGTATATTTTTACAATGTACCTTCCCATTCACACTTGCAAAACATCAAATATTTGAACGTATGCTATTCTACATCAAACTTTTTACAAAACTTTACATCACAAAATCAGACACTGTTGTTAATTTCTCCAGTATGTATTAGGTAAAATCTCTTGACAAGGGTCATGGCTTGGTCACACACTCTTCGAACAAGTTAGGAAAGACATGCAAGAAAGGCTTTGTATCTGTGTACGAGTACATACAGACACTTCTTTCTGTGCAATGCATTCATTCGGTGCTCAGTCCGGTCTTTAAGTGCCTGTTCCTGTCAATGTAAGTTTATCTCTAGTAGTTGTAGCTTTTGCACCTCTGCGTGTAGAAATACCAGCTACCAAAGTAGTTAGATTTAACAGCAGATTAAAACTACTGCTCTGCAGAGCTTTATACATCAAATTACTCCTATTAAGCATATGATAAGTTTTCTTAAAATGTGATAACACATTAACCTCTATTACAAAAATGTTATTTCCTGTTACTGCTTTTCCTTCTGTCGGTCTCTGAAATTTCTTACTCTGTCACATCTGAAGTACGATTTGGACCAAAACAGTGTGATGGAACCATGCAAAGCGATGGCCAGGTGTTTAGGGACATACTCCTACAAATCTCTTTTGAAATAATCATAGGCAGGTAGCTCATGGTTAACCTCTGAAAACGTGAAGTGGGTTGTCAGCACAAACACTCCAGATAAACACAAAAACCCAGATCCTTCAAGCTGTACTTTATCACCTTGACGTTCCTAAGGCAGTTTAGAATAAGTGGCAATTATCCCCAGTCACAGGAGCGTGGGGCTGGTGGACACTTCCCAGCGCTGCCGTGTTGTGCGCTCGCCGGCAGAGGGAATTGCTCAGTGGTGTGCGGGAAAGAAATCCTGTGGTCCTCGCTGCGTTACCACCTGCATCTGATCCCAGACACTGATGTCACCAACAACAAAGCGAATAAAATATGTGGTTTCTATGTTATGGTAGTAGGGAAGTGATTAAATTTTAAACACAGAGTTTGATCTAATAATTCTTGCTCACTCACCCAAAGGACGCTGACGCTTTGTGGAAAAAAAAAAAAACTTGTGAGAGCAAATAGGAAGATATGTTTACTGTCATTTCTATTTATATTAACTCACTTCCACTTGCTAAGCTGCTATGCATGTGATGGTGGGAAGAATTTTAGAGGAAGGTAATCAGATTTCTCAGACATTATTCTGTACTGAGAACTAGTTTCAGATGCTGCCTGCAACAGCAGACCTGGTGCCAGGTATTGTTTGTGTGAATCCTCTGTTCAGATCAAGCAGTGGCTGTGGTAGCAGTTACTTATCCCCCAAGGTTGCCAAGTTTTCCAGCAGTCTGGGTTTGAGGACTATCAGTGAATCACATTCAGAAGTGCAACAACCGGAACAAACTGAGACAACAACAAATTATGAATATTTTGATTGTTTAGGAAGCTTGCACAATTTTTGTTGTGAAATGAAGGTGGCAGAGAACCTTTGCAAGTTACTGATGTCTCTTAGCAGATGCAGGACAACATTCTTCAAATACGTGTCCTTAAAATCAGTCACAGGAACAGTCCCACCGATATGTGAGACGACTGAACTATCCGGTGCTGGCTGCAGGTGCAGATCCCTAGCGGTACTTTGGATTTAGAAATCGACCTGCAAAATACTGCAACCTTGTTTCAGCAATGTGTGGAGCACAGTGCACAGCACTCCTGATTGACTTTAAAGCAGGGAGGTCCTTTGGGAAACATGGTTGGAATACCCTCAGCTTCCACAGAAGTGAGAGGTGCATGTAATCCTATAAAACTGGGATTTCTAACATAGTAAAACCTGAATTATTTAAGACTATAATCCCTGATTATTCCAGAATATAAATTATTGTGCAGAATTATTTTAACAGGGTACTACTTTGATTTCTCTGTTTCACAAGATAGGAGGGAGGGAATTCTATAGCTTATGGAGTATGTCCCAATAATTAAATGTCATTATAACTATAAAAATGCATCCTCGTGTAACCTACACATAAGAGCAATCACTTAAAATTTAATGGTGAGGGAGATGAAGAATCATTGTCATTTAAAATAACAGGATATAAAAGACAAAAGTTTCAAAATATGCTAGCAGTAACAAATACCTCTTACAGTGGTTCTATTTTGTATCGTCCATGTAACCCTAATACCATATGGTAAGATGGCATTACAATTTCTGAGAAAACTAAAAGAAGCTTTTTTTAAAGTCCGAGTTAGACAAAATTTGCGTAACTTGGTTTTAGGAAATATTGAGCTTTGTTACAAATAAATCCCCTTAGCCTTATTTTTTAAAAGTTCGTGACTCTGAGATGTAGGAATTCAGAAAACACTTGCAAGAATTAATAATAATACATAACTGCACTTTCTCTATTAGGCCAAAAGCTTTAGTGTGGCTGGAAAATTAATGCTTCAATAAATTACAATTCCAGAAGGTCCAGTACATCTGGCTCCGTAAGTCCTCATAACAGAGAGCACAAAGAGGATCAAATATACCAGGGCTCAGGCTTTATCCCTTCCTCATCCATAGATAATTCAAAGAGATCCTCTTCATTAAGGGCTTTGGCACATTGCCTACAATTTCTTTTTGGGCCGCTGTGAGCTTAATGATGCAGAACAACGGTCTTCCCTCTTGTTGAACACATACCTTATTGTACCTTTAATCACCTAATAAAAACCAAATTAAGACACCTCGTCATTAAAGTCTATTGTAGCTGTGCGTATCAATGCTTTGTATTAGAAATACAAAGGGGACTATGGCAGCTTGAAATCTTGATGCAGAACACTGCCACTGACGATAAGCATGCTGGTGGCAGCAATGTGATGCACACAGTATCTCAGGTGTATCTTGAGGTTTACTTCCCAGTTGCATGCAGCATATGAAATGAAGTAATTATATGCTATTAGATTTTGGGTTTCTAATGGAAATTTTCTTTAGAAGACTTTAACGGGTGTGAAAATGGAGGGAGAAGAGGGAAGAAAGAAAACCAGAAAATTGGGGGGGGTGTGGTGTTATAGACCAGTTTGCCAGCTTGCATTTCCCAATGTTATCAGCTCCTATACAAACAATAACAGAAATAAGGGCTTTTCCCTTTGTAGGAAAATTCCTGGGGGATGAAAAAGTAATCTCCATTGAAGGAAACTTACAGAAGACTGAGTCACCTGAGAAAGAGCTTTTGAGTTTGTAAAATAAAATTTTAAAAGATTAAGACCTCAATTTAAGAAACTTTCTCAGTACCTATTTCACACTAAGCACACGTTTACATGCAGTTTAGGAGGTAAGCACACATAATGAATTCATTTCCTAAATGGACACTTAATATTTCCAAGGATAAGAACACAGAATTTTAAATCACAGGTGACTCTAAACTGCACGGGCAACGCTCAAAGCTGTTCCCTGGGATTCAAGATGATGGAGTTCATCCAGTTCTCGTGGTGGGAAGATATCATAAAAACAACCCATCAAAACTGGCACTACAGTCTGAGAAACCATGCAATAAGTGAGCATGGAGACTAACCCCTTCCTCCGGGCTGCCCTTCCAGAATAAGGATAGAAACGCTGGCAGGAAACAAGCTCACATTGCCACTGCCCTTGCTTCAGATGATCCGAGGTCGGAAGATTTCTGCCTCCGTGATTGTTGAGCTGGCACCTTTCACAAATACTAAAGTTCATATATAAATAAACAGTTGATGTAATGCCCTTTTAGTGTTTTACTAACTCGAAAGCCCCGTCCATGTGCTTTTGGCCTGATACATCTCTGAGACAAGTGAAAATGACAGTGTTGGTGAAAACAATAGTGGGCAAGCTGGATTTGTCTTCTAAACTAGACTAAGATACAATGCGGCCAAGGTTATAAAAGCATCAAGGTCAGCATACAAGTTGCTGTGCTAATGAGAAGACAGTAGTGATGAGGAACTAACCTACACCGTACTTCATTGGCAACTTCCAGCAGCATCACTTGCAAGGAGACTATTCCTTCAGCAGAACTCACACACAAACTAGTTGCACTGGGCTGATCACTGATACAGCTCCCTTTGCCATTAGAATTCCATTCACTTGTTTAGACTTGCAAAAATTAGACTAAAGTAATCAGTCATTAAGAAAGCCTGATTCAAGGAAACAGTCTAACTAGACTTAAACCTACTGAGCAACGATGTTATCCTAAATGAGGGCCAAAATGAAGCTTGCCAAAATAAACATTCAGCTCAAAAAAAAAAAATTCTAATCAAAACTGTAAGATTTAGGAAACAAAAATAATTGCCTCTCTACATACGCTTTTCACACCCTCAAATTTAATTGGGCAGCCAGAGAATTAGTTGGTCTACATTTCAGTAGTTTTCCATGTTAGGACCAAACAGGTTGTGCCAATTATAGTAAACTGGTCTACTTGAAATACACTGTATGGCTTCAGATACTCCATGTACAGTTTGTGCTGCAGCTGAAATTAAGAATAGCATTGAAGTTATATTCTGTCACTTCACTACCATTAAACTTGACCTCAATAACAGTTGTGAACCTATCACACTTACTTCAAAGTAGGCATGTGTTTGCTTAAACAAGATGTTAATTCCAAGGGCTTTGTTCTAGACAGGGTTTTCTACTGCTGAATTAGTTCAGCTGTAGAAAAACTCTGCTTGACAGACTGGAGACTCGTAATCTTCAGAAAACTGCCCTTTAATGATTGTGGCGCCTGTCTGTGGCTCAGAAGTCCCTTTTCTTAATTAGACATTTACCAGAAACTGGCAATTGAAATTTTCCTCTCCACTTGACGATGAATAATGCAATGCCTCTGTTAGGATTTCTCTGGAAGATACTCTTTATTGCATGTTAGAGGAATATTTTGGTCATTAAAGGAACATAAACAAGACTTGATATGAAATAAACAAAATGCCTAATGTTCACCTGTGATATAAATGGATAATTTGACCTACTGTGCACATGAAATACCTTACTGCTTCGTAATCTTGCAAAAATCTGCGGTGCCTTTCTTCTTTACATTGAGCAGATAAAATGCTTAACCATAGCATAGATTTATCTGGAATTTTTTTAAGTGATAAATGATTGAAAAGATGAGTTTTGTAACGCTTTACACTTATACATCTGTTTAATGCTATGAAGCAGGTGGCAAGAAGTCACCAGGGAGAAGGCACTAGGGACAATCACTCTGTGCTTTACTGTCACATGTCAGACATGGGCTGGGAAAAAGGAAACATATGGAGTAATGAAAAAGTGCAGATTTAATAAATGCGTTTTGCTATGTTCATTAATAATGAAACAAAAGGTCAGGCTTCATTTTCACTAGGACAGGACAACTCTATGTTTATACATACAGTGGGATTGTTCCTTTCAGAGACTCGGTGGGTAAATGTAAGCAGATCCAGCTAGCCCTCCGGAACTCACTAGCGAGTTAGGGATTTGACAGGAGAGTGGCAAACTTAATAATATAAAATGCACATAAACTTTAAACAAGACTACAATATTCACTACTTTAAACAGTGACTGTTGAAGGAAGCCTTCCTATTAACACAGTATATCTTTAGGCAAAAAGCCAGAGGTCACCATCTAAAAGAAAAATGGTAAACATCATGGCAGTGTTTTCTCACTTATGTCAATACAGTGATAATTCTGGACATGGACATGTTGTAGGCGATTGGACACGCTGTCCACTGGCACACAAACTGGACACTTCTTCATTTCATTTCTAATTGCTGAAACTTCTTCTGGCTTTACACTGAGACACCACCTTAGCTGCGTTACGTAGCACTCCATTTCTCAAACACTACCACCAGACTCCTTGGGAACACTTGAGAAGTAAGCGTTCTGCTTCACAGAAAGAGTAATTGTACAATCGGACTAAAACCATATTTGGTTTATGCATTTTCATGGATCGTGTGCATTTACACTGAGTAAATTAGCTCCTACAGCATCATTTTAAAGAAGGTGATCATTCATATGTTGAAAGATCACAGCTGGTAAGAAAGCCTTTTTAAATTTGGCAGAGTTGCTTGCAGAGTGCAACAGAAGCTCTTGTATCTGACCTAACAGCATCTGTGTAACTTCCATCAGTTTTAGCCAAAAAAGGAAAATGAAGGTGTTTTTACCAGTAGCACACTAGCAGAATTCTAGGCCGTGGTCAAGCAGCATGGACTGAAAGGGTAGAGTAAGGTGGTGGTGGGACCCCTACCTACATGACACCGTCTGAAGTTAGTTTTCTTCAGCCGAAAACACTGCTCTACTTCTGGAAGCAGGTGGCCCAAGATGACAGAGCCTACTCTGCAGATAGCAGGTAGCTCCTGAAGCAGCAGGCCCTCTTATTAACGAATCCACTTCCACCCATAATCCACTGGATCTGTCACTGCTGCTGGGTTCCCAGATAGCAGCACTGCGTGGTGTTTGCATCTTTTCTTAGCATCAACTTCAGTAACCCTCTTCAGCACAGGTAACTTCACGGCTACCCACAGTTGCTCTTTCCCTGTCTTATATCACCGAGACCTTTGTGGAAGAAGGGAGGGAGCGGGAGGATGGGCTCAGAAATTACAAACGATGAGCAACAGTGAAGAAATAGGAATGTTGTTAATTAGAATGGTCTTAACAACAGTGTCTTGGAGCTCAGTGTTCAGGGTTCGGTTGTGGTGTGCTCTCACGTGACCTTGGGTAGATCGCTAACTTGTTTTGTGTTTGATCTCATCTGTAGAATACTCCTTTTGTCTTTTTGCTTGGAGCAGGCTCTCCAGAGGAGACACTGTCTTTTGTTCTCTGTTTGCATAGTCCAATATGCTACTAAAATAATGTTAGTATTATTTGAAGGCCTGGTCTATACACCAACTTGTACTACTCTGATTTTAATGGAAGTATGGTGTTAAATATTGCTAGCGACTGTCAGCTATTTGAGCTGTAGGTGCTGGAAGGGCATAGGAGGAGAAAGCTTCCAAATATGTCTGTCTTTTACACCATTCTCAAAGCACCCCCTCTGCATGCAACTGCTGGAGAAAGGTGACTGGTCTACAGGGACTTTGGGCCCGATTCAGTACAAGAATTTAGCTTAAATCTATGTAACATTACACCCTCAACTAAACAGATTAATATTTTTATGCTATTTACTATCATGGTGTATTATTTTAAACAAAAATATAGAAATATATAGCTTTTTAAAAAGTCCTCATTCAAAAAAAAGCTGTGATTTGCTGTACTAGATGAATACATAGGGTTTTGCCTCTTGGGAAAAGGACATTTGAGAAGGACAAGAGCATTTCAATGTAACATCTCAGCAGAAGCAGCCCAAGGTGCCACACTGGAGGCATAGCGCTATACGTGGGCAAATATAAAGAATGAGAGAAAGCGGGTAATTGTACTTGCTGAATTCTGGTCATTAGTAATTCCTGATTATTTATGGCTGTCATTTGTACTTCACTCAGAAATATAATTGATTTGCTCCCTCTGGGTCATGCTACTGAAATGGCAGAAAGCGTCATTAAAAAGGGAGGACCTGTAAACTTCTTTCTGTGTTTTATGTGGACCAGTGTTATTAAGCCGTGAACAGATACACAAAAGATCATCTTTTTTAATGCTGACAAAATACGAAAAAGTGTTTCTGCCCTGATATAGTCATGTAACACAATGAATGCATATTTAAGAAAAGAGAGCTCCAAGTAAACTTTGCTTACAGAGAAAGTACAAGAGTCTCGGAAGTCCCAGCATTAGTCTAAATCTGTTTTCATTGAAGCAAACGATAGAATTCCCTGTGGTTTTATTTCAACTCATGATACATGGGAACGAAGCCTGAGAATCCAACCAAAAGCAGGCACATTTTAGTATGCTATCTACAGCACTAGCTCTGCCTTGTTAATACGTAGATGTGCTAATTACTAGCAGAATAAAAATTCCTTTATTTCAAGGGTCTTTCTCCCAAGATTTTCCATTTGGAAGTTAACGGTTTAGAGAACAAATGTATTCTGTACTCTTAAGTAAAGAATTTTTCTTTGGGCTTAACTATTTTGTCATGGATGGCTCACAAGGCAGAAGGGAAATGCACACACATGGAAACAGTCTATTACTAAACAATATAATTCTGTTTTTTTGAAGAAGAGAGAGACTGTCCATATGAGGGAAATAAAAGAGGGATTAGATGGAGCTGCAAGAAGAATTAACCTATATTTTGAACCTTCTTTCTCCAATTCCTGAGGAAAAGGGGGTTTAGAAAATAGGCTTTTTGCTGCTCTAGTTTCTATTAAAATCTTTAAAGTTCTGCTGCTTTTTCTTAATATGCAGACTTCGTAAGAACTTGCTAAAGAAGTGAATTGGACCATAAAGGGCGTTTTAAATGGAGCACAGACGTCTGTAGTCTAACAGAACTAGCATTTTTATAGTGCACTTCCCAAGGATTTGCATGAATTTCTACAAAGAAAAGCTGCTTACTCATTCTTAAGCAAAAAAGTTTTTTCTGTGTGACATTTGTGAAGCATAGAAGAACCAACAAGCCATACAATGCATAGAAACGTTTACCATTCATGACATTAAACCCGCATAAATCAGTCTAACTTGATGGATGGAAAAATAATTTTCTTTTACTGAAACCTTTCTCGTTTCTGTTGTATACCACCAACATCCAGCAAACAATGTTTCACACTATTTAAGCAAAAATAAAGTACAAAATAATTATAACGACACACAGTAAACTCTTATGTGCAGGGATTTTCTGGCTTTCTCAACCGTCCAGTTAACTACTTCCACCAGTGTCCAGAGCTACTTCATCTATACTATTGCAAATGATGTTTGCACATGCTTGAATGCAAAACTCCTCACTTCCATTCATTGAGTGTTCTGCCTCATTCTCTTCTGCAAACCTCTTTCGAGCACGGCCCTGTCCTACTGCCCTTGCATCGCCTCTCCAGGTCTGCCGGGCTCCCAGGGGCTCGTGTGCGTGCCTCTCTTGTGACTGCAAGTGGGAAATTGGGAATCAGTTCAAGGAACATCTTTCTTGTGTAAATAACCCAGGTGTGTAAATTCTATCACAGGAGAAGAGAAAGAACAGATACTGGGTTTTCCATAAGCATTGTATCAGAAGGAAAAGAAAATAAGAATTCGTGGTAACCAGGAGGAAATTTTGTCTATGTAAACAAGTGGCACATTTTTATATACCTGAAAGCCCCCCATTTATGTCTGCCATCAACAAAGTGGCAATTAATTAGTCTTCTCTACCCACCCAGAAAAATAAAACATGTCAATCGTTTACCTTGCTAAATAATTAAACAGCAGCTACTGATAAAATGACATTTATGTAACAGCACAACCGTGTGCTATATTATCAAAGTATCTTCCTCATACCTCAAACAAAAATAAGACTGTCTTTTCTAGTAACAGGGTCCAGTTCTGTCACCTCAGTCATGGCTGCAAACTCCCATTGATTTGCACAGGAGGTCCAGCCTTGTCCGCGCAGCGTGAAGGCTGGAGGGCTCCCAGCCTCCGGACCTTGTGCCAATTTTGACCTCAGGAAGATTTGCCTGAAATTAGCATCTAAACAGTGGCAGTTGGCTCTGGAGTTGCTGGAGGATAGCAAACCTCTCAGTAGAATAATTGTTGAAGTAAAAGCATGTGTGTATGGTATAAACCAACATGAGAAAATCTGTCCTCACAAAAGGTGTTTCACTGTGACATATACCCAGAATTAAGAGGAAGAAGGAGATTTCAACAGGAGGGATGCCAAATGCCTCACAGAGCTCTGACAGAGAGAAAAGCCGTTATACATCCAATACCTTACACACTTGCAGCACTGTAAAGTTACATGGAAAGCCATGTCTTAGCTAGGTAGTGCAAATTCTTCACAAGCCAAAATGACAAGGCTTTTTCCTGTTTTTCTTCCTTCTTTCCTTGTTGATTCGCCCATCACTGATTTGTTCTCTCTCCTTCTCTACTGGCCATGTGTACTGTAGCATCCTATATTCAATAATACATATGCATCCAACATTAGATGATGCAGATTCATAATATGTTGCATCTGGCAAGCTACTTAATAAGTAGCTACCAACACGAGAGAGATTTGAAAACAGACTCCGGAATGCGCTTGGGTCTTACCAACACTACACCCAGCAAGATCCTACTGGACTTTTTACTCATTTATCTCCAAGGTAGCACTCAAACTTTTCCAGCCTTTTTCACAACTCTTAGAAATTTGGTCTTAAAGTATAGTCACATTGTATTTGTTGCTTTTACATCTCCTAACTGTCATGGGCTGTGTTCTTCAGCAGTTTCACCTGATGTTTAGAGTTCAACAGTGAAGTTCATCTGCTGCTTCCATTTTTTGGCCAGATACAGCATATTGCCTTTTTTTTTAATTTATTAATTCCTGTTTATTTTTCTCAACATTTAATTTTTAGAAATAGGAATTAGTGAAAGCCCCGCGATTGAAATAAGAGTTTAAGACATCATTTCCTTTTATTTATTTGGTGGGACCCTCCATTTGGATTTGTGTCATGGCCTCCCCTATTATGCCTTGTTGCAGCATCTCTCTTTTTCTCAATTATGAATATGTATCACATTTTACCTTAATTGACCATGACAGCACTTTCCTTTCCATTATCAGAGTTTGGCCATGCCAATTGAATGCCGATGGCACGCTCCGCTTCATAACATCTTGCTCTGCTATTGGACTCACCTCTGAGCCCGAACTAAGGCATTGCAAAGGCAAAACTCCCAGTGACATTAGTGAGCATCATGTCAAGCTGAAGTGACTATTTTATTTTCATTCCAAGTATTAAAAGAAAACTTCTAGGAGACGCTGACCTCCCAGATGGGATTACACCATGTTTATCTATAAATTTCTTGCTGCCTTTACAATGTAGATTTCAGGTAGCGTGCTCTCTGCAGCCTACTTTTGTGCAAAAGACTATAACATACAGTATATACTGTAAATTACTATACTATAAATTAAAATGCTATAAATACTATTCTGTTTCATAATCATTACATAATTTGTATTAAAAAAAATTCAAGCATCCATTCCTTATTTACTGTATGGTCTTAATTCAGAGTATTTGTGTTTGTTGCAGTAGCTAAGCCAACTATCTGGCTCCACCACAAATTTCATCAAGGTCCATTCAGTTCAGTTTAACTACATACACTGCAGTTAAACTACAGCTTTCTTCATATTCAATATATTTCCAATGCAAAGAAGGTCCAAAAGCTAAGCATTTCAACATTTCAGACAAGTTAATTTATCCATCTTTTGTGCCATGAAAGATCCCATTGTCTTTGTCACATGGCATGTAAGGTTCTTAAGAAATTATGCATATTTGTAGTTTTTGGCAGTCTTCTGAAGCATTCATATGCATGGATTTCTTTTTTTCCTTGTGTTATTTCAGATGTAACTATTTATAAGGAAGAATTTTGCTGAGCTTAATTCGGCAGCATTAGGAATAAAGTCTATGATTATAGAGCCACTTTTTTTAACAAAGTGAAACTGTACAGATATAGTTATTGGCATTTAAACACTGGGACTAATTGTTTGTCAGTTGTGACAAATTTTCCAGATAGAAACCAAACATCTTAATATCATCTATTTGCTAAAGTTTCAGGAGGACTCAAAATCAGGCACAAGTACCAATTCTACATGGACACCAGAAATCGGGCCATTGAGATCATCCCAGTATATTTTTCTTCTCCATCAGTTTTGTGCTACTAAAAATCAAATACCAATACCTGCCACTTTTTCTAGACAAAAAAAAGCAGTTTAGCTCTGTTACACTTAAGCAGACTTGAGAATTACTAGTTTTCATTATCCAAATATTTTAGCATTCCCATCCTCATGTCCCTTCAACGGAAAATTCTATTATTGATGTGCTGGGATGGGAAATACTAAAAAACCCATAACAACAACAGTACAGTGAGTTATGCTTTCGTTTTACTATAATCATTGCCATCTTATCAAACCCATGATATAAAATTGTATATACATCAAATACAAATCCCCTTTTCGAGTTATTTATTTACCATGCTCTGCAGAGTCCTAGTATTCTGAAATGCCCAAGCGGAGACTGTTGAATACAAATACCCAGGGACATGCTCAATTCTGACTTGGAGCCAGCACTACAAGATGACAGGTTCTAGCAGAGCAGCCCTGAAGCCATTACTTAGAGCACTTTTAACGCCCCTGGCCCGGGTTTTCTCCAGCCCCTCCACTGGGGCTCTCCTTGTAGCCAGTGGAGCGGAACAGGAGGAGCACACGCTCCTCAATCGTCCCACTCCCTGGCCAGTATCTACGGCGAAGCCACCGGTGAATGGGCGTTTGTGAAACCCCCCGTCTATCAGTTCTGCTGCCAGAGAGGGAACTCGGCGGCAGCAGCAGGCACGCCTACGAAATGCTGAGTCTCAACCGAAAAGCCAGACGCCAGAAAGTCACAAACCTTTTCTAAGCAAGGTCCCCTTTGCAAAAGGAGAGGTTTTAGATTAAGATTTAGCTGCCTCTTCTCCCTATTTCTAAGATCTGGGCTTACGTCCTTCTGCCTGGCTATGCAGCGCTTCTCTTTTTCACTGCATTATCAGTTTGTAGAAAAAGTAGTCAGGATACTCCTTGGAAATAATTCCCGTGGTAACAATTTATGATACAGTCCAACTACCACCTGTTCTCTGAATGACATCAACCTGACATTGAAGTTGTGATTATTTATAAAACAATTCCGTATGACAGCACAAAGAGGATGCCAGTCCACAGATTTGCAGAAATAAAATGTCCTAAGGAACCTAAACTAAAATGTAGGCCTGTACTAAACTGTCTGCAACCCAAGTTCATTACATTATTGGGGAATAAACGGGAAAACTATCCTTTGCATGATTTTATCAATCTTTAGCATAAAGATATAGAAAGCAGCTCACATAAAGTTTCCTGCTCAATAATTATTCTAAGCACATTTCTGAAAAACACTACACTTGCTGCAATTTAGATTCTTTTCTTTTGACTGCTTGTTGTATTTAGTTGTACGAAAAAAAAAAAATTAGGATGCACACAGTAAAATGTGCAACATTTAATTTGCAGCAAATAATAAAACTCGAACCATAATCAGCATTTCCTTTTTCCAGAGAAAACATTACACTGAACTTAATTTTACAGCTGTACAAATTGTTTTAAAGTAATCTGCTCAATTGGGCGAGTTAATGATATTTAATTTGACCAGGCCAAACTTTACATGCTATGCATTACTGTGAACAATTGTGTTCAATACAAGTGTTTGTGTAATGTAAATGTAATGCTAACACCTTCCATTCTCAGCTGGCTTAACAAAAAAAACTGGTGTCATCACCTCTCTAAGATAAACCAAAGATGACAGCGTAAAGAGTGTTATGTGCACAAGGTAATTTAGCAGAAATTTAGCCTTTTCAATCTATTCTGCACTTGAGTTAACCCTCTTTATTATCACCCAGCTTTTTGCTGTGGGCAATACGTTAAGTATGGGCTAAATTCAGTTACTGCGCTGAGTAATGTTACTCATTCAGTTGCCCCACTTACGTTAATAGGACTAAACATGGCATAGCACAGTGTGAACTAAGTGTGATCTGATACAAATAGAGATAGCAGAGTCTGGACGTATATTTGAGATTTTTCGATCATATTCAAGAAGCTAATGTGGCAGAGTCACCACATTAGTGTACACTTCAGACATGTACAAAAATGATTAAATGACGAAGTAGCAGCCACCACTAATACCTGAGGCTGGACGCTATTGCATCTATGTCCAATTAAGGCAATTCATTATTTTTATGCCTTGGAAAAAATAGGCTACTCTACCATGCACTTCCATGCAGAAGGCAGCAGTTTCCAGTGTGCAACTCACACCTCTGATTATATATACAGTAATGCAGTTTATCAAGTGAGTAGCTGACTAGAAAGAGTACAATGTAAGACATCCTTCATAAAGAAAATATATAAATGAAGTATGCTCCTTGATGAGAAGGACTCATGAGAGGGGCCCACACTGTCAGTTCTAACAGCATCTTCAGATCTCAAATTGCAGTTTAGCTCTACATGTCAGCCAACACTTGCCCCAGTCCAAAGAACATGGTAACAATTATACGATACCATGATGCTTTAGGATCGTAATTTCACTCTAGAGCTTTCACAAATTGCTCTGGGCAGCTTCTCTTCAACGGTTTCTTTTCAACTGTATTAAAATGCCAACAGCTTGCAGGTTAAAAGAGGATAAAAACTTAGTGGAGTTACCAGTGGTTCCCACTATTTCTGTAATACCATTTTTTGAATATGAGCCCATAGAGCTTTTGGATTTGCAGATGTCTCAACAAACAGGCCAAATTTCAAAAGAAATCTCCATGTTAGGCTGGAAACAGCAGGAAGTGGGCACACATTTCAGTCTTTTCACCACAGTTGCCTTTTTTCAGTTTGTTCCAAACTGTTCACTGTGTTTAGCTCCCTTAAAATTACAATCCTTACAGTCAGAGACACACAGAAACATTAAAAATTCTCATGAACCCAAACTCGAAATGAGAACTATGGTTTTGCAGCTTTATAAAAATTCTGACAAATACGACCTCATCTCTTCCGCAGCCCCTGGGTAGACTTAGATACTGAGGGAAGAATTCATTAGGAACCATGTGAGGAAGGAGGCTAAGCATGAGTGAAATGCGAAGCCACAGTGAGTTGAAGTGCTCAAGACCTCTCTGGATCAGGAAGGACACCTCTGCCTGCCAGAGATTTGAAACTGTGGTGGAAGCGAATGCCTCATTTAGGTTTTGCTGCTGTGAACAGAAGCGTCACTACTTGGAGAGAGGAGGGATCTGTGTTCAAATTCTCTGCTCAGACCCCCACCTTCCATGGCCTGGCATGTCTAGTACTGGTAGTTCTCGGTGGGGTCTCTCAGTCATGTTTAGTAAAGGTGTTCTGTTATGTATAAGTGTGCACTCAACCAGGAGACAAAGGTGGCAAGATCTGGGGATGGGAAATGGCCAAGCTACACAGACAAAAAGTTACTTGGAAAAAAAGCCCATGATTGTTTTTCCTTATTATTTCTATTCACTATGCCAGTATGATGTCCATACCCATCCCTAAAATGCAGTTTTTTATTACAGTGACTGGGTACTACCACCATGTTTCATGTGAAAAATTGTTTATCAGACACAAATACATAGTTTTGTAATTTCAGATCTTGCCCCAGTAGTTCTGTTCAGCAAAAACATTAAAAGATTAAAGAACAAACAAAAAAACCTAGAAAAATTACAGGAGAATCAATAACTTGTTCTGTTTGAACAAGGGCTGAGGGACTCTAATCTGCAAGAAACAAATGAGATGCTGGTTTGTACTTTAGCTCAAAGAGTGAGCCCAGTAAAATCTAACTGTCAAAATAAAAAGCAGAGCATAGGATTTGTAAAGTTACTGTAGTGAAAGGAGAAAATGAGAGATGCATAACATTGCATAAAGAGTTCCTAGTGCTTGCTGTGTATACCTTTAGATGGAAGACGAGACATAAATTAACAGCCCAAACTCACGAAGTTATCCTCCACTTTCTGACTGTTTCTCTCATTGCTTTGCTTGCTTTCTTCCCACAGGTCAATGGGAAGGATTTATCTAAAGCAACACACGAGCAGGCAGTGGAAGCATTCAAAACAGCCAAGGAGCCCATCGTGGTGCAGGTCCTGAGAAGAACTCCACGCACCAAGGTCTTCACTCCTCCTCACGACTCTCAGCTGGTAGATGTGGGCACACAGACAGATATCACTTTTGAACACATCATGGCTCTTAGCAAGATGGGCTCACCTACTCCACCCGTCTCTGTGCTAGACCCATACCTCCTACCTGAAGAGTAAGTAACAGTTTGTGAAGCCCTTGAAAATCCTTGCATTCCTTAATGTGACATGTTAGAAGTAGTTCACAAACTCACCTTTACTTGCTGGTGAACGTGTACTTCCAGAAGTAGTCAGGATTCACAACACCATGGAGCCATAACTCAAAACGGTTTCATTTTTTCTACACGTTAGTAAGCCATTACTCACATGAGTAATGCCACTGAGTCACAACATGGCCTCGTAAAAGCTCATTTTTTGCTGGCATTTGATGGATAAAGTTATTGCTTCTTGTAATACCTCTCACTGCCTCTTTGGGTTGCTTATGTTTAAACTTTATTTTTTATGGCTGCCATAAATTGCGTAATGCTAAGAGCTGCTACATTCTGTTCCAGTGTATTAATTACTTTATTATAACCCTGCAGCCATGTTACTCAAATAAATTATTTTCTAGAACGAAAATTACTTACTAGTGCTGTCATGGATGTTTTAGAATCAAATTTTAATTATTGTTAATGGTAGTTTGATGCTTTTGTACTTACAAATAAAAATGACAATTATCTCCTGGCACACACACCCCACACCCTCACACGCTGTTCAAGAGGCAAACAGCTCCCCAAGGAGCCCATGCAAATTGCCTGTCATCTTGCCATGCATCTCCACAAGGGAAAAAGCAATAGAAAGGATTCTGAACGCCTCAGTTGCTGCGCATGTGGTCAACCCACAGCAGTACCTGGTTTTGAGGTGATCCGGTACACCGTGAGAGGCAGTGCTAGCGTGCACGTGCCCTGGCTGTGCAGTAACAGCTCTGGAGGGGGAACCCACAGACAGCCCGAGCTGTGAACATCGATCGGCACACGAACATACCCCAGCGCGCCTCTCCAGACATCCCTGTCAGCGCTCCTAGGAAATAGGGTTTGACTACAAACAGGCACTGACCCTGTACTGCTCCTCAGCGACTTTCACAGCCTGTTAACACGCACGCATTCAGCCAGGGACTGGGCTTCCGTGTGCAATGTCTGTTCCTTTCACGACTCTCAGTGCTGATCACTTGAAAGATAGTTCCAGTGGATATTACTGCATGGCCACCTATTCCCAGCCTATTGAAAATTCAAGCACAGCTGCATGTTTTAGTGGAAACGTTTGACAAAAGGCTCTAGCTTTGAGCTTGTTTGCAGTGAACAAGCAGCAGGGCTTAGAGCAGAGTGGAGAGGACACACTTAGTCTTAGAGCAGCTATACTGCATACCCCCAAACTCGTTTGCAAGAGGAGCTTTCAACACCTGCAACATTCCAACTGCAAAACCAATTACATTAGGAAAATGGCAAAGATTAATTAACGATGAATCATTTAGGTTGCAACATGCCTGCATAACACCAGCTCAGTCCTATCAGGTAACTTCATATCGCCTCTTAATCGTTAGGCAGATCCAACTGGTAGCGTATTCGGTGGCCTTACTCTGAGTTGTAGATGTTGGTCTTAACCACGTAGCCTGCCTCACGGCTATCCCTACGTATACGGGCAGTTAGCTATCAAGTATGCTGTCACCCAGCATATGCAAGCAAACAGTCAGTTTTTCCTAATGCTTCCTGTACCTTCTCCAAATCCCATTCAAATTAATCTAGCCTATGTATAACAACTTGGGTGTCTTAGCCAATTAGCAGATGCTGTTACATAAATAGCCTCACACTTACAAAGAAGCATGTATCTAGTTAACAGAGAATTAAAGGGAGTTTACTTTCATTGCAGAAAAAAAAATTCCGGCATAGAAAAAAGCGATCACAAGCAATACACTGCTTACAACTTCCAAAGTATAGACAGTGAAACTGTCGGAGAGCTCGAGTTGTAAAAAGCAGCATGCCAATAGCGAATGGCAATATGAAGAGTGGTGCATATTTAAATCGTATGTAAATCATTATGCACAGCCTACTGCATTCAAATCAATCAACAGAATGCTGTTGATCCAAATAGTTGGGTGGCAAATTATTTTTATAATACTTCGCAATTTGATAAAATTTTGTGTCTTTAAAGCAAAATAAAAATGCCAAGCAGATAGGCAATAATTATTTTACTTTCATGTCTGCAAATAACCTAAGCTCACAAGTAAATAATCTAGTATTTGCTCTCATCTTGAACCCTGGCAAATATCTGCCCACTTAGCTGTTATCTGGTACCCCTTCCCCTACTTTGCCGCTATTCTCTCCGTATATTTTTTCTCCAAGTCAGCTTTGCATTTGGAGAAAAATCATTAATAAATGCTAAGACTCTTCCCTCATTCATCATCAGGTGCCAAATGTTTTAGGCTCCTCTTACAATACCTGTAATTTTTGTTTAATACATTTATTGGCATAAATGGTATAGTGTATGTGATTAACCACATGCAACTTCTTGGTGTGCTTTTTAGTCCATCATGTTCACGATAACTTGCTGTAAGCTTGAAATGGATTAATATGCTAACTAGAGTACGGAGTGCTGTCCTAAAACATATTTTTTTTTCCAGCCATCCATCAGTACATGAATACTATGACCCAAATGACTACATGGGAGGAATTCATCAAGAAATGGACCGAGATGAGTTGGAATTAGAGGTGCTTAGTCTTTAGTAACTATTTCATTTACTGACAGTTTAACATGTGTATGTCACGGTCTTTATATTGTATATAAAGTGAAAAGACATTTCAAAGCAGGTGTTTGTAATAACATTGCTCATTAGATACTTTGCAGGTTGCAAACCTTACCGATACCTTTAGAAATATATTTAACTGTGCGCCATGGGCTGATGAGCCAGATCTTCAACTAACAAATTAACATAAATAATGAATTCATTGATTCCATTAATTAAATTCTGTATAACCATCCTGATTTAGACTTTCTGAAAATCCGAAACACTTTGGAAGTTTGCTGAGTGGCAGGACCTGTTCCATATAGTCACAGTAAAAATGTGTGAGTTTCCCTTAAATACTCCCCAGCTGAGAAACAGATGTTCTCGATCATATAATTTAGAAGTATTTTAAGTTTACAAGACCAGAATAGATTTGCCACCATACTAAGCCATTCCTCCCCTTCCATTACTGAAAAGTTACACATTTATTATCTATAATTTCAGATGTATACAAGTTGAACCAGTCTTGAAGGTATGCAAGTCCATTTTCCTGCCAAATCTTTAAAAATCACTTGTGGTTTTAATACTTGTATATCCCATCAGAAGTTCATCTTCAGTTTTCTTGTTCTTAATTTTAATAATCTGCTCCCAACCATTCAGCATACAGCATATAAGTTGTGGGCCTTAGTTCTGCAAGATAATTAAGCACCGATACTGACCCACTGAAGTGTTTTTAATTGTTTGTAATAAATAGAAGTAAAAAATACTTCTAAATACTGCCGGCAATGTCTGACTCAGCTAATCCATTCAAGATTATCACTAAGTGTATAGTTTACTCTTAGCTTGCTTGCACTTCTGTTTCTTAGATCCTGGTCCTGCTAACACTTATTTGTCAAAGCAAGCAATGCTGACCTGGTCTGTAGCTCTGTTTAGATCAGTGGTAGATTTATCAACAGCTTCAATGGGAGCAGAGTTCAGTCGTTCTATGAGCACAAAGTTGTTCCCTTCTATAAAAGTGTTTGCAGGATCAAGGACTGAAACCCCATAAAAAGTTTGCAAGCTGTTCTCAGATTCTGCAGATCTGGTAGTAATTCATCTCTGTATACAAACGCAAATCAAAGTCAGGATAAAATCAAAGTGCCAGTAAAACAAATGCTGTTTAGCAGACTTCAAGGCCTTACTTTTCAAAAAAGTGCCTCCCCCCCTTTTTTTTTTCTTAAATAAAAACAAATACAATATAGATTTCAGTCTTAAGGGAAAATGTAGAACAAATTAGTATTTGCTACCAGTGTCTTTTCAAAATCTATCTTTTCGGAAATCTAATATTGTGGATAAATTATATTGCTTCCATTAGAAGGTCAACCAGTTGAGCTGAAAACAGTTTAAACACATGCACTTCAGTAGCCAGACGTTAATATGCCTTAAACCACAACATTAATAATTTTGACATTGATATAGTACTTGATGGCAAAAGGTGATCAGCTCAGTAACACAGGGAGATGAACATTAGAAAAGTCTCTGTAGCCTAATAGTATTTCTTAAAAACCACTAAAGATGCTTGTTCAAATTGTAGAGAATATGATCAATGGTAAGGTCAAAGTGCTAACAGGGACTCAACTGGCTAGTTGCTTTTTTGTTTGCCTTTTGATAGATATGTTTTAAAAGACCACAAAGGCACTGTTTCATTGACTGCAGCAGGAATGTCTAAAGTAAGAAAGCCATCAAGTCAGCCTTCTAGGTTTCTATGTCCATAAAATGTGCTTTGAATTTAAATCAGAAGCTCCTCATCTAAACTTTTATGGTCTATAACCGACTGGTTAGTGATTTGTAACAAGTAAACAAGACAAAAACAGTGAAATACCCAAGTTCACAGCAAGCTTCTAATGTAAATATCCATAGGAAGGAATTTATGCTGGCAGTATTGCCGAGACGCCAAAATTGTGTTCTCGGTTTTCTCTCCCAACATTTATCTTAAAATTGATGACTCAGAGGTAACTGCCATATATCCCCTACTACAAAAATAAATAAATACCATTTCTTTTCTTTTGAAGTTCACATGCCACAAGGAAAGAGGGACTAAATCCTGAACTACTATTTTATTATAAATTAAAATTACATTCATTCTTCACAGAGGCCCAGCCAGAAGTCATTTCAGGCTCATAAAGGAAGAATAATGTCACTCCGGGATTCCCCAGCAGCATTATGCGTTAATATGTTTATTCAAACAAGTCTGTCCAGCTGTCAGCCACACAGCCCAAGTGAGGGCTTTCTCAGTGTGTTAATTTTCTCCCATTACAAAGGAGAACATTCTACATCAAAAAGGGGGCTTGTTCTCCCCTATTTGATTTTGTGTCTTTACCCTTTCCTATATACAACTTGTATGCAGGTCTTGTTTTCTTTCTGAGTAGAGAACTGAACTCAGCTGAAAGGCTAGTTGAGACTAAGTAAAGCTTGGAGATGAAAAACTACACGAAATGTTCACTGACTGCTAAGAAATCTCCCTTCTGATACTCTCACTCTTAGACAGAAGTGAAGTCTTCACATCAAAAGACTGTAGAAGGACAACAGATTCATTCAAATAGCTTTTTGCCCTCCCGGTGCACAGCTCCCACAGTGTTCCCAGCATGAAACCACAACATCTGTTCAGCAAAAAATGAACACTAGACACCAAAATCTGTGCTTCAAAATTTGACATTAATACTTCACTGCTTTTAGGAAACCATAAATAAAAGCTGAGTAACCAGGGTTTCAAGCTCTCCCCTTTACTGTACTTCGCTACTTTGGTTGAAAATTTTCTTTTACTTCTCCAATAATCTATTTGCAAGGAAGGGAAGGAGGTGAGAGGTAACTATCTGAACATGGGAATCCGTAGGCTCTATCACAAGCACTCTGCAATTTTTATTCCATCCTGGTTGTAAAGCATTTGAAAGCATCTTTTATGTGACTATATTTCTTCTCAATGAAAACTCGTGCTCTGCAGGGAGTTGCACTGATCAGGAGCTTTTCAAGGCATTACTATGTCTCAGAACACAAAGGACTTCAGCCCCAGCAGTCCTGCGCAGGCAGTGATCAAATATGTAAAGGTTTAAAAAGCAGTACCTTCCTTCAGCTTCACAACTGTACTTTGTAAGACAAATATGTCTATGTTCTTTCTTTGAAACAAATCCAAAAGTGGTAAAATATTTCAACTTGCTGTCGAGCTAATACTGAAAGGTTGTCCTCCCTTAGCTCTCTGGAGGACTTCAGCCTGGCCTTAACACCTCTTACTGCATGGGAAAGCTCTTAATCATGGACCATTGGCCATCTGCTTGGCAAAGAGCCTGGGTATCCTTCAAGTTACCTTACTTAGGCATCCTAAATCTCTTTTCATCAGGGTGGAAAGCGCTTTTCTTCAGCCTTCCCCAGCACCACTGGTGACTTAAGCAAGTCCCATCTTTATGGTCCATCAGAGAATTACCATCATAGAGCTGGGCTGGCACGAGAGCAGATTTTTACTTCTTCTCTAGGGCAAAGAATTTTGGAAAGAAAACCTGTTTTATAAAATTTTCTTCTCTGAAAAGCGGAGGGATGGGGTTTTTGCTTTTTACTGATATTGAAAACCACATTTACGTGACAAGACACATGTAAAGATCACTTTCTTTAGCTTCAAGACAGCAAGAACAACAGTTTTCCTCCTGCTGTACCACGTTCAGTTGCCAAAAGGTAGTGAGAAGGCCTCATGCAGTATAAAAGGAAATAGTTCTTTATATTTATTTCCCTGACATTCTTTTCTGGGTGAAACCTGTTAATGGAATGGCAAAAAAAGTGTGCCCTGCTGGTCAGGTATGTCCGAAGCCAGCACAAAAAAATATCCCACCACTTTTTACAGAGAGAGACAAAAGGACGGAGTGCTTATCATGCAAGCTTTGGAAAATGCTTTGTGAACGTTTGAACTTTTATTACCCATCATTGTCCTCTTATTTCAGATTTCTACTGCTCATTTCTGTCTTGTTAGAGAAAGGACTTTGATTTTTATAAATTTGCAGGCAGGCCATAACTTTAAATCAGCAGTACTATAATTCAATAATCTCTTGCAAATGAAGGATCTTCTGAGCTTATAGAGGTTAATTTACTATTATCACTTACTCCTAATTCATTATTATGAGCGGTTGCAGGTATAATGTCATAGTGCATGTTCATTTCTTCTTGTCTTGCTACAAATGCCATATGGGTTTCAGCAACTATCTCTTTGAGCCCTCTTTGGCGCTACATTTGATATGGAGCCAATGATCTTTCAGACGGTTCTCTTGTGCAGACTCTATTTTGAAATAGCATACAAATGCTTCTCTTGAACATCTCTCAAAATGTCACTTTTACCTGCTCTAAAGCAGCAGATTTTAATTATGTGTGTAAAAGTTATATCATATATGAAATTTTTACATTTACCATGCTAACGCAGCCCCAACCTTATCACATTTTGTGGATACCACCATTGTCTGCCAACTAATTTCTGCAGATCTAGACCAGGTGTTGAATACTTCAGTATCTCCCTTCTGAATATAGGCGGCTGATACATTTCATATTATTTTATACAGAGCTCCTTACAATAGTATCTGAGCCCCAGACGAGCACTAAATATACTTTCATCTCAAGACTGTGGAGTACTAATCTGAAAGAGCACGTGTCCAGCAGGGTCTCTGGAAGCAGTCCCGCTGCTGCTGTGCATGCAGCAGCCGCTCTCTGCAGCAGGAGCGCAGAACGCTGCAGGATCGGGCCCCTGGGCCGTCCAGAAGTGCAATGCTGGAGACGGAGGAGTAAGAAATGGCAAGTCCTGTGGCATTGCAAACACATGAACTTACACCTTCGAAGTTCTCTAGGCCCATATTAATTCCTCGTGTTTAATTACTTCCCGGTACAATTACAGAAGCTACCACAATACCTGTACTTGCAGGTGTCAGTTTTCTATTTTCCCCTTTTATGTAGCTGTGCATTACACAGACTCGACTCTGAATAGAAAATAAGCTTTGCTTTGAAGATTCTGGTGTTGATTCTTCAACTCCAACTGGAATTGCACACTTTTATCTCTCAAATATTTCAAACCTTTATGATTATATTAAAACTTCACTGACTCAAAGACCCACAGAAAGCAGCTGTTCCTGTCTTTAAGTTCACAAAATTATCATATTTGGGTAGCATCAAACCCACTTACTCTGTTCCTAGCAAGGACTAGAGGGATTGTACCCAAGGGTAAGTCTGTCAACTAATTACTCATAAAAATTCAGATTCTAAACACCTGCTCTAAAATTTTTTTGTTTGCTTTAGCTTTTAGCTGCTTTATTTGTGAGTGTGTTTTTAAATAATATTTATCTTATTTTTCCTTCCTAAATGTTTTCCTTTTAAAATATATATTATTTAGTTTACTAGATGATTTATTACCTTCCAGTGTATCACAGGTGATGTCTTGGATAGTGCATTTTAAAAAAAACCCATACTTTTAATTATAATAATACCCTTTACAGTTGTACATTGTTGGAAAAACACCTATTGTTATTCAAAACACGTGGCAGGTAAGAATCAAACTAATAGTTTGCTCCCTCCTCTCCTTCCACTCCAAAAGGTGCTGGCAAGTGCTTGTGGTTACATAGGGTCTAATTAAATAATGGCCAAAGTCACCATGGTTTTTTGTTTGTTTTTTACAGGGTTCTTTTTAACATGATGTATGTAATTTTCACGGCCAGTATGATAAACAGTAGAAAGAGCTACAGC
Source organism: Aviceda cuculoides (assembly GCA_035590195.1). Taxonomy (NCBI): domain Eukaryota; kingdom Metazoa; phylum Chordata; class Aves; order Accipitriformes; family Accipitridae; genus Aviceda; species Aviceda cuculoides. The sequence goes on along the minus strand of JAVJGG010000037.1, from coordinate 20,173,284 downwards.
ACTAGTTTCTTGCCACTTTTTCATTGCCATATTTTCAAATCGTTAAACTATATAAAAACTTTCCTGAAGACATGAAATCTTTTGGTTTAAGTATGCAGGAAATCTGGGAATCATTCTAGGCCTGCATTAGGCCCAATTCACAAATTCCCTCATCATCCCCAGTTCGCACCATGATTAAATGCAGAATAAACACATGGACTTTGGTGGCATTCCCAAGGATCAACTGAGATCAGAATCGAATCCACTTTGTCTCATCTTTTCTTCTGGAGAATTTCCATCTCCTCTCTAGAAAGCCTCCAAAGCTTTAGAAATCTGAAAAAAACCCACTGTTAAAGCATTGTGTTCAAACCTGTGAGTAACAAAAGAGGGAGAAAGAGAGCAGCAGTTCACCATGGATACTATTGATTGAAACCATTTAAATACCATCTGAAATGTCACTGACATTTACAGCTACGTTTCTTATAAAAAAAAAAAAAAAGAAATTACACATGTTGACAAGTAAATAACACAAGATTGCTGATCTTGGCAGCTGTCATCTAGACATGCCAATAAATTATTCATACCACCTTGTTTTATTGTCTTGCCCCTTACAAATGGCACAGCGCAGGTCAAAACAGAGAGACGTTCAGAAATAATGAGTCGTGTTAGCAGGACTTTTCCCCTGGAACGGACAGGTCCAAGCAGAAGCGCGTGGTTGAGGGTCTGCCCTTAGGCTGGGACAGCCCTCGGATCCCACCCGGGCCATGCCCTCTTTCTCAGCCTGCGTCCCTTTGCCCCCTCTTTCCCTCTGCAGCAATAGGGCTCGAGCCCCACAGCCGCCTGCTCCATCCTGCCTGCCCTCAGCTGCAGAGGAGCGGGATCTTTCAAAGCCTCGCTCACTGCCAAGCACTCTTCCAAGGGAAGTAGAAAACCACAACTACAGCTGCTATTACACCTCTACCTGTGAAAAAGCATCCTTCCTCCCTATAGCAGCATCCTCAGGACTGACGGAGCAGTCGCAATAAGCTGGTTAAGCGCGTTAGGCTCCCTAGGATCCTTAGGGTCCCGGGATGCCTCTGGGAAGCGAGAAGGCAGAGCTGAAAGATGCTACGTGGATGGTCACGCTGACTGCACACCAGCCAGGGGCATCCCACAGCTTGTGGGCATCTCCGTGGTTTTTACAACCCTTTGTACCAACCAGTGTCACAGAGCAGCAGCAAATGTAGGAAAAAAATAACCAAGGTGAAGTCTACGTGGAAAAAAAACCAGAGGAAAAACATATATTTTTAAGATGGCTTAAATGTCTCCAAGACTAACAAGACTACCAAAGAGCACTAGAATGATAAACCATGACCTCCTGAAACCAAACCCTTGCAAAATATTGAAGTGCTTATTATATTTCTATTGCCAATACCGAATGCTTCGCTGGCAATATATTGATCTTCAGTCACACTTCTGGGAAATTTATTACGCCATTTCATGAAAATTATGCAAGTTAATGTAATAGAGTATTATATTTTTCTCTGAAAAGCCAGAAAATTTCCCTGCTTATAAGGAAATATATATCAGCTGTTGCAAATATCAAATCATACTTTATAAGTATTTTAGCATTTGAAGTCTTACCACTACATGAAATATAGGCAATTTTTCTTCTTTAAGATCAATAAAAGGTCTGTTTTCAAAATGACTTCATATTGATTGAAGGGTCAAAAATGCCCCAGGTATTGATTGTCTGCATATAATCACGTTTTGCTCAGTAAGTTAACCTCATCTACAAGTGAAAAGAGATCCACTATATCACTTAAGCAAAATATTTTCATTGTATTTGAAAAATTGCTTCCATCAGTCACCAGTGTCTCACTGACAATGTATTTTCTTTTCCTTTTTCTTTTTTTCTGTTCTTTGGGGGTTTTTGGTTGTTTTGTTGTTTGTTTTTTTTAAATTCAGGAAGTAGATTTACATAGAGTGAACAGCCAGGACAAGCTTGGCCTTACTGTATGTTACAGAACGGATGATGAAGATGACATGGGTATTTATGTGAGTGAGGTAAGATTGAGCTGATTTCCGTAAGATACAATTTGTCTTTTAAACTGCAGTGTTGGGCATTTAAGACATGCGTCTTCTGTTTGTACCATGTTTGAAAAACAGCCAGAATGCAGTAATTGGAAGAAATCTAATTATTTTTCCTTTTCTCCAAACTGAGTGAAATCCTGCATCCACTGAAGTCAAACATCGTTATATTAACATTTAGTGTTCATTTGTCCTCTAACACAGTCTCAGCATTGAATTTCAGATGACAGTTTCAAAGTATTTTTAATATATCCCCCCTTAAATTTTTGTTCTCAATTATTCCAGAAACAATATAAATGGAAAAAAAATCCACCCACAGACATTTTTATTTACAAAGATTTGGGGCCTGTTTGCCTCTCTTTGCCACCTTTCATGAAATAAGTAGCATTTTATACATAATCTTTTTATCATACAGATCCATTTCAAATTAGTAGCAGCAGTTTGAGGAAAGAAACTTGTAACTAAATCTAAAATCTTCCATTTAAATGCATCACTTAAGACATAATCCTTCCTGTTCTGTATGCAAGAACTGGTTCTAATCAGAGCACTGTGTTGTAAAGCAAAACGTTAAATTATGAAGTAACTCGGTATCATGCAAACATGATAAACCTACATTCTCTGAAGACACATCTCAGGATGAAATGTTTTGGGTTTGACAATCATTTTAATTGGCATTGCACTTTGTCTGACATAAGCAAGGAAAAGTCCTGTAATTGTTAAGTGAGACGTAACAACCACAGATATAGCAGCAATGACAGACACGCTGACTTACAGTATCAGTCAGATTACCATTACTGGGCTTGCAACGGGAAGTAAATACCGAGCTCTCAAACCTCCAAAGCACTCACAGTTCTCTTATTTTGTAGATTGATCCCAACAGTATTGCTGCAAAAGACGGTCGACTCCGAGAAGGGGATCGCATTATTCAGGTACATGTGTAAATGGTTGAAAGTCTGCTAACACAGTATAATCTGCTGCAATGCCTTTATTTCAGTATAATTTTTACAAATAATTCCCTTCAGACTGGTATTCATATGCTTCCTTTTAACTTCCTGAGGATGTTTCCATTTTCTCTGCCATATCTCAGCCAGATTTTGATAGTCCTGTCCAGGTAAAGCCCTGTGTTGGCCCTACCCTGCAGGCTAAGCATTTTGTCAGCAGATTGCATCTGTTTCCAGCACATATTCTAATACACTTCCACTTTTAAGTCTTCCTTCTACCACGGAAACCCTCTATTTTGGCCCAAGTAATTATTCCCCTTTGCAGAATCTCTCCAGGCTGCCCTGTTTATTCACAGGGATGTTAGTACTTGTTCAGCAGGGTGAACACCCACTGCTGTGTGCCGGAACAAGTTGTCTTCCAAGCGCAACAATTCTACACCATAGGGGCTTTGTTAGAAGCGGCCTATCTTCTGCACAGACACCAGCACGAGTAGAGGTCCACATCCCATTCGGTCTCTGGGAGCAGCATCCACACCCTCACCTGTCCCACACAAGGGTGTTCCTGTTCTTTCCACCCACCAGACCTGATGTTATGATTCCGCTCCTGCCCAACTCTCCTTCTCCAGTTTCTGTCCTCGTAGCAAGGTTCTGCACATCACACACAGAGGTGTGGAACAGCTTCACGTGTCCAAACCAACACACTTGCCCAACACTTACCTGAACAACACGGCTGGATGAGAACAGGGACTGTGCCTGGCCTGTGCTGCGCCAGCCATGCAGTTCTGTAGAGCTCCTCTCGGCAGCATTTAAGTACCCCTATGAAAGGATTTCTTTCTGTTGCTCTTTTCTTTAAAGATCAATGGCATTGAGGTACAGAACCGAGAAGAAGCTGTGGCACTTCTCACCAGTGAAGAGAGCAAGAATATCTCCTTACTTGTTGCAAGACCAGAAATTCAGGTACTGTAGCAACAATAAACACCTCTCGAGTCTTAATTAAAAGAGTTGCTGTTTTGTAGAACGCAGTTCTGAAGAATTTTAACCTACCTAAAACCGTATAGTACAGTTTGACTGGACAGGTATATGGTCTAAAATAATGGAATTCAGCAGTCATGGTACTTCTATATATTTTTTTATATTAAAGTTCAATTTATAAGACTTTTGGTGATTTATATCTTCTGCAATGCAATTACAAACATCAGCGCAAGGTATTATGGATGGTTTCAAGCCATAGCTTTGAAGAACATACTGAATTCTAATTCCTATACCTATTGATTATTCATTCATTAAAACACCTATTATTTAGCCCTTTATACACCATCTCTTAATATAGTTAAATACTGTCAAGAAGCCTCCTCAGCTGTAATAAAAGGTTGAACCAGATCCCTTTGTAGAGCAGGGATCAGCACAACAAACAGGTTGAACAAACGGCCATGAGCACTATTGTTTGATCTGTTTCTGCTCCTCCTGCTGCAAGAGCAGCGCTTGCCAATGCACCTGGAGACACAGGGTCAGGCTCATGACTATCCTGTTAGCCTAGATGTTTCTGATCCTTCCCTGGGGGATAACTGAAGCTGGGAGTAAAAAAGTCTTACAGACCCCTAGCAAGCATTTTTCCCTCTGGTCCTTGATGCTGCCTTGCAAGCAGTGCGTTCAAGCTTTGGGCTCTGGAGTATTTTTATACATCCTAATCAAGTCATGCACAAAACAAAACAGCCCCAACTCTTAGAATGATTTCCATGGATGAAAAAGCTGGGTTTGTTTCATATATAAAGGGCTGTTAAAGATAAAACCATGCTGCTGGAGATGGAGGCGGCTGTGGGGGGAAGTAGGACAGTCAATACCCACACTTCGCACAAGATGTGTGCTTCTTCCCAGGACACAGCAGCACTGTCGCAGGAAGGAATCTCCTAGGATTTCCCAACCATTTTGCACAAAGAAGGCACATAATTTATGTCAGTCTTCATTCTTTTGACAACATTTGGTTTGTTTTTTCCCTCCCTTTTCACATAGCTGGATGAAGGATGGATGGATGATGACAGAAATGATTTTCTGGATGACTTGCACATGGACATGTTAGAGGAACAGCACCACCAGGCAATGCAATTTACTGCCAGCATGCTTCAGCAGGTACTGCCGTTCTGTTGTGCAATGGTGTCAAAACTTCACATTGCACTCAATATTCCAATATTGAGCTTGACTGAATACACTTAGTGTCTCGAATGACGATCAAGGCAAAAGGACTTTCTGTGAAGTCAAGATATGACTATCCACAAACTTTATCTTGGGAACCAAAATGTTTACTTTGCCTCTTACAACAACATGATCACAGTTCTAAGAAATCCACTGTTCTGGCTGTGGTCACTGAGAGAAGTACAAGCTAGGTGTATGGTAAATATAGCAGGCAGAGAGCTAACTTACAAAATTTCCTATTTGATATGCATGCACATCGTGAAAACAGCCTGCCACCCAAAACTTTAAAATCCAACTGGGGAACTCAAGCAAAGTCTGAAATAAGGTCTATGTATGGGGGAAAAGGCAAAGAAAAAGTTTTTACATAGCAAAGTTTATGCAGCGCCACAGATTTGGTCCTTTATTTCCCCATTGTTCTGCCATGATTAATGCAATCATATGAGTTCATGAATAGATTTTTGTCTAGAGTTTTCTAAAACTCTACATCCTCTGTGTCATCCACATTTTTTGAAGGCATATTCTCACTTTGGCAGCACAGTAGAACTGGATACTTCTGTGCACCTAAGTGGGAGCAGAAACATTTTGAAAATGTGACTTCTATTGTTGTTGCTATATAACTGAAAAGCAGACCTCAGGTTCTTCTGAAAAGGACATCCACAGCAAGGTGTGGTTTTGGTCACCATTTCTATGAGTTCTTAGTAATATTCTTTCCATACAAGTAAAAGACAAAGATGCAGAAAGGGTAACAAGTGACGGATTGAGAGATTAAGAAAACTATTAAAAAATAAACACCCTGAAACATTTAATGTCCTTGCAATAATTTTCTCTTTCTGTCTTTTCATTTGTGCTATTAGAAGAAGCATGAGGAGGATGGAGGTACCACAGATACAGCCACTATTTTATCTAACCAGCACGAGAAGGACAGTGGCGTGGGGCGCACCGACGACAGTACTCGCAACGATGAGAGCTCCGAGCAGGAGAACAACGCGGATGATCACACCACCTCCTCCAACACTTTAGGGAGCCAGAAGAAGCTGACTTACAGTCATGACACCCTAGGAAGTGGCGATATGCAGTTCAGCAACGAGTCGTTTATCTCGGCTGACTGCACAGACGTCGACTTCCTTGGCATCCCCGTAGATGAATGCGAGCGATTCCGGGAACTGCTGGAACTGAAGTGCCAGGTGAAGTCTGCCAACCCTTACAGTCTGTATTATCATAACAGCACTCTGGATATGAGCAAAAGCGACCAAGAAAGCGTTGACAGAGAGCTGGAGATGCTGAATGAGGAGCTGCGCAATATCGAGCTAGAGTGCCTGAATATTGTGAGAGCTCATAAAATGCAGCAGCTGAAAGATCAGTACCGGGAGCCCTGGATGCTACATAACAGCGGGTTCCGCAACTATAACACGAGCATTGATGTTCGCAGGCACGAGCTCTCAGACATTACCGAGCTCCCCGAGAAGTCTGACAAGGATAGCTCGAGCGCATATAACACAGGCGAAAGCTGCCGAAGCACACCACTAACACTGGAGATTTCCCCTGACAATTCGCTGCGCAGAACTGCAGAAGGCATTAACTGTCAAAGTAATGAGGGGGCAGTGGCATATAATGTCTCCCAAAAGAATTTATTTGCTAGCTCAGAAAGTCATGAATCCAGCACTGGTAAATGCCATGCCTCTGCTAAAGATCCAGACCTTGGCAAGCAGCTGGAAAGCAAGGAGAGAAAAGCCAGTGATGGAAGCAAAAGCCCTACTCATGGTCAAAAACCTTCTGGCTCCTATGTCTCCCCGTACCATCACTCTCCATATAAGCACGCTCATATTCCTGCTCACGCACAGCACTATCAGAGCTACATGCAGCTGATCCAACAGAAATCAGCAGTGGAGTATGCACAGAGCCAAATGAGTCTGGTGAGTATGTGCAAAGACTTTAATTCAAGCCAGAGCGAACCGAGGATGGAGTGGAAAGTCAAGGTCAGAAGCGACGGGACCCGCTACATTACAAAGAGGCCAGTCAGGGACAGGCTGCTGAGAGAACGTGCCATAAAGATTAAGGAGGAGCGCAGCGGTATGACTACCGACGATGATGCCATAAGTGAAATGAAGATGGGCCGTTACTGGAGCAAGGAAGAACGGAAGCAGCATTTAGTGAAAGCGAAGGAGCAGAGGAGGCGGCGTGAGTTTATGATGCAGAGCAGGTTAGATTGCTTAAAGGAACAGCAAGGTGCGGAAGAAAAGAAAGAGATGAATATCATTGAACTGAGCCACAAAAAAATGATGAAGAAGAGAAATAAAAAAATATTTGACAATTGGATGACAATCCAAGAACTGCTAACCCATGGAACAAAGTCACCAGATGGCACACGGGTGTACAATTCCTTCCTGTCAGTGACTACTGTATAATCACCATTGCTAAGTTATGTACATAAACCACTACCGTTGGGGTAGAAATCAATGCCTCGTTCAATGTGGCAAGATTTTTGTATATAAGATACAGTCATCGAGTTTATAGTTCAAATACTGAACTCTACAACTGTGGGTGCCAGGATCTCCATTATAAAGTGGAGAGGAAACTTGCCCGTCTCCTTCAAAGGCAATATTAGCAGTGCTTTTTGCAATACTGATTGTACTTTTTTACTTGTTACCTTTTACATGAAGCGTTTAAATATCAGAAATGTATTAACCATACTTACACAGGTAATTTGCTTAAACTATATTCATATTAAAAGGTACCCATGCTTTTCTTTACCTAAAAAAAATGCAGAAAACCCACAAGAGCAATGCACATACGTATTTTTTGTGAAACCATATTTTGTGATATTATTTTGCTGTTGTTCACTTCTACACAGAGTGCTGTTTATCAATATTTAGCTCAAGGTTTAAACTCAGAATTAGAGTCATTCTCTTGTAATATTTAACATTTATCAAGCAGCAGTTTTTAGAGTTATGCTCAACATTTAAACATTTTTCTTTTTAAGGTTTCTGAAGAAAGTATATAGGTTTCATCTGAAAAGCCTAAAGCAAAGTACACTATACTGCAGCTTTAAAGGATTTTAAAGCATGTTTGCAAATGTTGCAACCTATTGAAAAAATGTGCATGTACAGCTAATTTGTTTATATAATACAGTTTGTGGAATTTGAAAAGCCCATGGTAGTAACTGTTTGCTTTATAGATTTAAATGTATTGAATCATAAAAGCAGTTTCATGAAATCTTCATTAGCTACAAACGTTAACAAGTAAAATGAAGTCAAATAAATTATTGTTTTATATTTCAAACCATTTTAAATTCTTTTGACTTCCTTCTGGTTTCAACAAATAGAGTATTCTTTCCTGGAGGGTAGCTCATGTGCTGCAGAAATGCCCGGACAGCCTAACGGAGTCAAACCTAACAGAATAATCAGTATCCTGACTTTGGGGGGGATTTGGATTGAGGTTTTCTTGAGGGAAGGAGAGATGGAAGGAAGAGGCAAGAGAGAAGTACAAGGAATATCAAGAGCAGAATTAAGCAATGCATATCTCCAGCTCGCCAGGCATTTAAGATGACCTGTAAGTGAGAAAGAAATAGGACTACTACTCTCCTGTTTTGCTTTGGTTTGTGGCTTCTTAGTGGTATATAAAACCCACCTATAAACTTCAGTGTGGGTTTGCATTAAAAACAGAAAACGCATAAATTAAAGCATATATAAATTAAAGCAAATAAATACATAAATTAAAAGAGATGGTGAAAAAGACAAAAACTAAGTGTCAACAAGATATCACACTCCTTTTCTTGTTTTCTATTCCTAATTAAGAATTCAGATATAAATTGGAATATTCTGATGGATTAAGTAACGTAGACTTATTATGAATAGATCCTAGATTTGCCATCCCCTCTCTCCTTTCCCTTGCCCCCACAGAAAACTTGATCCCAAACCCTTTTGTTCTGGACTTTTCTGTTGTAACTACACAGAGCAAAAATTATAACCGTAATGATAGAAGTGAAAAGTTGGAAGGGGAGAGATTAACAGTTTCTCAGTGCCTATTTTGTCTATTATCAAGAAGCAAACAACAGA
>JAVJGG010000037.1:20123311-20164039 GCA_035590195.1 Aviceda cuculoides | reverse complement strand
CCCCGCCGCCCCCCCCCCCCCCCCCCCCCCCCCCCCCCCGCCCCCCCCCCCCCCCCCGCCCCCCCCCCCCCCCCCCCCCCACGCCCTTGGGGGACTGGCACTGAATCAGCATTGAATGTATGTCTACCATATTTCCACAGTAAACTCTTCTACATACCCAAAAATGCATCTTCAGCCCATGTAAATTGTCACTGCCCCTTGAAATCTGGCACTCATGTCAATAAGCCTCTGTAAATTTATCTTCAAACAATATTTTCCTTTGGAATAAAGTACTAGCCCGACAGTAGTCTATGAAAGATTTTCTATTGACTTTGTTAGAGCCAGGATTTCACCTGCCGTACTACTAGCCATTATCATCACAAGTGGTACAGTAGGAAAAATACATGATTTTCACAACACACTGCCTTCAACATAAGACGCTCGCTGTCCCAAATCTGCTTTACCCTGAGTTCATGTTCTGTTCATCCCAATTACAGGTGTGAGAGCCATAGCAAAATACTGCCTCTCCTAAAGTTCAGAAGTTCAGATGCACAGGCCCAGCTATGATTAGTGTGGAATCATGATCCTTAAACCAGGTGTGAAAAGGCAGTTAAACCATCTTTAGTCTACTTGGAAATACTGGAGTAAGATTTGAGATGCTCTAATGAGGAAGAATTATCATCAAGGTGTTCCTCATAAAAATAGGCTCATTTGGAATAACTTCACAGGTAATGGTTCCTTTAGGCATCAATTACATAAATGCTGAGCATTGTATGCACATGTGTAACAGCAGAAACATATTTAGGAATTCAAGTGTGATGTGTAGAAATTACACCAAAGCATCAACAGTATAAAATTTACATTCTTTAAGATGTTGAAATAAAACTATTGGCCAAGAATTATTCTCACACCTCTGAGTTTTTTCCTCACTAAACATTTGTTGTTATTTTGGTCAGTTAAAAATCACCTCTCTCCTTTAGTATTACGATTTACTAACTAGCATCAGTTTACAGAATCCATCAGTTATCCTGGAAATCCAGGCAAAAGCTTTACAAACTGCAGAATTTCGTTTTCCTTTCTCAGTTATCTTATCACACACCCTTTTTCATTGCCTTATCAAAATACTTAATGCAGTGTTGAAAAGGAAGATTTGGGGTCTTTTTATTGCTTGCAAGGAAACATTGGAAATTACCGTAATGTTAGTCCAAACCTGACCTCATTACAGTGAAATGAATCAGACTAGAAAGCAGCCTTTGATGCTGCAGCCTTTGATGCCCAAGAGGAAATATTTCATCCAACAGCTTTTTTAACAATTGCATTATAGTACATACCCCAAATGCTTAAAAGATAACGACTGAAATTATTGTTCTAGTTGCCTACGGGACATCTGATGCAAGAAATCTCCATGCAACAGTGGAGATTGCATCTCCCGTCTTACCACAGGCTTTACCTGAAACCCAACGCTCTCCACCAGCTGCGGCACAACCCCGGCAGAGCCGGAGAGCCATCCTCACAGCCTGGGCGCGGGGTCCCGTCCCACAGCAAGATGCTGACTCGGTGTGGCGGGTCGACCCTGGCTGGACACTCAACTTCAACCCCAGTTACTCAGACTCCTGCAGGGATCAGCACTGGGAGATGTGCTTCTTCCCTTGGGGAGGCTCATTCCAAGGGTTTTTTGAAGTTCGTTTAAGCCTGGAAGGAGCTAAAGGGAGCATTGCTCACCTGAAAGTATAAATGTTCATTTCCATCCTCCTCCTTTTCCTTTTACACTCAGTGAAGTGGCTGAGGAGAATCTCAAGCTTGGGCGATAACTGATCCCAAAATAGTACGTATGCAGGGAGAGATCGTAAATGCGCCAAGGGGGGACAAGCAATTGCCAAGCAGCCCGAGAGCTTTTAGCGGAGCCTCTTGGAGAGCCTGTGTGCGCAGCTCCCCGCAGGCTCTCACACGGCCGTTATTCATTGCTACTGCCCCACGCCCCATCTCTGCTTTTGCCACGGTAGCAGTACGACACGGTGACAGACCAACGCCTCAGTCCCCATCCTTCGCCAACACATGCCCCTTCGGCAAACCAGAGATGTCAGCGGGGCTCCCTGGATACAGGTTGGTGCAGAATTTGGCCTGATTCTTTGCAATGAAAATAGGCTCTGTGTCAACCTGGGGTCAGTTTTCCCTAAATTGCAGGACGTCTCCTAGACATAAGATCTATAAAAATGTAAAATACTTATTTGCAAATAGGGTTTAAATCAGCATGGAATCACCCAGTTTAGATGTGCACTGAAATAGGAAAGCCCTGAACCAAACCTAACAGCATTTTTTTGTAAATTAAAAGAAGAGAACTTGCACATTAGGGATGGCAAATAGAATGAGGTAAGACTACATATTGCCTAGGGACTACTGGTTGGAGAACTAATTAGGATTATAAACTGAAAGTATGTAAATTAACCAAATATAATTATCTGCTAGTGGCCTTTGGAAATAGGTTACAGGATACTTGTTAGCAAAATTGCTCAAATGCCTGGAAGCCATACAAAGCAAGCCATAAGCAATTTAAACTCCTCTTTTTGTTTTATTTTCAGTTGTTTTTAAAGCAGTTGTTGTATTAAGGATTTATTGGAACATAAACTATTTAGCGAGAAAACTCAAACAACAAAAGTAACACAGAAACCGTCACAGCAGATGCTGTACCTCCATCCCAAGGCCCCTGGTTTTATTAAATGTAAATTCTTTAATGTGACAAAATAGCAAAGATTCTGCTTGGGGTTTCATCCCAGCAGCTTCATTTCTCCATCAAAACAGCATCTGTGAGCTTCCAGACAGAGTTTATCTGGAAGAGTGGTGGCTTTCTTGCACGAGTACAGCTTCTCAGCTATACAGGGTTTATGAAAATGTGTTCACTGTTCAAATGCAAACATGCAGAATTAATGTCCCTTTTAAGTGTCTGTCATGACACAAAGTAGTACTAGATTCAGGGGCTTCTGGGGGGAAATCTCACTCCCAGTTCAAGTCGTCAGAAACACAAGATTGGCCACTGGAGAGACTGATGGTAGTCGAGACAGTGGTATATATTATACATTTTAAAAAATAAAGGGGGTGGTCACATATAAAGGTTAGCTGGGCTGATTTCACACCCAAGCACAAGGGCCTTAATACACAGGCCCGACACAAAGCCCGTTTATGTGATCTGAAAGACTCCAAGCAATCTCAGAGGATTTGAAAACAGACTATTAACTTACATAGTTAATTATCCTAACCTGTACTAGTGAAGGATACAAAGAGAAGGGCTGTCACAGCTTTGTATATCAGATCACAACTTGATTTCTGCTGCTAACCACACCTCAGACATACCTTCTAATGGTCACTGCTTTAAAAAAAGACATCAATCATCCTGCAGCCCTACTAATACACTGCCACCCCAAGCTGTACCCCTCCAGAAGCTCCAAGAGATCTGTGTCAGAGCTCATATTGCAAAATAAATCGTGCGAATATTTCTGTTGCAGGACCGATCATAAACTAGGTTCACAAGTTAGCATGCACTGCTCAGAAGTGCTCATGTCAACTCCTCCTTTCAGTTGGGTCCCTTAAACCTTCTTGCTGGAATCCTAAAATTCCCAAAACACTAGAAACACCCTCATTTCTGTAGCATAAAAAGATGCAATTGCCTACTCTGAAAACTAGGTAGAAAACAAAACCAAAATTAATTAAAAAGCTACATGTCTACTCTACTGGATTCAATCTACCAGTTTCGAATATTGGGAATTAAAGCTTCATCCAAGTTCTGTTACCTAAATTAGTACATCGACATCATGGATCTAAGAGCACAATTGCAATGCTCTTTACTGATCAAGTCCAAAACGGGAACAAAGTTCTACCAGTTTCCTACGAAAAACTGTCATCTTCTGAGACACAGAATGTTTCCTAGAGGAGATTTAATCAAATCAATTAATAATGAAAATAATGACTTGGCAACGATGCTCCAATTAGTGTTTTAATTTACAAAAATATTATAAAAATCAGTGTAGTTCCACTGGAGTCAAATCCCAAATAAAAATCTGGGCTGATACTCTTTCTTTTTCCTTCTATGCAAAATCAAAGTAATTTTTAAAAGATAACTAAATTTCTCCAAAATCTTCTTCAAGCACCTCTATGAAAAATCAAGTTAAAGCAAGCCCAAACAGTCCATACCTGTTTCTCCTAGCAGATGATGTTGGCCTTAGGTCATGCGCTTCTCGCACCCTAATCTCATCTCTCTCCCCCTTTCTGGGAAAAATGAGTCAGCTAAGTCAGAAAGGAACCAGGAACAATAATCCCCACAGTTTTTCAGTTGGGTCTGGGCCCGGCTATGACTAGGGATCAATTACATATGCAGGAAATTACATAAGTAACGCACACAGAGAAAAAGCCAAGTCTGGCTCTGCTTATGTGTTTTGATTTTGTGTTTAGTTCTTAAGGACCAAAAAAGGATCTGGCCCACCTCACACACGATATGATAAGCATGTAATATTTCATGTTAACTCATAAATCTGCTGTGTTGAGACTAGAAAAATCCCCAAAGACTGGAAATGTCTTCATTTCCAGAGCACAAAAAGATTAAATAGCTTGCTCTGAAGCCCAGGTAGGAGATTCTATTACAAAATACAACCCTAAAGAACAGCACTTGCCCAGAAACAAGGGTCAAAATCAAAATGCTGACAAATCCTAAGCTGCAAAAGTGCGAACAGGCATGATAGCTTGGGTGGTCATGGACCACGCAGTCTGGCCAGGAGAGAACACTTGGCCTGTCCTTTCAGATAAGTTTTCCAGGGAGGAACTTTAAAGGTAATTTCTTTGACAATCCATTCTTTTTATGTTAAGCAACTGCAGGACCATGCAACAGGGAGCCCCATTAACTGAGAATAAGAACTTCTCTGTAAAAGTGAACTTTTAGTGACCTTCTCTCAAAGAAAATGCTTTATCATATTGGAGTGTGGGCCTCCCAGGTGTCACAGCGAGGCTCAGACCGGGCAGGATTCCATTGTCCCTATTAGGAGAGCTAGCTTTGATTTTCGATAATCCATCCTTCGGCTTAGCTGAGCTTTGTTAGCTTAGAATGCCATAAACAAAGACTCCCCAAAAGGCAAATCCAGCTATAATTGTTTAATAAAAGTAAATCAAAAGGCTGCAAATTGAAGGCACCCAAGGTTTGTCAAATTTCTACATAGTCCCAGTTAAATGTAAGCATCCAACATTTACTAGTCCTTAGGGCTTGAGATAGCAGCCAAAATAAAAGCAGTAAGGTCACATCCAAATAATTTCCACAAGAAACACAACTCAGTTATGCCATAAGGTCCAGCAAGTGCAGATGCCAAACGTAACAGAAAACAAAGCCAATTTTAAAAAGCTATTCCAGAGAATAGCTTCTCTGCTCTACTGCATTTGAACTCCTGCTCAAAGAAACTCAACAGGCGTCTTTCCACAAACAACTCAAGGCAGAAGCAAGCACTACATGATTGTTTGGTAATGAACTGATGAGCCTTTTTCAGTATTTCCAAAAGTCATAAAAAACTATCTCCAGTAAGGAAAGACTGACCCTTTCTATATGTACAACCCCATAGCATTCTCCTGTGTCAGTGTTTTTCAATGAGGCTAAAAAGTTTTTGCTTCATTTGTTCTTTCCAGAAGTCTTTGTAGGCATCTCTCTATGCATCTGTATCACAGAATAATTGAAGCTGGAAGGAACCTCTGGAGATCATCTAGCCTCATCCACCACTCAAACACGACATTATCGAGGATTGCTAAACACAATATATACAAACAAGCAAGGTGCCACAGAACGCAGATTCAAGTCAAAGCCCAAAGGTGCAATGAAGCAGACACCAGAAGGAGGGTTAATAGTTTCAACACAAGCTCCTGCCTTTCTTCTCCACAGGCATTTTCTGACAGACCCTACAGCATGCCCTTCATGTGAGACTCCTACAAAGCTTTTCATTAAGCATCGTAAGTACCAGCTTTTCTAATACAAACAATGGCAGGGTGTCAGGTTTTAGAAAGGTGATGTGAGTGGCCCTTGGGTTGTGGGACAGGGCAGTGCCTGTATTAACAGAGTCCTTTGGGTCCCGGGGCCCTGGTAAGCAGCACAATGGCACAGTCCCTGTCCCCGTCAGTGACCTCAAGCACCAAGCACACTAGTTCATGAGGTCAAGGAATGGGAACAAGGCTGTAGCATCACACTGCAAAACTGTTGTACCACAGCCCTAAATGTGGTCTTGCATGAGACGAGAAGCAGCTGTGCAAGGCTTGCACTTGACACACAAGATTTGGCAGATGGTTTTGTATTTATCCCCTTAAAATACCTGCACTGGAAGCAGCACACACACCACGCACCCAGAGGACAGAGAAGGTTACACGCCTTCAGGCATGCACTCAACAGTATTGTTCCTTTGAATTATTCAGGCTGCAAAAAAAGTCACATTATTAAGAAAAACTAATAACCACCACATCACACATCTGCATGTATTTGTGTCACGCATGCGCCAGCTCTTCTCTTTCCTGAGTCCCAGTACGGTTTCTAAGCCCTTTGCCGAAGCATAAACAGCACCAGTCCCCCAGTGAAAGCTTCGCTTGACTTTATGGGAGAAGGAACAGACCTTGCTGAAGAAAAGTAGCTTCACTCATCAGCATTAATAGCTTATATAACACACACTCACACACAAATTAGAAACAAAACCAAAGCTAGAAAAACCTTTCACCATGTTTTACAGTAATGTAGCATCTGTCGTTTTGAAAACTAAGTCAGAATATATGTGGCAATTTCAGTTGCCTGCATGTGGCTGTTGATGAGTGCAGAGAAATATTTCCAAATTAAATGGATGAACATCCATGTGGCTAAAGTAGTACAAATAGGACCAGGCACAGCTGGTACTTTGTCTCCTAACATCAAGATTAGTGCCGTCAGCAGGGGCACACAAGCCCAAAATGTGGTAATTCTGCTAAATAACAAGTGCCTGCCAAAGGGCTTGTATATTCCCAGCATAGCTTTAAACCTCAAGTCATCACCAACATCTGAGAAAACAAGGTTGCCTTAAAAATGCAGTTTGGATTTTTGTCCTCTCTACTGCAGGAGGAGGAGACTTGCTTGCAACTCAGGTTACCCATGTGCCAACCTACAAACAGTAGCAATGGACCCCAGCAAACTACCCCATAGTAATCTACTTTTTACTTCAACTATGCCAGCAACCCCTCAAACATCTCTCACCTCTCGCTCACTTTCCTTGTTCATCAGTTCAGGTAACAACAATCTTTTGTTAAAAACAAACAGGATCACGACTTACATTTACAAGGTCAGTGATAAAGTATATCACTCTCCTGAAAGAGTACTAAAAATTTTTTTTCCTTCCATTTGGACAAAATTGAGAATCTTCACTCCAATGATGCTCACAAATGCAGCTAGCACTTTCATATGTAAGGTAAGTCAACACTCTTGAAGACTGATACATCAGGTAGACCTCACATGCTTGTGGTCCTCAGATACATAAACTGTTATGCTAAGCAAAAGGAAACGGTCTGTTCCCCGGCAGAGGTACCCTATTCTTCTCCACTGCAGAGGCAGAACTGCTCCAAAGCAATTTATGCCTGATAAAGCTACAACACACGCTAAGGCTAAAAGGGGTTAGAAACAAGCACCCACAGTGAAAAGAGAACATTACAAAAGGCAGCAACTGCAAGCCTTTCACAGGCTCTATATTTTAGCTTGTGATTCCTCCTGATCTTGGGCTAATTTGAAGTTTGTCCTCTTTCAGGAGCGGCAGTCTTGTGGGAGGTTTCACTGCAGAAGGGTGATTCTTCAGGACTGTCAGCTAGTGGTCAGATGTCAAGAGGAATTCAGCCAGGACAGGAGGTGACCAGCTAAAAAAACACTGGCACTGAATAAAGCATCTGTAGCCTTCTCATTCAGCCAACAATTGCAGTGCTCTGGTTGCTGTCTGTTTGCTCCTCCCTGCACAACCAAACTTCTCCTTCACACACAGCCACAAAAGTATGCTCGTTTAAATATTGACACCGAAGCCTTTACTCATATAGACCACTAGACATATGGAAACACTATGGCAGGTTACTCACAAGGCCACAACAGGTTCCACCCTTTCACTAACTTCTTAGGAATTAAGAGAGGAGCAAGGAGAAGGGAACTGCTGACACATCATACCCCCATGCATATCACCACACGTGCCAGGACGCACAATGAGGTGTTTCATCTCTCCTCTGAGATTTTTCTGATTTTCAGTCTCTTTCAAAGCAAACGTTGTCCTCTGTATGACACTGAAATACAAATTTGGCAGCAACACCACTGGTGAGAACAAGAAAAGAAGAACTGGACGCCAAAGTGCAGCAGCAGGAAAAGCCTCTCTCCAGCAGCTGTGTGTCACACCACCATCCTGAGGACCCTTCAGAATGGGTGAATCCAGTTACAGCTCTGGTTTTGCTCAATATAAAGGTCTCATCTTAGTGGGATGAAAAACGGGCAGAGGTTAAGGTAAGGGACAGAAGACGACAAACTCAGCCACTGTCGCTGAAGCTGGGAAGGGTACCCGAATGAAAGTGTGCACATGTGCGTGCACACACGTGCAGGAGAGCAGCCACGAACAGAACATCCTTCCCGCCTCAGAGGCTGGCTGCAGCCATTAGGGCACTCTAGGAACCGGTGTTGTTTCATACAGACACACACACACACTCAAAAAACCCTGATGCAGTGGAACTTGTTTGCATGACAAGCCAAAGCCCAGACACCACAGGGCACAGAACTCGGCTGAGCAAGGATTTAAGCCAGATCCGTATCTCAAGCAAGTCCACTCTCCATAGGACTATCGCATACTCTTTCTACACCCAAATAACTTTTTGTAGAAAAGGAGCCTAACTGCACAGACTACCGAGTGCAACATGTGCCTGGGGTGCCTCATTAAGAACCTGAGTCTCAAATCTCAGCCTTCCCAGGCTATTCACAGGTAGTTCTCACCATCTCCCTTCAGCTAGGAAGTCCTTCCTGAATCTTAAACATTCAAAGTGAAAGCTAAAAAACAGCTGTACCTCCCCACCTCCCACCTGAAGTTTCAGTTTTGAAGAACAAGCATTTTACAACAGAAGAATATTTTGCTGAAAAATGCTGTTCGCTTCAGTACACAGTACAGATACATATAAATGCACTTCCACAGATCTGAACTAAGAGTATCCATTCTCACCCACCACTGGCACAGGAACATAACAAGTTTCAGAGGGCAGTTATTAGAAAAGAAAGTGAAGCATTCAGCCTCTACCCTCACATCCTCCTGAGGTCACAGCCATTATTTACTACAGCACAACAAGTTTTGTTTGCTTACAGTACACATCTGAGAAAGTCCAAGGAAAGGCAGTAGCAGAGGAGTTCAGTCACGAGACAATAAAAAACAGCATGAGGATTGTTGGGCTAACAAGACAGTGAGAGAAAAATTGTCATTAAAAATAGGAAAAAAAAGAGAGAGAGAGAGAGAAAGGTTTTGACAAAAGAAAAAACTGAATAATGCAGAACAGTTGATGCACCCAGATGATAACCATTACTTAGGAATTACAATGCAAGCCTGAATGAACAGAAGACTGTGAGAAGGAGACGACAGACCTGCCAGCTCAGAAGTTCCCAAACTATTAATTGCCAGAACCTGTGAGGGCTAGCCCAGGCAACAACAGTGGTTCGTATATGCTTTTCAGAGGCATCTGCTAAATAGTATGATTAGAGAAAAGACTGGGTTACATGGACCTCGGGTTTGACCAAGGATCGAGTCATCACACCGTGATGACATAGGCAAATAGGACAAATACAAAAAGGACCCCACAGTCAGAGAGTCTTGCACTGCTAGAAAGGGAGATGGGAAATGCATTCACTTATGGCTCCTTTTTGTGAAGCAGAGTTACTACAAACATTTAGCAGCTTGCAAAGAATAACACCTTACTTGAAATACAAATCACGAGTTGTTCTGAAGCAGCTAGATGTGCTACTTTTTTGGAGAGGAATACGATTAGATTTGTATAAAGACTTTTTTTAAGGATGGTTTACTTTATTTGATAGTCACGTGAAATATTAGAGACTAAAATCAATCCTAAAATGCTCTGACACAGAATTAGGCTATTTAAGGATAAGCCTGGATTATTTGCAGTAAGATGGGAAAACCCAGCAAAGGTAAGTCTCTGCCAACAGCTGACTGCCTAGTTCTGAACGGGGATAGATGAAAGAGCATTGGGTCTGTTTGTAAATTTATATTCCAAAATTCAGTGTGTAAAGAGAAGTTTAAACTGATATAGAGCATGAAATGGCTAGGGGTCCTTAGAAGTTAGTTCAAAACTCACTAAAGGTAGTGGATTTTTGATCAGGCCCACACGAATAAGGATTCTTCCCACTATGGTAGAAAGATTAGGACCTATCCTATCAGAGCCTAGCAACACCACAAGAATCAGCATAGTTAAAATCAGATCAGAATTTGATCTAGAATTTCTTGCTAGTAATTTCAAGCCATAGCTGAAGGAAGCCAGACATCTTCTGCCAGAAGATGAATGATTTATACCCATGAAGTCACCACCTCAGATCATTCCTATCCTGACAAGTCTCAGCTGAGGCTTTATTTTCTTATTGGCCATCTTTAATTGGTAAACTAGTTCTATTAGTTCATTGTCTTTCTACCCACTCACTTGTAAACAGGCCAAAGTATTGACAGCAAGGAGTCCTCCCGACAAAGATAGAAAGCTCACGGGTAGGGCCCCATGGGAAGAATTTCCCAGGCAGAGCTGAATGTAGAGATGGAAAGCTTCTCTGCAAAGATTTTTCCATTGGAGAACATACTCTGAAATAAGTGGCCTAGGGGAGCTTTACTATCACAGCCCAGAACTGGGGTGGGCACCACAATGGCCAGTTGCAAGCATAGCTTCAAGCCATTTCTTCTTTAATCCCTAATCAAGTTGCTTCTTTTGTTCAATAGATGAATGGGCTTTCTTTGCTTAGTAGTGTTTGTCCGTAACAAGCCAAACATCATCCTGCGCTTGCAATGGCAAACATGACTTCAGCTTATATTGAAGAGGAGAAATTTTACTGGGGAAGAGGGGGCAGGATAAGGAGGTAAGGTTAAAAATACTATCTGCCAAGATTAGAGTTGCTGTTATGTGAATAGTGAGAAAATGACCAATACTGCCTAATAGTTGAATCTCAATCTATGAGGCTTTTTTGCTTTTATGGCTCTCTGTCTGCTTTGTGCCAGTCTGAGCTACAAACCATAACTTCAATAGCTTCAACCAAAGAGTTATGATAATAACAGGTACTGTGGATGATGAGCAAATAACAGCAAAAATGTAATGAAAAGTATATATTTATGTCCTTGCTATTAAACACAAAGCTATAAACATTGACAGCCCTAAGAGTAGCAGTTTCTACTGTCATTGATTAATGCCTTGTTTTGAAGAACAAGGAGAAGGTTAAAACAAGAAAGAAACAAAGAGATTTTTTTTTTTCCTTCTCTCCATCTGAAAAATTGCATTGGCTATTTTAGGTGGAAACTGCCATTTTTGGAACATTTTCATGTAAGGCAAAATGCCTAGCAGTCGAAATGCAGTAAGAAATATCTTTTAGGGCCTTTGAATCATGCCAAAATGCACATGTTAAAACACTAATTAACTAACAACCACACTCACCAAGGTACACACTTCAAATTTGTTCCTTATGTCCTTTCCATTAGTATGATTCTCAGCTGACAGTGCAGCCATACCCGCCATGTATTCACTGCAAAATAAGGTTTCTTTTAACTCATAGGTAACGGTTGCCTCAAAGAATTCGAGGAGAGAAAGAAATCAACCTAGCCAAATCAACACAAAAGCTTTACAATTAATGCAATTGATCATGATAACTACTGATGCAAAAGTATCTTCTGCCTGTGATGGCATCAGGGATGCAGATGATGGCTTAAAACTTAGAAGAACCTTCCACATCTGCCACAGCCTAGAATATATGGCTCTGCACTTGGCTCCATCCACTGTAATACCATGTTTTCCCTCTCTTCTTACCTAGCTATGCATTCAGAGGATTATGTTTTTCCCGTCCAAGCCTTATCTCCACATCTGGCTCTGAATGGAAAAAGTAGGGTCACACACTCTTAACATTTCTGTAATGCTACCACCCTCTTCCAACCTGATAAGAGAGAAGTTTCATTTCTGCTGTTTCTGCTCTGATGAAATGTTCATACAAATACATGCTGAGAAAGCACAAAGGATTTGCACAATCATCCCTCCAGCACTGCTCCCCATCTCCTGAACTCCTCTTTTAACCTCCTCTCTTTGGCACCATGCAAACACAACACTTGATAACCACCCAGGAAATCCAAAATTGTGTCCTCTGGAGACTTCCAGCACAAAAGAGCCTAGAGGTTCTCTTTTTAATCATTTTAGATTAAAAAAGAAATACAGAAAGGAAAGAAAAGATCTAACTAAAGCTATATAAGATGGCAAGTCTGAGAGTCACTCAAAAAAAAAAAGGTAAGTCTGTGCCATTTCCTGGGGACAGACATTGTGCTCTTAAAATACAGTACATGGTACTGCCTCAAGTGTTACACACAGCGTATTATACTGGCAGTTCATCAATTCTCCTGCAAACCCACTGACCCTTCTCCTATTAAAAAGGCATCAGCTCTTCCCTCTATTGACATTTGCCATTCCTCTTTCTCAAGCCTCCAAGCCCATCACTTCAGGTCAGACGAAGCCCCCATGGCATAACTCACTGTTTTTTTTCCAGGTAGCCACCCTGAGCATTAGCCTGACTCGCTGCAATTCCACAAGTTCTCTCAATGCTTGTTCTAACAAGCTCAGGCAAAAATGAGTATTCCTACATGGGCAAGGGTTGAGAAGACAACCTTTTTGCTGAAAAGCCCAATATTCTCCCATAGCTGAAAGAAAACCTATTTCTCCTGAACATCAGAAATGCTCATTGTGCAGCACTGTTGTATATTGTTATTATGTGCACTACTCTTACACCGGGAGCAAAGATGCCCAGTCCTATGGGCCTTCACCATGGCTTTGTGCTACTCCTTAAGGGAACTGGCGTGATGTTTGCTTCTTTCTTTTCTTTTTTTTTAATAACCTGGATTGTTATTATTATTGCTGCTGTTGTTGCTAAAGAGCTCTAGGGGGAAATGTGAAAATAGTCTTTTCCCTTGTGTAATGCCTGAAATCAAACCAGAATACATCAGGCTGACACTGCCTGCCTGTTATTGCCTTAAAGCTTGTTATTAAAAACAAACAAAAACAATTGCTGCACCACACCATATTCCACCTCCCCCAGAGTGGAAGGGCAATTTCATCTAGTGGCGAAAGACATACAGGATTCAGGACTCCCTTACAGCGACTCAGGCCAACCAAGATTACCATGTGCATTTATATCCCAACCTCTTTGGGATATAAAAAATGGGGAGAGTACACAGCCAAAGAGAATCCCACTCACTTACACTGTTTGCACTGGAGAATGGCGTATCACTGAATAGCTGACGAATTAACACAAAAAAACTTCAGGAAATGCAAGTATAAATTGTTTCCCTGGAATACTTATAGAATAAGAAAATCTGAGCTTTGAAATGTGCTTTCAAAAGCCTGTCAAAGTAAAACTCTCCTGCAGCATCACAACAACAGCTGAAGCAGTTTTGTATAAGGTATTGTAATCATCTGAGGATACATATCTGCAGAAGATGGTGTATATGTCCAAAATCCAATGTTACAATTATTTGTGTGCTATTTAGAAAGTGGCAAGCTCACCACCCACAACATGCAGGTTTTCAACATAACCCCTCCCTCAAGAAGCAAGTGTCACTCACAGTGCCTGCTCACTGCCTTCGCAGGCTTCTCGGAGCACCTGGAAAAACCCGACAGACCACTGATGCAGCTATTTTGATGAAACAGAGCTCCACAATTTGGCCTCCTAAAGGAAAAATATGAATAATTTCTCTTTGGACCTGACAAACACTGGTGTTTGCGTGAAGGTGCTAGAAGTTCCACGCTTCTATTAGCATGTATGTAAAGAATTTCTTCTCACCCCCTACCATCCCAGCTTGGAAAGAGTGAAGTCTGAAGAATCTCTGTGAATCACTATCCCAGCTGCAACTACTTTTCAATATTTTAAAAACTGCCAGCACCAAACCCACAGGTTTTCTCCACAATAAACACTTTTTACAATACCAGTAAGGCCACTCTAGGGAAAACTGTTATCACGAAATAATTACGGCCTTTTGGGATATGAACACATGGCTGTGCTTTATGGATAAGAGCAACACCCCACATGAATTAACAGCAGAACAATGTCTCCTGTTGTGCTTTTCTCTTAAAGGCAGGAGCTTTCCTGTCCTCCCCCTCCCATATTTTTAGAAGGTGGTTCAGACACCTTAGCTAAAAATGCATTCAAAAGAATTGTAAGAGAACAAACAGCTGTGACTTTCTTACTCTAGAGCCATCTGTGTTCATTTAGTTTTAATGAATCATTTTGGCTATTCATTCACACAAAAGTTGTATTTGATTTGGTATTTGTAGATTACTTTGTTATCAGACAACCCTTTCACTGCTGAGAGGGTAGCTAACATGAGGAGAGCTTTACCATAGCAGGTCTGAACTGCATGTCACAGATGAAGAGAAGCACCAGGACTGTCTTCTGTGGGAAGAGGGACAAGCCTCTCACAGTTGCACTATCCTTAAGGTCCCACAGTTTGGTTTCACAGAGGCAAGTAATTAAAACTCCCAAGAGACTATCAAAATAAACTCAAAGACATTGTCAGCTGGACATGAGAAAGTACAACTCCAAATCCTCATCACTTGCACGTCTTTACCCTGTTAATCATCTCTAAGAGTTTACATACATATACACACACAAAATAATGCCTTATATATCTTGTTGTGTGTGCATATACAAATTAGTGCACCATTTATTGTTCATAATAAAGCAAGGCTAGATATCATAGCACTTAAAGACCCATAGAAGGACTTATCTTAAATATTAGAAAAGGTATACAGTATTTAAAGATATTAAAACAGACTCAGAGCCAGAGCTGTAAGGATACTGTACATTTCCAACGGCATGGTGAAGAAGTCTGGGTGAGACAGGGTCAGATTTGGGGACTGGGGCCAATTCTAACTGGGGATTCACAGTCAGCGGGGCCGACATCTTGTCTGTGGGGAAGAACAGCGGTAGCACTGTGACAAGGCCACGGCTAATACTGAAGTAAAAAAATCAAAGCCCTTCTCTGAGAGCCTGCTTTCTTAACACATACACAGGGAGCTTCAGCTGGACGGGAGGAAGCCACCCCACTTCCAGAGAGAGCCATGAGGAAAAGGCTGCCACTGCAAAGAGCTGACTGCCAGCTGCTCCGCCGGGGCTGGACCGATCTCCTCTCAGGAGGTCCCACACAAAGTGCTGAGCTGTGGCAGAGCTGGGTACGCCGACAAGCCCCCGTGCGGCTCATCCCGGCCAGCTGAGGTCACCTGCGCCAGCCTCCACACTTCAGTGCCAATAACACCATAAAAGACGTGACTCTTCCAAGGTTAATTTTTTTCCAATCAAAATGAGAAACGCCTGTAAGATTTTGGACTCTCTCCCAAAAAAACCAAGTCATCACCTGGTTTGGAAAACTGCCTAAACTGCAATGCTAGGGACCTATTTACACGTAAAGAGACAAATAAATTCAGGACAGGGCCCACACCTATTAAGCAAAGCAGGCTGAGGGGTGAATTCACCCTGGTAATTTACAGTTCAGTCCATGTGCCAGATAGAGGCTTTCATGTCACAAACGCTTGTTTTGGATCATTTTACACAGGAGTAGCGACCTAAAGGAGCAGGAGGCACAGAGTGGAGACTGAAAAAAGTGAGAGACCAAAAAGAGAAGACTGGAGGGGAGGGTTGAGGCTGACAGGGGAGTGGAAGGCCCAGGAGATGGTTGAGGCTGAGAGAGGGGCAGGAGACAGAGATTTGAGGTCGAGAGAAGGGTGGGAGGCCCAGGGGTCAGTTGAGGCCAACAAAGGGTTTGGGAGGCCATAACGAGAACTAAGGGTGAGGGGGTACGAGGCCAACAGAGGGTCAGAAGAATGACAGACGGGTGGGATGCCAAGAGAGGGGTGCGAGGTCAACTGGAGAGTTGAGGCTGAGAAAGGAGTGGGAGACCAACAGGGAGATGGGAGGCTGGGAAAAGGGAGGGCAAAAGGGGATGGGAGGCTGGGGAAAAAAGTAGAGGCCAAAAGGAGGTGGAGGCTGGGATAAAAGTGATGGCTGAAAGGTGGTGGGAGGCTGGGGAAAAAAGTGGAGGCCTGGATAAAAGTGGAGGCCAACAGGGTATGGCAGGTTGGGGAAAAAAGTGGAGGGTGGCAGGGGGTGGGAGGCCCCAGAAAAAGTTGTTCCCAACAGAAGGGAGAGAGGCTGACTGGGTTTGAGAGGCCCAGGAAAGAGCTGAGGCCCACTCAAGGGTGGGAGACCCATGGGAGAGTTGAGGCCAAAAGTGGTCAGAGGGGGAAAGTTGAGAGCAAAAGAAGGAGGAGGAGGCTCAAAGAGGGGGGAAGTTGAGGACAAAATGGGGGTGAGATACCCAGGGTAGAGTTGAGGCCAAGACAGGGTGGGAGGGAGACTCAGGGGGAAGTGGAGGCTGGAAAAAAAAAAAAAAAGAAAGAAAAAAAAAAAAAAGAGGGGGTGGCAATCATACCTCCTTTAATCAAGCCTGGTTTTGTAGTCTGTTACTTAAAAAATGTAAATTAATGAACAAACTCGTATTTTAATCATGATTTCTACTGAGAAAGGAGAAGAAAATGACAAATGTTTCAAAGTGATATAACAAAACTTATCTTTGCTAGTGTAGTAACAGCCACAGGTTTATGAACCATTGGCTAAAACAACCAACAGAAAAATTAGATCATTTGGCTGTGGCTACTGAAATATAATAGATGGCTCTTCAGCCTGGATAACTAAGCACATACTGCAGTGATTAATGTGAAAAGCAGGGTGGTGTATAAACTGTTTAACCGAAGAGAGCAATATGGCATACAAACCAAACTAAACCAACCATAAATAATTTAGGCACCCTTGAAAAGATTTACGAAGATTTATTTCACATATAAATCCTCTTTGGTGTAATATCAGAGAGAGGATAAGCATTTATTTGCTTATTTATACGGAACAGAATGGAAATATCACTTCAGAAAGAATGTTCCGCTTCTCCCTCACCCAAGACATAATATAGCAGCACCTTGGCTAAAGGTGTCCTGCAAACTTTGACAGTAAAATCATGTCCATCAGTGCTACATAATTATATAGCAAATATTTATTTACAGAGTTGAAATTAATACAGTAGTAGAGGATGAACAACACAAAACTGGGTCCCACTCGTAGCTTGTGAGGGCAGTATTCTCCAGACAGCATCAGCATTTAAAACTGTGCCTACGCTACAAGTTAGAGTGGACCCAAAGTGTGCCAAGCCCTGAGCAGTACAGGAATTCTAACAGTCAAAAGAACACAGTCTATCACATACTCACAAGAGATGAATACAGAGCCTTTCGTGTTCCAGCAAGCCCAATTTAATGAACAGTCTTTGGTCAAGCAAGGAATTGTTATTTCTTCATTGTTCAGACTGTATGCCAGGGCAGAACTTGCTGTAGGATGTCTTTCACTAACATGACAATACCTGCTGTTTGCTGTTCCAGTCTAGTAACCAAATAGCACAGCTAATTGGGGACATACTGGGCCAAACCTTCCTGTCAATACTCCAGTGATTAAATCAAAGGCTGTGGAAATTCATCTATCAGTTAAATACAATTGGATTTATCTTTCCAGCCCCATGCACCACTCTCAAGCACCAGGTATTTCTTAATTTGAGCACAAATTGTAAAGTCTTTGGAATCCTGACATACACAAATCAATCCATAAGATCAAGAGCAGCAAGCATGTCACTGTTTTCCCTGGGTCCTCGGAGGTTGCTCTGTAAAAGTCAGGCCAAGTTTAAAATGAATCATCACAAAACATAATATCTGGAGCTGAAGCTTATGTCACCACATCTCCTGCAACACAGAGAGTCTACAGCTCTGGCGTCAGCAGGGGAATTGGGATGCTGCACATCACAAGACACAAAGCACAGCCCTCTCCCAGTTCAGGTTGCCCACTGAAGGCACATCCTCTGCACTGGGCTATACAAAAGCACTGGGGGCTGTAGCCAAAGACACATTCTTTAGCTGCTGCACATCACAGGGGACTATAGTTAAAAACCACAAAGCAGTATTAAAACCACAGTTGGCCAGTATCACAAGAGTTTGGAAGACAGGGGTTTTTTATACAATGATTTTAGACATTTGCCTCTATTCATCTACAGTGGGCGTGCTCTGTATGGAGTTCATCGGAAACACATAACGCCTTCAGCCTGGAGGCAGTGGTGTCCCAATGCTTACATACATTTATAAGAGTTCCCAGCTGTCTCTGAAAGCAGGTTATGCCTAAGTCTCATTTCAAGTTTGAAGGCTTGGTTCATGAGCAGAGGAACAAAGCCTCAGGATTTTGCCCTTTTTATTGCTGCAAATGGCAAGAAAAGTTTAAAATTAATAGCAACCAGCATAAAGTGGAATAAGAAATAAAAGAAACATTTACTGCCTTAGATACAGGCCTGTGCCCCTGACATTTCCATATCAGGGCAGTATTCTCTCTGCTTTAGCAGCAGGCAAGCATAAAACACGCTCTTACTGCAAACAACCATGAATTTTTCTGTCCTTTTAAACTTAGCTGTGGAAGGCTGCATACTATAAAAATAGAGAAGAGAATGGAAGACTTTCATTCTACATAAGGCAATTACCAGGGCTGTCAGCAACAGCAAGATTTACTACATGGAAAGGGTAAAGAGAAAGAACGTGCCAAGCAGTTCAGAAAAAAATTGAAAGAGACAGGGTTGCAAGATATTTTGCCAACCCCAAATTTGGTAGAGGCCATATAGCTGTAAAGCAACCTCCAAAACCCAAACACCCCACAGGTCTTCATCCATACAGGTAATCCCATCAAAACCAGAACAGCTACCTGTGGGGTGTGCAGCTCTTCAGAAGCTGCTTCTCCAACAGAAGACATGGGACCACAAAACCAGATTCCTCTGCAGTTCTGTGGTTATGCCAAATAGTCACCTGCAGAACTGGAAGCTGTGATAGGAAATTTTGCCAAGAGACACCTGACTTCTCGGTAAATCGTATTAACCTTCCAGACTTCTGGGAGATGAACCACAAGTTTCATCCAGTGCTGCTGCCACCACTGGAAGCATTACCAGATGGTCCAGGCAAAGCAGATCATGAGCAATGTGCGTTCTTATTCGGTGTATTGCCCAGCGAGCTCAAAAGGAGACCACTGCTCAAACTGAGCCAGAGCATCCTTGGTTCTGGGTGACTGAAAATAGACAGTCACATCACAGCTTGAAAATCTTAAAATATCCATGGACTGCAATTGGTCAGTAACACTACTTAGGAGCTAAGCTCTTTCTCAAAATATATATTACCCTGCATCATAGGTCTCAGTTTTGGCCATAGCACTAATGTAAGATATGACTAAATATCATCTCACCCAAATCTTACTGATCTGGAAATTCAGGTACTACTACTAATAATATGAAATAATGGTCACGACTGGAAAGATCCCTCATGCTTGTAAGACACTCTTGGCTGGAGAAAGCATCTTCCATGGGGCTCCTTTGCTGGCTTAAACTGAAATAGCCATACTGGAGAACAGCTGAGGTTCTGCTCAAGAAATCTCTATACAATTAATCGTCCTTGACAATGTAAGACTCTCAAAGATTGACTGCTGCCATTTTCTTCAAAATGGCAAGAGATTAAAAGAAAAAAAAATTAGATTTCTTTTTTAAAATATACTGGAAAAATACTACAGTTTTGACATGAAAAGACACCAAATCAGCATTACAACTTGGAGAATGTGATGGAAACTAAAGAATAAATACAGAAACCTTTGGCAAACTCCCAAAGAAAGCAAATGTATTGGAAGCCTCAGCCAAACAAACTTCTCACTGGAGTAAGAAAAGGGAATAGCAAGGGATTTATTCCATGTAGCACATCTTGGTGGGGTTTTTTTGCTTTTTTACCCCCAAAGGATCCTCACTCAGCCAC
Organism: Aviceda cuculoides; assembly: GCA_035590195.1. Taxonomy (NCBI): domain Eukaryota; kingdom Metazoa; phylum Chordata; class Aves; order Accipitriformes; family Accipitridae; genus Aviceda; species Aviceda cuculoides. The sequence continues at coordinate 20,143,915 of JAVJGG010000037.1, read as the reverse complement.
AATGGGGAGATACTGTGGTGATGAAAGCTGTAAGAAGTTTTAACACCGAATTTTCAGTTATTGCTATAATTGCTGGTGTCCATAATTTTAGATTCCTAGCTGACTCAGAAATGACTGTCCCCTGTAAACAAATCGTCATCCTCAGCAGAAAACATACCTGGTGCCCATATAGGCAGTAAGAAAAGCAACGTTCTGAAGTGCAGTCAGAGAAGAAAGTTAAGATGAAATCACTTTTACATTGCTAAGCCATTGTTATGAAAGATTGTGCATAAATATTAACACCACTATTAAGCACTTGTATTTCATATTCCTGCTTGGAGCAAGTTTTTATTGCTGAGTTGTAACTGCCTGAAATTAACACTTTTTCCTGAAAACGCTGACAGATCATTCGTTGTAGCAGTGCTACAAGGCAGAGAACACAGCTATACCACCAATACCAGTCTATTTAAACCGGAAAGCAAAGCAAAACAGAGCTCTGGGTGTTAACATTAGCAAGCCAGCCCTAGAGCAGCCCATCCCCTTTACAGCCCTGCAAACCTCCCTAGGGGGATTAGTTCAAATGCCAAAGGAGGGCAAAGAGCCCTCCAGCTGCTGGCTTGAAAAATACCTGTCACGGCTTGGCATCACTACTTTGTGCCTGATCTGAAACACCTATGCTGCTGCTGGGGAAGAAGGGTCAGTAGAAGGCCAGGATTCAACTGGATATCACAGATTAATCAATCTGCCACAGACAATCTCACTTTGAGTGCTTTTGTTTTTCAGGAAGGATATCAACATGAAGTGACATGATCGTCCTGGCCTGGCACTGACTGATTATTTTGTAGGCGTTCGTTTCTTCCACAAATCAGCCGACATGAGGCATCTCTCATCCCAACACAAATGGAAGAATGAAGGGGGCCAAGAAGGGGAAGAGATGGTATTGGACGCTGAAGCAATTTCACTCTCCTTATACCTCTCACCTTCCCTTTATACACACTTGCAAGGAAATATTTACTATTTATAATTGCAACATTTTATAACATTTCTTTTTTAAAAATTTGACAGCAGAAATGCCTGAAAAAACTGAAACTCCAAACATACTGCTTTGTATATATAAAGCTACTTTCTGCAATTTTTTTTTTCCACAAGACATTTTAAGCAGATAACTTTGTTGAAGTTACAGACACAGCTTTTACTTCCTCTGCAGCAAAATGCCCCCAAAGCAATCTGAACCTTTCTTATTGATCCCGAGTGAAACTGTCCTGCTGGTACACTCTGTTGCCAACCCCAAATTAAGTTAAGATTTGTGTACAAGAACCCTGGCCATACTTTTGACAAACTATGTTTATGTCTCACTTTAGCCTGTTTGGATGTGGCCCAAGCTGCAACCCCAGGAGGATAAACCTTCTGCTCCATCCTTGACAACTCCCAGGCAGAGTTCCAACAGCTCTCACCTCACTGATCAGCAGGGAGAGAAGCTCACTTTTTCTCCCCATTTGCAGCAACAAAAAAAGCTCATAAAGCAGTTGGCTGCCTAATTCCTTGCCACGAACAACAACTCACACAACCTCACAGAAAACTGTGACACTGTGCACTGCTGCAGTGGTTTCCCCCGTTGTAATATTGCTGGTCCAGGGTTTCATCCTGTACTCCCAAGCTGGCATTGGTTATTCCCATTGCTTTGGGTGAGTCTTGAAAGAGTCAGACTGTGGGACGAAGCCCAGCTTTTCCACAATTCCTGACCTTCTTTTCTTCAGTGGGTAAATTAGTCAAAAGGCCTGATAGCATATTTGCTCTGCTGCTTCCAGAGTCAATTAAAATAACTTGCAAAAATTACTTGAAAACTTCAATGCACAGCAAAACTGGAATATTTTGCCTGCTCTGATGACTGAAGAGAACCTACCATCTCTTCTCAGCAATGCTGTTCTATAACATGCTGTCCAGCCATACATTTCCAGGTAACCTGCCTCTCATATAGCACAACACTTCTCTTTTCACAGGTTGGATAGAGGCACCAAGAGTCCAGCAGTGAGGTTTTTCAAAAGCCACTTAGTTTTGATCTAACTCCATCCCCTTTCGATTTCACCAGGAGCAGAGTTAAGTCAGTGCTGTGAGCTACTTTGATAATCAAGGCCTAAATTAACTCGGCAAGTAGTGGCAAACTCAGAAGGGTCTTGACTCCCATTAACCTGTGCAGCTTCTTTTAGTCACAAAGTAATAGCATGCAGAAGAGCTCTTTTATTCTGCATGGGTCATTCTGTATCAGATTTTGGAAAATGCTTGGATTACCCTCCTCAATTGCTACAGTCTAATTGCATCCCAAAACACTGGGTCTTTATGTAACAAACAATCCCCTGTACACACTTATTTGTTTTACAAAGAACAGATTTCCTCAGCAGCAATCTTAAAGTTGAATTTCTGGTTTTAACAAAGTCCTTTGCAAAATGCCTGAAAAATATAAATAAAAAAAATTAAAAAGCAGCACATTGCTGAGCTGAAATAGAGATTTTTCAGCCATACACTTTAAGATTTTGGTTTTAGGATTCATCTGATCTTTCCGGCTTCTGAAAGAAGAAAAGGGAGGAAGAGCTTAAAATTTCAATGAAATATATAATCCATCCTTTGCCTAAACCCTCCAAGTCACAGCATGCTCACCACCTGCTTTACTTTTACGCATGCAGCCTGGGCTCAGCAGGGAAGAGTCTGTTGCAGTGAGGATTTCAATACAATTGCAAGGGCAAATGCTACAACTCAATTTTAAAGCAAAAAGGGAGAATTAAACACAAAATCTACGAGTGTCAGGCTTGGAAGCATTAACAGTGTGTTGCATGTACGTGCACCTGTGCATTTGCACACATAGCAAGAGCTCAGGGCCTTGCCTTGCAACACTGGTTATAAGAGAGAAGAACAAGCCTACTAGACACTGACACTTCAACGTATTTCTGCAACCAAAGTTAGAGAAGATTAAAAAATAAATATATATATATATATACTTTTTAATCAAGGGATGCCCAGCAGAGAGTTCAGAATAGCCTTTATTACAAAGGCTCAGATATATAGGTAAACTATACACTTATGCAGCTCAGAGATTTGTGTATTTCAGAAATCTAAACAAAAAACACCCTGACCCCCGCAATGTGAAGAAAGACCTTCTTTGCCCACTCATCTCCTACACTGCCTTGCTGTTAAAGGTATGCAACACTGCTGCACTGCCCAACACTTTGATAATATCCTGATGAAAAACTGTGTAATCACAAAGATGACAAAAGTAATCCACGAGGATCTGCAAAAGCCATTATTTATACAGGAAAGGCTCGGCAGATGCTGACCTTCCCTTGTCTTCTTTCCTAGCCCAATGGCAGATAATCCACAGTGTAGTTATTAACAAAGACAGTCCTATGTGCCTGATACGGTTAAATGATTTAGCACCTCCAGGTAAAACTTTTATACTGCATCTTAATTTACTACCCACTAGCGACCCTTCTTTTTTATCAGTCAGAACAGGATAGATTAGATCTTCCATGTAGATTTTATGTTTTGTCATCTAGGAGATTTATGATCTTAGTTGCACCTACTGCATTCAATGAGGCAAAGCTATGTAATGGTTATCCTCTTGCAATGCATGAAACTGCAGAGCATTACACTTCTGAAAAGCATCAACCAGAAAACAGTTCAGGTTTGTATAAATTCGAAATGCAAACAAGAGGCACATTACAATAGCAAGGCTCAGACAGACCCTACCACTGCCCTGAGAAGAGCTAGTCAGGAATTTCCCACCAAAACATCAACTCCCATTGTGTGCCATGCTGGACGAGCAGAGAGTAAAAGGACAGTCTGCCTCCCAATAGCTTGTAGTTTATGCCTGAGTGATAGCACAAATGCAGGTAGGTCTGAGATAAGGAAACTGCAACGTAGGATTGCCTAGAACTAAAAAAAATAAATTATTTTCTTGTGATATGAGAGTTTCTGTAGTTTAGGTGGGAATGAAGTGGGAGGTGAGGTTTGGTTTGGGTTTGTTTTGTTAATAAAAACCTCATAACACTAAAATCTATTACTGCTAGTTTGAGGCAAAGACTTCAGCCTGTCTCCCATGCCAGATAACTGCCTTAACCTGAGGCATACCCCTTTTTTACCAGTCACTCTAGCTGAAGCTGGTTTTGTACACGCAGATAATCAGCTTGGCCACTGCGGAATTGTCCAGCAGACCTACCGTATTCCTGTTTGGATTTACCTACCCAGACATATACACACCTAAGCTATACAGCATGCACAGAGCATTTCGGACCCACTGCACAGGACCTGTGGACATCTGCAGGAATACCGGCAGGGCTTATAGATATTCACAAATCATGGTCCATGTAAAAATACAGATTTTCCAGCTCCAGCCAGAGAAAACTTCTAGATAGAAAAAGAGAATGCACCTGAGTAAGCCTTGATATATCAGCTTTAGTCATGGTGCTCATTTGGAAAAAGCCTCCTTATTAAAAATGGTCTTTGTATTTCAAGCTGGCATGATTCAAGGCAAACATCTTTCAGTAAGACAAAAACCAGTCATTTTGAATTTAAATACCATTTTTATAAGAACCAATCATAGTACTCAGCCCTTCAACTTCAAACAGGAACATTAGTTACACTGAGTACCTTGCATGTTTTGGTCCACAACAGCACTGGAAATTAAAAGTCGCAGAAACATTTTACTTGCAGTAATAACCCCCTAGATTCATATATAAAAACTTCTATTACCAACAATAAAAATGGTTGGGTTAAAATCACATACTGTATCTCCTTAAGCAGATGCTTTAAAAAAAAAAAAAAAAAAAAGGCTAATACAGAAAATCATCCATTTGCATATATATTGACCATAACAACTTTATTAAAAACAAAACCCCAAACCATGTTAACCTTAATTTCAAAAGGGAACTTGCATGTGCAAGCACATTATTTCCTCTGTGGCCTTATGCTTATGAAAATTTCCAAAGCTCAGTATTTTGATCAGCTAGCTGGCACACCTTCCCTGAAAGGGTTAATGAAAGCATTAGTGCATGTGGGTCTTGGTTTGGTTTTTTTGGTGGGGTTTTTTTTGTTGTTGTTGTTTTCTTTGCAGTGCCAACACTTTCTGTGTAAGGGATGAAAAACGTGACAACAGACAGTTGGAATGGAATGGACAGGTGTCTGATTACAGATAACATCCTCATTGTTTACTAAGCCACATCTGAGCTTCCTACAGAGAGGTAAAGAAGACAGCTAAGCAGGTTGCAATTCAGAAAGACAGAACTTTGCTTAGTGAGAAATCTTGACTCCACGTTTAATCAGAATAAACTAGATTATCAGCTATAGGGCACTCTAGTGTGGAATATGTGCTATTAATCATACATCAAATAGGCTCTAGGAACTTACTACTTTAAAAAAAAAATAAAAATAAAAAAAATCACTATTCACCAGCAAGTTTATGAGAAATTTAAACAACATAAAGAGCAAGTATGTAGCTTAGAAATGTGTTACATGAAACATTAAGGTTAAGTATAGTACCTAAAGCATCAATGCACATATAATACATTAAAAGCACATCTTTCAAGAATATAGATATGATACTGAAAATGAAATTTTACATCTGCAAACTAAAGGTAAGAGAAGTATCTCGCAGGCTATGAAACAAACCTCTCTTCTCAAAACCAGGTGAAATTGAGAGCACCTTAAGAGTCACACCACTTATTACCCAATTATTTAAAATCAGAAGCACAGCATTTGTATCTTATTTGGAAATCCAAGTACCATTCTGAGCAGGACCTCATCATAATCTGATTTAGAGTTATGCTCTTGTTCTGATGGATATGCTTCTTGAAATTATTGTGAGCACCCCAAATACTATAGAGGAGTAATGATTTTTACTTGGTTTCAGTCAGAAGTGAGATTTGTGCATATCATTGCCCTGACTAGACAGAAATAAGTTAACCTACTGCAATACTTGGGAGTCTACAAAACTAGCTTCTGTAAAACTGTTGATTCCTCAAACAAGCATTGGGTCTGTCTATCCCAGAGAAAAGCGTGTTACAGAAATACCCGAGTCAGCTAGCTCTGCAACTAGAAGCAGCGCAATCACATCAGAAAGCACCAAAGGTGGAGGGGACCACACAAAAAGCGGTGGTGCTGCTGTCAACCCTGCACCGCTCCCAGTCCGCCCTTTGGTTTCTTGCATCGTCACCGCCAGTCCCTGCAGCCCGGTCCAGCCCACGGTACTGCCAACACTCATCTCTCCGTTGGTATCTTGCACATCAGAGCTACAGTCACAGCCACAAGAATTCGTTGTTCTTAATGCTATAAATATTGCTGCTCTGTAGCTGTTTTGGTTTATTGTGTTTTTAAGTTAAATTTGGATTGATCAGTAATTCTTGTTTAAAAGCAAGTATCTTCATACCTCACTGTCTCAAATAATTTTAAATCTTCAACTTGTGGCCTCTCAGACTGTAGGAGCGCTGCGGGAACCGAGTCTGTGAGGATGGAGAGGAGCTCTAACTCTAGAAGCATGAATTTCCTTGAAAAAACAGAGGCCCTGAAAGACAGTTGTTTTCAAAATCCCACCTTATTAAACTGCTTCCTCTGCCTTAATCCCTGCAACTGATCAAAACTCCCTTTATACTCAGTTTTCATACAACCGCTTGACTCTGCCAAGGAACCTTCTTGGTTCTTTCTGCATAACTGAGGACTTAGGTTGTTAATTTAGACTGGATCACGTGCACCATCTTCTCTGTACAATTTCTTAAGTAAAGCTAACTGTAATTCTGACTGATGGAAAAAACACACGTATATGTAGATGCAGACATAGATGCTAGAGGTACTGCATTGCTTAAAGCACTCCTTGATATAACTAAAGAATCATTTTCAATCATGGTTCTGAGTAAGTCGGGGAAAAAAAAAAAACTATCATATGTACATAAGTACAACCCTTGGCAAATATCCATTCCATTTTGTTATTTTCCACAATATTATCCTACTGTAAAACTATATCTCGCCACAAGCAACATGCAGCAAACTATCCCTTCATAGTATCCCCTGTTATTCTAATCTAGCTTTATTCTATCACATAGGCACTTTCTTATTAAAACCTACTTCTAAAGAGAACTTAGTGATTGAATGAGATAAGCACCTTTTTAATATTGAAACCTCATAGCAATTCTGTATCTGTGCAGTTGTAGTAACATGGAAAATGCCAGTGGACGCACACTATCTTGTGCCACCTACTTGCTGAACCAGAAGGGCTGTGTCTAAAGTGTGAGAAACAGCTTAATATATCTTCATTGATTTTTTTCTGGCCTCCTCACTGAGACTCTCAGCTCGGATGCCAGAGGTTATGCTGGTTTTTCTTCCATGAGTATCTATTAAGGACCAAACTAAAGTCATTGGCTTATTGTATAAATATCATGGCAATGGTGCGTTTCAGTTATTATTTACTAGGATCAGATCTCAAGTGAGGGAAAAAGCTCTAAATTCCTTTGCCAATTGCCAGAGATATCAAGAACCCTTTTCACACATTGATTTTTTGGTGTTATTTACTTTACAATAGTAGGAATATCCCTTTGCGTGTTCCAGATATAAGAAAGCTAAAGAAGTAATCTATATGAGTGTAAGATAGGATATTGAACTAGATTCCCTGAAGCAGAAGTCACTGGCATAGAGGTAATATTTCAGAAGGATGGAATTGATTTCTGACCCAGTACTTCAGCATCCTGCATTCATGAGAGCTCATATTGGATGAAAACAAGTCGATACAAGAGGCATACGAGATTTAAAAGGCTACGCAGTACAGTAGGATAACAATGGATAATTTACACATGATGCTTAATAAGCAACTGCAGAAAAGCTAGCTTTTTCCTTTTGCCTAGACCCAGTGTAATTTTTCTTTTTCTTTACAGTTACAAAGTAAACTTCACAGGGTAATTGTGTTAAACCTAAGCCAGGCCAGTAGCACATACTCGTGCAAACCCTTCTGGTTTTAATGTGGCAGTAGGCTACCCAGCAGGACAGCAAGTGAAAATTTGCAAAGCTTGCTTTTGCCCATTCATGCAACATGGGTTAGTCTGACAGCTTCTTCCTCTGGGAGGGGCTGTGGGTCCTTCATTTGAAACATACCCATTTAAAGAACCCACAACTTCCTCCCTGCTCAACTGGAAAAGTTGTTGGGATGCTCTGCACCAAATCGATGTTTTCTTGAACTGAACAATGTGTTCGAAGACTAAAGAAAACACACTAAAGAGGAACATTACTACAAGATTATTTTATTTCTTCCTGTGGTACTCAAGCCTGCTTGTTTCTGGTTCTCCTTCAGTAAATCTTGATCAACAGCAACCTTTTCAATTTTATCTCAGTCTCTCAGGATTTCTATCCAAAGAAAAGAGCAGAATTTGGCCTTGCTCCAATTTGTCAAAATAATCAAAATGGCTTTTCTCTTAAAAAAAAAAAATCTAATAGGACTGTTCTGAATAATTTCAGTTAATATTCAGCACTAACAGATTACTTGAAATCAAATACCCAATCTTACATTAAAAAACCTTCATTTTACCTCTTTAAGTAAGTCTATGTACTAATAATGCCAAGTATTGTCAGGTTAAAATATGAAGCAAATTAACCCTCATTAAGAAAATGCACCTGCAACACAGCCTACCAACTGTGAAAAAGCAACTGTTCACTAGATTTGCATTCATATTGTCTTCACCCCTCATTGAACAGTCCTACTGAATTTTGCTGATCAGTCAGTGGCTGCTGTTATGTTCAGCAAGAGGCATCTCTTTGGAATCATGACAATTTTGCAAAATCAAATTATTTACTTTAAAAAAGTTAGCAGGCCTTTATAAATCATCACTCCATCCCCACTCCCCCCAAAAAAGAAAGCTTTATGTAAGAAGTCTCCTTAGCTACAATGAATATTTTAAGTTACAAGAATAATTTCTTAGATTTTTGTTAGGGTTTATTTTTGAGTCGGGAGAACCAAAAATACACAAAATACTAGATGAAAGCATGATTACAACTTCACATAAGGGGCTGTAAAAGTAAACAAGTCACAAACTCCCAAGACCTAATCCTAACAGAAGTGTTTTCAAGTAGCTTTCCCAAAGACTAGTACAAAAGTTTTTTTGTTGAATTAACGATTGTCCTGTAGGACGTTCACTTTCATCAGTTTCTAAGGGCATAAAGGTACAAATAAAGTAATAAAACCAAAGGTGAAATAGCCTAGGCTTTGCTCCTCATTTAAATTGTTCAGTAAGCAGCATTACTGAAAGCATGTCAGACCATTTAAACACTTCCAACTATATAATCTAAATGATATTAAGTTACCTGTAATACATAAACATAAATAATACATAAAACAAAACTAACTTGAATAGTTGCTGTATTTGTTTTTACTACATTTTGTGTAAGTGGGGACCACTAAGTTTTAATTAATGGTTCAAAAAATAGAGAATCAGGATCACACTTAGTAACCAAGAAACATGGATATCGGACAACATAGTGATGGATACTAGGAGAAGTTAGCTAAAAAAGCTCTACCAGTTTGTGTTGCACCATTCCTTGACAGTGGCTTTTTCACAGAAAAAAAGAAAAAAAACCCCACTCATAATTATCTCACAAAGGAGCCTCATCCCATTACATAAAGCTCTCGTTACACAGACGGACATGTTGCATGTGTAACTTGAAGCACAGGAGCAGTTCCTCAGGCTTCAGTAAGGGCAGAAATAAAAAAAAAAAAAAGCATTTAACATAGCTGTTCTTTGCTTCTGCATCATGTATTGCTGGTGTACCTTAGTTTTCAACTTATATTTAATTCAGAACTTTTAACACACCATTTTTTGTGCATTCCTTCCCACCCCCAGCATGCTTTTCAACGTTACCTTATAGTTAAAATCTTACATTCATCCGCTGGAGGGACTTGCAAATAAGACACCTGCATTACTCTAAATTTACACTCTTTCAGCCCAAAAAAAAAAAAAAAAAAAGTTATTATTTGGTGAACAAATGGTCACCAACATTTGAAACACCGCTAATAAGAAATTGCAGCCAGGTCTGAAGTGCTGAAGCCACACAGAGAACCTATTTTGGAATAGGTGAAAGAGAGATGAGAGGAAGTAAATGGAAGTTTAGCTATGATGACCACTTCTCCAACAACCCAGTCTAAGTCAAGCAACTGGCACATGTCGAAGTTCTGCAGATGGACAGCTATGTATACCTGGCTCATAGCACTTCCATTCCATCTTTGCCAAATACCCAGCCAAAAATCAGTGTCCTTCAGCCAAATTCATGCTGAGAGCACTGTCCAGTTATACTAATTCTTCACAAGAGGCTCATTGCTTAAATCAGAGCCATCCCACTTAGCATGTCAACCAAATCAGAGTCAGTCAGTTTTTGTTTTTCTGGTCTTCTGTATAACTGGCATTAGGCTACTAGCTGGAGTGATTTTGGCATAGACCCTTATAAAAGTGTGGCTCATAAGCATCACCATCACATTCTCTGTTGGCTGCCCATCACAGAGGACTCCTGCAACACTGAGCTTCACGTAACCCGAGTTCTGAAGCCACTTCTGGATCTAAGCCTTCCTCTAATGTTGTCTAAGGTCTAATCTTGTGATTGACTGAGGACCTTCCAAAAGTTTGAGTTAGGAAGAACAGGATGTTATCAGTTTTACATAAGAATGACTACAGTGGGTCAGGCAAGAATCCATTGAGACCAATAACCTCTCTATCGGCTGCCCTTAGTAGACACTAAGAAAAATGAAAAATGTATGATGTGGGTGTAACAAGATTTCTGTTTGCCCCTATCCACAGCTCAGATACACCAGACTCAACTTCTTTGTACCTCACAGCCTACCATGGATTTTTGTTCTGTGCTTTCCACACATCACATGAAACATGAATTTGGCTTTTGGACAGACTGCTAAACATCTACAATCATCTGCAAGCACACATACCCATGTGAATCTTGAACAAACACAACATAAAACCTCCTTCACTACTACAGGAAAGATAATGCCTCACAGACCTCATTTAATTCCTTTGTGTGCATTTCCCCCCTGCAACTCATAGCATAATTAAACTGAAAAATTTAATACTCATGCATCGTTGTCTGGAAGCTGGGGCAAGGGGTAGATGTGTAGAAATCATTGCTCTTTGATTTTTAACCTACTCAACAAACCCTGCTCACCCTAAGTTCATCCATCAACTGAATGGTTAAGATATATATTATCCAAGACAGACAAAGGAAAATTCTCATGTAATTCTCCATCAAGAAGTGCTATATCTTCTGTAGTCTTTAGATATATTATTCATGTACATCTCATGCAGCAGAGTCACAAAGATAACGTACCAGGCATGAAAAATATATCACTGCTTATATGGTCTATCTGAGCTGGAATCAAATGTGAATTGCTTTTATTTAAACACAAGATCCTATACATAGACATTTTATACCTCTCTAGCTATATTGAGGTATTACACTCATGTAGCCAAAAACCAATAGGACTGCTGTTGCCATGTGTTAGTCCATTCCAAAGCTCTTCCAGCCAATCTACAGCATATTATTTGGAAAAACTTCAGTCTTGATCTAAAACCTTCAAAGCAACTCCATCACCTGATTGTTTCAGTGTTTAATTATCTGCATTAGTATGAATGTGTTTCCCCACACGATCAACCATTTTCATCATATACCAGTACAGACTGAAAAGAAAACACCACATTTTTTTCAAATAGAAATGCACTCTTTTGGGCAAGTGTCCTTTGGCTGTGTTGGACAAAGACTAAGTAATCAATAGTTCTTTCTGGTCTTCATGAAAATTCTGAGGTATACCATTAAGACCTCACCATTATACCCCATGAAGCAGAGAGGCTGTGGATAGAACATGCAATCTGTGCTAAAAATACTTCAGTTAAAAGCTGATTTTTTTTTTTTAAACTTTCCCATATCAATCAGTGAAGAAAAACTAAGAGCAGAAGTCACACATGTGGTCATCTCTGCCAAAATGAAGGTCCTGTAAAGGCTGCCAAAGAGCAAAAGGGTAAGAAGCAAAACATTCAATGACAGCAACAAAGACATAAACAGGTAAACACTCACAGACCTCTGAACTGACACAAAAATGGGTCTACACAAGTTCTTTAAAAAAAAAAATCAATTTAACTATGAAGAAAATTAAATTAGAGGTCAGCCAAATACCTCAGTAGAAGAGAAATCCACAGCTAATGGAGGATAAGTACTGTGATGTTATGTCTCAAAGGACATTGATTGTTCAGAGAAGTCTGACTCCCATCCAAGATCCCAAGGAGCTGTGCAAGCAGTAAAACACACACTACAGCTAAGTACCTGCTGATGGGCAGGTAGACACATCTCACTCCGCACCTGCTCTTTACAAAATGCTGTACTGGCAATCTCATCTTAATAACTCTACTGGTTGGTAGCACCTTTGGCAAGCAGCCCAGCAAAAAGGGGGAAAGAACTGTGAAAAACTGTTAATGTAACAGAAAACCAGAACTATAAACCCCTTCACCTCATTCTCCCAACTGCCACGGTGACCTTCTGCATGTGCACGGTTTGAATATTTTCTATTTCCATATTGGAAAACCCCAACAGAGAAAAGCTGTTCTTTTGCCGGAGCCCAAGTGTCTGGTGTAGTTCCTGTTCATTTTGGAACTAATGACCATTTTTTCTAGTTGCTCTCTTTCTCCAAGACTCCACGTGAACCTTTGTGCAATTCCACCTTTCCATAACATCTTTGGATACCACAAATTGAATAATCGTATTGTGTGACCCATGATCCCACAGAATTTGATTCACAGGGCAAAACCATTCTGTAAAGAAAACAAATCCTCCATTCCCCTGTGAAGATCACAGATCAGCAGTTCATCTTGCAGTTTCAGAAATGGAACAGTATGCAGGTACCTAGTATGAAACCCCAATTCTGGAGCTGTTTAGAGAAGCCAGCTTTTCCAGCCTCTCATGTACTGCAACAACCTTAACTCCTAATAAATACCACCCTTTAGCTTAGTCCACTAAGCCTAATATACACAACTAGAAGGGTTCTCACTGTAAGCTCAATCCAAATTATGTGGAGCGCTCTTCAGTCAACGCATGGTCCTTTGAAGGAAAAGGGGATGCATGTCTGCTAGTGTAAGCAAGCAAAATCTTGGCTTGTTCTTCTGTTTTCCTCCATTTCCCTTTAATTAAAGTTGCCATAGATTACATGGTCTCCTTATTTTTATTGAGACAGCATGGGTCATTCACTTATTATTTTCATTTCTTTCCTTAACTTTTTCTTATGACTGTTTTCATAAAGAGAAAATGCAAATCTATTCTTTTACACAGCACTTAGTCTGTTTTGCCTCATCATGGCCTTTCTGAAGTAATCTACTGTTTGTGTTGGCTAAGAAGAGTTTAAAAATCATGTAATCTACAAAATACAGCACTATGAAATGAATGATAGAACATACCATTTTACCACTGCTGAGAACTAACCCTACTTGAGATTATATTGACAGTCTGGGAAGAGGAGCAAACACCGCAGTTTGAAATTGAATAGCTTTTACATATCAAACCCATGCATGTGTGATCATCTAGACACAAACTTACCATGAATTATTTGTTTCCCCACACAAACTATTCCTTGCTGACATCCAAGAAAGACTCACAGGTTGGGGGCTTTGTTTGTTTGAAGTTCTGGGTTTTTTTCTCTGAAGTGCCCCATCAGGCTAGAATCCTCCCCTAGAACCACAACACTCATCTCCCTGGTGCTGTAACCTCCAAGGCCTCATCACAGCCTTGCAATGAGCATCTGCTAGGGAGGAACTAGTAAGGCCAGAATTATGTGTACATTGCACCTACAGCCAGATTCTAAGTTTTAGATAACACTTATTCATGAAGTTAAGTCCATCAGTAGAACCAGAATGTGAATTTTTGTGATGCTTCATTTTGGCACCTCTCAGGAAGACACCTACAATATACTGTACATGGAGTTCTTAGCATCTCTCCCCACCACCCATTTAAATTTCACACTTCCAAAATTCTTTTTTGATGGAGGAAATGGCTTCAAGTGCCATTGTAGTTGTACAGAGTGTAATTAATGGGGCAAATGATGAAAAACTGGCTTGTAAAGTGATCTATCTGAATGAATGCGTAGCATCAGAACAGGTTGTGGATAGAATCTAGAAAAAGGACAAAAAGAATAAGCATTTATTTATTCTTTATAACTTCAAAAAGTAACACTAGGAAAAGGAGAGCTGGATGATATAGTTCATGCTCTCATTCCCAATGAAAACAGCCAAACAACAATTTAATCATCTTCTACAATTCATTTCTTTCTGTATACAAGCAAAGCAGCTCTGCTGAGCTTAATGTGAAGGAAAAAAGTTAAATTTTCATGCCTTTTTGACCTTTGTGCCTTTTGAGGGACTGCCAACAAGAAAATAATCCATAGCAGTCCTGCTATAGCAGTTGCATCCAAAATAACAAAGATTTGATGCAGTTGCAAGAGACTTCCCAAGCTTTACTAATTAGCTTTTTCCAGCAGTCACAACAGTATTCTTCATTTCAAAAAAAGCCAGTGATGAAATAAAGCTTGTAGGTTATAGAGCTCTGAAGTGACCATAGAGTCACATAATTATGTAAGAAACATAACATTGGAGATGCTTTTAATTATATTGGCTTCATTCCTAAAGCCTACTCTGCCAAAAGGGGAGTAAATCACCTGAAAGGTACAAAACCACTATTAAGACACAGAACCACTACTCCATGACTGAAACCTAGACCTTTTTCTACCTTACCTCATCATCAATGACACTCCTACAGACAGGTACAATGTGACTCTATTGAGGCAAAATTTCTTCAACACCAGTGCATATTCTAACACGGCTGAATTTGTTAAAGAGCAACTGAGTTATCAACAGCACCACAGTAATTAGCTATAGATCATGTTTTTCCCCCAATACCTTACTTCATAGAGTACCCCTAAAATTCAATAGGAGTTGGGGATTTGATTACCTCAAGCACTTTTGAGAATATCAGTCTTCATTCTGCCTGTATTCTTAATATGATCATAATAAGGAAGAGGTCTTCACTGACTATGGGGTTCAGATTTCAAGTGTTCTACAGTATTTAATGAAGAGTTTTGAGTTGACATTCTTTCAAAAAAAAAAAAAGTTTTCAGAATAATTTCAGTAGCTTGAGAGTTTAAAATCTTTTTTCAGAAGTTATTTTGCAGTGAAAAGCCTGAATCTAAAAGTCAGTATAACATAAGCACTATTGAATATTTCATCCATAGGTTTGTAACATCCAAGGTTGGATTTGGAATACAATGAACTTTGACTTCATACTTGAAGACTGAAGATATTTAGTAAACAGATCTTCATTCAATACATCACTGAAATTATTAAAAATATACTAAGAGACGGATTTAGATACTGTGATCAGAAAGGAAACTGTGCAAGCCAACAGACACTATCCTGAAATAAAATTTAGTGTTCACATGAGCTTGTGTGTTACTTCTGTGCTAGTTGTTCTAGCTCTCAGTATAAAGACTGCTTATAGAAATAGATGCTTTTAGCAAATTCTAAGCTACCATTGGCAGGAGTAATTGCAGGATGGTAAATTGACAACAAGAACAAATTAAGTAAAACATGCTAATAAGAAGTCTCTTGCAGAGTAAAGCGCTCCCCAGCAGTAAATAATAGCAGCAAGAATTGTTATCTCAGACGCCTACAGGATGCCTTTATATGTAATTATGCATTCATCAGCACCACGGGTAACAGAAAGCAGACCCTCAAAGCCTGCAAGAGCACACAAAGTGTAGATGAAAGATTACCAGTCTTCATAACCTGCCACATATGACAGTCTGTCTCCCCCTAAACTCCACAATATTTCCTCCTTTTTTTTTTTTTTTGTTCTTTTGTTTGGTTGGTTTTACCTACCACTAGTATTATGCCTCCCCATCATGCCTGACAGACACTTAACAAACTCCTAGCTTCTAAGAACCACATTTCTAACACCAGATTCAACCTTTTCGGTTAGTGTTTGATTAAGGATTTGTCCCTAACCACAAAGAGTTGAACACCATGTTTTGCTCTCACCTTTTTATCTGATCCTGGGGAACGATTAACAGAACAATTATTAGAATATGAAGCACTAAAGAGCAGCAAATGCAGCCGGCAACAGGAAAATGGACAAGTATAGCCTGCTGGATACAGACATACTGTCACATCTGTGCATTTAGGGGTTAGCAGAGCAAAGCTATGTGGTAAGGAATGCTCTGACCTTTGCTGTGGTGGGTTTTTTGTTCCTTCTTGCCCGAACCATTACACTGCTTCTCTGTAGTCTTTGAAGATTATAACTAACACAGATATCCAAATCTGTTTTCTCCCAGTTATTACTCTCAGCATTACTTTAGCGTACAGAGGCTTTGTTTTGACCCAGCATTTCCACTGAGCACAGCCCCACATATGAAAGGCAGCACAGAACCACTGCACAAAGCCCACAAAAGCACACCATTTAAAGTGCAAGGTAGGAGTCAACAGATGCTCAGGGGATATAATCCGGTGCAGAAATCCATAGCCCAGTAACACACGAGATCTGACCTCAAGTTTCTGAGCCTATTATCTGTACGTTATAAGTAGCAAGTGTGCTTGCAACACGAACAAACATACCTGAACTAGGCAGCCAGCTCACAGGCTGACAAACCTAGCAGGGGTGCAGGCTTCAGCTGATCAAGCGTCCAGCGTGCTGAAAAAGTCTGCGCAGAGAAAGGAGACAGATATTATCAGCAGATCTGTAGAATGTTAAGTGAACTAGATCTAGAAATAAAGTATTTTTAATTATGAATGAAAATTCAGATTGCATCATTTATAGTTTTGTGTCACACTACTTTTTTACTTCTTGGATACACTTCCTCACCTATCATTTTATAGGTAAAAGCTCTAGAAGTATCGAACGCAAATGCTCTTTTAGAGGCAGAAATAACACCATCAACATGTGTAAAAAAAAGGCAGAAATCTATGTAATATCCGTTAAACTAAAGCAAGGAAAGCCTCTAAATGGACAAAAAAAAAAAAAAGTTTCAGATTAAGATTTCTTCCTAGTAACATCACTACTGTTCTCTTTATAGACTCAGATAAGAATTTTCCAGCTAAATGGGTTCTGGTTTTTGGCCAGAGAAACACAGTTTGGCTGAAACATTTCTACCGAAAGCCTAATGTTTTCAATGGTACAAGTATTCTCAGAAATGAGATAAAACTTCTGACGCAAGAGTCATGCAAATGTGTGAGAAATATTTTCAGTAGTCCGGGGAGACTAACTTCAGCTGTAGAACACTTCAGTTATTAACCACCAGCCAAATGGCTATTCTCTTATGTCCCACTCAAACACTTCAGGGTTTCTCCCTCCTCAGCCCTATTTTCTAAAAACTCATATTAAATATTAATTGGAGCAGGGACTTGAACTGGGGTCTCTCACTTAGTATGTAAGTGCTATAATTGCTAGCTAAGTGATTATTAAGACATGTCTTCTAGATATCACTCTTCCATTCCATTCGGACACTAGAAGCCCAAAATCACGCCATAGCAATGCAGTTTTTAAAATCTCAAAAGTTTACAGATGCAAAATAATATTTTCCTATTCGTTGCAATCTCTAAAGGAGAAGTGAAAGCACTAAGTTCTCTTTGCTTCCTAATAGACAGCTCCACATATAGTTGGGAATTTCACATTCCAGCTTTCTCATAACAAGACCAAGCGCTGGGCTCATCAGCACATCCATTGCCAAAGAGCAGCAGACACTCCAGAACCTCAGGCACTGCCATCATCAGTTTTGCCAGCTACCCAATTGCTGAGAACAGCATGTGAAATTCTCCACACGTTTCTAAACCATTAGAATAATTCAAATGGGTATTCTGTGGTACGCTTTATATTATTATAGCTCCAACTGGATGTAGAATATTATTTGCTCTGGTAATTCACAATCCAAGTGTAGCAATTATGTAATTTAAAAGGAGCGGGGTGAAGGGGATATCAACTATTCACATACCAGTTCACTCTAGCTTGCAGCAAGCAGGTGGGGTTTGTTTGTTTGTTTGTTTTTAATATAGAAGGTGTTCCCACAAACCTTCAACCTCTTCGGACAATTCTTAAAAGCAAACAGTTTATTAGTTTATTTAACTATACTCAAACAGTATCAGTGCTCAAGGTGGAGCTGAAATTTAGGACAGCACCTATGCCTGATTTGGATTACAGGGTGCCATACAGACTACAGGGCTACAGAATTCCCACACCCCGATACCCCCGCTTTTTTAAAGGGCCCTATAGCAAGTTAGCAATATAAAAGTATCCAAATATACATACAGACAAATATTAACACTAGTCAAATAACACCAGCAATTATTCCATGTCCCCAGATAGTTCCCCACAGTTGGGTAGCTCTTAACAGAAATAGCCATACTCAATTTCGAAATTCTGATACTTTTTTTGCAAGTTCACACTTGTACACAAGCATCAATTCATTTCTGTTTGGCAAAATATTTAAACATTAAGCAGACCTTGATGTTACTTGTTAAGCATGTGTTAAGGCAATTTGGATAACATTCTGTAATCTCGTTCACAACATTGTCCCAATTCTGCTAAATTTTTCAAAGTCTATATTAATTTTTTAAGTCATCCCTACTTTATCTTACTGCCATTGAGAGGAAGAGATACAGTATACTGCACAGTATAAAATCCTGTCCAAATGCCAATTAACTTCACTCATTGAATACTTTTTAAAACCAATGAGAAGATGCTAGCATCAAGCACATTCTCCCTATAGAAGAAACCATATTACAGTATTTACGAACCTTTGAAAAAAACAGTTTAACTTCATTAGAAAAGGACCATTGCAATTCTGGCTTCAAATCCCTGCCTTTATTCTAAAGTCTCCATTCCTCCCTTACAAAACACAGCATTCAGTCAGCAATTTAATTAACATCTGATAAGGGTGATAAAAGAATAGTGCCTACCTAATACTGTAACCAAAAAAATCACCCTTCCATTAACAAAAGAAAAAAAAAAAGACCCTTTAGGCAATTCATCCACCCTGTAGCACTATAATATGAAGCAATAGCACAGTAATATAACTAATCATGATCTCATACTGCCAAACAGAAGAATCTTTTCGAAATTCTTACACAAAGAATGGCATTTAATTATCAATTTTGATAGCATGAACTGGAAACAGTCAGGTCTCGAACACTGTAAATGCTTTTGAAGTAGCATCTTTCTGCAGACATGACATCATGAGACTGGCATTCTTTGTCTCGAGGGAGATCAGGCAGACCAACCTGATGCATCAAGTCTGTATTTACTCCTGCCAGCAGTGCATTTGGGAACATCACGATGCCACCTGCCCATCTGCCTAGTGGAAGGCTCGTGTACTGCCAAAGCAGTTGCTATGGGGCAGAACTGGCTTCCATCACAGGAACACGGGGGAAGGGAAAGTCTGGGCAATGGGTGAAATGCACCCTGCCAAATATGCTACAGATAGTTTGCAACTTCCCACATTGAGAGTTTGAAGAGCGGTTAAAAGGTGCCTCAGTTTTGCAGGTGGTGTTGGAGAAGCACCCATCACACGAGTGACTGGAGATCCTCTTTCCAAAAGGATTTAAAAACCTGTCAGTCTGAAGTAGCAATAAGAAATTCAGAGCAAGAGCTACTTTGCTGGAAGTTTTCAGAGAAAAGACAAAAATGAAAAATAAAGCCTAGAGATGAACCTATAACTGAAGTAAAAACCAAGTATGTATGTTTTAATGATAAAAAAATTTAAAAACAAAAAAAAATTTCCAGTGGGGTAGCTTATAGGCCACAAACAGAAATAGAAAGATGAACACTACTGAACACAGAAATAATATGTCTTTTGGGTAACATCAAAACTGAAATAAAGAATACAACTTTAGCTCTAGAATTTCTATACAAGCACTGAATTCTCCTGTTATGTCTGAGCAGATGGCACAGTTACAGAAGTTTCTCCAGCCTCTTTATTCAAAGACTTGTGTACCTGGGAACCACCTTTTGGCAGAGAAGGGGGCAAAAAGTGAACTCAAAAGCTTTTAAAAGAAAAAAAACCAACAAATAAAAAAAACAAACAAAAAAACCCCCAAACAATAGTAGAGGTCAAATAGAAACACTTAAGAATAGGCTACTAAGACAACAGGTTTTGCCTTCAGTTTCAGAAGGATGAAATTTTTTCCTTGCATTCATTAAACACAATATTACCAAGTACTTTTCAGCACACACTAGAAATAATCCAGCTGCTTTTCATCTATTCAAAGGGTAAAAGCCCAATAGCATACAGTAATAACACAGGAAAGTTGTATTGACTGATGGCACAATATACTAAATTCAGAAAATGCCCTCATTTGGCGATATTCCATTCCCCTGACACAAAAAAATGGAAGAGGGAGCCAAGGCAAAGGAATCATGAAGGACAACAAAGGAAGAAAGACCCATTACTGTTTTTCTGCTTCTTTAATATGTAGTTTGTACAATGACAAATACCATTATTTCTGGATGACTCTGGATGTACCAGGATTCATTCAAATTGGTTTGTGGTTTTTGTTGTTGGGGTGGGGTTGGTTTGGT
>JAVJGG010000037.1:20104444-20123211 GCA_035590195.1 Aviceda cuculoides | reverse complement strand
CCCCCCCCCCCCCCCCCCCCCCCCCCCCCCCCCCCGCTGGTGTTTGTTTGTTTGGTTTTTTTTGTTTGGTTGCTTCTTTACAGACCTCTTCAGCACAAATTTTCCGCCTCCTCATTCCCCACTCATCCTACTTCTCTTGCTCTTCACTAGCTTCTTTAGAAGCCCCAGTTACTTTCCTTTAAAAGTGACAAAATGAGAGCCTGTCAAATACAAAGCAGTCACAAGAGAGGTGTGTGAATTTTGCAACTTGGAGGGAAAAAAAATCCCGGGGCAGGATTTAAGGATCTCCAAACTCAGACTTTCTGGAGAGTTTGGCTTCTCAGAACCACTAAATAATTGAGAGCATCAATGTTGCAGTGGGATGTGGTGGCTGGTGGACATTAAAAAAAGTGAACCTATGTTCTTCCGTATCCAAAAAGACGTGGGTTTCTTCATTACTTCACATGCAGGGAAATAAGTGTCATCTATTGTTTACTTTGAAAAACAAACACTTTTAGACTTTGTAATGAGTGAAACTCCACAGCATTTTCTTTAGACTTAAGTTATTGCTCTTTAAAAGGAAATTCAATACAAGCACAGATACCTAATTACTTGTGAATCAGTCCTATATAAATATTAGACCATAAATTAGACTGTTTGAAAGTAATTCCTCTGCTTCCTGAGGTCTACTGAAAAATAAATTACAATAAAATAGCACTGTGCCACAGCATAAAAGCCTTCATATTTTATCAGAGCTGAGATAATGAAAGATTCAGATGCTTTAAAATCTCCTTGAGATTCAAAATCTTGGGAAATCCATATATAGACCCACATACAAACTCCTTTACATACTGCTAACAGCCCTGCTGCTACCTTCAAAGCACTATTTTACTGAGTTAAGCTTAGTACTCAAAGGCTCCTAGCAAGGGACAGACCCTTTCTCCCCAACTACTATTATTTTCAGGTAGGTCCTAAATTTAGAAGCCAGAATTGTTCTGATGAGTCCTAAACTGGTCAGAATAGATCCAGGCCCTTATTATTTCAGATGTGTCACTTAAGTGCTGAAGCATCAGTGACAGATGGAACAAGCTGCATCAAGAGAGTAGCAACTGAACTGCCAGTCTCCAGAGGGATATTTAGCTACAGACAGGCACATATGTAAGCAGGAGACTTCAAGTACCATTTGCACCACACCATGAATCTTCGTCTTGTAATGGATCTTAACAGAATTGACACTTGGCATCATACTGTGCTCCAAAGACCTAGGTGTTCTCTCACACAAAGCGCTATAAATCTCCAGCAAGGGAAAGAACATATTTAATAATTAATCTCCACTGGGATTTTAACATTGGCCACTAGCAAACTCTGCAAAGTGTTAAAGATTGATCAACAAAACTGCCTTGTTGACAGGTGGATTTGCACTAGTGATAGCTCAAGCAACGACAGCCTGTGTAACTCAGCATAAAATTCTTTAGCAACAGAAAGAAATTTACTTTAGGCTTGGATAATTACTGCACTGGTAACAGTCAAAAAACCATGCAGCTGCACATTTACCTCCCCACTACTACCAATGAAACTGAAACAACTTGTTTCACTCCTTTTAAAGCATACATACACAACATTTCTTTCTTTCTTACGTGGTGACCTAGCTCTCATCTCTGATATTGCCAAATGTTTTCTACAAAGCCTGGATGACATTCTAACTAGAGCTCTTTCAGGGGTGGTTTCTATGGCACTCGTGAGATCCACCTGGTAGAAAGGTACAAATCTGGTTACTACTGAACTTGTATATTCATACAACATACTTACACTGGTAGCCTGAGTTTCCCTACAAGAACTGAGTAAGACTGGGCATTGAATCATCAGTGTCGCAAGGTACAGATCATCACAAATCAGTGTGTAGGATTTCTCCCCCTGCCCCCACCATCCACGCAGAAGTGTACTCATGTCAAATGCATCTCCTTTATCTACACAAGAAAATAATCTTGTTCAAAGTTTAAATAAATATTCCTATGAAGTCTTCCAAGATCTCTCCATGAATGATCATCTTTATTTAATTCTACCTGAAACTACATACTTAAGTTATAATGACACTGAATTTGATCTAAGAGTGTCCTGTTAAAAGAACTAAAGGTTGAAAAGGTAGTTAAAAACACCCCTTTATAGCTCCTCATCAAACCATCGCCAGTAATTTTAATTACAGTTAATGATGTCTGATATCAAGAGGTATTTTTTATAGTGTGCTGTCACCAAGATTAGAAGTGTAGCAGCAATTCTATATTCTTGTTTAGGCTATAGAGAAACACAATTTGCAAAGAAATTGTTAAAAAATGGAAATCTGCATAATGTCTAACTTCAAAGAAAAGCACATCACATAACAAATATCCAAGGAAATTACTAAATTTGTCCATCTCAATGGAAAATACCATTTCTAAATTAATTTAAATGTGTTCTGTACAAACAGCCTGGGTACCTCAATCCAAAGATCTTCTTTTGGGATTATGGACATAACAGTTAAAGTCAGGCACAGCAGCATCTGTGGGCCCATGTTCTTAATAAAACCATTGTCTTAGAGGAGAGAGAAGCTTTAATACATTTTAGTACTTCACCTACACATTCTTAAAGAAAAGCAGGCTGATGCATGTGGGAATTCCTGTATATTAAAAAGCTAAATACTCCCTACCCCCCCCCCTTTTTTTTTTTTATTTTAAGACCCCTTCCACCAGGCTACTTGATGAAAACTACTTTTATTTAGCCACATTGCCAATCTAGATAGTTGGGCAATCATCACTTTCACTGTGTAACCAAGTGTCAGTCACATCCTGTCATACCACATTGACAGTAAAATTCAAAGTGATTAGTATACCTAGACAGGAAGGGAATATGGGGCATAACTTCTCACATTCTGTTGTGACAAGGTATGTCATATGCTAACAACTGAACACGTTTACTAATAATCTGCCTTGCTTAAACAACAGCATCATCAGTATTGGCCTTACAGCGACAACATTGTAGCATACAGAAGTACTCCTCAATCTGCTGGGTTCATGATTAAGCTGAACTTTTATTTTATGACAATCTCACTAGTTTCCAGCAAACTTACTCTCATTAATGAAGGTAAGAACATGCAGGTATTTGCAGAATCTGGACAGTAGACTAAACTCACAGGATAGAGGCAGATTTTTTTAATTAAGCGTATGAACAGTGCAATGAAACCTCAGTTAAGATCTCTAGAGGTTACAACCATCCAAGTAATAAAGCCACAATGGTGACGTAGCTTGCCATATGCAGTTGGTACCTTAGATCTCAGCACACCAGCTAATAATTTTGATTTACAAGAACGCATGTGCTCACTACTGGGAAGGGTCTTGAGCTGCTCTTACTCAACGAATGCTAGTCTGTGCACTCTACAGACTGTGGCAATACTCAAATCAAATTTCAAGTGAATTATCACACAGTAGCATTTTGGTTTGTCTTCCCCACCCCCACCATCTCCCACACTTTATTCTCCATTTACTAGCAGTTAATGAAGCTCTGTCTCTGGAGCTGGTCTCCACCATTCAAGCCTGAAATATGACCAGGCAAAGTTGTTGATAAATTCTAGACAAACATAATCCATTTTCACTAAAGTTACAAACCTCACACTCAAACTATAATCTCTGTGGTTTATGAATTTTTGAGTGAACTATGGCCAAATATCAAAGAAACCTGGAGTAAAGCTGTCTTGAAATTCCAGTGCTAGGTAAGACTTCAAGTGTTTTGGGTGGAAGGCACAGAACTAGATCAGAAGCCATGCACCTTTTTGATCCAGCAATTTTCACCAAATTTTAGTTCATATAAAACCTTAAACCCAAAAATGAGAGTCTAGAACTGTGTCACCGAAACCAGGAGGGAAATACCTTTCCAAAGATCAAGCAGACGTCTGAAGACCCACTTCCACAAAACCCCATTAACCATATTAGGTTAGAAAATAACAGACCCTTGCTGGGTAAATTGCTGCTGACAGTTGGAGCTTTTCCAATGAAAATGTCTTATAAGCAATAGGGACATCTCAAATGAGAAGGATATTGGAAATCCTGCTCTGAAACAGCTGCTATTTCTCATGTTATCACCCCCTTGGGAACTCATGTCCTTGCACAAAACAGATTTTGCATGAGTAAGCCATGTAGCTGGGTCTGGAGCTCTCAGAACTGATGAAAGTAGCTCACAGTCTAGTCTCAGATGTGCCCCATTTGGCTTCCCCCTAAAAGAACCTGCGCCAGCCAAGGCTTTGGCGTGAAGCTGTCCACAGCCTGACATCAAATACACTGTAATGATTTATGATGAACCTGTAAAAGGCCAAGTTCCTCTATTCCATCCCTCACCATTGCTTTTGTGCACAATGGAATTTGGATAACAGGATTTTCCAGGAAGTAATCACTATGAATACCGGCATGTTCTTACCTACATCATCCTGTAACCAGCTTTCAAACTAAAGTATGAAGTTTCCTGCAGCCACTTGCATATTTTCTATTTTGTCCTTTCTGTGACTGAGGTAATTTTTCCCCCTGCTTTCCTGGGTTAGTGGCCTAGGAAACTGTATATTTAGCTTTTCTTATTATAGAGGCACAACAGAATGGGAGTCTCAATCTTGTTCCCCTCTCACCCACAGCTTAAACACAATTAACTTTTCATTTGACACATTCTTCCTGTCTGCACTCATAATGATCCCCCAGGAAATGAGAGCCAATAAGTCTTACATAAAAATAGAAGAGCAGGGTACTGACCAAATATTGTATAATGCTATATTATAGGCCTATAGGAATAAAGTTAATTAAAGACCACAGATATCCTCTGGGAAAACATTTAATATATTAGCTCTTGCAGCAGAGCAATACAGTATAAACAAAACCCTCCTCTTTGGAAACTGTGAATGTATCACACATGTGGGAAAAACCAGCAAAATTCAATGCTGTTTTTATTGGTCAGTGGCTACAAATATACCTAATAAGATACACAAAGAACACACTTAAAGAATATTAACTTCAACAAACATGATTTCTACTGTGGCCTATATATCACCTTCCTGAATTGGGAAGCACCTTTGTATAGTTCAGGTGCTATCATAAGTTTCATGACAGTAATAACAATTAATAAGCATTTCTACATAGTTCCTAATGCTCAGTAAGGACAAGGAAAGGCTCAAAGCCAGACCCAGGCTTCTGAACACTCCCCGAGTAGGAGCCTTGGAAGTCTGAACAGTTCTATCCAAAGACTAATTTCAGAGGGTCTCTCTCCCTGCCTAAGTCTCCCCAAAGGGGTGTACAACATTAGTACTGCGCAAGGTATTAATTTGGAAGGTGAAGGGCTAAATGCTCCAATAGCCACACATTTTATGCAGAAGAAAAGTGGAAGTTTATTGAATAGTTTACTCATTAGCATAAATTTTCTAAAGAACAAGCCTAGTCTCTAAGGTAATAAAGCCTCATGGCTAGGTTTTCTTTTACTTGTGTTACTAACTCCACTGGAGCAGATGACAAATTTATGCACCTGGCACAGGTTTACAGAAATGTTAGCACTTGCATTTGCGTGCAAATAGGATGCTTGTTTGAAAATTAAGTTCGTTTTTTCTGCAACAGGCTCCAGTAAAAGCCCAACTAAACTAATCCTAGTCTCTCAACTGCAGGAGGCATAGGTACATTGGTACCCAGTCTCCTTGGATCTCCCACTACCATCAGCAGGAAAATAGGTGTTCAGAATTGCTGTGGAAGAGCCTGTGTTTGCTTTGCTCTGCACTAATGGATCACATGAGAGGAAGTCCCTAAGCATGCAGACTATGGCCAGCATGTTTGATGACATGAGAGAATTTACTTAGCCCAAACCACAAAACAGGGATAACATGATTTGCAGTGGGGTCTGAGCCTCTGTCTGGTGCGATACAGTCCCTCGCTTCCTGCACAGTGCCAGAGCATCCCAGGTATCACTGCTCACTCAGCCAGTAGCTATGTCTGACACACAGGTCCCAACCAGCGAGAAAAGGGAAAAGAAAAAAGAAGAAAAAAGAAAAAGAGAGAAAAAAAGAAAAAGACTACACAATCAAAAGTTGGCAGCACAGCAGAGACCTGTGAAGATGGGATCTACAGCTACATGCATCTGCTTCTAGCCTTGGGGAGGGCACAGAGCACACGAGCAGTTCACAGTGTTTACATTTCGCCTTAAATTTCAAAATTCAAGGCAGAAACATTGACCTGGAAGCTGAACTCTGAAGCTGTGTGTTCAGCGTAAGTGAAGAAATAATACAGTTGGAAAATGGTTGCATATACACAGTTGAACCATAGGCTTTATTTTTAATTGACACTAACATTTTAAATTCATATGTATCACGCAGCTTGCTGTTGTTCTTAACTTCAACCGGGACACTGGCACTTACCAGGTCTTGCCATAAAAATTTAGTTATGTGTACAGCTTCTCCCCACCCACTCATGCCCATACTCGTTTTCATCAATATATCTTAGAAGACTCTACTTGAGTCTTTTTTTTTTTTTGAGTCTATTTTTTGAGGGGGTTTCTAGAGGAGGAAGAAGGATGACATGGCCCATTCAGGCTACTGCCAAAGCTGTCACGCCTGCCTAAACCATAAGTCAGGGCTGTATCCTGTAAGCAATGTTGCCAGCTCCAATAAAGAGGTCAACACCCTGAATGGTGTACTCATGGGACTAACAGCACGAATATCCAGGTCAGCTCAAAGGAACATCCTCCTCAGTATTTGTCTGGAGACTTTGTTTTTTAAAAACAAAACTACCCACACACAAACTCTTTATAATCACACATATGTTCTTTTTCTGGTTCTCAAAAAAACCCCACACATCTGCAACTGGGCCACCCAGAAACTGAAACGAGTCATTTGTCTAGCAGGGTTTCTTGGTGGAATACACAAGAAAGACACAGCCTCTGTGCTTGAAAGTGTGTATATTCACTATGCTTAAAGTTTTAACTTTAAGCTTTAACTATAAGCTCTTCTCTGAATAGAGCTTTTGTACCTATGATTTATCAGGCAACATATTGCTATTTACTTTTGTAATTACAAGCACCTTTTCCAACAATTCTCAAGTGATTGTTTCTCAAAAATAACCTCGCATGAAAAGGAGTAATAAGCTCAAAATGATGTTTCATTAAGACCACAGAAGAATTTTTATTAGCAGTTCCATCAGATTTAAGTAGCTTCTTTAGTATATGCATGTGCATATGTATCATCTGTGTCAGATTTGTCAGCTTTTGATGGATGTTTTCACTCTCAGTGTTATTATTACTCTTATATAGTAATACTCGCAACAGGGACCTAGTTTATTAAACCTTATGTTGCATCTGCCACAATGCCCTGGGGCTGGAGTATAGTCATCTATTCCAAACACTATTCCTTGCAATTACACTTGATTGTTAGCTGTATATGTTCAGTACCACTTACATTTGACTGTCGCTGTTCTGAGGTTCTCTCCTGATGGGCCATGCTTGAGCTCCCAGACAGTTAATGGGATTATACACACCGTTAGAACTGAAACACAAAGTAAAACTTACATTAATATAGCTAATAGTGGATTAAAATATCAGGGATAACAGACAACAGCATGACTTTGAAGCCTTTTGGTCATGTGTTTTAGAGGCAGAAGGTTAAAAATTTGAGTTGGTACTGAAGATAGGATGTACCAATACCACCCCAGTATGGCAGTGCCAGGCTAGCAGTCTAGCTGCCCTCTGTGCCATCCAGCCCCTCAGTGTGTTCAGGCTACACATACTACACCATCCCTCCCACAGCCAGCAGCATCCCGCTTCATCCTACAAATTATCAAGTACCAGAGAAAAGCCTAATGACATGAAGCCTGAGGTTTTTGGTAACACAATCACATATGGTGAATGCACACTCGTGGAAACGCACACACTTGATGAGCACAAACTGAAAAAGGAGGGAAGGGATCATGTCTGTCATTCACCTCTGAAGTGACAAACCTCTGAGAGCATACCAGTGAAGAAAGAATACATTGACTGTCTTGGCTGCTGCATCACTGTTTGAGCATATGTACCTTAAAGCCAACTTCTTTCAAGAGAGAACTTGATGTGTCCTTGGGACTCAAGAACAAAGAGCACAAAACTAGCCTGCCAAATACCAGCACAAGGCACAGCATGAAAGTTACACACTGAGTGGTCCTACAAGAAATAAGGCAAGGCAAGAGCACCCACTGCTCCACAGAACAGTCAACTTCAAATTGCAGAGTAAAGGAAACAACCAAGAAGGGAAGTGAGCCCATCCACAATGTTCAAATGGAGGCTGTGGAGCTGCTTTGCAGCAGCAGACAGAAAGTGCTCTCTTGTCACTTAATCTGGCAGCTTAGCCTGAAAGGGTGAGCGTAAGGAACAGAGCTTTGTATGAAAACCACTGCTCTGAAGTACTGTGTACAAGTTTCTTCTATTTGCAGCAAAGTTCCTGCAAGCCAAGCAGCAAGAACAGGCAAGAGTGGTACTAGATGAAAGCAAATACTGTCATTAAGTCAGAAAGCTCTTTGCCATAAGCTAGGTAAGCGTATACCTCAGGTACAGCAAAGAATCAGCATAGACCAGAGACATGAAAACAAGCATCTGCCACTATCAAATTATTTTGTCAAGTTATGCTTAAGGGTTGATTGATGCACTTTTAACATCAAATAACATTAAGCTTGGAAGCTCTGAGATACAGTCATCATTCATCACTTAAATTTTCAAATCAACCAGTGTGAGATTAATTAATACAGAAGCTGTCAAGATGTTTTTGTGTAATTATTGTTCTGCAGCAATTAGGAAGTAAGTTTACATTATTTGCTAAAAGATAGACGATTGCTAAGCCTGTTACCAGTAATAAATCAAGTTCCCTCTTTAACAAATTGTTAATCTTGAACATAGACACTTGCATAGATGTATTTACTCACATTTTTCTGAATATGCTTGCCTTATTGAATACAACGAGTTTCAGTATATTGAACACGTTTGTGTTATTTCACATTCAGAAAAACAACAAACGTACTTTGTAGTAGTATCAGAAGGATCATAGTGGCCTCCTAAAAGTAAATGGAATAATTAAATAATTAAAGTCATACCAACAGACAGCAAAGATGGTCTAAAAAATATCAAGAGACTGAAAGCATAAATCATTATTACAACCCATATAATCTTTGACCTACACACAAGCTACAAGGTTCAAAGGTGGCATTGCATTATGTATTTATTGCTTGCCTAAGCCATTATTCACCAGTCTTTGTTGTAAGAGGTAGGTATGATGGGAGTCTCGTATGGGGAAGAATACATCATAAAATCTTCCATATAAAGGATGGTACAGCTAATTTATCTTGTGT
Organism: Aviceda cuculoides; assembly: GCA_035590195.1. Classification (NCBI taxonomy): domain Eukaryota; kingdom Metazoa; phylum Chordata; class Aves; order Accipitriformes; family Accipitridae; genus Aviceda; species Aviceda cuculoides. The sequence continues at coordinate 20,113,873 of JAVJGG010000037.1, read as the reverse complement.
TGCCTTCTTCTCAATTTATGGCATGGCAGCTTTCTACAAAATGAAGATTCATGATCCAATGCAAGAACAGAACAAAGCGCAACCATTCCCACAGCTGCCTTTCCATTCTCCATAGTACTCAGAAGATCTGCTCATCGTATTAACAATGAAAAAAGGCATACTATACCATGAGGACAGTAGAGACATGAGCAACAAAGCTATTCCAATGCCAGCACGACACCATAAACTGACATCTACAGTGATTAACACAAGACTGAAGCAACCATCTGCCCCTTTGGACATAAGGATCAGGTTGCCTAGCACTCCCATTAGCACCTGCTGGTATGTCAGAGCAAATAACACCCCAAATCACATCCAAGCTTTTAATGACAAGCACCCTGCTGTCTCGTTCCCTTTCTCCTGTGCATTTCTGACAGTACCCTGCTTTCAGCGAACAGAGACTTCAGCAAGGTTGAAATTTCCTATATATTGATAGGGGATCCATGAGTAGTATAGCGACTTTGACAGCCCTACACTGCTTTTGCCCATTTGTTCTACAGCTCTGAAGTTCTCAAAGGTCTGTGCGGGCCCTCTCTGGGCCATGCTAGAGAAGTTACACCTCTAGAAGCGGCATAAAAAGAGCAATGCGAGATCAAGAGTAGATTTTCACAGCACCCATACAAATCTAGAAAGACAGGAAGTCTATTAGATCCATCAGGTTCCAATAGGGAAACCTATTCTTGAATCATCTGAAAAAGTAATTCCCTAATGAAAGGGTCACATTTGCTAAGTGAAACTTGTCATGATGTTCCCCAAACAGAATTGTTTGCATTCCTTCAAATCAACAGCAGTGTGATAGTCAGCTTTTGCCAACTCATTTGAAGAGCTGGCATCTTGGCTGGTGCCATACTCACCCAGCCAGCGAGGGATATGGTTTGTGTGTAAGGAACTTGTGAAAGGCAAAGGAAGAATGTTCTTCCCATAGGAAGAACAAGACAACTTTTTTTACTATATCCCATGGAACACAGGGTTGGTTTGATTGCCTAAAGCCAAGGAGTTGTGTCTTACTAGGAAAAACTAGATCCTAACCACTCCTTTGCAAATATTCAGCTCTTTCCAGTAATAGAAGGAAACTATATACCAGACACCTTAATGCAAAATACTCACAGAGAATGTAAAAAATATTGCAACTTATACATGAATGTGCATTCCGTTTCTTCTGTATTCAACTCCAGCAGAGGAAACAACTTCTGTAAAAAATGAGGTTTGCTGCATGGTTCCTGGCATACTTATCCAGCATGCCCTCAGGCGATTATTTGTAGTATTTACATTTTTTACCAACTTATCAAGAGAAAATCCAATTGTTCCTAATGACAGTCACACTGCATGTCTCCCATTCTCTTATATAGGGAAGTGTTTATTATCCATTTGTAGTAATTAAGGCACTGATGTTATATGGATCCATAAAACCAACTTCATTAAGCAAACAAAGGCTTTCTTTCCTTCCCCCAAAACTTACAACTGCAAAAATATTTAAAAATAAAAGCTCAGTTACAGCATGTAGCATAGTTTGAAGAACAAACCAGTACTGGCAAATCCAAAGTATTCTTAGAATTGGAAAAATAAAACCAGCCTGCAAAATAATTCTTTTTCCTGCATTAGCTAGAAAGAAGCAAAATAATTAGCTAGCTGAAAACATCAGAGAGATAAGTGTTTGACAATGTCTGTCTTTCTGTATTTGAGTTTTTCCCTGTAAAATGGTAAAGCAAACTGCTTTTTACAAGTTCAAGGCCATGTATTACCAGGGGAGGGGAATCTTCAATACCCTTTCAGAAAGTTCAAATCATTTGTTTCCAATAGTTTAAATACAATATTGGACAAGTGACCAGGAGCTGCTGCCAAATGCCATTGCTTTTACCAGGGACTTACTGAAGAGTAATTCTATTGAATCAATGTAAGGTTAGCAACAAAATGACTCGGCCAAGTCAAGCAATTTCTTCAAAAACTACCAAAGTAAAAGAACACACTAAACCAAACAAACTGCTGTGAAACACATTCGGGCTAGGTTTCATTACTGAGCTTCCTGTCTCTCTACCCCCCAAAGAAACTCCATTGGTCATACAGCAGAACCTCTCTTACATGACCCTTCTTGAACAATTTTGCTGTGCTCATACAATACTGTGTGTTGCTGTATTTTGGGACATGCAATGCTCAAGGACCCTCATCAGCAAAATTTCTCACCAATTCAACCTACAGCAACCGTACCTCAGTTGTCATCCCCTCTAATTACAGCACTAAGCAAGTTATCAGAGCAAGGTGGAAAACCAGGATAGGAATCAAGTATCTGCATTAGACAAGCATAATTAAATCCACTGCATGCTGCGAGACCAATTGAAAGCCAATGTAGACATGTCCAAGTTAACTATCAAGTCAGGACCTTAAACCCCCACAAATAGGATGCACACCTCTGCCACAACACAACTGTCTGTACTTCAGAGGACTAATAGGCTTCTAGCACATTATCACCACAAGACCCTCAGAGAGGCTAGGAGAAATCCCAAAGCCAGTGTAGTCCATGGGAACACTTGCATTAAACTTTGGGTTCATTCTACATCTTCTTGATTCTCTGTAGAAGCACTGCACAACCACTGAACTTCATGCAAACCTCAATTTTATTTCCTTCATTACTTATTACTCCTGTGGAGGACCCCCAGAACACCAGCATTCCTCCAGAAGAAACACAGCTTTTCATTTCTTGAAATGCTATCTTGCTGTACATCAACTCCTATATTTTCTCTCTTGGCAGTGCTATAGTTATCCACTGCAATACATGTGAAATTAGGACTGGAATACCCTACAAGTATTTTCTTCTCCCAGCCATGGCAAAAATAAACTTCATTCCTCTGCAAATTCCTCCTGTAAGTGCACATACAATTCCAAACACAACGGTCAGTGATTTTGTTCCTGCAGAGCTGGAGAAAGGGTGAGTTCAAGTCTTCTCATGGCATAGAGTTAAGTGAAATGTTTAAAAGAGGTTTCTCACTGGAGCTGTACAAAATTTTTGTAAAGGTGACCAAATCCTAGCAAGTTTGGATTTCAGTGTAATACGTAAAACTTGGACTGTGTTTTCTGAAGTTTGCAAATCTTCCAGGCAGATTTGGGCTTTAGTTCAAACAGATCTGGACTGGTTTATATTTTGTTTGAAATGGTGCCCAAAACTGTGACTAACTAAGGTTTTCACCAAAACCTTCAATTCAACTCAATAGAGTGGTCTCATTTTTCCAGCAAAATGAGTCCTAATTCATTCACGCTACAAAAGGAGGCAGGCGTGAAGCGAGCTTCTCCACAGTGCATTGAGATGACCAAAAAAAGAGGATCCAAAGACAATGAAGTATAACACAGCACTCAGCCCAAGTGTCAAGAATAGACAGAGTAAAACAGCTTTGCATATATTTCTCCTGATTAATATTCCAATTTAAGAGCAGCTTACACATCATCCTTCAGACTTAAGCGAAGTATAACAGGAGAAAGAGGTCCAGCACTGGGGAAGGCAGTTTCACAGCAACATTCCTGTTCTATTTTTCCCCTTTGATAATTAATTGGAGTGAACAGTAACCTAAACCAATAGAGGAATGCTGGGCAGGCGTCTACCCTCACTATAGAGGTGGTCTTGCATCTTACAATCTTCTCCCAAGCCCTCAGTTAGTGCCACAGTCAATCAAGCCTTAAGGAAAAGGAATATTGTCGTTTCCATTTGAGGAGTGAAAACAGTTTGGGACCCTCCAGGCTGAAAGAGACGGGGTAGGCACTACCATCTCCTCTGCAGATTTTACTTTAGCAGCTTTGTTAATACCTTATCTGTTAACCCCACCTTCAGCCTAATGAATCCAGATACCACATGGTACATTGACAGAAATAAAAATGTCATCTTGCTTTCACGTTTGATTTTAGCATGCAAGTACAGCTAATCACATGTAAAATCCTGCCAGTATATATCCCAAAAGTGTTTAAGACCAGCTAGTAAACTTTAGGGGTGACAGTATACATAACTTAGTTTTTAGGACCCACTCCAATCTTTATTAAAAAAAAAAAAAATTCTTCAGTATGAATGGGCCTGTGTGTTTAGGACTTACTGTTCCTTCATTGCACTGCTTCATAATATGCTGCCAAAAGTCATAGTCCATGTTACTGTTTTTAAAAATCAAAATCTGATTAGCACTTTAATGTCATAATGCATGCTACACAGCAGAAATTTAATTTCTAATTATCTATTTAATTTATATGAAATTTTACTTCTATTGAAGAGGTTATTTGCATATATACTAAATACAGCTTGCACTTAAAACTGCAGGAAAAGTTATGTATTAATGTTCTGTAACAAAGCCAGATTTTATATTTTCAATACATAGGGGAAAAAGAACAAAACATGAGTTTCCGCAATACTTAAAGTAACAGGTTCTTCAATCCTGACCAAAGGCTGTAAACACATATTAAATGCAGATGAAATACAGTTACAAGACATTATTACTGTATTTCAATTTCACATTTTAAAGCACTGTGTTGCATTAGGAATCTTTGCAGTAGACGAGGGATGAATTAGTTTAATAAGGTTTGTCCACAGAAGACAGTTACTCCAAAGCAAGGTGGACTATACATAGAAGACTACTCTGTACTAACTCCCACTATGAATAATCAGACCCAACGTACATAACTACCAAACATCTTAGGGCATTGTACCAAGGCAGAATACATCTTTTCCCCCAAGCACAGAAAAATTATAGTAATTACTCTCACACAAGAAACTAGGGAAGTTAGCCTCAGCAACCAAACTGACAGACTGCTCTTAAATACACATGTAATCCATCTGATCCTGGTCAGACGGATGCATGTACAGGAGACGGCCACACAGCACAGAACTGCAATGAGATGAGCCTCTACAAAAAGCTTCCGTGTTCCTCCCTCTGCAATATAAGGGCTAAACCTGTGGGGTACATGCTGGGAACTAAGTATCCAGCTAAGTCATTTTCTGGAAAGGAAGGTGGCTCAGGACTAAGAGCACCTCTAATTGCATCTCCACTTCAATACTCGAAAGAGTTGCAATTCCAGACAAGAATTTCTGCAGCACTTAGAATCATAAAATTTGGTGCCTCAAAGAAACTCATCTCAAGCAAGCAAAGCTTACAGTACAAAACAGAATACATGTCAGAATCAATATGTTATGAAAGATGTTGAGATACATCCAGTATAAAAATGAGTATTTAATCTTAACTGCTGCATGCTTCCTAAGGAACAGTCCAAGGTTCACATAGAGAACAGTCAATACGGTTCTTCTAATATCCCAGTTATAGTGCAGCAAACATCTTTTCTAGCTTCCAGCAAGCCATTTAGGGAAAAATAGGTCTTGTTTTTACCTGCTCACATTTCTCAGTGTGGACATTCCCCTCTGCAAGAGCCTTAAAAGTTCACATTCACATTAACAGTATACTACTTCATAGTCATAATCTATACTACCTACCTTGCTGACACCCTGGGTTGGATGCACAGATCTGCTTCTCACAAGGAGAGAGATGGGAGCTTCATGTCTCACATTCTTTCTCCCTTCACAAACAGGCAGGTGATTTTTATTTATTTTTTTAAAACCAACCTTCACTTAGATATGTTTATGTACTGGGTCCTGATCAAGACACATCTTTATAAATAGGAAAAGAAACATTCTTAAACTAGAGATAAAAATCACACCTGCTTTGCCTCAAATGCTCAGCGTGGTATTGCCAGTAACAGTACTTAGAAAGATAACTGCTCAAATTATTTGCTATAATGGTGCCACACTATAGTTCCCAGCAGAATTGGAATTGCTGGATACTACAGTCCCCACAAGGAAGGAAATGCTAGTGTGGTGCTTATGTGAAAATTCACTAGGTTTCTGCTCTCAGGGGAATAGTTTCCTCCTGTGATAATGCTAAACATAAAACACATTGAGTTTTAGGACTGATGAAAATAAAATTGGTGTGAATAAATGATTATTTATATAAAAATGCACAGTCAGGACATCTACTACATATGTAAGACCATAAAATTTAACTCTCTCACTTCATTGCTATAGCATACTCAAAAGCTGTTGTCCATTTGTGGTCACACATATTTGTCCTAATCATCTACAAGGATCACTGCCTGACCAGTGCATTTCATTGTTTAATGGAAAATGAGACAGAATACTTTAGGAGTAAGCTGTCACTTGCTGTATATGCAGCAAGAAGACCCACTCAGTTCATTGGAATGCTGTTTGTTTTCCCTTTGTATTTAAAGACTACATTTCCCAGTCATCACTTGCACCTTTACCAAGAATTCAGAACAAAAGAAACATGCTCTACCAGAAAATTACATTAGCTTAGTTTTCACTGAGTGGCCTCCCATGCAAGTCATTGCCCCTCCTCTTCCTCACAATCTCTGCTTCACCTGAAAATTCTTCAGAGGCAGTGGTCATGCTAGAGATGATACAGATGTTACGAGGCAATCTACTTTGGAGACGTAAGGTAATGCTCTTGTAAGCATGCTAATGACACAGGCTGTTGCGCTAACATGACACAAGGGCTTGACGTTATTTTAATAAAGGTTCTGGTTTTTTGTTATTTCCTAGGAAAACTATCAATTTAAAAGGCAGAAATGGGAAAACTAGTATGGCTTAACTTGCAGTCTATAACTGAAATACATTATAAAACCTTCCTTCAAATCGAGAGTCACTATTAGAAAAATATACTGTACACAGAAGTTTCTGGAAGGCTTGAGATCAGCATGACAGTTGCATGGATAGAGGTAAAATGCTTTCGACAATCTTCTCTGCTAGAACTTGATTCAGCAAAGCACTTCAGCATATGCTCATGAGCTTTGCTGAATCAGAGCCCAGAAGTGACATCCCTTTTGACAGCTTCCTTACAACTGTTAGAAGTTACCCCTCTTGTGGGGACCTCTCCCCTCCCTCAGCCACTCACACACATGATGGAACAGACATATGGCATGACGTATGCCTGCAGTGCTGTGGGACTTGCATCTTACTGGAGGACAGTATCTATTTGCAAATGGCATATGGCGGCAGATGCACATGGCTCTTCCCCCCGTATTGCAAACAGCACATTCTGATCCAGCACAAATTGCTGAAAACTAACACGACTGTTACTGCTAAACAAGGATTATGGAGCCGCTGTTTAAAAATCACTAAGGAACTACCTTAAAAGTAAAAGCTGTCTAATTCTTTCTTGATGGCCTTTCAGTAACACTGTTATTGACATGCCTACGTCACTGCACATTGACAGAACCGGTTATTTTGACAAGCATAAAGAGAAACTTCAGCTAGCTGTGTAGCAAGTGCAAGTTATTTATAATTCTCCATTGTGTTATCTACTGCAAGTATATGCTGAAAGAGTTAGTCTGGTGGAACAGACTCCCAAGAATTTGTGAAGTGTGCCACGGTGTTCAAATGAATCAGCCCTAGTATCTGAACTTTTCATTTAAAAAGATCCCCTATTGAGACACACATTGCCTGTGAACTGTGCTGCTCACGCACGTAGAAAGAGTCAAACTTTCCCCCACCTCTCCCCCTCTCACTTCTGTCATCTCGATAGTCAGTTCTCTCCAGTAGGTTACTTCCACAAAGGGAAATGCTTTGGTGTGACAAACACTCGCCTGCGACGCCACGCTGTGTGCGCAGGATGCAGTTCTTTACTCCAAGCTGCGTGCCACCCTCCCTCTCTCAGCCCAGCAGACTGGAAGGCAGAAGGGGCCAGTTTAGTAGTTGGTGTTCATGTCAGTAATGTATATGTGACTGCTGCTGGCTGCTTTGACCCTAGGCACCCAGCTCCACAAACATCCCAACTCTGGATTTGCAGTTGTCCTCAAGGTATGTCAAACAACATGCCCCGAATCAGCTACTCTGCCTTTCAGCCAGGAGTTTATTACTCCTGTGTATAGCTTCCCTCCCTGACAGACCCAGAGTCAGGGCACGTCACCAGATCACTGCTGCTCTGCACCCTTCCACGCATGCCACCCCATGCTCCCCACCATAGTCCTGTTAAGGCTGCAGCAGCTGGGCTCCCCAGCACCCCCCGCTTGCAGTCACGACGCTAGGGTCAGAAATTTCTAGTCTAGACTGATTTGGTGTTTGTAAGTCATAGAACTTACCTTAGGGTCTGCTTCCTAAAGAGAAAAAAACCCCCAAAACTAAGGCTGTTGGAAGATGTACTCTACACGCCCCAAAGCAAGATTTAAAAAACCTCTATCTATTGATCAAGTAGTTAACCATCAAATAATACATTTTACAGTCTAAAGGGGTGATTTATAAAGAGATCTAAGGAAACTGTAAGAGGAAATAATACCATGACCTATTGCTTAACATCGGCAACTCAACACACATAATACTTGTTTAAAGCCCTGCCTCATTCAATTCATGACACTAGCCCTTATTAAGTGGCTGAAGCCCTCATGCACCGACTGGAGTCTCATTCCCCACCACCATCCCTTAATACCTGCCCAGATATAGCACTCTTTCGTGCTATTGTTTTAATGGAATACTAAAAAATAATAGTTCACTGAATGCAAGATTTACTATAACACATAAAAATAAAATGACAATAAAGTCATACACATAAATTAAGCAAGAAGCCCTGTAATCTAGTCTGTATCAATGCTGTATTTTCTCTCATGTCAATGTCTCATTCTTCACCTTCTTTGAAGCACAATAAGTTACCATTATTGGTAAATATTTATATTCAGTTCTGCAGTGTCAAGATACTGACAGTTAATATAAGTCTTCCAAAAAAACATTCCCATCTTCCCAAGACAACACAAATATTTACCATATATGTCTTTCTGAAGGGTTATGGCTTTTGGGCAATGAGTTTTAGGATTATCTTTATTCTTGTCTCAGCAACTTTTAGCTAAGAAAACTAGAACAAATTAGGACTCTGGCAGTCACATACACACTAGCTAAAATCAATAGCTTTAATTTTCACATTTAAACCTACAATTTTCATCTGACAGGCTCAGCAGGTTTTAATGCACAACAATTTACTTTTACTGTTTTAATTGTTTTTAGTCAATCACTTTTATTGCTTCTCTGCATCTGACTAAACAAATTAATAGAGCTATGTTCATAAATGATTACTTTGTGAAATGGCTTGATAGATACATTTGCCAGTTTCACCTTCAATTACTGCCAACATTAGTAATATTTATACCAAAAGGTACATTTATCCAGGTTTCATAATTAAGTGAGCAACAGGGGCAGGGAGGAAAAAAAAAAAAAAACAAAACACAATCTATTTCACGAGCACCATAGTATCAAATTTCATCTTTCTAACAGTGTTTCCCCCAGGCCAAATGAAACCCAGCAAGACCTGCCTGCATATCTGGCTGGGGGGGGGGGGCAACAAAACAACAAACCAAAAACAACCCACA
>JAVJGG010000037.1:20093509-20104344 GCA_035590195.1 Aviceda cuculoides | reverse complement strand
CGGGCGGGGCGGGGGGGGGACGACAAAACAACAAACCAAAAACAAACCACAAAACAAACAAACAAACAAAAAAACCCCAACAAACCCACCACCTTTCTGGATCACAGAAAGAGTCTACTCTTACCTAGATTCTTACATGATCTTTCGGTTAAAGAAAACAAACAAACAAACAAACCATACAAAGAATATATAACTCAATGGTCAGGATGACATTGTCACAGGGCACGAGACATGGATCAAATTCCTTGTTTTGTCCCTTAGAAAAGGGCTAGCAAGAATCCAAACTCCAGAAAAGACTTAGGGCTCCCTCCTTGTCCCCACCCAGCTCTGCCTCTTGGTCAGATTGCAGGTGGGTCAGGTACAGGAACGTTAGCTTGAACACAATAAATAGCAGTGCCTCTTCCCTTCAGCAGAGCTATACATGGCCAAAGCTGGAAAATTTATTAAGTTACTACTCAAAAACATCATACAGTTGCTACAAAATTGGCAATACCAAGAAAGTTTACCTTTGTGAATGCCAGTAAGGGTCAGCCTCCACTGACACAGCCTTCCTTGTGTTACATACATATCTCAGGATACAAAATAAGAGATTATGAGCTTTCATAATAGTTACTTCGGCTGTTGCTAAATCAAAACATAGGAATACAACTCTGCAGTTTGGTCTTTTCCCAGTTAAGGCATCAGGTGAGCTAAGACTACTGTGAAAATGGAATTAATTAAGAGCAAAAGTTGTCTTCAGATACTGCTTCAACATATATCATTTAGGAGGCTTGACCCAACAAGCATCTTCCAAGCAAACCAGGCACATACCAGGAAGGCTCTTCCACACAACATGCAGGGCACGTACTCACTGAAGTGAGAGATCCCAGTTCACTGAGTGAAACCCAGGGTTAATCTGATGGCTCTTCAGCTCTTCTGTCCAAATTTAGAAGAATGAGGTTCACTTGACCAAAGAGAGCACAGATTTCCTGCACAAAAGAAACAAGTTACCCTAGACACTTAGCTACCCGGACCTTCACCCAAGATGCTCAAAATGCTGGACTCTAGATCTTCTTCCTCAATTCCTAGTTTATTATTTTATCTAATGGGAGAAACCACCATAAAAACAGAAGCTAAAGTCAAAGCCTCTTTCTTTACAGGCTCCAGAGTCAGGCTCCCTCTGGCAAGAAACACTTGAATACTTTTCTGCAGTGTGTTTTAAGAAGCAGGCCCAAGACTATCTCTGAGAATGGCCTCAGTGCCAGTGCTTAAGTCTCACTAGCAGTAAGATCAGTGTTGGAACACCTTTACAGCTGAGGAAGAGAATTTTTCTTCTACTTTCTGGACATCTTATTTAATCTAACCATTAGAATAGCTCAAGTCTTGCATGAGAAACACCCTCCTTAGAAAGGGGGAGGCTTTGGTTTTGATCCAGACAGGCAAAGGAAGCCTGAATCCAGTTCTTCCAGCTCCTGGATAGGGCCATCATTTTCACTCTTTCCTTCTCCAGATACAGAACAACATTAAAGATCTCCCTCCTTCCACTGCACCCTGCTTTAAGTTGTTTGAAACCAAAGAGGAATAAGGTACCAGTCTCAGAGCAAGACGCTAGGCCACCAACACCAAGTGGCGGACATGCGAGTCCCAGGGAGGGGGGGTACCATGGCCTCCCTGGCTTCCTCATGGGTTAAGTCACAACAGCGTGCTGCAGGGCCCACTAGATTCAGCCTAATTCAACACGCTCGGTCTCCAGACATACTCCTCCAGTGGATAATTAAGTCCTTCATCTACAGTTAACATGCCAATTCTTCTTCCTACCCCATACCTATTTTTATCACCACTCTTGTGGTATCTTGTGGGTTAGGAAAACATAACTTATGATTTTGGGAGAGTCTGTCCATCCCTCTCATTAAGTTTCTTAAACATCTTGCCTTGCAAGTGAGTAAATACTTACTCAAAGCTCTCCTCCTCACCTATACAGAGCATGTTCTTTTTTCCAAGTAGTCACCAGAGTACTAAACCGGCTGCTGCTTTTGTACAAAAGCTAAAAATGATTCTACATTGGTCAAAACTGCTCATATCAAACTAGTTTTTCATTTGATATTCCCACATAGTATCACCCGCATTTGATTTAAACCTTCATTGAACACGTGCCCTCGGAAGCGGTCTGGGTCTTAAGCTGTAAGAAACTGATAAACTGCATAGCATGGTAGAAGGGCTTTTTACTATTCTTTTAGAAACCTGCGTAATATCTTATATGAAAGAGCCCTGATCTCTGGCTGAGACTGCTAGGTACTTCATGAATATAAACCGAATATATTAATCCTTTTGGTCCCTAAGCTACTAAGTCTACACTCTACTGCAACATGAAAAATCACAAAAAGCTTCTATGAAAAGGGGAAGAAAAAAAAAAAAATTGTCTTACTACACATGTCAACTTCAAAGAACAAATTTGTTTATTTCCTAAGGTTCGTGCAAAAAATATAATTTAGATTTGTTTTAGTATTTCCATATTCCTTGAATCAGTTCCCTAGTCTAAATACATACCATTTTTATTTTAATTCCTTGGTATTAAACAGATACTTGATCCACCAGCAGTTTTCACAAAACCATCCCTTGCTCCCCCCCTGCAGTGAGGTAACACAGCTGTTCCATAATCCTGTCTTTTTATCATCAGGCAGGACAGCACTCTCCGAAATGTCAAACTGAGGACAGCCACCTTGTTTGGATGACATACCCCCAGAGCGTGTCTGTTGTTCAGGACTCTTCAATAAAGAGCTACATCTAAAAAAAGGCTAAATCAACAAATCTTCTGTCACAGATTACCCAAATTGCTGCCACTCAGGGCAGAGATTAGCAGGAAGAACAGATAAAGCCAGAAGTGGCAACAGCATCTCCACCCACAGCCCAAAATATCCATTTTGATCAAACCAATTCAGCCCCCTCCCACCACTATATTACAGCAGGGAGAAGCGATCAACAGAGCCACAGTCACAACAAAGCCTGGGAACATCTGTATTCCTGCAGAAAAGGACTAGCAAGATCATCTTAGCTCTCTGCCCTGTGTGGCAGCTCAGCAAGGCAGCAGCCTCTGCTCATTTTTAAACTTGCCTTGAAACGGTAACAAGCTGCAAAAAAACCTGTCATTTATTTTTCTGCAGGCCAGCACCCTGGGATGTTGGCCCGTGGAACCCTTTGCAGAATGATTAAAACAGTATCCAAGAGTGACCCTGAATTAGTTTGTACAAGACACACACATGTACTGTTGGGCTGACTCACTAGAAGTTTTCACATGGCCCAGCTACAGTGTACTTCATATTTCTATCAACTAATGACATAATTTCATAAACAATGGTGAAGAATTAGCGATACAGTATGATTTCAAAGGCCTATATTAAAATATGGGCAAGGTACCCCCTGCTGCACTCGTGGATCGAAATAGCCAACATGATACAGCTGATCAAGATCAGCTGGAAGCTTTAAGTGACAATATTTTGCTATTTCCCTCCATGCACACCAGAGCATGCTGCTCTTAAATAACTTTCAGAAAAGATCCTTTGCAAATAGGATCCTACTTTGTGTGGACAGATAACACCTGTTGAAGCACTGTTCAAGATCACTTGTTCCACAATAATACCTGAAGACCCCAACCAAGATCAGGCCTTATTGTGCTAGCCACACCATGCAGAAAAAGGCTATAGGTCCCTGTCAATACAGTCTAAATAAACAGGACAACCAGGAAGTGGGCAAATAAGAAAAAAATAGCTTCCCCCAGGTCACATAGAAAGTCTGCATCAGAACCAAGAAGCACATAAGATCTCTTGATTCCCACTGTCTTGCCTTCAACAGCATTCTTTCTTACTCACAGAAAAAACCCCACAAAAAAACCAAACCAAACCACCAACAACAACAAAAAACCACACACCACCACACAAACCCACCTTAAAAAAGCACAAGGCATCAGCCTACAGCATTTCTATCAACAGTTATTCTAATTGCCCTTTCAGGAAGCAGAGCTACACCAAGGATCAACCAGGCCCACATGTTTAAGTTGGGGACAGAAGCCAACACTAAAACTTGTTGAAGTTTATAAGAAGTTCACCACCACTTGGCAAGACCCTTCCTTCCATCTCATCTACCTAGAATGGTAAAGACTTGATATTATGTACCATGCCAAGAGACAACCACCCCCAAATATTCAATATATTTTTAAAGAGACATTACAGGGTGTATACCCAACACATACATAAATATATTAGGAATGCACTGTTTTCTTCCCTTCACTGAACTCTCTAGCATAGCAACTCATATGCATCACACAGTTCACTTTACAGCAACCAAAAGAGATGAAAAAGAGAAGAATCACATCCAAGCTATAAATCATATCAGTCCATTGCAATTAAACACATTCAAATTCTAAATCCCAGAAAACAGACTTTGTAATGATACCATTGCTGACTGCATCTACCACATACTCTATTGCTGCCCTTCAAATGTGCTTTCCATTTACAAGCACACAGAAGCTACTTTACTGCCAATTCCTCCATTGATGGCACATTTTATTGACAAAATACAGCTGAGCCACCTAAAGCAATTTCAGCTACAGAATAACCTTTCACACAAGAAGTTAACCAGCTCCTCCATCCATTTGCAGTAGATTTAGATTAGCAAACATCACATAGACACATTTGGATCCTTTGAACAGCCTCATGCCAGTTGACGGCTAAGGACAGGGTAATGTTATAACAGTATTTCATGCTTTGTGTTCTGGGAACCAAAGCCTGCCTTACTCGGAAGGAAGAGGTCTGGATTACTACTCTGCTGCAAACTGTTTGATCTACCCATACTTTTTCTCCCCCATCTCCAGTTTCCCCTTTCCTTTGTCTTACCCCTTTCCTACTTTACAATTTTCTCATTACAATTCTACAAAGATCATCTTAGTTTAAATAATGCTTTTAAAAAAAAAAAAGCTGCCCAGTCTTTCCACAAGCTTAAAAAGTGCCAGACATATACAACTCTATCTAGAGTGCAACCACTGGCGCTGGAGTGGCTGCTTTTAGCAGCTAGCCAGCCAAAGGGCTGCTGTGCAGCCACAATCAGACAAGTTCACCATCAAATACATACTTTCATTCTTAAAAGCAGCAGACTCCAACATAAAATTACACTTCTCTTTTAAATGCAGTCATATAAAACATTTGCTCTGTATTACTTATGAAAGAAATCACAAATCTTAAAACATGCCAAGACTTGGAGCTCCCAATTAAAGAAACTTGCTAGGAAGAGAAAGTTTTCGAAACTACTTTTATTGTCAGGCTTAATCCTGCATTCCTGTCAAGTCTGTCCTTCAAGTGAGTTTGCCTGATCAAAGATCTTACAGTTGACCTCTCGGATTTTGTCCATAGATCACTCAAAGTGCTAGTTTACTACCAGCTGCTCTTAACATCTGTCCAGTACTAGCTGTCATGCCCTCTTCAGTTTGGTCTGTGCTAAATAATTCCAGGGGTGGATGGGAAAGGGGGAGAGACCATACAGCAACACATTCTCCCACAAACTCACACGTAAAGCACACACCATATCAGGCAGTCTGATGGAAAAAGAGGAATTCACTAAAATATCTGTACCAGTGTAAGTCCCAGGCAGAGTCTGCTACAGAAGTGCAGCTGAGTAGTGTTTGGAATCAGACTGCAAGCTTCCAGAGAAACATCAGACATCCACAAGTGCAAATACCTACCACATGAAAACAGACAAGGCCTTGCATTATCAGATCACACGGTTCAGCTCCATTCTCAGACTGAGAGCACGCACAGAAGAGGAGTGCCAGACACCGCAGCTAGCAGTCTGCCACTAACTGCAGAACGATACAGCTGCAGCAGAAATTTATCCCAGCAGAAGGTGCTACATGGGGAAATTATTTTAGCTATGGGAGGTTGGCTGACTTTTCCCAGACTTTTTAATTAACCCCATGCAAAAGAATTCAGCACTCCCATCTAAGACCCTTTTACAGTTTGTAGATCAAATCCAGTTTGTCTTAGCATGTACAGAAGCTACTACTGTCCCAGATGAACTTTTTCTACAGCTTAGTCGGAAAGAGCAAAATCTGGTCATTTATTCCTGCTGGTTGGGAACTGACCAGAGTCACTGTTAAAAGTAACACTGAAAAAAAAAAAAAAAAAAAAAAAAAAAAAAAAACCAGATCTAAAAGCCAGACACCCTGCACAAACTAAGACTCAATACATTACTTGCCCTGGCCAGAAAGCCACACAGAGCAAGAGAAGTCCTTGTGCTCACAGGGTAGCCTGCACCATCACACCTGATAGCTGGGAGGGTCATTTCTCCTCACTATGCAGCTGTTCTAGTTCACCTACAGTGAGCTGAGATATTCCTTGCACTGCTGTTTTGGAGAGCACAGATGTATCGGATGGCCTGGAAAAGAGCTCATCTGTCCTTCCACCTATAGTTTTTAATTCACTTGCACAATATCAAATTTTTTTTTTTAATGGACAGTGGTAGCCACACAGTTCATACTTCCTTTTGTGCTTCACCTCCCCAAGGAGATCACCTAATACTTTTTCTTCTGTGCGACCCAGTGGTAACACAACGGTCCTGTGTTAGATCTGAGAAACCACTACAAAACTGCTTGCTAGTGTCTCATGAGAAAAAGATACTTCTGTTGGAAGGTAAGTGTATTATTGGTTGCTTTGCTCATTAACAAAAGCTGATCAAAGCCATACTGGTCCCTGAAGATGTTGCACTCAATAAGCTACTGCAGTTTCCTAAAAAAGACAGTGGCTTAAGTCCAAACAGCTAATGCACAACAGGCAGTTCTCTTTTTATCCATTTTAAAAGAGGACAGGGGAGTCTGGTCAGTCCAGAATTACTTAGCTCAAATTCAGCTGGAGTAATTTCAGAGCTGGACTTGCCTCCTGCCCCTTTAGAGAGGAGTACACCTCCCTCACCACTAAAGAGTAGACACTCTTCACTATGCTATCTCCCCAGCCCCTCCGTTTCCCACAGGGTACCACAGCACCAAGAACAGGACACCGAGGTTAAAAGCCCCCACTTTGTCAGGGGGCACCTGACACTATACTCTAAAGTTATAAGGCACTCTTAAATAGAAGCCTCTCTCCTTCTAAAACCACATCTTTCACTTGTGAGGTCAATGCCCTAGCCATCTTATTAATGCATCGGGTCTCACCACACCACATAACCTCCCTTCCAGTTAAAACAGATTTAACTGAATTAAAAAGAGTAGCTTAGGTTCTACTAAGAGATGTAGAGTCAAAGAAAAGTTATCAGCCATTACCATCCTTACCTGCAGAGAAACAGCAAAAACCCACCAACATCCTCAAACCTGTAGGAAGCCCAGCCTCTTTTTTTTATCCTACTCCACTACTTCTAAACTGATGAGTTTGTATTGCTACCAGCTGACAGACATACTCCCAGGTGAAATAAATTAGAGATTAATAGCAAAGATCCCTCCTGCACACTCATATGAAGAGTTGTTTTCAAAGTCTGCAATTTTTCATTGAGGAACTATCTTTCAATTTCTACTTTCATTTGTGTTACTATAGAAAACTGTGAGTAGCCTATTTTATAATCATCTGAGAGTTTATCGCTAGGCATTACAAAAAGATACATTTATATACTGACCCTCTTGTGAAGATCTCTTATGAAAATGCAAAGATTAGGTTAATGTTTTTCATTAAGTTCCTAAATAGGAAGTTCATTTTATTATTTTAAAAATATTTAAGAATTTAAGAAAACATAAAGGTGAAATTCCTACTGGAAACATTTTAAATGGGTGGGAAGAAAATATTTACGTTTAAAAGCTGGTTATTTAGCAACTGCAGAGTAACTTAGCTCTAAGAGGTCATACCTCTCCCTATTTGTATACAGATATACTAGATAGCCTATGGAGGATATTCACCCTGACAGAAATCCTGCCTAAGCATTCTGTGAACCGACAAAGTTCTGCAATAATGCCTTGGTAATGTAAAACTCCTGTGTTGAGAGAAGAAACCTCTTTAAGATCACACAGTCAAGACCTCTATTTTCTGTGGGGTATTTTAGCAGTGGCGCTGCCAGACCTCTAAGCAGAGGCTCTGCACCTAGTTACAGTCTTCCCACACACAGGCCCCTTTGAATACATATATTTAAACAAGATAGCCAAGATGGGCAGTCAGAAAGAGAGATCTGAAGATGAGGGCCTTTGGTGCAAGGAGCACAGCTCTTTGAGTTGAAAGTCAAAGAGAATGCAGAAAGGAATAAATAATCAAAAGAACAGAAGTAGAAAGAAGCTGGTAAGGCTCCGAGAGGCACAGATCTATTCTGATATTCCTAGAGCACCAAGAAAACAAGGCATTTCTTTTGTTGTTTAAAGTAGATCTTGCTGTAAATTACACCGTTACATAGAAGGAAGTGCCTCACAATAACAGAAGTTTTTTTACTGTACACATGACTTTCATTTATCCCTTGTACAAAAGGAGAGTCAAAGCTGTATGGGTCCAGAAAAAAACAGAAGAGCAAGTTTGGGCACCACTCAACAGCCCAGTGATCAGAGCAGCCACTTTGGCAGGGAAAAGACATGTGTCAATATTCTGCTCCCAGGGTTGTTCAGGAATTTACATGAATCACTCCTCAAATAAACCATGGAGCACAGACAGTCATTGACTGGGGACTGTTGTTTTATGAGGACGCCCCAGCATCATAACATCCGAAGGCAAGATCCTGGGTGTGGTAACTGCATGCAGAGAGGCCCACGTAAACAGGGACAGTCACTCCTTGCTAAGATTCCCAGGGAGATAAGTGACACCAGTGGAAAGTAGGAGTCTGTCTCACACAAACAGTCACTTACTTGATGAAGAACCCAGAATGTCTCCTTAGCATCTTTACAAGTTGTTAATAAAATGCAGCACAGGCCCAGGAGTTCAGAAAAGAGCACCTGAAGTCACTAGGACTCATTTGTGAGCAAAGATAAAGAGTAAATATGAAACACCTGACAGGAGTGGCCCCAAAGGGAAAGGCTTGGCACTCAAAAATAGGTGTATGTTAGAAGAATTAGGATATGTTTAAGTATATCTTGGGGAAATAGGATGGAATAAAGAAAGTTTGTGATGAACATCAGGTAAAAAAACCCAATCCTGGAAGGCAAGTACATTAGAGAGTAGAATTATCTTAAACACCTCGAACAACTGAGCTTTACCACATCTCTTCTGAAACTAGACTGGAAAAGGCTTTAGGTACCGAAAATAAGAGATAAAAAAGAAACTACCTGGAGAAGGAAAGAGAAGACCAATTAATCTCTCATTTGCCATATAATTCCTTGCAGGAATCATCCTCAGCTTCCCAGATACTGCATCTGAACCTCAGATTTGAGGTTCTGGATTTGATACATTTTGATTCCAAGGGCAGGACAAATGCTCAATCACGTACCTTCCTACCACAAACTGGACTGAACCAGCTCAGGGAAACTTTAGCCCAATAAAACAGAAACTTTACAGAAATGTAGAATTATAAGGGGAGGGGGAAGATTAGAGGTAGAAATCATCTGAAGTGATCTGGTTCACCCCAAATCATAGGGCTGGGTTCCATCACGGGGAAGAAGGTGGGGAGAGGGGCTTTGAGAAAGCTGGCTGAGCTATTCCAGCGCATCACTTACCATTACAACTACACCAACACTTGTCCTCTTTCCCTCTAAATCCATAATTCCTTTTCCTAAGCACCATGGGCAAAGAGAACAGATCATGCCCCTCCTCAATGCAGCACACAGCGCTGAAAAGCTTGCTATTACTCAGGCTGGTTTCAGGAGGCCTCTTCCACTTCCACAGTCCTGCCGCAATGGTTTGCGTGACTCGGGGGATGGCAGAGAGGAAGATGACGGGGGGGTTAAAGGCTGGGAAACGATGCTAGTGTGGTGCACTGTATCCATTCCCTTCATCTCCTGACAAGCTGGGCTAGCAGCACGCTTGCCATGGAATCCCTGACAGGATCAGTCCCCCTCAAGGAAATAGGTATTTTAACCTTCAGCCTGTTATAACCTGCAGATACAGTAACGAAGTCATGGCACTTTCCAACTTTGGGCAGGGAAGGAGAAAAAACTTTTGCAATGCTCATCTCTTAGGCTGATACTCCTCTAGCATCTGCAGCGCCAGTTTTAAGGTACTGTGTAGCATTTGTTTATTCTAAAGCTCCACCTCCTGGAGCCATGAAATTAATACAGAAGCGGCTCAACTGCCACTTGAAATAGGGGTGCAAGTTGAAGAGGAAAGTTAGCAAGGGTGTGAATCTTAAAGGGGCGAGATTTAAAATTATAAAAGTATCCCTGGTTTGTTAGTTTAAAAAAAAAACCCCAAATCTGCTTTAATTTGGAAGCTTATCTCCTGCTCTAGGGGAAATCAATTTCATTTCTCAGCACTCCAGAGCAGGGATCTTTGACGGGGTTTCTACACCAGCTCTGTTTAATGTCTCATCACATCGCACCAAACTGAAGATTTAAGGCTATTTCCAATGTAAACACAGAAAAGTAATGACGACTGTCCCCCCAGCCCCCATTTAACTCGTCCCCCCTCTTCACGTCTTCCACCTTTCCACCACCGGCATTTCACAGCGCACCTCAGGCACAGCCCGGGCTGTCCGCAGCGGTGCCCCGCTTGCTCCCCGCCGCCTCGCACCGGAGGGTGCTCTCCTCCTCGGCGGAGAGGAGCTGCTCGTCCGCCGGGACACAGGTACGGCAGCAGGGGCACCGAACCGCTGTCTCAGGCCGGGGAGCCGCGCTCCGCGCCCCGCCGCCTGCCCTCAGCCGGCGCCTTCGGCCGCCCGCAAAATGGCGCCGCCGCCTCACAGCGTTCGCGAGGCGG
>JAVJGG010000037.1:20054946-20093409 GCA_035590195.1 Aviceda cuculoides | reverse complement strand
CCGGCGGCACCGCCCCGCCCCGCCGCCGGGGAACGTGTGGCGAGCCGCGGGGCCGCACCGTCCGGCTTCTCCCGCCTGCGGGAAGGGAGAGGGCGCGGAGGGGCCGCCGCAGCTTTGAGCTCCGGCTTCTCGCCTCCTGCTGCTGGCCCTGCCGGCAGGGCGGGGGGTGGCTCTGGGGCAGAAGAGGCTGAGGGGAGCTGCCTCCTCAGGAGGCGTCTGGGGGGGCCGGCGGGCCCCTGAGCTGGTCTCTCCTCGGTCACCATGTTGCTCGGAAGAAAGAGCGCTGCTTGCAAGCGCAGAGGCTTGGCCGGGCCTTTCTTGGGGCTGCTCAGAGGAGTTTTATTGTCGCCGTCGGCTGTCACAGACTTCTCCGCTTGGCAGACCCACGTTTAGCTGCTGCTGTGCAACAGGGAGGCCCTGCTGCGGTTCTGCCCAGCGCCGAGTCACCCACGTCACCAGCGGAATGCAGGTTTCCATTTACCGGCCCAGCCTGAGCATCTCCAGTCTCAAATTCTTCCTCTGCTTTGCCCCCGTGTTCCAGAGGGCAGCTCCACATTGTCCGCTCTCGGGTTTCTCATTTCGGGAACTGGATTGCACATACGTTTTTCTCACCCCGCTCGCCTATCCAAGGAATCCACGTCCTTCCGCTTGCGAGTTGAAGTGCATGTGCTCGGTGACCCCAACGGCAGTGCAAGCCACGCTGTGCTGGGCTCACTATCTCCATACTTGTTATCACAGCCCATCTATCGGTGTTGCTGACCGAGAAGGCTCTGCTTTCTCACCAGCCTTTCTTTACGCTCATTCTTTTGTTTTCCACAAGATTATAAAACAACTTCAAGAAGGGCTGTTTGCCAGCCTGCAGCCTGTTTTGAGTCTTTTTATCAGGTGTTTCAAAGAAAACTGAATTGTTCAACTGCACAGAAGTAGACGGTCAAGAAACAAATGCTCAAGGAAACCCCCCTGCCCCATCCTGCTTTTGAGCTCCCCTTCCTCAGCCCCACTTGTGACCACTGTTCAGAGGGGCACGAACATGAACAAATGGACTGGGAAGACTTTTTGGACACCTCTGGAACAACCATGGAGCCCATGGCACGAAAGGTAACAACTGATAGCCAGGCGGCTTTCCCAGTTCATTTTATCAGTCCCATCACCAGCACACCACAACGGGCCGGTTTCACAAGCCTTCTTGGAGCTGCTGCAAGACAGCCCCAGGGCATCTGTCTAGCAGATTATTGCAAGAGCCTGTAGTGACAGTGAGAGGTGAATGGTGCTAAAGCTGCCTGAGAAGATGAGTGTCACGGTGAGGGGTGGTTGCAGACTTGGCAGCAGGAGCTGAACAGCTGCAGTTTGGAGCTGTTGCCAGCTACAGTTCACATGAAACCCACAAGGACGAGCTGTTTCTGTTACACCGATACCTACACTTCCCTCGCTGAAGGCCCTAATACGCAACTATAGCACTTTTTGAATAAATACAAACTAACAAAACAAAGGCAGAACCGGGTTGTCTCAAAGATAAAGGTTGGACCTTCTGCTTTCATTGGCCCAGTTCACTGTCCTCGACCCCAGCACAGTTTAAGATCAGTTTGAATCCTGCAGGTATCTGCTCTGGGTCTGGTTATGTTCCACACTCTTATTAACAAGATGGCACTGTAACATAAAGTGCCCCTGAGAGCACAGGCGGAGCACTTTTAAAGATGTTATGGAACAAGATGAGAATTCAAAGAAATCTAAGAGAAAGAAAAAAAAAAGAAAAAATGGAAAGGGTATGAAAGATTGCGCGACGTAGCTGGAAGGAAACAAGAGCAGAACACTGTGCTTCAGGCAAAATCAGATCTATGCCACAGGATATCAGCTCAGAAACAACTTGGGCAGAAAAACGACTTGGAGATTATGGTGGACCACAAATTGAATACAGTCAAATATCACTTTGAGACAAACCCACAACACGGGAGGCATTACTCACACTGCCTGGGAGGCCCCAGCTGGTTGGGATACGGCCATTTGAGGGAGACAAATGGGAGAGGAGCAATGGCGCAGAACAACAGGCACTATCGGGGCAGGTTGGGAGGATGGGGTTTGTTTTGTCTTGCGAGCAGAAAACTGGGGTGGCAGGATAAACTAACAGGGTTCCAACGCCCCAGAGAGTCGCTGGCTGGGAGTCAGTCACCAGGCGCGTTCTCGGTGGTGTGGATGGGGAGAAGGACAAGATAAGATGAAACCTCCTTGAAGAAAAGACAGCTTAATTTGCTCCAGAGATGATTTATCTTAACTCTTCGGTGACACCCTGACTGACCTGTAGTCTGGCCCAGCGGCTGTCTCCCTGAGGGGGCCAGGCTCTGTCAGCAAGAGTTTGTCCCCAGAGACAGGGAGCGCTCCACCCGTGCCCCAGCTGCCCCGCGGGGACCCCCGGCCGCCTCCTCCTCCTTCTCTCCCTCGGGAAACTCCGTGTTTTCCACACGCAGGGCTCGCTCCCAGCCCCGCACCAGACGGCACCCTCACTGAGGTAAGCGTGGGGCAGGGGCGGGGGTAAATAGAGCCCAGCACACACAGCGGTTCATTTGATTAATTGCTTTGATGAAGCTGTAGAAGGGCCCCATTGCTGACAGAGTGATGAAATCGGTGTGGAAGGGGGCTGAAGAGGGTGGCGGTATTTATGCTTGGTTCACAGGAGGGCAGGGCACACCGGGAGGAGGCTGCAGAAGCCCACGAGTGGGCAGGAAGGTTTAAGGACCAATTAAGGACCAATTACGAGTTTCCTGGTGTCCCAGCACAGCAGAAGACACCTACAGCAAATAACACTAGCCTGAGCCACTGTTGAGTTTGCGGTATTCAGAGGCCCTCAAAACATCTCGTATCTTTACCCTGTGGTGACACAGTCCAGCAATTACGAATTGGACCACAGAATAAAACACGCAGGGAAAAGCACAGTCCCGAGTAGTTTCCATCACCGCTTACTCACAGTAAGAATTTCCAAAGGCCAGAAGTAGTTCAAGAACTTTGTCTGTAGTTTATTGCAATAAACACGGATGGAGAAAAGCAGCTTTCCTGAGGGAAGGTGAGGAGAGGGCCAACTTACAAATGAAATAATGCAGCAGTTTACAGCGAACCTTGCAGACGAGTTGGTAAATAATAGTCCAAAACCTGGGGGATGACTTCAGGTGCCTTGTTCACATGCATTAAAAGATCATTCAGAACCAAAACGATTGCCATTTCTAGCCATAGAAACCAGAACATCCTCTTTCAGCTAGAAAACAGAGGAAGTTTTTAGGTTACGAAATAGTAAGTCTGCAGATCAGTTGTTGGCATGAATAATTATTGACAGGCTGCAGGAATCTTGGAAATAAGGTGCCTTGTGTCCCAGAACCTGTTCACAAATACGGAAATGAAGACAAAATATGCCAGAAACTTGTTATAACTACCCGCCTGTGGGAGAGGCCCAGCAGCAGAATGATTCACTGTACAGAAGAGCACAAAACGCATAGGTATGTGATACAGCCTATATATGCAAATCTCAGAGCTAACCCCTTTCATTTAAACCATGCAGACACTAAAAGAACATGGTATCCATAATGCTGGCATGGATGTCCTTGAGGCAAATGAGGATGAAGAGCTCTGATTAACAACAGTTTACTAGTTAGGTGACAAAGCACGGGTCTCTCATTGGTAATGGCAGGGATGTAGCTAGGATGCTTTCAGTAATCCCTACCTCTGCCATACTTGTCTAACTGAAAAACATTGACCTCGGACACACTGAGATATAAATAACCTTTAAACTCCTCCTAGAAATGCACTTATATAAATAAAAAAATGTCAAAGGATAGCAGAAGGGTGTTTTGTACAGTTGTAGTCAATAGAAGGCATTCATTCTAGGGGAAAAAAGAAAATCTAATTTTTTTTTTTTAATTAATCACGGGGTTGCCACTTACCTATTGCAACAGAAAACTCATATAACTAAGATTCTATCAGGCTTCAGCTAGTTTCCCCCCCCACACACATACAATTAACAAAGAAGCTAAAAACAAAAGCTTGATTCTTTTGTACCGCACACAGGAAAATCTTGCTGGAGTTATGATGCAGCTTTTCAGTGAACCGCTCAAGTAAAAAAACCCACAACATACATACAAAATTTCTCACGGACTGAAGCAGCAAAAGAAATATTTTTCAGCCCGTTTCCTGTATCCCCTAGGCTAGGCATAAACTGAAATGCAATTCCAATTTACTTTTCCAGCTAGGAGTATTTCCTGCTGAAATGTTTAAAAAAAGCAATAAGCAAGAGAGGTGCCTTTGCCTTGGAAACAACCCTCAGAACACAATTTTTGTATTAAAAGAATAAAAAGGTGTATTTTGTTCAAAGCCAGCAGTAGATCCAAGAGGATTTAAAAAAGAAATCCAAATTTGTCCTGGACCTGGTTAGCAATACAAAAAAGCAGCAATAATCCTTGCCCCACAGCTTTGTGCAGTCTCAGACAGCGGTAGGCAAGGACACAAACCCAGTGGTCACTGTAGAGAGATGTGGCTTTTGTTTTTCCGAGCTCCGAAGGATGCAAGGCTTTCCTACAGTAAACCCCCCGCGCTGGGGAGCCGGGCCAGTGCTCCTCAGATGGTCGCTGGAGAGTGACCAGTACATAAATTAACACCGAATTCCAGCAGCTTCTGCTCCATTCACTGAATCAACTCAAGGACTTGTTTGAACACTTTAACTCCCATGCACTACTCTTTCTAACCCCAAATACATGCTATATTAGAAAGCTATCTCTATTGCAAGCACTAAAGTAGTCCCTGAGGTTTAAAAATCAAGGCTGACAGAGCATCTCTGATACTTTAAGGAAATCAACTTCTCCGAGTAGCAATTTTTTTAAATACAAAGAGCAGAATAAAGGGCTGACCTTTACCTTGTATTCTGAAAAGTAAACTCCATTACATTTTCTGTTTATATTCTGGCCCCACATAGCAGGTTTTTTTAATAGGAAATACACCCACAAACACTATATAGCACCTGTTGCCTGGTTTTCTGGGGTTTAACCACACACTTCCTTCATGAACGCAAGCAGAACCACCAGTTCTGTCTGAATGGCTGTATACAGAAACATGCTCTGGGGTGTACGTTATTATGAAATTTAAAGCATCCAGATTTAGAAAAATACGAGCTATGAAAATAGATTCAGTGCTACACCTCCACGTGCACAGAAAAGCAGCTGCCTGTCTATCTGGAGGTGCGAAATGCCTCTGACAAAATACAGCTGCTTAGAAATGCAGTAGGTTTGTTTTGGGTTTTTTAAACCCACATTTATAAAGAAAGGTGGAATCTTCTCTGATTTAGTAAATGCGATCTTTAAATGTAGGCACATATTTAGTATTAAGATGCTTACTGTGATGTTAAAGCATTATTTCAATTTTTATTAGGCATTGAAAAAAAAAAAAATTGCAGATATGTAAATAGATCCATACCTCAAAGTTCTTCTACAAGTCTTTGCAGTAGTGGCACTAGTGCTGCTAAAACAAACATATCAAAAGGTCACAGGTGCTTAAAGAACAAGTTTATTGACAATATCTTCACAAATAAACAGTCTAAAGAAATTTCAGAAATCGCTAAACTTAGAAATTTTAAAATTTTGTTCTCATTGGCAAAATATAAAAAGAAAAAGAAACAAACCAAACAAAAAAACCAACCAAACGAAGAAGCGCTAAGATGTCACTATATTTTTAAACTTTCCTAATTTCAACATTTTGGTTCAGTCCTTTAATTTTATAATACACATCCAACCCTTAAGGACAACGAAAATGAGTTGAAGTACAATTTTCCTTCTGTAAGGGGATCTCGATCAATAAGATTTTGTTTGTTTGGTTTTGGCAAGCATCTCCCTGAATCCTGTCTGCTTAGAATCTGATAGGTAACATCAGCAAGAAATAACTTCATAAATATTCCAAGTGAGCCAAATTATTCTGGTATTAATCAAAACCTAGACTTCCCTAAAATGATACAAAGCATACCATGTAGTACAAGAAACTATCAGCATGCATTTTAGAGGTCATTTTTGTACTTCAGGTATGTGAACTTAAAACCGAAGAGGGACAATTCTGATAAAAATGTACTCAGATATTTCATAACATTAATATTTATTGCTTTATATGAATACTGTATTGAAAGCCCAAGCATTCAGTTTACACACAGAAATTATACAATTATATACCGTTTCACAATGGCAGTGAGCACTCATTACAATCTACAAAAATCTACTTTACAGAAATTTAAAAATTCTAAATATCAAAAAGGTACAGTTGAAGAAACAGGTATAAATTTGGCAGCCAGTAATTGTGACTGGGAGGTTGCAGCTTGCATGTCTTTAAATATGGGAACTGGAAAATATCAAGAGTTTAAAGCAGTAGTTTGTGCTTTGAGCTGGTTTGAAAAAAATGTAACACTGGCTGTCAAAGTAGCATGTTCAAAAATATTTAGTTCACTTCCAAAATGTTATACAAATCATGGTGATTTCTACGCACCCCTAAAGCTTTTAGTCATTTAGCTCAGGTACATAACTATGGTCATATATTAATTCTTCCAATACAGTGGTGTGATCATACCAATGCCATCTGCATACCTTAAAATAATTTTGAGACTTCTCTACAATATTCACAATGCTCAAAGAAGCACTCGAAAAGGCAAGTACCTGTTCATTTCTTCCAAGATATTTTCTTATTGTATTGTCAAACATTTCTTCTACAAAAGTTTGATCTAATGTTTTGATTACAACGTTCTCAACATAAAGGACATTTTCTCATAAATAAATGAAATCCTTTCACTCAGGCACCTCAGAAGTATACAAAAATGTTGTAATCTGAACAGTTCTCTTGGAATGTGTTTACTCTGGTGTTTTCAACAATGTTAGTATTTCCAGGGTTTCATATGGGCCAGATTTCATTTGTTTTGTTTTCCAGAGGCAAAACAAAGTGCCTTGAGAGGTGAACTCAGTCTTTTCCTATAGAAAAAGTATTTGCTGTATTTATCTTTTATAGAAACAGAAAAATATACCATTTCCCCCTTAGAACAGTGAGGGTACACATATGTGTGCATGCGTGCATATATGTGTGTGTGAAATGTAACACATTTTAAACACACAACATAAGGTTTCATAGTGTGTATTCAAATAAAAATCTGGAAACCAGCATGAAACCCCATATTTCACATGTCAGATGTTGAAACTGTAACCAAAATATGAAGTAACTGCTATAGCTGTCAGAAAAAGACAAGACAAAAAGCTTTCTTGCTTACATACAACTAGGTGTGGTAATCTCCAAAAAAGTTGTCAAAATTATAATTACCTTCCAGTTTAAAAACTTTTATTCTAAATAAAAAAAACTATACACAAACCACTGATTTGACCAAACGAAAGTTCAGCGGTAAGCAGGACCTGAAGGAGCTGGTATTCACAGTTCTTATCATGTACAACTCTTTCAAGGTTCAATCCATGGAGAAGTTTATTTTACAACCTGCTTCTTTTTGTAAAACTAAAGGTCCACTTTATTACATAAAATTATTTATACAGTGTAAAACCGGAGCCTTATGGAAAATACTGCATCTAAGTGTATTTAAATTAGTCTTGCTCCATAGGTTCATCTGCAACTTCTGTGGCTTCATCACTGTTTTCCATAGGGGTCTCTGATGAAATTTCTGGAGTTTCACTAGCATAGGACCCTAACTCTTCAGTTTCACTGCAGTCAGCTCCACTACTGGCAGATCCACTAATTTCACTGTCATCTGAGTGTAAATCCTTCTCTGCTTGAGACTGATCAGACTCCTCCATTTGATTGCTCTCCTCAGAGGTCTCTTCATTCACAGTTGAAGATTCAGTGTCTTTTTCTTGATCTTTTCTGTCTGGACCAACATTTCTGGGAGACATGAAGGACTCTAGAAATGGTGAAAGTACAGTATTACTAAGGCATTTTTAAACATACCTTAATCCTGCTACTTTCCATTTCCAGCTATGCTGAGCAATACTTCTACAACACAGCCAAGGACAGGAAAAACTGACAATCCCCAGTTTTATCAGAAGATGTAAAGTATTAGCCAACTTCATCACAATAGCCAAACTCTCCTAATATACCATAAAATAAAGTCCTTTTTTTTTTTTTTTAATTAAATAGGTGGCTTTACTTAATTAAGCTTCAGCAGATAAAGACACAGTCTAACAAGTAACTTTCTCTTGCCTCCCCACACTCCTTCATTTGTCTTCAGAAGCAGTCTTTTGGAAATGTTGAAAACATTACTGTTTCAAGCATGCATCCATCATGATCTGGAGGAACATTTTACAAATACATGAGCCACAAAAAATAAATATTAAAAGGAAACTTTGGAGAATATGTAAAAAACAGATCAGTCTTTTAACTGCAGTTACTTTTTTTTAGTTAGATACAGGGCCTGCCTTAAAGTGAGGTGATTTTCACTGTTCTAACAGGATCTGGAGAGACTGTTGCTCAGCCTCCTCAGTGAAAGAATGTAACTTCATATCTGTATTTCAGTAATTTATTTATAATAAAGACAGTCAGACGTAGATATGACCTATCCCCCTTCTGGAGAAGGGATGAGAACATTTGATGATACCTTGAAGTAGGGATTCTCAAATTCTTGGTGCATCATTACCACCCTCATGTAATTTACTGCCCAAGAAGATTTCAGGTACCATTTTATAAATTTTTAAATAGAGATGTAGGACAAAGAAAGAAGGAAATTACAGAATTGCTAAATTATGCAAAGTTGAAGTATGAACAAGCAATTCTTCTTTATGCACAACTGGAGACATTCAGCAATCCCAACAGCACTGGCCTCCAGCAAAGAAAATCCCAACTCCTTGGAAAATGCACAGAGCAAAGACAAGAAAATCTGAAATACCTTCCTCCTCTTCCTCTGTACAGTGCTGTCTCGCACAAGTAGCATCTTTTTCTTTATCCTGAGATGTAGAGGATGTTTCTGTCTCTTCCCCCACGCCTAAAGAAACTTCACTGGAGGCAGTTTGGTTAGGTGCATCTCTGGCTTCCCCTTCCTTGTCAAATTTAAGTCTTTTTACCTCATGTCCTTCTGCTTCTGCAGGATCATCTTCAGAGTGCTTATTTTTTACCGGGCTGCTCTGAGCACCTTCTGATTCGGATGCTGGTGATTCACTATAAACAACAAAAGCAGCTGTAGTTTTTACTGAAGAAAAACATTCTGTATCTTGTCACACTTAAAAAAAAGAAAAAAATGTAGCAGCTACTTCGAGTCAAACACTACAAGAGGTAACAGTAGAATTCACTTCACTTATTACATAACAAAACCTCAAAGCCATCACTCCTCCTTCACCAGATTGTCGAAGAAAATGCAGAGTGGTCACAATACTCCAGTGAGTCCAAACTACAGACAGCTCCTTACTGCCAGAATCAGTGGCAAACATTTACAAAATATCGTATCTGGTTATAGTTTAACAGCCTGACACAAATACAGTAACTGTGGATTTCTGAACTCTGTTATTCACTCTTCATTTTTACTATACAGCCCATAAACTTACGAGATGTGTTATTACAACTGCAGAAACTTGAGCTAACAGTTATCTAGACAGCCCAAACAGTAGTAAGTACACATCAAATCCTTCTGCAGACATTCGTATATTAAGACTTAATTATGCATACCTTAGGTGGCCATTCTCTTTTAAAATATTTTAAATATGTAAGTGGAAAAAACAACTGAGAATAATAAAAACTGAAAATACATTACTCCTCACAAACCTGTGTTTTTTATCTTCTGTTTGCTGCAAGCTTGATTCTTTATGTTCCGCGCTGTCTGGCAAACCGTTTGTTGTCATAGGAGTTGACAAAGAAACCTTCGGTCGATTTACTGGTCTGGGAGTTCCAGGACCATTTACATTAGATCTTTAAAAATAATAATAAAAAAAATTAACCCATCCTTTTAAGTAATTTGTTCCTAGAGGCAGAAAGCAGCTATAACCTTGTTTTAAAAGATGAGGTACTTTGCTATTTTATATCTAGTAAAAAAATTCCTTGCCTACAACATGCAAACTATGATAAAGAATTTAAACAACAAGAAAAAATTTCTCAACAATGAGGTTGCAAAACAATTAAAAAATAGAGCACATAGTGTGTATGTTCATGTCTCTTCTACCCTCCTTCCCACAGTATTCCATGTCACACCCCATTTTTGAGGCTACCTATTTGGGATCAGAATAGGTAATGATAAGGGATCCGAATCAGCTAGTCCCAGAACTACCTTGCTTTTATCCAGAAAAAGTTAACTCCCGAAACTAAACTTACCTGTCAGAGTACCCTGGTGAATTTCCTGGGAACATAACACCATTCATCCGATTTAAACTATTGGAATTATTTTTCCTAACAAAAAACCAAAACAAGTTATGAATAAAGGAACTTTAAAATACTTTAAGCTTGTTTGCACAGAATTCCCCCCCCAAATTAAATAGCCACCCACCATCACTCCTCAAGGGATTCTCTACCCATACATTACACTAGGCTCAGATAAGGGCATACATTTTTTTCCACCACCAGCTACAGTGTAAAGTAAAAGCTTAGTGTTCGGGGATTGCACTGAACTGTACCGTATATCCGATTCCAAAGCTGTTTGTTCATTTCCAAAGTATTACATGTAACACTTGCAGACCACTATCACTACTGTTGACTTAACTATTGATAATGAAAACTGAACCCTGCATGGCTGTTTTCTGGATACAACTACTGCCAGCAAGAGAAATATGTTAGACACACACATGCACATTCTCCCCTCTACTAACACAAGCCTAAAGTTTCAAGAAAAAGATTATACTTACTCTGAAGATGGATATACACAGCTGACAACCATGACATTCTGTAATACACAAACAAGATATTAAGAGTTCAGAAACAGAAGCTTCGGCTGTTGACAACACCCCAAAACTTAAAAGAGTTACAGGATTTTGATCATAGCTGTTAAAAGTATCTGTACAGAAAAGTGGGTTGAAAGCTACCAACAGATGACAGATACATAAAAAGTATCTCTGCTCCCTCCTTCCAAGGTCAGGCCATTGTTACACTGAAAGTCAGTATTTTCATAAGTGGGTTAGTGTCATAACAAGACCAGCACATTAAGCCTCAGGCCCAAGTGCTTGTAATTTCTAACTGAAGTATCTCTAAAAAGCAAAGCATTCCAAAATGCTGAAAAACTTCTGAATTGCTGGAGAAATGCTCTATTCGTATGCGAGTCCTGCATTCAAGAGTGTGTAAGCACTATTAGCTATTTTTGGCACAGCCATATTTCAAATGTTAAATTATTTTGGCCCCACATAAACAAAGGGCAGAAATAATGATTAATTCAGTATGTTTTGCTTAGCCACCTCTCCCTCTTGAACAGAACTGCAAACTAAATCAATTTTAACATCTAAAAACCTAGCTTAAAAATTAGTTAAGTTTCTCTTTATATCAGTACTTGCCCAATTATATGGGGGGAGTTGTCACAGGGCCACCTAAATTAACCCAGATGAACTTTAATGGTAGTTCTCCATAAAACCCGAGGCATGGTTTCACAGCTCTCATTGTTGGCTAAGAAACTGCTTTGTGAAATCCCTGTCTCGTCATTTATTCCTGACCATCTCCTCCCCATCTTAACTTGCAAGAACACACCTGACTGCATCCACTAGAACAGCAAAAACCAATCCAACTGCAAGTTAACCTTTCTTTGACTGAAAAGTTTAAGTAGGAAGCTCAAGCTGATTTTGCCATCAAGAAAATCCTATGTGGAACCACATCCTGAAAGTCTTATCTACTCTTGAAAGATCCCGCATTCTGACAGAAGCTATAAAATAGCATTAAATGACATATACACAAGAGGATTTAAATACTGAAACAAAGGACACTAGGGGGAAGGGGTCTCTCTTCTTTACCTACTGGATCTAATCTGAACCCAAATGTGGAAGGAAATGCCCAATCAAAAAATTCCAAATTATTTCAGCTGATTATGTGATTATTTCTAGCTAGGACTCAATATACAAAGTGACATTACAACCTCCACAAACTACAGTTTGAGTACTGCACAGTGATTAGGAAACACAACAGTTACAGCCCTGAGATTTATTTCTATGTCTTAATAAAACTGCTTTTTGATGTTAAAAGGTAAGAAACAAACTCATACATTTAAGAGTAGCTATTAGCTATACTATGGCTATGAGCCATAATGAAATCAACAGACCTTTGAGAGTAACCCAGAAGTTATTTAAGTGGTAGTTGTGACTATTTAGCTATGTTCTCTCTCAGAGAAATACATACCTTTTCCACACCTCTTAGAAATTTGTCTGTTCCTGTGTAATTCCTCCTAGGATCTGTCAGCAACTCACAGAGTCGCTGAATAGTGAAGGGGATGCTGCAATGAAATAGATTTATAACAAATTAATTTTATTTTAATGACTATGACTGTTAGGAAGCAACAACGTTATTGTTTTCTCCCCCTTACTAAGAAGACAGGAAGAAAACACTACTGAAATTTGTTATCATTAGCAATGTAGGGTAGTAACTCAAGGCCTTATTTTTCCCTCTCTCATACACTGAGGTAACAAAGCACACTCTTTTGTGCTCACCGCCACAAAACTCTTAAGTAGAATCCTAAACACATCATCCCACAACGCAAACAATTCATTAAAACAATGAAAAGGAAATCAGATCATCAACAGTAAAATAGTTTAAGACTGTATTTATTATTCAAATATATAGAACAGAAATGGTAAACGATTCAAAACAAATTTGAGTCATACACATTAAAGCTAAAAAATTCTCAACTTGTAGTTTATTTCATGTTTTACAAAATACATTTACAGAAAAAGCATTAAATGTTGGAATTAGTAGAACCATTATACTTTAGCTGTTACAAATACTCTATTTTGCCACAACTGGACAGTATACTTATCTATCAAGGAACAGCTCAGCAAAAATAATTAAATTCAGAGTAAGATATATAAATCCATAAGCATCATATTCACACATTCTGTTTTCTGACAGTTCTGCACTCGGTTTCATCCCTACTTAAATGAGAAACTGACCCTTCAGACAAGCAATACTGTACATACATTTACCAGTTACCTGAGATGTCATACACTTTCATTGCAAATTCAGCATCATATTTTAACAAACTTCTATGACTTCTGACAAAATAGTAAAATACTTTAAAAGCTATTTCAATAAAATAATGAAGAACCATGCATTTTTACAGTTAACTATTTGAAGCCATGAACATTTTGAAAATTTGTCTAAGAAGAAAATTTGATACAATACAATACTTAAGAACCATTTCTTGATTGGGAATACAACTGATACACCAAATCCAGAGCAGTATCCATACAGACTTACATACATGTGTGTGCATATATCCCTATACTGTAAGTTTTTGTAAAAATTCAACTTATTTTCTTAGGAACTCAGTACACAGCATCTTAAACCTATTTCATTAGCTAACACAGTATGTATCTCAAGCTTAGCTCATTAGCTAAAAAGCCACATCTTAAAGATGCACAGATCCACCACTAGTTCAGTGCAAACATACTACATGACATTTCACTTTAACTAAAAGCAAGCAGTAATCAGAAAGAGAGCGACCAAGTATCAACAATTTAATTATGTTTTTCAGAACGGCCTGTATATGACGTTACTGAGGAAGTTATAATCCTCAGCTGGAAAACCATAAGGAGGTAGGCTACAATGCAACCGCCCTTAGCCCTAGTTCCAACACAGCTACCTGAAAAAAACACAGAATGTATATCACATTTACCATACTAGTTATTGCCTTCCCTTGCTATTCACCCTGAATTACACCATACCAACTTATCTTTACTTGACTTCTAATAATAGAAAGATGAAGTTAATCTCCATCAATCAGCTGTGGAGAGTTAGCATACAGCTGATAAAGAACTAAATACATTAAACACTTGCAAAAAGTAATACTCTAAGATGACAGTATTTCTAAAACATTTGTTTTGATTTGTTATTGCTTAAAAGCAAGTAAAATGGCAGAAACCAAGTATTTTGGCATGCAGAGAAAATACTTTTCACCTCCCTATTTTGACCCAGAATTATCTCTGCCCCCATCCCCAAAATTTGCTAAGTACAGACTAGAATAAACCAGGAACAAGTGTTCCTTTTAATCCAGTTTATTACATGAAGGCTCTTAAGCTTGACAATGGTTCCGTCATTAATTTCCCCAAAGCTTCCTCAGTATCAATCAAATAGTGCTGCTGTTCAGCAGCTCTTGGTCAATGAGTAATCTTTCTGACACCCACATTGTTCATGTTCAGCTCCTGCGTAGTGCCCTCTTTTAACGAAATTCCCAACTCTGACTCAGTCGCAAACAATTTACTTGATCTGTTAACTTTTCCACACAGGTACAGCACTAATTGTATCTATTGCTTCTCATTGATGGCTGTTTTGGTTTGGGGTTGAAAAGTCCATAATTAAAGAGACTTTGTAATTTTTTTAATAGCCTAGACTGTCCATTCAAAATCAATTTATTTCACAGAAACAAAAATACACAGAACTTTTAAATTCTATTTCATCAGCCAAATCAGTAAGACATCCTGGAGAATCACTGCCTGGCTAATTTGTATTTAGCTGTACCAAACTGGACAGCTGGTACTTAGTACCTGGAGTACCAAGGCATGAGGTATTTTGTGAACATCAATACAGTTCTAGCTACTTGGGGAATAAGCATACTCAAGACAGTGCACAGCCTGCAACTAACTCCAGAAGTAGAAGTTGCCCTCCTATTTTACTCTCAGTTATAAAAGGTTTAACCAAAAGTCGAAACCAGTTCATTTCCCTCCAAAATTTTCCACAGTAAACTGAAATTCGTTTATTGAGCAGCAGATGGCACCAAGTGTCACACTATCTCCTCCTTTGCATTTAAATTGTTTTAACATTCCTAAATGTTTTTAGTTGGCAAAACCTGAAGTTAACTTCACCTCATTAATCCTTTTCGGTAAAACTTTTATTTTAAAATAGTTTAATCACATTAATAGTTAATGTGATTTTAGAATAGAAGTAACTGAAATTGGTGTAAATCTATACAGGAACACCAATGTAAAAGTTTGTGAGCAGTATGAGAATTGACCTTAAATGCTTAGAAATTTAATTAGTTCAGTACATGAGCTGCATGAAGAGTCCTAATCCGCCTACGTAAACTAACCACTTAAAATTCTATACAAACACACTCAAACCTGCACTTTCTAGCACTATAGCTCAGAATTAATTACAAACCAAAAATTCATCATACGGACAGGATTCAAAAGGGATCTGGGAAAATTACTTACAACAGCTACATTAAATTGTAGTAAAAAATACACGTAAATGACAACTTGGATTATGATTATGGCTATTTTATTCATGACTCCTCTGTCATCAGAGATCCCCAATAACTTACCTTGGAACATTCTGCTTCACTAGCAAAGGATAAAGAAAATGGCAAGCCTTTTAAGAAGTTCCTATTCCAAAGCAATTCTAAAGTATAGCATGAGAATCTGGCTCTGCAAGCATATTACACAATGTCAAGTAAGATACGGTAAGGTTAAAACAGCCAGTTTGTGCTTTCTTTAAAAGACACTTCATCTAGAAAGACTCCAAAACAGGGGTCATTCTTAATTTGTTACTTTAAAAAAAAGTTTTAAAAAATTAGCTAGTTTTGATGACCTCATTCCCTCATTCTTTTAAACAAACACCAGTAAAAACATCCTAATAATAAAGTCACATCAAGTAGCTTCCTTCTCCACTACGGCACCCTGCAACGACATCCACAACTCCAAGAAGTCTAAATATATCCAATCGCACAAACCCAAACCTGCTGCTTGTGACTTTTTGGACATATCTCCACGATTCAGCTTTCCCAATCATATCCTCACTGTAGGAGTTGTAGAATTTACTAAATGAACTATTCCACAATCACAGATTCTGAAACATCCTGTTGTATTATTTTCTTTAAGGTAACTAGCGTATGCAGTTTGCTTCCTTAAAGACTGCGTGGTTCACTTCACAGCACGAGGAAGTTGAGCACTCTTAAGTGTTACAGCAGTAGATCAAAATAGCACAGCCACAGAGTAAGCTCCAGACCTGGTCACCCAGCGGTTTGTTCGGTACACTTCGGAACAACAGAAGATAACAGCAGCCCATTCATTAGCTGTCTCCATACAAGAACATTACGAATTTTGTGGGCAGTGAAACATTAACAAAAAGCTGGGGGAGGTGAAACAGAGGCACGCTCGGGCATAAAGGACAGGTTTGTTATTAAATTCCTTCAGCGAAGTAGCTCAGTGTAAGTATTGGGTGGCTGAGAACCAGCTGAATTTCATTCTTAGAAGTATCCTACATGAGAGCAATTTGGAGGGGGAAGATGAGATCTGACTTTTAAGAGACAGTTAAACTTCAAATAAATTAAGTCGTATGGAACAATGACAATAAAAATTATTAACCTAGCATCAAAATATGGACATGCTAGTAGCACCTCCACATCTGAAATTTCAGGGTAACAGGGAGGCAAGCTTTATAGCATGCCCATTTACTGACAAGCTGAGAAAAATGCTGAAAAAGTCTCTCTTAAGGAAGCACTGAGACCCACAAGCAGGGTGACTCAGCTTACGGTAAACATGTAATCCAGTTTAGAAACAAGAAAAATACTACATCAGCTATTTAAAAAGACACACCAAATAACAGACCAAAAAAAAATTTCAGGAGCTTTATTTTAAAGCAAACAAAACTTCCATGATTATGAAACCAGCAAAGGGTATACACTTTAATCTAAGACACTGTCAGCAACAGACTGAATACGCTGAGTCTCTCAATTAGTAAGTATCATTCAATCTATAAGTTTGATTCTGGCACCATTTAACAATTCAAAACCAGGTACACCTTGCTTCCTGGTCACACCATGTTTATCACAGCATTACTTCATCAAAAGCTATTGAACTGCTACAAAGTAATTAAGAACTGAACACCAAAGGACTTCTTTCAATTAGGTATTTCAAAATATATTGAAGGAAAACTGTCTTTTAACAGGTAAAATGGACAGTAAACACATAGTAATACCATGCTTAATTGAATTGTATTACTTAAAAACGAACTACATATTGAAAAAACTGAAGTGACTGACATGTCACAGGATGTCGTAATTTTCATGCAAAGATAGAATAACAAAGTGAAAGTTCTGAAACTACTGTAATGTATTTCCAAGGTATGTATTTGCTTCTGCTCATCTGTTTGAGGAAGCAAAACGAACAGTCGAAGATAGATTGTACAAACTGCTAAGTTAAAAATTGGGAAAATATTTTTTGTTATCCTGATTTTAGAAAACAAATTATACATACCCATTAAATCCAGTGACAATTTTCAGGATTCTTTCTTTCATCTCTTCAAAGGGAATATATTCCACATTTGGATTGGGGGGCCCTCTTGGTTCAGGAGCTGAGGTTCTGAAATCATCCATTACTTTCTCCAGTTTGAAAATAAAATAGCCTTTAAACTGAGACCACTGAACCCTGCATAAAACAAGAATTAGGACATATGCAAGTCAGTCCTAAAACCACAGAAAAACAGCGTAACTTTATGTCTGCAAAACAACATTCATGCTGGTACACCAGTCCTAAGGTAAATGAGGCAAGTAACATGGTATTATTTTTCTTCCTGAATTTAAACCATGGCAACTATTTAAATAATTACAGTAGAACAATATTACACAAGTCAATTGCCATTAACAACAAGGTAAGCCATTTCCTTAAAGACCCAACATCCACTTACAATTCAAACCTAAATGTGAAATATGCATGCATTCTATACAATTTACCAGTAAGCCTACATGCTGCCTGAAGTTTTCACTGAGCTCATAAGAGGAGGAGGGAAAAAAAGAACAAAAAAAGAAAAAAGAAATGTTTCAAGTCTGGAAACCGTACAGCAATTGTACACAACATTATCTGCTTCCATTACAAAATCTTACTGAAAGGCCTTCTGTATCTAACTGCTCAGTATCCATGCACCTTAAAAGCATTTAACAGTACCTCTTTTTCTCAGAATGGCAAATCTATTTTGTATCACAGTTAGCACTTGCTGATGAATATTTGAGCAACACAACTTTGATTCCTGAAAAACATTCCAACAACAATAAGCAGTCTATTAAGATCTTTCCAAATTACCTTCTGCCTTACAACTTAAAAGTTTTATCATTTATAGAATTCCATATATTGAAATTTTCAAGAAAACAGGTCTCTCACACTGCATACAATGGACAAGGCGGGAAACTGCTGAGAAAACCCTTCTACACCAATCGCCCCACATAAGTCACAGAAGTTCTGGGCCTCCTCCAGCTAGTGCGTTTCTTAGCAGAGCAGGGAGCAACTGGAAAGCAACTTATTTAGTTCACTTACTATCAATTTTATTCTATTAACGCTGATGCAGGAGCTTTCACGGCTATGCAATGGAGATGCTAGCGGAGAAAAAGAAGGAACAGGGGGAATAACAAACCAACAATAAACAAGGCGAGAAAACTATCTTTGACATTTATCTATAGCATATGTAATCTGGAATGAACAGTCTCAAATCAAACAAGCATAAAATCTGAACCCCTGGACAGCCCTTCAGCTCCTGCTGAAAGAAATACTATTTAGCCAAAGGTTGTATTTCTACAGGCTGCCTTTGGCAGCAGTGCTAGCTGAAACAGCCCTGACTATTTTCAACCCCACCTAACATCTGACCTTTTGTCAGGCTGCTACAACTATTTGTGCTGTGAACTACGTGTGGTGACTCCCCAGCAGAGCGACGTTTTGTCCCCTGCACGCTACTCTCAAGCACTGGTACTACCAAATACAAAACCACAGCCCAATGAAGTCATATTAGCCTACTTTCACCAGAAAAACAGTGTCATGTTATCTTTGCCTCAATTTTCTCCTTGGTCTCAAAGAAATAATTATGAGATGAAAAGGGGGAAAACTTAGCTCAGATTTACCTACAGAGATTCAAACACGAAACCCCCGTCTTTTATTAGGAGTGATAAATTTGCAAGAACGGAGGGAAATCTGAAAAGGAAAGCAAACCTCCCTTTTCCTTCACAAGAAACCATTAATCACCTCACAACAGAGGGGAACGCAGGACTTAGTGAATAATAGTAAAACCAGAAACAAAGAAAGAAAGAAGAAACAGGTCCCAAAAGGGAATGGCATGGATAGATTAAACATCATCATTGAGCCTCACTGGATTATTGCTCCAATTAGCGTTATACAGCCAAAGCAGAATACTACACTTCCAGTGTACAATATTAGGCATTACTACTACAAATGTTAAATTAAAAAGCCATCCGACTCCACAGTGCTAGACCAAAGCTTTCTTAAATCTGTGATTTGTTATTACATAAGCACATCACAAAACACAGACAGAAAAGTCCTAGTAAATAACCCAACACGAGAGAGGAATTACTCCCTACAGAGCATCCCAAGAGCGTTACTTGCCTCATGAAAGGGGATTCCACTATTATTCTAAACATTCTTTGACAACCCCATTTAGATATTTTTTCACACTATAAAACTTGAGCTTTTCTTTGTTTTCTTATTTATTTCTTGCTAAATAGTAACACTTATCTTTTCATAGACTATTAACCTATCAGTGCTGCTGAAATAAACCAACATACAAAGTTTAAAATGGAATCTACTGCCTGAAAGCAGTACCGGCCAGCTCCTCTTTACAATGCTGAAGCTACAGAAAACAAAGTAACATTTTGCCCCTATACAGAAGTCTAGAAAACTGTCACTTGTTTTAAACCCAAGTATTTTTAATTAGTATTTCTTCTGTTATAAAAAGGCTGAGAACTTGCATCTGCAATACACTGCAATACTGACATAAAAAGCATCTTTCGTCCTGTATTTTGAAACACTTAATAAATGACTGCCAACCAGGTGACACAGTCCAGCTTACAAACAGAAGCAGAGTTTAAGGATAAACTCATCCTGCAGTCACAAGCCCGATTACAGCTAACCCAGATATGGCAACACCAGCTTTAAATCAACTAAACAAGCTGTTGCTAGAAGCAGTGTAACCACAGCAGAAGGAGCTCAGGACAGGCTTGCTGTTTAGACATTTACTCTCTTTTTCAAGCAGGTTTTTTCAACACTGCTGAATTCCCTGCTCTGTGGCTGGACTACTAGCAGCATGAAAGCTAACTGGTTAAAAGCAAGGCATACATTCACGTTGCAATCCTAGATGTAACTGCAGTTCGTACCATAAGCAACTGCTTCGAAGTCACAGAGGTGTCTCGTGCTACTAGACCATAATCTCCTGACCTCAGTGTTGTAATTTAAACATTAAAACACACTCCCATTTGGATGATGGTCTTGAAGCACTTTCAACCTATGCAACTGGTTTCTGATGAGAAGTTTTATCCCAGTACCAGTAAGTTACATGGGAATTCCAGCCACTCAACAGGAAATATTATTTGCACCACAAAAGACTGAGTCATCTCCAGACTCTTCAACTGTGTAGGCAAAATTCGGTCCTGCAGTGGCACCACGGTGGATTCCTGGAAGGCAGGAAGAAGGAGGAACGTTTCTGGAGGCTACAATGCAGGTCACTTATTTCTGTTAGGCCCGACTCTTCTATTATTATCCTAGGATGAAGAATCTCCAACTTCTGCCCACCATCCTGCAGTTACCTCCCTGCCTTTCCTATCAAACCAGAAAGCAGCAGTACCTCTTCCCCTCTTTCTTACCCTCATCTACTTATCATTCTGCATCTGCCAGACCCCCCAGGAAGGGGCAGAACTAAAGACTATTCCTACAGGAGGAAGAAAATACTTTGAAAGCAAGAGGGAACAGCTCTGGAAAGCAGGTTTCTGCTTCTGCTTTCACCCAGAAATGCAATTGCTCCCTTTTCCCCCAAAGCCAGGTCCCTTCATCAGCAACAGCAGCATCTACCACCACGTTACCAGATACTGACAGTCCACCTCCTAGACAGCCCTGTACTATGCCTCTAGCTTAAGCCAACTCTGAACAAGTCCTCAGAAAAGAAACACAATACACAGGGTGGATTAATAAAGGATTTGTATGAAAGAATCCTACTTCAAGCAACCTTAAATTATGCGTATCTGCTAAAGAAACTTACCTACACTTGTGACAATGTACCACAAAGTTTGAAGACTGTTTTTAAACTGTTTATGAAAGACTATACTCAAATCA
The DNA here is from genome assembly GCA_035590195.1 of Aviceda cuculoides. NCBI lineage: Eukaryota > Metazoa > Chordata > Aves > Accipitriformes > Accipitridae > Aviceda > Aviceda cuculoides. Next base: position 20,072,194 of record JAVJGG010000037.1, on the reverse strand, counting down.
ATCTACAAAACAGAGAAGTATCTGTGTATGTGAAAAAAAATTTGTGAAAATAATGAAATCACTTCTGAGGAAAAAAAAAAAAAGTCATTTCTGCAGGGACAGCAAGATTTTCTTCATTTCCATTTACTTCAGTGGAAGTGATTAAAACTGAGTGTTGAAAGAGGAAAGTTACCTTTCCTGTTTTACCAGTCTATGAAAATGACATACAGAAGTTGGTATCAGTTAAACTCTTGAAACTCACTTGCATCTCATCCATAGAGAAAACCAATTAGTTCATAAACAATGGGTAGAACTGTTCACCAATACAAAAATTTAAGATTAAAAATGGCATATCCTCCTAATTATCAAAGCAATCTATATCTACACCTCTAGAAATTTTAAGTTATCAGCATACACCGACAGACCAGTCATTTAGAAAGCCAGACAATAGTAGTGAGAAGAGATGAACAAATGGCAAATATGTTTTCCAGAAAAGTCTTTCACATGTATCACAAGCTCCCTGAGAACAACTCTAGCATTAGAATGCAAGACCTCTATTTTAGCTGCTTTGTTACAAAATGGGAGACACTGAAAATGAGCAAAGTTTGATCAATACCTTCTGTAGTTAAATCAAGAGCCAAATGGAAGTGCAAGAAAACTCCTCTACACAGATTTTTGTACAACTTAATTAAGTTTTATACACTGGAAAATGACTGACAAACACTTTAAGCTCTGTAAAGAAACAAAATTGAAGAAATTCCATGGAGAAAATACTATTCATGCTTTCTTCTGAGCAGGCTTGTTTATAAATACTTGCTCTTCCCACTCAGCATTGTACATAATCAGCCTTTTCTAAATGCACACTTAACGCCTTCTAAACCATGTTTCTCCTGTCCACTACACTAACTTGTGAATTTGTATTAGCAACTTTTTGAGAGCTTTTTTATAGCCACTCAAAGAAAAAAAAAAAACCTGTGAACACTGTATGATCTGTACAAGTAACAACTTCAGAAACAAAACTTCAAAAAAATTAGTTGATCCTAAAATGGTTTGGTTCAGCGTACTTTCCTTCTAGAGAATGACAACTTTATTATATACAAAATTATATACATTTTCTAACGTATATTTAAAACATCCTTCACCACAGTATCTGGGTCATCCTGTGTAAATACACCTGTACAAAGACAGCTCCCCTGGGCTAACCAGCCTGTGGTTTCAAAGATACTCCAAATAATCATAAGCTGGCATTTTTTCTTAAATAGAGATTCCTCTGTTTCCCTCTCACCAGCTCCCGCACCATCCTTCCCTTATATCAACCTAAAGGTTTTGCTCCAACATACAGAAACTTACAGGAAGAAACTGATTTTATTAAAAAAGCAGCTACCAAGGGAAAAAAGTCACCAAAGGCAGTAATGAATGGCTGAAAGGAAGCAACCACAGCACACTTCAAAGCTATAGCTTGTATAGATACATATATCATAGCAGAACCACACACCTCAAATTCTCTCAGGACCAATGTAAATGCTGGTAGTTTAACTCAACAATTTATTTTTTTTTAAAAAAAGCACCTTTATTTAATAGTCAAGCAACAGATGAAAGCATAGAAGCCAACCAGAGTCCAACAGCTCAGTCTTTGTACATTACTTAAATACATGATACTATGTCCTAAATTTCATATATGCTAGTAACTGTGCTTTAAGGTATGAAAAGATGTTTAACACTGTAATGTTGTACCAGAATGCAGTCCCCGATCTTGCAATTTAAGTAAAAAATTAGAAACATAACAGAGAAACACGGATGGAAGACACTTCAGTGTTTGAAGATACTCGGTTGTGTTTTACAGAAATCAAACAGAAAAGCAGACAGCACCTGACCGAACAGCCAATAATACAAGAAATATAAGCAAGTTTTGAGAATATTTACATATAATTAGAGAGGCAGCAGGAGAAAAGGCTAAAAAGGGAAGACATAAGACATGAAATGAGCAAGCAGAGATTAAATAAAATGACAGGCTATGCAAAAACGACCAATAAATAAAAATAAATAATAATTAAAAAATCACCCCCCCCAAACACACAAAACCCCAGGACGGGGTCAGAATTGCTAAGCAAAGACAAGAAAGTTAAGCCCTATGAAGAAAGACACAAAGGAGTGTAAGGAAACTCTACAGTCACAACAGTACTACAATAACATACTTATTCACTGAAAGTTGATGAGGCAGCAAAAATATCTCCATTGCACAGTGAAGGAAGAATTTAAAAAAAAAAAAAAAAATTAATTTAGACAAGGGACATAACCTAGCATTACCAGAGCTGAAACAAGGAAGAACACAATCCTAAAAAGCTTTGTTCTCCAATAAAAGCAAATTATTTCACACCTGTACTTGAACTACATTATTTTCTGTTGGAACTAATCCATTACTACAGATCAACTGAAGCTTGCCAAGCAACATCAACCAAGTTTAGAAATCCACCAATTCTATTTGATAAACAGCACTCTTCAACAAGGGGCAGAGGTCACCTTAGACAGAAAGCAGTTCAAGTAATCTGATCCTATGCTTTGATTTGAAAGAAGAATTACTAGCACAAAGATGCTTGCAAGGTACAATTGCTTCTCTACTAACATGATTTGGGCAGAATTCATCTTTTCCAAACGTGCATATAAAAAAAAAAATTGCATTTTACATGGAAATAATCTAATCCTATCACTCCCAGAGTGCAAAAGACTTCCCCCTATTCCCTTATCTCCTGCTTACTCAAACTATTTGTACTGGTGAAACTGAGAACGCAGCTTTCTCCTTTAACGCACTGGTTATTGTGAAAGAGGAGAACCCGCTGTCAATAGCTTGCACTATTGAGATGTTTGTTGTATGTCTGAGAATTAACTGATATTTTATTCCTACCATTGGACAAGTTTTTATATTTGATTCTTTTGACACTTGGTAAACTCACTTTGGGAGACTTGAAATTTCAACAAAAAGAACAGAAAACCAGAAACGTTTAACCAAGTTGCCTGAGCAAGATTTGACAAACATTAAAAAACAAGTAACAGAAGTAATAGTGAAAGACAACTTAAGAACCTGAAACAAAGAGTAAAGTCGTCTTGCCGTCTGAAGAATCACAGAAAAACATTACCTTTCAGAGTATTAGAACAAGAAAGGAGTCAAAGCTGTAACTGCAATATCCCTACCTCCGTCATACAAACACAGTGCTTTCCCTACTGTTTTTAAGAAAAACTATCCATGTTGAACAGGAGATACAGTTCTTTCTTGTGTATTTAGTACTATACTGGAAGCCTTTGCTATGACATCGTGATCCCTAATATTACTATGTGACTTGGGACATTAAGTGCAGATTGGACTACAAGTCTCCACAAGTGCAGAAGACAACTAGGCTGTTACCTATCTCCCCTTTTTAGCAACTATTTTAAAACATCAGACGTAACACTAAGGTAGTACATATGGGTTACACACTTTAGACAAACTCTACAGGATTTTAAGTTTCAAACTTCAGTAAGATTCGTGGAAGGTAAGCCAGGACAATACCTAAAATTAACTGAAGAACAGGAAGAAGAATTCAGAGTGCCTGAAATAAGGCTACCTCCTGAAATGAATGTACTGCAATTATTTCATAAATCTTTCTGGAATTGCTTCACAGATTACAGGTTTAATTAAGAAAAACATTATATTGAAGGGATGTTAAGCTTCTAGAGACCTAGCTATGTACTTAAAACATTAAGAGTCCCAGGAGTCCTGGTGGGATGTCTGTCTTCAAATTGCGCAGTGTTTAAGTTCATTACAAAATTACTTGGTTTAAATTTTAAGAGGACGCCATCTGTTTTGGAGAGGTGCTATATACCACAAAAAACGTAAAATGAAAACAAAGTAGATGTATTATTGATTCTGCTCATTGAACAGGCCATAAAAGAAACATCAGAAGTCAGTAAAAGAAGGGAGCACTTCCCTCTCCACCCTTCTCATACTACTAGCTCTTTGACAAGCAGAAATAAAAAAAAAAAAGTACAAAATAGTATATTTAGGATGCAAAACACTTCATGTTTAGCTAAATTGATTTTAAGGCTAAGTCCTCAAAACACAGAAGGAAAGAACCAGAGGACAATCTTGGATGGATTCACTTAACATGTAACAAGATATACGAGTCACTTATATTAGATTCCTGCTCCCCACCCCCCAATTATTGTTGACTTAGATTACACTCCCACAGAGACTTGCTAGTAGGAAACAGGTGTTTTTAAGTGAAATAACTTGCCAGCTTTAATAACTGTTTCTTCTCTTTTGTGCCTTGCTCCAGAGGTCACAGAAGATGAAGATATACTCTAAGACACAGTCATTTCCCCAGGCTGTCAGAAGGAAAATTAAAGTTTCATCCAAAACAAGTTAATTCCTTTTCTAGTCTGAAAGCTATTGAAAAGTCAAAAGGCACAGAAAATGAAGTGCACCCAGCAATCACATATCCGATTCAAATCCATGTGCAAGGTGGCATGCTTTCCAGTGTGCTCTTCCACAGCCTCAGTGCAAGATGTATCCAAACTGGAATACTGTGGACCAGATGGAACATGCCACTTCTCAAACCAAAGGCCCATCTCTGCCACCAGAGAGCACAGAACTTATCCCCACGCATGAGAAGCCCCAGCCAGGGTAGTTCCCTTTCCCCAAGCTGTGGAAAGAGCAGCAGCTGGGAGCCAGTGTCAGGAGCCCGCCCAGGACTGACTGTCCCACTCCCTGGCAGCAGCCCAGCAACCGGAGCACGCATGGAAGAGGTCCTCTCCAGCACAGTCAGTAGCTAAAGCTATGCAGAGGAATTAATGGATTGCAGTCCTCTGGAGAAAAGGAGACAGGCCACTCTCTTCCCTTCACTCATGTCCTTCCTCGGTTATCTCTGTTCTTTGGGATGGAAAGACAGTAGAGAGAGCCTACTCCCTCTATTATTCTTTTGTTGTTGTTTTGTTTTAATCTTTGCCTTACTTGGCACACCCTGATTTCAGATATATTGATTGGGTATAAACAAGGATACCTGGAAGTACACAGTTACAGAGAAGGGGGTGCACAAGCTAAAAATCTTAAGAACTGCCTGTAAAACACAATCCCCAGCATTTTCACACACACGAAAAAAACCCCAAAACCCTGTTGCCATTTGACATACCAGATTTTTCTACAAGAACTACTATTTCACTATTTATTATATAAATAACAAAGACTGCTTCTTAACAAGGAGTGCTCAATGGTAGAGAAATGGCTTTCAATTTTTTCAGAAAATACCTCTGAAAAATTCTGAGGTAGAAAGCTGGCAACACTGACCTCCCATTAAGGGGGAGATTAGCTACGTTGCGGTTCAGCAGGGATTTCATCACAGCGCAGAGAAGGAGGGTGCTGCCCCACCACATACTTAACCTTATACCTGGTCTACACCAAATGTGTGCTGCTCCCACACATTCCTGCAATCCCACACACAGGGAGGTGAAGCAGATCACTAATCTAACCACAAAATTAATGCTACAGATAAGGAAGAATAAGATGTGTGATGTAGAGAGTAGGGCCATTCCTTTAAGCAGCTGCACCCATGTACCATATGAAAGAATGTACCTTACTTAATTTCACTCTTGCTTCAAATATTCTTTGAATTTTAAACTTTTTCTAATTCCTGTGCTTTGCTTTAATACTCACTACTTTGATGCAATTAAATTTAGTGTTATCATTTTGCATACTGTTGCTATTTTCACCATCCACACAGTGCAGATTAACATGGGAAATTCCAAACAATGACGACAGATTTACACAGTAAAATCCCCCATGCATCAATGCAGACTAGTTTCTTAAATGCTTCTGGCAAGCAGACAAACCCTTCAACCTAACATTAAATTAACACCATAAGCAAGTGCTAGATTCTTGATCAGTGTTTCTGAATGAGCAATAAATTTTAAACCTTAGGTGATACAGCACAGTGAATTTACTGGAGCATTGTGCTTTGCTGTAAATGGTATACTCTTGTTAGGAAAACACGCTGGCAAGCACTCTTCCTGTTCACTTTCACCTGATAACTCATGTAAAATTAAAACACTCTCATGTTTTATCTTCAGGAGGATTTGACCTCATGTTACCTTTCACTTTAATTAAAAATATATTGAAGAGCTCAAAAGAGGAAAAACTGGTATTTCCCACAAGCACAGAAGGTATTTTTCCATTTTCACTTGCTGATTGTTGTCAGTCTAAATTAAGTCTTTGCTCTCCCTGTGAGCATGACAAGCTCATTCGAGAATCACGGAAACTGTAACACATTAGAACTACATCTACTTCGGTAGTATGACTGTTCACCTCTACTACTTGCAAATTACTACTGCTACTGCCAGGAATAAAAAAAGATTAAGACTTAGTTATGGAAACAGACAGCTGATGAAGACATTAAAGTAGCATATGTAATCACCAAGGGACTAATTCTGATCTCTGCTGATAAATATTCAGCTGACTCCAACAGAATACAGCTGTTCCACAGAACAGAAAATATCTGAACTAGGACTCAGAGTTTTTCAGGAAACTATATTTCTTAATGTAGTTATCTAAAACAAAACTCAAGTACTTCTCATTTTATTTTCTTTTAAAGGCAAAAAACTCACCACAGAACAAAAAAGTACAAGATTACAACAGATTCTTCATTCAAGATTTAAATTCCTTAATAGCAGAGCGGAAAGCAATAGGCACAAAGTAACTGAAAGGCTTCAAAACTTCCACAAAACACCAGCAGTTGCTTATCTATAAAGACAAAATTAAAAGTAGATGGTATTTTTATTACATTTCCCTCTTCCACTTGAAAATTTTCTTGAAGTTACCTTTGGCTGGTAAGAATTAACTGGTACATTTACTGAACTATTCCACTTACTGTGCTTCTGCACTGTGTACCAATATGTAAATTCTTACCTTACTCTGATTTCTTATTCTTCATATAATTCCATTTATGCACATATTCAAATACCAGTTCTTAAAAATCTCAAGTTTTTTTACAAGTAGAATGATCACCCCAGATATTGACTTTCCTATAAAGTGCACACCAACTACAAAGGCCTCCAAGTCTTACAGACACAGACTTCTGTATAAGCATCAAATACCAGCTAAGTCCTCCCATCTGAGCAATATCAACTGCACTTATTCACAATTTAGTTACCTTTTTTCTTCTATTATGCAGAAAAAACACTAGTTCAGGGAACCGCACTAAGCTTATGCCACAATATATGCAGACGTGGTGTCTTCCTGCTGTCACATATTTTACAGGATACTTTACCCCAACAGATTTATTTCTCTAGTTCCGGGCAATTTTTTTACTAATACTCTGTGTAATTATTACATTTACCTTCGTAAAAAATTTAGTTAGCACCATTTGTACTAGATGATCTTAATATCATTTGAGTTTTCAGTACTTTTTAATCTGATTGATGATCTTGTAAATAACATTTCCTGCATAAATTAATGATAAAATACACAGAACTGTTCAGAACTCTCAGTAACCACTTTGTGTACAGCAACTGTTTTTTCAGCCCACATCTGCCTCATTTCTGTAGAATGTATCTTCAAGACAGGGACTAGATTACTAGGCTTTTCTGCAACACTTAAGGCAAGACTGATCAAATTATTACTACAACAAACTACACCAGCAATAATTATTTCAGAGAGGCATGATTTCAGTGACCATATTCTTGAAATTTCATTGTTAACCTTTAAACTTCAATTAAAGGACATTCACATCAACCTTAGAACTGTAAAGAGTATCACTTAAGTGACTAGCACAAAAAGTTCAGGAGAGGGGGAAGGTATCTGTCTTCTCTCAAGTTACAATCACACGAGCCCTAAGAACGTTTATATTCATCTGCTGTACCAAAGATAATTGTAGCTGCATTTGAGTAGCACTAGCCAAACAGATCGTCAATAGCAGATAGGCATTATCTGTGTCAAAATACCTCCCCCCAAAACAGCTTACATAGTCCAGATCTGCCTTTAACATGATTGGACATTGCTGAAATTCAGACAACCACATTTATTTCAACTCTAACAATTCTGTGGACTATTCTTAGCTTTCACTTATTTCCATTTCTGATAAAATTTGACTGAACAGATTAGTGTTCACTAAGGCATGTTTCAAGAGTGACGCTGTGCACTGTATAACAGATTCTGTGGGAATTCCATAGCACAATTCAGAGTGCATCCCATTCAGTAGATACTCCACAGAAGAATAATCCATCAGGCAAAGGTGCAATATAATTCTATAGTACTCTGGAGTTGATACAGGCAGAATACAGAAACATTAAATAGATGACACTTTCTCAAAAAAACATGTATAGCAGAAGCCCAGGAGTCAAAATTTAAGAAAAGTATTATGCAGTAAGTGAAGCATATTTAGAAGTCTTCCTGAACTTACAGTAAGTTAAAATTACTATCTCCGTAGGAGCTACCTGTAGAAAAATCACGCCAAGTTACATAAAACTCATGTCTGGATAATTGCATATATAAATTTATCACCTCTTCCATACACAAACTAAATTCCACATGTCTACTAATACAGGACACTGAAGTCATTCCAGGTATCATCAGTTTGCACAGAATAATCAAATAAACAAAAGAAATGCTGTAACTCATCTGTAAGTATAGCTATCACTGTTAAATGACCAGTGCATAGAGATCCACAGGTTACCTCAGAAGAGCAGGACACCACACTGAGATAAAACTATCAATTCTTCACTATACTGAGCAATAGAGCTGGGAAACCAGGTTAAGGAAAATGCACACTGTGCAACTACTTCTGGATCCGAACTGACTTTTGCACTGTATTCCTATGCTTGCCAGTTCATGCCTTGTCCCACAAGAACACAGGCTTCACTCAGGTCTGAAAGTAGTACTACTAGGATCAAATAAATTGCACTTCTATTACTAATTCCTTCCAAAACCAGAAACAAAAGCCATCCAATTGGCTTCTACACAAGGCAGTTCAGCTGACACACACTGAGCTTGAGCTGACAAGGTGTACCCTACCTCAGTGACCTAATACACAGGCATCAGGTATTTCTGTGTCATCATACTCCCTTACCACTTCTGAGCAAAGCCTCATCAGGTGTAGCCATCATGGAAATCTTGTAACTATCTTCAAGCAGTATTATTTCTGAAACCAAGACCTGCCAGACACATACCGGCTTTGGGGAAATGCAGCATCAGTCTGGTTTATCCACAAACCTGGTAATCCACCACACCCCAAGACAACTAAACTGCTTTGTATCCTCCCTTCTGCATGCACCACTGCCTTGTTCCCTCCCCTTAACACACGCCATCAAGCACAAACCTTCCCAAAATCTGTAGACAGAAAGAGGGTGCAAGGCTCATCAATTACAAGGTCAAAACAGGAAAACGTCCTTGCTACTGTAAAGTGTCATATAGAGTGGAACAATACCCAAAGGTCTGGAAAGGTACTTCAATTGAAATAGTAACAAGCAAGGCCACAACGGGACTGGAGGCTCACTGGAAAAGATAGAGGTAATACCGAGGCAGCCACTATAGCTGTGAAGAAACATTACTAAGAGGTAAAGGTAAGAACTGACAGAAACTCCGAGGATGAGAACAAATCCAATTAAGCAATGCAGAAGAACTGAGCTTGAAGAACAGAAGGGTGCCAACAGAATACTACTAAAGGTGATCATCAGAAGCACATGCAACTGTATTAACCGCTACAGAATAAATGCTGGGCTGGTTTTCTGTGCAAAGTAACAGTGAATTGTCTGCAAAAAGACTAGCAGGGAGTGTGCTTGTAAGAACAGACTGTATATAGCAACAGGGAAGAAAGATGTACTTACGAATGGAAGTCTGCTTGCATGTACAGTTGCATTTGCAGTTAAAATAGTCCGATTACACTGAAAAGTTAGCATTGCTATGAGGAGCCTGCCTTTCATCTCTCCTTACATGTGTATTCTACAGAGAGACTAAAGTTTATTAGGATCAGTTCATCATGCATATTTTATAATGGTAGTTGAAGTTTGACCTTTATACTGTAAACCCCACTCCCAACAGACAGGAAGTGGCAGCATTTAAAATAAAACACTACAATAGTGTGCATTTCCTAAAGGAGCAACTGATTTCATCTGCATCACAACTGATTCCTCTGAAGTACTACAACTGTACATTTGATACATATATATATTTTTATAATATAGGTAAAAGAGCAAGGAAGCTAAACTATATTTGACAAAGATAAATCAGCAGGCTTTTCAACTGAGATTCCTATCCTTTAGAGGCATCCGTGGATTATGAGAAAGAAAACACAATGTCATTGGAATGGGAATTAGTGGAGAATAATTCCAGCCACTTAGTGGAATGGAGTTAGTGAGGAATAACAGTAGGAAACAATGCAAGGAAGTTTACTCACATCTCTTGCTTCACTGAGAACATGGAAATGGAAGAGGCCTATCTAACAAAGGCACACAGACTTCTTTCAGAAAAATATTATCCTGTTTATTATGGCAGGAACTTGAGAATTGTTTTATTTAATTTTTTAAAAAAACATCACGAACTACAGTCCCCCAATAGTTCTAAAGATTTCCAGATAATGATTTGCCTCCAAATCAGAACAAAATTTTCAAACCAGTCAAAAAATACTAGCATACACATGTCAAGCAACAAAACTGCTAGTTGAATAAGACCAGAGAACATACTTTATCGAAAAAAGTAGACTTAAATTTAAGCATGTGAAATAAGCTAAAGGACATATGGCTACAAAAACCTACATAGTTGTAAGATAAGAACTACTACACGAGAGTTCAAAATACATCATTAGAACACTAAAGCTGAGAATGGGAACTTATCTCATCATGTTCATTGCTACCAAATCTCCACTCACATCTTTTCCACAGCTGACGAACTATTTCACTGCTGTAACTAAATAATATAAAAGCTAAACTGATACAAAAGAGTGTTCCAAAAATGTAGTTAAGAAAAAACTGCTGACTGCTACACAGTGTACATAAAAGAGTATCAAAGGGTAAAAAATACTTTTTGCCATTATCTTTGATAGAGCTACAGTTATGTAACTTACATTTACAGTTATATAATTTACTGACAGCAAATCGTCCCTGATGTTCCTGACTGACTGTGTCGATGAGGGAAGATCAGTGGATACCGTTAACTCAACTTGAGCAAGACATACAGCACAGTCTCCCATAGCATCTCGGAGCTAAGCTGGATATACCTATAGAATCAGCGGACCATCAGGCCTACACAGTAGCGATTGACATGGATGGGGTCCAAAGTCCAACTGCAACCAGTTACAGATGATGTTGCTCAGAGTCAATACTGGGGCCAACACCTGCGCTGGCAGATGGAAGCTCAACATCTGTCAGTGTACCCTTGCTGCAACAAAGGCTGCCTGCACACTGCGTGACATCTGCAGCATCAGAGAAAGTGATTATACCCCTCTACCTGGCATTTACCAGTCCATAACCGCAATACTACGCCTGGTTTGGGGTCAGGCAATACAGAAGAGAGAAGAAAGGGCGAGATGAGCAGAAGGCCACTAAGGTGGTTAACAGAGCTGCAGCATGCAACCTAGGTGGGAAGCTAAGGCAGCATCTCTTCTTCTGGAAAACAGAAGGCTATGGTGGCAGAACCTAGCTGCTGACTTCCACCACGGAAGGAGTAATTGCATACAGGCAAGACAGAAACAGTCTCCCTTCAGAGATGCACAAATGAGGACTAACAGGCAGTGGTCCCAGGTTGCTCCAAGGGAAACCCCAAGTTGCTGCAAGGGAAACATTTTTCCCAGTGCACGTGGTTAAGCAGTGAAACAGGGAGCCAAACAGAGGCTATGGAATTGCCATCACTGGAGATTTTTCAGAAATGCTGCACAAAACCCTAAGCCACCTAAACTAACTTTGGAATTAGCTTCCCTTGAGTACAGGGTCTGACTGGATGACCTCCAGAAGTCCCTTCCAACTTACACTATTCTATGATGATACTACAGGTGTTTGCATTTGCTCTACAATCACATGTATTAAACTTGACTCAAGGAACTTCGCAGAAAAGCATTTATGTTGGTCCTCAAGGAAACTAGTGAAGAGACAACTTCTGTCTTCAGACTTAGATGAGGTGCAAATTACTATTTCAGATCTTCCAGGGAAACTCTGAGGAAAGAATTTGACTACACAAAGAAATAAAACCAGAATGTATTTTAATGGCTGTTTATACTGCATTCAGGACAAGAACTGGTATAACTACATTACATCCTGGCCAGGCCAGTGTTCTCTACTTAAGCCTAGAACTATTTTACAGTTAATCACTTCTGCCTATTATACTGTATATCCCCAGATCACTACTTATTTCTGGCTTCCTTCACTGTCAGTAACCACCTGTATTATACTTTCCACTATAGTAAGCCTTTAAAACTGCGCTTTATAGGTTGCCTGCCCAGAGCAGGAGTGAGGGAAATGCAGAGAAAATTGACATAAAATTTTTTATCGTTTTTGTTTTCTAAGTTTTATTTTCAACTTTAGAATGAAAGGAAAACTCTAGTTTTCCTTTCCAGTCCAACAAATGGGATTTTCTTGGTGAAGTACCTAAATAAATGGTTTAGAAACATTTCTGCTGTTGAAGGGGCAGAATGATTTTAAATCCAAGAGAATTTCCTAAGCGGTAAGAGAAAACATATTTTAATACAAGACACGAGATCACAACTGGTAAGTGATCTTCCTATCTATTCTTTAAGAATTCTTCAAAAGAACAAAAAAAATTTCACTTTTGCATTTCACTTCCAGTATCGCAGTGCTGTGACTTTTGTACTCTTAAAGTTGTTTCTACTTCAGAAAAAAACAGGTAAGTGGATTTCTTATGCAAAAAAAAAAAGGACAAAAACATACCCTGTTTTTAAGAGGTCTTTCAGATACAATAAAATATTAAGACTAAAAAATTTCCTATCTCTTCACTTTACCCACTTTTGCAAGTCACGCTGATCTTTTACAAACTCGAGAAAAGGAGGTTATAATGATCTTCCCTGACTATACTTGGTCTCACTAAGGAAATTCCATGTTAGTATCTTAGTAAAAAGTCAAGTCGATTAAGGAGTACATCACTCCTCTGAAAAGAAAAAAGTCCTAAGACTCAACACAAGATTAAAAAAGCTTGAACCATAAATTTTATACTTCACCTAAGTCTAAGTCTTACCATAGCAACTGTTAAAATATTTCACAGCAGCCAAGCAATCAAACTTTTGCTTCTGTTCACCTATAATAAAGGAAGTTTAGACAGGCTTTGGTAAATGCAGGCCATAATCTCACAAACAATTAAGTGAATGGTTAACTTTGCACAAGAAGATAGCTTAAACTTCAAATAGATGAAGTTAACACACGTGAGCGCATGATCAGGCTCTTATTGCAAGGTACTGGTAACACAACCAAGTTTACACTGATAATATAACGAAATTTAGCAACATTTTTACTCCAGACCTTCCCTGTAAATGAAAAGGACTTTTAATTACAATAAAGACACACTCTGAAGAGCCTTATCATAGTTGCAGCGCTAGCTTATACAACTCTCCCCTACGCCACCTCTTCAGTTGTGCTGGGGTTTGACATACCAGTCAACAGAGACGAAACAAGCTGGATCAATGAACTGAACCCTGTTAAAAACAGTACTGCCAAAAAGAAAGTTACTTACAACTGCGAGCAGTTTCCTGCTCTAGGTTACCACGCAGCTACATAAACAGTTGAACAAGCACAAGTGAAACAGTGACACAAGGGCTGCGTTAGCCAAGACTGCTGCCAAAAGAAATACTAGTAAAATTACAGGCTAACCTAAACCTGCATCTACCTGTTCATAACTCACTCGGATGAATAAGCACATTGAAACAAATGGGGGCGGGGAGGTACTCAACCGCCTTACATGAGCCCGTGCTTCCAATCTGTTAAGCAAGCTACATATGCCACGATCACACTTTGATGAGAACCTTGAAAGTCATTTTAATTTACTTCATTAGTACCCTTTCAAACCAAGTTTACTAATTGTTTACAAGATCTGTTGCAACTATGCCCAGAAGAGTTATGGGAGCCGAGAACACTACATTTAACCCAGGATGCAGACTGTAGTGTTTCATCTAAATATCAGCATTCATCATAGAGTAAGTTAAAAAAGCTGAAAAAATCCCCGTGAACACTATATAACTCTCCTAGAAACAACAATAACAAAACAAACATACTTCACATTTCACTTGTCCATATTTGTCTTGGTCCTCACTTACATGGGTACTTTTTCTTTGTTACTTCAGGAACAGGCTGTGACTGAGTAAGATTCATTGTTTTTCAATAAATAAGTCCGCAAATGGTTTGTGTAATTACCCCTGACTTAACCTTTTTTTTTTTTTTTAAACTGAGCTGTGAACTTCATAAAAATCCTAATAAATGTAACTACAAACTATTACTTTAGATTTCATCTTCTCATTCCAAGGCAATGTATTTATAACTGGTTTAGATTTCTATTAAATAAAAGTTAATTTTGAATAACTGGAAATACAGAATATTTAACTCATTTTTAATTAAATGTATTTGCTAGGTTTGTGCATTCAGGAACACTTTTACAGTAGTCAAGCTGTACTAGCTTAAAAATACATAAAGCTCTTACAATGAATATTACCAATCTCTACATGAATGTTTACCACGAGATTTTATTTTTTACTTATTTCTTCCCGATACTTTGATAGATAACAAACACATCAGTGGAAACAGAAGCATATTTGATGAAGAAATACAGGCTTTGGCAGATAGTGGGAAGCAAAGTAAATGTTATGGAACAATATTTCCATGTCTGTCTCCAGATTATATTACATACTTCTGATGTTCACATCCGACACTTTTTAAAAAACAATTTAATGCAACTGAAAGGTTCAAGAATGCTGGAAAAAGCTACTGACCTGAAAAAAAAGCCAAAGAAAACCCTGGAAACATAGAAGGCCAGCATCTACATGAAGTTCCAAATGATAGATTCCAGTTCAGGTTTAAGTAATAGTTTGTAATAATCAAATAATAATTAAAAAAAAAAAAATCTAGATTTCTCAGATGGAAATAAAGTCAGGAGTTTATTCATTCTCCAAGTTTCACAGAGGGAAGAATTTTCCCAAAAACTTGCCCCTGTACAATCACTTTTTAAAATTATTTTCAATGTATGTAATAGTGGCAGAAACAATAGAAACAGCCTGAAAAAATATTTTGGAATAAGAAAAATATTTTAAACATATTATACACATAAAACACACCACAGTAAGTCTATATTAAAAGAAGTACTACACCAAAATATTAAGCATTACAGCTGTGTATCTCTGCTGAGCCAAAGCCTTCTATTCAAAGAGCAAAGTACATTTCAGAACTTGTTTTTCTTTCAGAACCATTAATTCAAGCAGTACTAGCAAGCTACAAAAAAACCAAATCAAAACAAAAAAATCCCTCACAAACCCAAAACCTACAAACCTCGTACAAGTTAGAGGGATTCTAGAAACCCGAACAAAGCCCCTGCGATCACTGGTTGCTAACAAAACACTAGTAAAAGCACGTATCTCTTGCTGAAGCCTGTAGTCTGGCACTAGGCCTCAAAAACAAGGAGACAGCCTGGAAGCCAGAAAGTGAGCAACTCTATAGCAACGCACCCAGGGAAGCCTTTCCCCTTCCTGCCAAATAGTGATCCGCCAAGGAAGTCACCCAGCGCAGCACCAGCGCTCATCCTTGACAAGGAGCGTGCAGCACAGCTCCTTCCAGCTACATCACACCTTCGGATGGAAATCCGTGAGGGTGATCTGTGAAAGAAAGTCCAGGAAAAGCGAAACTCCTGTGCGAGCTGAAAAACGAGCAACCACGGAAATTCGGAGTAGTTCCCATATGTCTCCTCTTCTGCAGAAAGCACCTACTTGATTCTCCTCTCTTCACCAAAAGTGTTTAGACACAATCGTCACGCAACATGGTATACAAAGCCTGGAAAGAAATCACCTAAGCCATTCATATCTTTATGTAAATAATACTATTAGATACCGTATACAACAGATATTACAACAGCGTACAACAGACATTATAACAGTGAGCTAAACTTTCCATTTAAAAAACCTGAATGTCACATAAAATGCAGAAAGAGCAACAGGTTTACTGTACTGAGCAGGATCAGTAAGACCTGACAGATACCCCTGAGCAAAACCTATACAAAAAGTCCCCCTGTCAGATAAAACTAACTACCAGCAAACAACACTAATCCATCCAAAATTAAATGGGAACCAAGGCAAGCTGATTTAGCTCACACTAAGCAATCTACAGACAAAAAGAGAATCCAGGTAGCATCTCACTGCCTTAAAATGCAGAAATGTTACTACCTACAACTGAAAATCACCAAAAAAAGTCACACTTACATCGTCTCTCCAGTCTTAGCAACATGACAAAGAAACTGATCCAGTATTGGACATACTTCCTTCTTTCCTCTCTTCTCAAAATCTGTTGGTACGAGAATGACACAAGAAGAATGGTAAAAGAAGATAGGACAGAAAAAAAAATCATAATAATTAGCGATTTATTTGCTTTAACGATCAGTACAGCTCCCACAAAAACATTTCCACGCTTTCACAACGCTTTAGCTGTTCCCAGGAGTTCCACCAGCTTCCCAGCCCTGTAAAACACTTAATATTTTCGTGTGGAGAGACTACATGCATCTGAGTAGCAAAAGTTGATTTGCAACTTCTTTTGAGCAGCTACGACAGAGCAAGAGACTGATTTCCTCAGGCTGCATATCCAGCAAGGCGAGCTAGCGCCGACGTGCACTGGGGAGGGAGAAAAAGAAAAGGTACTGGCGAGGGCGGAGGAAGGGAAGGCAGGCAGGCATGCGGGGGGGGCAGAGGGCACTCCAGGCGAGGGGAGCCCCGGGCCTGGAGGAGGAGGGGAGCCGCCGGGGTCACTAACCCCCGCTCCGCCGCTCCCCCTCAGGCAGCCCAGAGCAAGCCCGGGGGGGAATCGCTAGGGCAGTGGGGACTGGGGGCTCACCCCTCCCCGTCCCCACAGGGAGCCCCCGGGCCTCTCCCCCCTCCGTGGGACCCCCTTCCCTCCCACGCCAGCAGCCCCCCTACCCACATCCCGACCCTCGTCCCCGCCGGAGGGCAGCTGCCGCCCTCAGCCAAGGGCGCTCCCTCCCCTCAGGAGGATCTCAGCCGCCAGGCAGACCCCCTGTCCCCCGCCGCCGCGGCCGTCCCCGGCGGCGGGCGCGAGGGGA
>JAVJGG010000037.1:20020100-20036711 GCA_035590195.1 Aviceda cuculoides | reverse complement strand
TGGCCAGTTTGGGTCAGCTGCCCTGGCTGTGTCCCCTCCCAACTCCTTGTGCCCCTCCAGCCTTCTCGCTGGCTGGGTGTGAGAAGCTGAAAAGTCCTTGACTTGGTACAAACACCACTGAGCAACAACTGAGAACATCAGGGTGTTATCGACATCATTCTCATACTGAACCCAAAACACAGCACTGTACCAGCTACCAGGAAGAAAATTAACTCTATCCCAGCCAAAACCAGGACAGGAGGGCAACAGTTTTAGATGAGATATTCCAATGGCTGTGTCCATTTTTTGTTTTTTATTACTCATTTGCATAAGTATCAGAATTCAGCTGAATTTCAGAAAAATAGAGCACAGCTTTGGAGAAAGTTAGGCAAGTTCACATTCAGATAAACATCTGAAACAAAAACATTTTTTCAGCTAGGCCCTGGTCCAGTTGACACTCTTAAGCACACATACAACTTGAACTTCATTCCTGCATTTGATCATTAATGTTATACTTCCTTATTTTCTCAGAATCTCCAGAAAACACATTTACATATTGAATGGAACCAAGTCCGAGCCCCACTACCTGCACCACTTTCAGAAGTACTTTCCTAAGTTGTAAGTCCTAGGTGCACTTACACATCAACTTCACGCCAGAGTACATTATGCATAATTATAAATAACAAATAGCACATTTAAAAAAAATTTTCAAGTTCAAGAAATCTTAACACAGATAATCAAGTCTCAAAGAATCAGTACTTACCTGGGTTAAAGTAAAAAATTATATTTAGTAAATCCTGATCTCCCCATGTAATGTAGTTTTTGTATTTTTGGTATAATGGATATAACATTTCCTCCCAAGTCAAACCACTTGGTATCATGCTGTTCTGCAGGGAAGAAAAACAGAAGCAATGGGTTAATACCATGAACAGTTATGTGATATATGACTCAGAGTGTGGCACCCACATATTTGTAATTCTGCTAAGCCATGTCAGATACCTAGATGAAAAATGAAGAACTGCCAGGAAACGTTAGACCTGGATAGGGTTGGAACAGCAGAGCTGACTGTGCTCTTGTTTATCTAAACAGGAAAGCAAGGTCTCCTGGGTCTAGCTCTGCTGTCAGCTCCTGCTATTCACAATCTTCCTATTCTGAGCAACAGGAGGGAGAAAAAGTGGAAAAACGCAGAGACAAGGTGAAAACTGAGGTATAAGAGAGAAGAAAATTGAAGACTAAAAATTATCTTCCCTTCTGTGGGAACTAGGATATTAAGAGCAAGGCCTTTTTTGGTTTTTTTTTTCACTCAAGCTGTTCCTGTAACGATATAGGAAAACCCTGGCCTCCACTGAGAAACAAGACCACTTAGGGCAAATCAAGTTTTTAAAAAGATTAGAGAATACCTGCTCAACAAAACAAACAGACATTTTACAAGTTGGGTCTTTCACAAAAAAAGGGAGATGTCAGAAAAAATGTTCCCTTCTCATTTATATCAATTAATGGAATCACTTGATCTGCAGCAGCATACAAAATTTTCTTTACAGCAGATGCAAAATTCACCAATTTCTCAGGATATTTACATCAAGCTTCCCTATTTTAAAAATAATACAGTGACTACTCTCAAGATCCCTGAGTTTATTCTTTCATGTATCCTTTAAGGGAAAATGACATGTTGAAGAAGTCATTTTCACTACTGTTAACAGATTGCTTCATCTGCAAGTTCTCAGTGCTCCAGGCTCTTGGGGAAGTTTCACTTGTTTTAATAATAATTTTCACTATAACTGCTAGTAGTATCCAAACATATATTCTATTTTTTTTTGATTCTTTATATTACAAACTTTATATAATTTTACACTAAGTTTTACAAGATGTGAAAAATACATAAATCATTAGTTTCTGCAACAGCTGTATTTCTTCTCACCTTGAACTGAGTGTTGCGTATCCGTGTTAAATTCATTAGCATCACTCCAGAATTGACTCCAGTTGTCCCATAATAAGGGTGACGCGCAAACCGGCTATACCAGCCAATCTTTGGTATTTCGTGTTCTGGGGCCATAGCAGCTAGCTGTGTTGAGTTGAACTCTTTCAGAATGTGCCAGATGTCATCGATGGGCCTCAGGAAGAGAACATCAGTGTCCACATAAAGGAGGGAATCCACATCCTTTAAAATGACCTTTTAGATTTCACATAGCGAGGAGAGGAAAATGAAAAAGAAACCAAACACAACAAAAAGGAAGATTATTGGCAAAAGGTACTTTCATTTCAAACTGATAATTTGAAAGAGGTTATTGATTTATCAGCTAAATGTAATTACACACAGGAACAACAGTTATCAGGTTATTGGCTTGCTGGTTTTGTTTGTTTGTTTGTTTTTAAACTGCACAGCAAAATAGGTACCAGACCACAGAAGTTAGAATCTAACCTTCATATGAAACAGTAATCCACTATGCTCTCAAAAAAAACCGGGAAGGCTTATTTAGTATCGGTTAAAAAATAAAATTCAAAGAATATAGATTTACATAGCTTTGTTAGTTCTTCTAAAGATCTGTAAGTGGTGGTGGTATACAAAAAGCAGTTAACCATTTGTAGAAAACATAATTATTGCACACTGTATAGCAAGAACTGTGAAAGGATTACTACTGAAAATTATGTATTATAAGTAACTTATGAATCTGCTGCTCCGTGTGTCTATGAAAGCTTTCACAATCAGTCACAAAAGCTAATTTGGATGCTGCTCCTGCAGTTGGACTGGCTAGCACATAGCTTGATGAAACATATAACATCCTCTGCAGACAGATGCCTTTCTAATGACTGTTTTTCCTATTACAACCTTGTGCTCCTAGGAGACTTACAGTCAGTATTAATATATACACCAATGTTTCACATTAATTAAGAAAACTGTATCTATCACAAAAATGTATATGCATCCTCCTGAAGAACAAAATTTGCTTGGTAAATAGAAATGTCATATTAAAACTTACCAGGTCAGATTCTGATATCTGTTATCAGACTCTATATCAAGAATAACCACAGGAAAGTTAGTCAAGTCAGAAGGGTGTAAACTGTAAATTAGATCCAGGATATTTAATGTATTCTTGTTGACAATGTTCCCCCTTGTGGCTACTCAAATCCTCACAAACTCATTCATTAATATTAGCAGGGCAAATTATATAGTGTTTCAACAGTCCAAGAAAACTCCCTTGATGTTTGCACCAGCTATTTGTAAGGTTGTTTGTTAGGTAATAAATATCATTAGCTAAAGTTAGCCATCACTTCCAACTGCATTTTTGTTGCTGCTCTTCATTATTTGCTAAAAGTGTCCAAAAATTCCTGAAGGACTGAAATGTTCTTACATTGGTCTCAGACAAAAGCCCTTTTTCTCTCTTTCTTTGGAAAGCAAATCCAAAAGGCTATTGATTTTCACCATGTTGTGGAACAGAACAATCACTCTCACCCATCTGCAACGATACTAATGACAAACTCTCCTATTTATGCAGGTAACTTAATAAATTCTACTAAAGAAATTGAATTTTACAGAAATTGAAATGTATTGTGACTGAAGATTATCTGTGAAAGACAGTGAACAATATTAAGATTTTGAACAGGGAGGGGCAGGGCGGAAATTACCTTTAAGCATGCTCAACAGGCATCCACTAAGATGCCAAATCCCTGAGTATGGACTTAAATGAGACGTTTTACCTGACTGAACACTTGGGATTCAGACTGACACTTAGCCAAGTTTAACAAATCCCTGACCTGTATTTCTCACGTGATAACTACATGTTCTTCCTACACAGAAGGACAAGCAGAAGGCGGCAAGTGTCTCTACGTTTTAAACAAAAGTTACACTTACAAGAAACTCCATGTAAACACGTCCAACACAATCCAGATCACTCTGCTGGATGGAAGGTTATAGCAATACACCATTCTTCCACAAAAAATACAAAACAGCATGTGAAAGTATCAATAAACGAGTGACACAAATAGTTCAATAACACAGTAAGAGCTCAGAGGCAAATACTGGCAGACGTCAAGTATCCTGGAGTCCAATACCAAAAAAAACCCCAAACCACCAAGTAAAAGAAGACAGCTACTTTTAAAGTAAATCAATAGAAGACAGACAGTTGAAAAGAAGAAAGGGTTTTTCAGCTTAAGGATATCCTGGATATTGTATATTATTCTGTAGCACCTAGAAGCCCTAATTCATAGGGACTTACTATATGAAATCATATAAAATCAAAATATATTAAAAAAAAAAAAACCACCTCAAAATTTAGTCTGAGACAGGAGATAACACATGAATACAAAGAGAGCAGAAGCTGTTAGACTGCCTGAGGGATCCACAGCACACTATACCACGTAAGATTTTTTCTAAGGGTACCCTGGTAGAGAGACAAGTTAAGGCATTTTCCAGCAGAGGGTTACAGGGGAATTTTAATGGGTGCATATAGACACTCCTCCCAAGCATAAGTGACAGCCTGGGCACTGCTTCTTCCAGCAAAAACCTGTTCTTTCAGCAACTATAAACATACACATAAATTTAAATCTGTGGAAGTCAATGGACTGTAATAATTTTCCTATATATAAATGGATTCAAGCAGGTATTCCAGTTCTTTGTGATGTGGGTGCCTACCAGCATTTGACCCCACGCTTTCTGCCTTTTTTTCCCCCATTCAGGATTCACACGCTCTCCTTTCTGGTTTGTCAAAAGATTCTTCCCTCTCCCGTGTCCAAGGTGTTGCCCTGCAGTGACACCCAACAGGCTAAAAGAAAAACCGTGCTACTTCCCTTAAGCCCTTCACACATTTTTCTTTCACGTGTGAAGTGTTAAGACATATTTAAAACCTACCCATGTCGGTTTGCATTGATCACATCCCCTTCTGGCTGTGCATTTAACTTTGCCTTGGGTAGGGGAATTCAATTTCAGAAATTGCAGCTGTAAGAGTCCCTTGGATAGCTCCCAGGATTTCAGTGGAGTTTCACTGGGGATAACTCTGGCATTCCCAAAGTCCCATAGCTTTCAGGTAGCTCCGTTCCCAAACTAGAGCTTTCAAAAAAATATTTTAGGCCTTACACAGCCCTTAAAAGGATATTTAGCTTTTACTTATTCGAAAGCATACAAGAGGAGACGATGTATTTTTGCCTGATATTCAACGTCAAAAGCAGCCGAGTACCAGGAGGCGAGCCCGTGGTACACGAGACCCTGCTCCAGTTTGCTCTGCCTGAACCAGACGCTGCCCAGTTGGGGCTGGCAGCACACCCAGCCTGCCAGGAGGGCTCTCCAGAGGGACACGACCGCGGGTTAAAAATGACACGCATCTGACCCGGAGCATAAGCAACGCAAGACTGTGTCTGGTGGTCTGAGTTCGTGCTTGCTAGCAGAAGCCGTGTAGACATACCTGACAGGCTGTGATTTTTGAAACGAATGGTCAGGAATATGGCTTGATTCTGCTTGTCTTCCTACTCGCTCTACAGGCGGTTACGGCTTAATTGAAGTGTGATTTTTTTTTTTTTTTTTTTTTTTCCAGCTCTGTAAAGCATTCTTGGTAAATCTGTCGGAAAGTTCTGCACAGAACTGGCTATATTTAGCCTGACGCTTCACTTAAACACTCAATTATCTGTAATTTGATTTCACAACTTCTGTCTCCGTAGAGTCTCCCTGTGTTAGCAAGGTTGGCAAGTAATAACACACTACTCTGTAAACACATATTGGTGTACTGTGAAGCTGTGTTACCTAATGGTTTGCAACAGCTAGGATGGCCGTTTATCAGAGCTTCATCCAAAATTAGGGATAAATCACAAATTTTGATGCTAATGTAACAGTACCAAGAAGTTGAGTTACTAAATTTAATTGTCCTGGCATCTATTCCCAGTGCTGCCACCGATCCACTAGGTTGGATACTTCAGCATACTCAAGAGGACAGCTATAATACAGGGATATTGCTAATCTACCTTAAAAGCTCTTAAGTAGATTAAATGTTTTGAGAAGGGCTCTAAATGTTAGTTACTATTAGAACTAAAATCATCCAAAAATCCCTTAAGCATTAGCTGATTGTTTTGGTAGCTCCCGAACAGCAATACAAAGACAGCTGCAAGCCAGCTCTGCAGCATGCAACGTTCGTGAGACCAGAAGACGGTTTTTTACCTGGTGTCTTAACATCCATGTCAGTATTACAAAACAGTTTCAAGTGATTGCCGAGAGCATTACCCTCCTAGTTTATTCTTAAGTTTCATTTTGTGCTCGTGTTAAGATCCACATCTTCCTTACTCCGTCTTTGCAAATCCCGTTGATTGTTTTATTGTAGTAGACTGCAGCAAGAGATCGAGACTTGTGAGATTACATGGAGGCTCAATCTACCCTCCCTGCCTGTAAGTGGCAAACGTGATCAGATGTCACAGAATGCCTCTACAAAATGCAGGATGCTGTATGATCTTCCTTAAATGTTTTAGCAACCCAAGTAGATTGAACAAGTTGGGAATGTGTACACCAACCTGTTACCCAGGACAAACAGTTCGTTACTACAAGCTGCAGGATCACATCCCAGAGCTCTAGTTTTATCAGTGAGTAAAACCACTGAAAGATTCTGAAGTGATTTTCCCTTAACACACTCCCCATATCCTCCTGTCCCCTTTCACATGCCTGCTGGTGCTGCAGAAGAGAGATTTCTTTGGCAGGAGAGGCACTTGTGAATCAAAGACTCACATTCCACTCAGGCTTAGCATTATCAGGAGCAAGACAATTTGCACAACTGAAAGCTAAACAGCTGATAAACTCAACTACTGCTCTCCTGGGGTCCTCCCTAAATCCAGTCATATTTTATGCTGTTGCAGGGAAAAATGCTTAGTACAGGGAAGGATAACAAAAAAAAAAAAAAAAAGGATACTAATATCCTGCCAGTATTTATTCAAAATAAAAGCCAAAATAGTTCTCTAAACAGTATCACTAGAAACCCTCTGCTCCCGCTGTGTGCAGACTGGATTTCTACAGCATTGTCTTGTTCAAATGGGATATCGGAACCTGGTTACCAAGCACCGAAAAACATAATGGTGGTTGAAATTACCCAGAAACAGCCCAAGGTTCTGTCAGCCTGCAAACTTGAGTGCCAAAGTCCAACCGGACACTCGCCACCTCAGCTATTACTACAACTTGTTTTCTTTACTATATCTACACCAACTGAGTGTCAGCTGCAACTGCTCTTGGACAACCCCTCCTATCCAAAGCCATAAACCTCAGCCTGCCCACACACAACATTTTGCAACTACCCCAAGAGAAACAAACATTTACCGTTCAAGCTGTCTCCTAGTTTTGCGAAGATAACATGCAACAGTTTAATATTCCTTACAAGAAATTACTGGAGAACTTCAGCAACATGTGAGTAACAAAACAGGAACCAAAAAAGCACTGCCCAGCCTAAAGCAATCAGCATGAATACGAAACCCTTTTCTGTCATCAGAAGGGTGATGACAAATAAAAGTGAAACTGTTTCTGTGATGAGAGTCTACCAAAATGACAAAAAATATCACATAAATAAGACGAACAGAAAATTGTGTTTACCCAGTGAAAACAACCCCACATCCTTACAAACTATGTGTATTGAAAAAGCTAATGCTTAGGGATTATTTTCCAGGTGATATAAATATTTACTCAGGGAAGAGAGTATCCCTGCTGAAGTTGGAGTTACTTTCAGCCCATCTGGCCTTTGTGCATTTGATAGTCTACCCCTAAATGGCAGATAAACAGAACTGCTGACAGCACATATTTTCTCACATATGTATTCACAGTGTACGTATCTGGACGTGCAGCTGTCTCCTGATTGTTTCCATCTGAGAAAGTAAAGATTTCTTTGTCCCCTCCAATTCTCTTAAGACAGCAATGAAGAAATCTGGTTCATGCGAATAGCATGCCACTTTACTGGAGTCACCCCAATCAACAGCAAAGAACAACATATTTTTGATAGATGTTCTCAATTCCACAGAAATCGCTTTATGCAGAAGTTCTTTCAATTTCTGATATTTCTGCATATGCAAAATTGTTACCAATACCTTCCTTCTCTCCAGCAACCTTAAATATTTTCCAAGTTTACGACACAAAATATTATACGGTAAAGAACACAAATTTGCAGTGAACCTGAAGATCCCAGGATACACAGGGCTCTTGCATGAAATCTGACTTTGAGCACATTGGAATTATTACCTTAAGGGCAAATCTGGCAGTCTTGGAAAAAGAAATAAAACTCAAGGAAAAGGGATTGCTGAAAGTATCAGTCTAAGGGCTAACATATGGAAAGGGAAACAGTGGGTAAAGAGGATATGATGATTGCACGCTGAAAAGAAAGTTATTTATGGAAGGCATGCAGCATCTACCCCGAAAGCATCTGCCCTGAAAGAGCTCTTGCACTGAGTCTTAAGGGTCTGAGAGGCTAATGGAACCAGAGACAAATAAGAAACACACATCCTTTGTTAGCAGGAGAAAAAGCAAGGCTGGATTTCTGTTTTGTTTGGTTTTGTTTTTTTTTTTAAGTGGCTAAAGCACAGATTAAAATATCTTTAAGCAGATGTTTCAGCCCAAAAATGGTTTTAACATTACACCAGCAAAGCTTCCTTTCTGTGGAATTAACCTTTTCCTAAAGCGACCTACTCAGAAATCCAGGTGCCTTACCGGAAGAAAAAGGCGCTGGGCAGCACATGGTTTGAATAACTTTTTCCATTCCTGAGCATTTCCTACTGAGAAGGTTATTGGGTAAATGTTGTATTCAAACTTCTTTGTGTATGAGGAAGGCCATTCCTTTAACTGAAAGACATGGGGGGGAGGAATTAGACACTACAGGTTATATCACTTTTCTTTAAAAAAATACGCATGCACAAGGAGTTTATAAACTACATACAGTAAACAAAGTGCTTAGTTGCTACTTGTTGATCTCAATGTAATTTTTCTCAGATATTTGTGACTTATAACTAACTCATTTACCTATTTACCGAACGACAAAGAAACTCACCTTCTTCTCAAATTCAGGCTTAAGGGAATCCTCAGCAAAAATGTGAAAACAGAGCCTCCTGTTGCTAAAGAGAACTGCTGATTTCAGCATGATTAGCGTCTCCTCCAGCCGGTCCCCACACGCCACAACTGCCAGATGCATGCATTGCAAAGATGAAGGCTCTTTTGAATGTTTCTGTTCTCCAGGCTTCCTGAAAATTCATAAATAGGCATATCAAAAATACTGAGGTAAACATGGGGAGAACCCCACATTAGCAGATATCAGGGTTTTTTTCTTCCCCTTCATTTTGTAAGGCATCAGGAGTTTTCTTCCAAGTAGATACCCACAGAACATGCAAGCGGCATGCCAGTTTTTCTCAATGGTACAAATCAAGAGTATTAAAATTACAACATAAAGAAATACGCTATTTTCAGAAATTTTCTGGTTATTCCTACATTTCTGGATTTGCATAAGTCACTGCGCTATATACACAGATGAAACAAATTCAATAGCATCTCAAACCAGACAACAGCTTGCTCTGTGCAAATGATAGCTTTTTTTTATTTTTTCCAGCTTAGAAGTTATGAAGCCAGAATGTACTTACTACTACCTAGCCAACTTTCTAACACAATGCGGATCACAGAACTACATCCAATAACTTCATTACAAGGCCCATAATGGCTAGACTAGAAGAAGACATCCATGCTAAAAAAAAAAAAAAAAAAAAAAAAAAAAAAAATCCACTTCATCCATATGTAAATTATTCTGACAGTTAATTAATTTTGCTATCAAAAATGCATGCCTTAATCCTGGCCTGAAGGTACTGGCAGAGTTTCAAAGGACTGCTCTCCATTTCACTCCATGGAATCCCTGAGATTTTGCTAAAATAGAGATTTTTAAAAACAAACATATTCACATGTCCCAGATGAATCAGACTATATTCCACACGCAGTCAAGGGCCAAACTATCCTTTTTCACTTAGCACCGATCTGTGTGGGCTTTAAATAAATTTCAGCTAGACTACAGGGGGAATCTGCATGTAAAAGGCACACTGAAGCTACTTGCTAGCCAGAAAAATCAGGGTTCTTTTGGAGAGTTGAAGACATTTTGAAAATACGGCCTTTTGATTTTGTGTGTCCCGTCCCCCCACCAGTATGGAGGTAAACTCACATCCTCCAGGAATGCTTCTACCGTATTGTATTCACATTCCAACATGGATCGCATTTATACTCTCTTACATGGATGAATGCTGACAAAGCAACTAAATCACAAGCATCATAATCATTATAGGAGAGTTCAAAAGGCTAATCATAGATCACCACCAGTTCTTGACATATCACTGAACAGAGGACATAAATCCCTGCCTCTTCTCAGCACACGTTACATACATATGATTAATCAGTAAATACTAGAAACAAAAGTTCTAAATAAAGAGAAAAATGACAGTTAATAAAGCTGTCGTTATCTTTTTCCAGACATTAAAATGCTGCTCTGTGTAACAGCAGAGTTCTACACTAGAGTAACCCACCTCGGTGTTAAGGAATACCAGCCAATGGTACTTCACTGACTATGCAAAGCAACATGTTTCAATAAGGGTTTAAAGTCTTAGGCTTTAGTCTTAATTAAAACTCAATTTCATCAGTGTATAAATAATAGAATACTACATCTACATGAAGTAGTATTTACTTTCCAACCTATTAGTGTAAAAACCACTGAATTATTGAAGTGAATAATTAGCTGCTCACACAGATCCCCTTTTCCCCCTTCTCCCTATCTGTTTAATGTTTCCTCTTAATTGAGTCTCTAAATCAAGCCATATGCAGGATGAGAACTGCTTTGATATAGCTTGTGGCAATGGAATTCACTGGGAGAGGGACTAAACTCTAAGCTTTTATTGCAACATTTCAAAACCCAACACCAAAGCACTAAGCTCTTCTTTTGCAGATTTTAGCCACAGTGAACTCTCCATTATGCAGCTATTTTGTAGTGAAAAATCCAGTATACGTAGACAAGCACTTTCAACAAACAGACTCAGCAGAAGAACCCTCGATGAAAGCAGAATGCCCTGTAAGCCCAGGGCAGCTCCGGATGAACAAGAGCCATCCTGCCTGCCAACCCAGACACCCTCCCAGCCCCAGAGAACGCGGGAGAAAGCTGCGCCGTGGAGACGAGGAATTACAAGTTGCAAAGGCCTGGGCTGAAGGGGTTCAGGAGCCTGCAACGGCCCAAGTAGGAATAAAAATCCCTGAGAAAAGGAGGACGAGATAGTATCTGAACTACCCCAGTAGCAGTTCGGGACACTGAGTTAGTGTGGAAAAGCAGCAATGAGGTACAGAAGAACGTTGGGACACCATATTTTGCATCTTTTTTATAAGTACATAAGGAAACCAAGAGGACTGTGAAAATAAAGGTGGGCTGGAAAGGGAGATAAAAGAGTGCCATAGCAGGATGTGCTTTACAGCAGTTTTAGCTCAGTCTTTACAGAATTACTATTATCATCCAGAAGTCTGAAAAGAGGCAGGTGTAAAGGCAAAGTCAAATTGCCGGGAAGGCAAAGGAGCAGATTACAGCACAGAACATCACAACTCCCCTTCCCTCCTCTGCTTATACACGCACGTACATACAGTGCAGGGAGGAACAGAAGGGACGGGGAGAAATAACATCTGGATGAAAGGATATTCCTTAAAGATCTGCAGGACACAGCCAATGTCTTCAGAACAAAACAGTTCCAGTTTGACCAACAGCATCTAGGATGCTTCTGCCTCACACAGAATAAATCGCTATGCTGGCTTATCTGGATCCTCTCCCGAAGATAAGAGGGCCTCCACCATGTGCTGTCAAGAGAGAAACTGGAGTTTAGAACTCGGCTCATACCAGCGGAGAGCTACTTCTTTTCTACCAGGGATAGGTTGGGCTGGGCACTAGGAGCCTTCTCCTTCAAACAGACTTACTGCTTGACAAAAGGCCCTCTTTAAGCTGAGGTTTCATATAAGGTATATGCTAAATCCTGATTCGATACACTGTAACTCCTCTAATTGCAAATATTTGTTTCTCTTGTAGTTAACCAGCGGTTGACGCAAACACACTGGGAAGCTAAGAGTTTTCCAAAACACTACTTGCTCAGAGGTTACTAGACAATACAACAAATGGAATAGATGAAAGATGCACTTTGTTTTAAAGGATGGAGTACGTTAATACTGTGGTGAATTGTAGAAAGGATAAAATTTGCTACATAGAATAAAAAACAGCTGGCAAGCAAGGAAGAATATACTGCTAGATTATCAACCTAAGACATTAATAGGCTTTTGATATAGAGAAGCCCTCAGGTAGTGGTTGAGGGGTAAGTGAGCTCTGGTTTTGGCTCTATTTCAGTAAGTCAGCCCCTGCAAAGCTTTGGGCGAGTCATTAATTCTTTATGCTTTAGTTGTCCTACCTGTAAAATGGGAACAGCTGTTACAGTAGTAATAGTTACCTACCTCAAGAGACTTCCAAGCACATTAAAAAGCACATAGATCCACAGAGTACTACAATTATTATTATCAGCCAATTCTTCTTAACATTTATGCACACATTCATTCATTTATAGCCCAACTTACTGGTTATGGATATATGGAGTCTATAATTGGATTTTATGACCTAAATGAAATGTTTAAATGCCTCTAAAACAATACAGTGACCTGGGCCCTAAAGTTTAATGTTTTTGACAAGAACAAATAAAGAAATTATATACACAAGGTCTCTGTTGCCTTGATATCCTTCTTCTAATTTCAGTACGTAAATGTAGCTTGTCGATATATTATGAATCTAACTTATATAACATGTCAAACTCTTTGCCCTGTTCCCTGTTTTACCCATCTGTTCAGAGAAAATTGCTTCCTGCTTTCCCTCACCCGCTGTTCTCCTACTATATTATTGTACGGCTTTAAAATTAAGCACTGTTGCCTAAGATTAAGCACTACAGAAAGCTGCACAAAATACTTGCAGAATACACCCCTATGAAACAGCTGAAGACTGACTTGATAAGACATAGCATGACAAAATGTTTATAGCAAAGGCCTTTCAACAATACAGACCAACCTCCACCCAGTTGCCCAATGGTATTGTATTTACTGTATACATTTTTTTCTGACAGGCATGGGTATTGATATAGCAGGAGAAGCCCAAGTGCTCAAGCACAATAGTGTACATTTCTAGGTCTTAAAGTTTAGATTACATGCAATTTTCTTATTAGTCACAGACAAAGTGTCTCAAACATAATTAACCCCAAACCTGTCTAAATCAATCCAGATCCGTTCAAAATAATGCATTCCCATCTCATTACAAAGCCTACTAATCTATTCAAGCCTTCAAATTTATACTTGAGAGAAAGATAATGCATGCAGATTCTTACAAAATGAAATATAGTTGTTAGTTTTTTGAAACCTTCTTCATATTATGATCTCATTTACTTTCGTGGCATAAACAAGGTTAGATTTAGGCAATGCATCAACACTGGTGATTCACTAAATAGGCTCCTTTCCTGACAGTCAACACTGAGTCAATGTCCCAACAGTGGCTCCATTATATGAAACGCATTCTCTCACGCACTTTAAAATATAAACGAGAAAAGCTCTAAATGTTTTTTAAATAAAGTTTTCTCACTTTAATGCAGTTGCACAAAACTGACTGTAGCTGCTGACAATCAAAAAATTGTTGAAGTTTCAACCTCCTTCTACCGCTCAGAGAGAGGGGAGAAATACACTCAAAACCAGAATGGATGTTTCTATCTTCTTCTTTTATCAAGCGGGTTCTTTGTTAGACAAGTATGAGGTCTTTGGGCCTTCAGCATGTTGTTATAGGCTATCAAACGCAAGCCAAACTTGCATGTGTGTGTGCACAGGCTGCAAAGAAAGAAAAAAGTATCTTGACAGGTTGCCACATGAGAGATGTTTTGCTCTGGAAAAGTTACTTCCAGGGAACTAAATGTGCTGGCAAAAGTTCACTTGTCGAGCCTTGCCACGCTGGTTTAATAGGAAGTGTGGTCACATCTGCCCTTCAAATGTAAAACAACCCTTTTGCTTTTTGATACGTTGCACACATTGGTTTGGCACATACTTAAAATTCTTCATATGAAAAAAATCTTACTGAAGGCATAGGACTTGCTACTTCCAAGAGGAAGGATCAGTAAAACCACCATCAAAAATCAGTTTTCAAAGCTAATCAGAAGCTTCAATGCAATGCTCATCTAGATTTGCCAAAATCATCTAATGATCCAAGCAGGACACAGGAACGTATTTACTAACATTTGCTAGGTACCAGCCAGCTAATGATATGTGACTAAGTTAAGCTTTTATCATGTATGCCTACTTAACATTAGAAGAAACCTGAACTTCTTAAAACTTAGAAACTACTGTCTTCTATTAGTAACATGTGAATACATAAAGTGGTATTACGTAATCCCAGTTAAAATACAGTTCACCTTGCCTGCAACATGACTGATTCTTATAAAGCAAACGCACATCCTAAATAATGCCTTTTGATTATTTCCGAGTTCAGCCCAAAACCTGCACCCTTCTGACGAAACTACACAAATCAACTTGACAAAACTGAATTAAAACAACTTTTTACATCCACACAGACAAAACTTCACTAAGGTTATTTGAATTAATCATGCAGCCTACATATAAACACATACACCATGATCAGATCGCAAGATCTTACACAGTCATAATCGGATTTTTTATTATCCTGAAGGCATCAGTTAAACCACATATGATCTCTCGCATCAAATAATAATAATAAAAAATCTCCCTTTGCTCATAAGAAGTAACTAAAATAAAAATAATTTATATTATAAAAATGAATAGGCAGTAACAACGCCAATTCAGCATGTTTCAGTGGATGGACTTCACTGTAAGCACATGCATAAATGAGCAAAGCCTATTAAATCAATGGGAATACTCACTCCTGAAGTTAATAACTAGTTAGTTAAATCATTGTCTGTTTCTTCCACTCCAAATTCAAGCCCCCTGGAAACAGCCTCACACTGCTTTCAGTGTGTCTTGGATCAGGCTTTTTAAGCCAAGCAGATGGCACCACCTGATGCCTTCACCACGCGAGTGTGGATGGATTCACTCCAGAATGGCACCCGTCGGCAGGTATTTCTGCCTTTCCAAGAAGGCAGGCATCTCCTCAACTTGGACCATGTTATGTCACCACCCTACTGCCCTCCCCAATTTTTTTTTTTTATGGATACCCTCACTTAAATAGATTTTATATTAGTAGTAACTAACACAATACAGAATCTTTCAGCAAGGGACAGAACTGGACCCACAGAATTGCGCTCCTCAGTTATACAAACTCCTGCAGGTGCAAATGGTGCAGGACCATGCCCTGCCAGCAGATGGGGCCGGGGGGGGGGGGGCAACAAAAACCAAACCCCACAAAAAAAAATAACAAAAAAATTTTTTTTAAGAAACTGCATCGTTTAAATAAAGCATCCTTCTCTTTTTTGTTGTTTTGTTGCAGACCTTGTAAAAAGTACTTGCAAAGTCAACAAATAATAGAAAAGTTAGATAATGTCAAATTTTGGAACATGAAGATGTTCACTGAAAAGCTCATTGAAATGGAACAGTTGTTTACACTCTCTAGCAGTTTCATACTTTCTGGGCTCCTTCCTTCAGTGTTGTTCCTGATTTCCATGATAATCACAGAGATATGCCTTAAAGAAAAATGACTTCAGGAGGTACAGTTGCTAGTGGAAATAATCCTGCTTTAACACATGCATTTGAATTCTGCCCATGATCCATTCTCAGCCACAGTAAACATCTCTTGCATTCAGTAGGGTAACAATGCTTGTAAGAAACCAACTGCTTTAATAAGTTCAGGAATAAGAGCTCAAAAAACAGGAGTAGTCTTTCATTCAGAACATCCCTGTGAAATCATGAATCAAAGACACAAAGACATACCAAGTTAATTAGATATATGAGGTCACACTGACCATAATATAGTTGGAATGCAAAGGGAAAAACAGTCCTCCACCCACCAAAAGCATGCTGCCCGTATCTTTTTCTGCAGTAATTAACAGTTTTTTTAAAAAATACTGTGCCTGCAAGGTGCTGAAAGAGGGAACGCTACACACCACGATTTCAACCTCTAGTTCTTTAAAGTTCTGCTACACGGATTTACATATAAAAAAAAGCATTCAAAACAAAAAGCTCG
Organism: Aviceda cuculoides; assembly: GCA_035590195.1. NCBI lineage: Eukaryota > Metazoa > Chordata > Aves > Accipitriformes > Accipitridae > Aviceda > Aviceda cuculoides. Next base: position 20,020,560 of record JAVJGG010000037.1, on the reverse strand, counting down.
AGGGCTTAAAATCCACGGGTGCCTGCCTCGCAGTTCGGAACCCACGCAGAAATAGCCAGCCACCTTCCCTCTGCCCTGCGGCATTAACGAAAACTTCGCAGGAGTGCAGCTCCCGAGACTGACAGCGGCTCCTCACGGGCGCCAGCCAGCCAGTACCACACTCCCCACGTCAGCCTTCAAAACAAGGCCAAAACTCCTGGAAAAGCAGCTATTTCGGAGGCCGCCCTCGCCCCGGCACGCAGAGGAGGGGCCGCCCGCTCGGACCACAGGCGGCGGTAAGACCTCCACGCGCTTTCGTGGCATCTCTGGCAACCGCGCTCCAAGCGCAGACACGCAGGAAAAACTTCACGCCAGAGAGGTTTGCACGACGGTTTCTAATCACCGCCCGCCGGGCAGAGGCGAAGGGGAAAAGATGTGGGCAAGGGGAAGTGCCCGAAGGACCGGGAGGCAACGGGACACG
>JAVJGG010000037.1:19991990-20003960 GCA_035590195.1 Aviceda cuculoides | reverse complement strand
CCCCCCCCGTTGTTTGAATGATAATTGCGGTGATGCTATGTTATGTTCTAGGTTGTTGTTCTTGAAGGAAAAAATATGGTTTTACCCTACAATTTTCAGTCTTAACTGTGCTTCTTAGAGGAGTAGTCTGTTACTTCTGCTGTCCTCAAAGAAAAAAAAATTTTTTTTGATGGACAGTTATATACTGAAATCTTTGAGACAGTTGTGTATGGAGCACACATATTATAAAGTGGTCATTTCATCTTAAGCATTTACATGTTAGTTATTTAGTGTAGTGCGTGATCTCTTTTTCATCTGCATAACAAATTTTGGAGTTAACTGTTTGTGAAGGCCATTCTAGAATTTCAGGTATCTATGAAGAAAGAGTTCTCTTTTAAGGGTATGCTGTAATCTTCCAAGATTTCAGAGGAGCTGCCGGTGTCAGTAAGTCATGGCATCTGAAATCAGATCAAACCTATCCTTGTGTAGTGGTAGTAATAGCTAGAAAATGGGTCCTTTGTTGCGGGATCTTCTCTCGTCTGTTTTTCAGATTTTTCAAGTAACTGTGCTCCCTTTCTTAGTTGTATTTTCAATGGAAAAATTAGCAAAAACTGGTTTTTGTGCCCACTTCCAAATAAAGTGCAGACACTTCACAGCAAGCTTTCCAAGAATCAACTGTGGGAGATTGTACTAATATCAGCCCTTATCTCTGTTCAATGAACATGTCGTCTGTAGGATGTTTTATTTTATTTACACAGTATGACAGAAGTTCATGGCATTTATTACTCTACTGCTATTTTTATGGGTCTCAGAGACCTTTCCTTTCAAAGGAAAATCTTTGTGTGCTTTTAGAAACTAAAAGGAATGGTTTCAGGTTTAGTAGATGACCTTCTAACAGTACTGTTAGCAGATAACTGAGATTACCTTTCTGTACACAGTGATTGCAGAGAGCATTACAAGTTACTATTATGCATATTCTTTTATTGTCCTTTGTTAATTTCCTATGTAGTATGAAAATCCAATATTACTCCAGTAGATAATGATAATCCCTTCACCAGAGGTTCTTAACAAATATTAGTGCACTAATAATACCTGCACTTTCACATTTTCTATGGGAGAACAATCGAATTTGCGTAAATGTTATGTATTTTACTGTGAATGTAATCTGATCTTCATTACTAGTCTCTTTTCAGCCTCTGAAGCCAGAAATTGTTAATTATATCTATCGTAAGCATTTGATTTAAAAGCATTGGACAAAGGTACAAGAGGCTTGAAAATAGAATAGTGGGGGATTCTTTTGTTTGTTTTTATCCATTCACTCTGTAGTAAATGAAACACTGCTAATGTTTGCCTGTGTTAAGGAGTATAACAAAAATGAAGAGCTGCTGGACGATTTTATTGATAATTTTTTTTACTGCAAATCGAGATTCTGAAGAAAAACACATGCGTATGCTGCTGCATTTTGAGGGCAACAACAAAAGCTCAAAAGCCTGGCAAGCTTGCTAGTGAAAGTTACAGAGAAAATGGGACTGCATAAAGGATCATCTTTTCTCTAAATTATTTGTTATAACAGGCATATATTTAATAAGTATGATTAAAAAAAAATACAGTCCGGTCTTCGTATGGCTGAGTGAAGAGCATGTAGTTTTGTGGATCTTGGGGAAATTTAAGTAACATAAGAGGCTATCTGGTGTTTGGCTTATGTTAATGACAACCACCCACCCTTTCCCTTAGCAAGACCTCAGTTTTGACAACATGGTTACAGCTGTTTGAATGGCAACAGTGGCTGGGGATGGCAAGTGGCTAATGTGGATCTGAAACCATTAGAGGTTCCTAAACCTGAGTGAACTGTGGTGAAAGAAACCACCATGAGAGGGAGTACAGGTTCCACTTGAAGGTCTCTTTAGAATGGAAATAAAAAAGGGCAGAAGGTGGGTCCAGGCTGTTGGACCCAGAATCTGATTGTCAATAGGATGAGTTCCCTGTGGTTTTAATCTTGCTTTTATGCTTTATCCAATCAAAGGGATGGTCTGGCTAATGCGAGTTACAGATTCAGGAACTCTCACAAGCTGAATGCAATTTGACTGCATATCTGCATTAATACATATTCCAGTATGCATGCTTAGTTAAGTGGAAGTGACATAGAAAAGGCACATAAAAGAAACAAGGACTATGCTAAGTGCGTACCTTCTTTACTACTTGAGAAATTCTATTTTATTTCCACTAGAACTGGGGAGAAGTCTGACTGCATTAAGCAAAGGTGTGCTATACAGCTAGAAGGATAAGGAGGCTGTCATTGGTATTAGAGTGTGCTTCTAGTAAGAAGCCTTTGAAGACCAGTGCTTAGCTATAAAAAGCTAAAGGGTACTTGAGCGCAGAAGCTCTAGGGGCACGAACGTTATACGTGTTGCAGTATGTTTCAGGGTGTTTTATGAAGTGATGCGTGGTGATTCTTTGAGCCTGTGTATGCATGTATTGTCCTGCAGGTAGGTGTGAGGTCAAACCTTTTTTATTACAAAAATCAGATACAAATGCCACCTGTTTACTTTTGAACCTGTTTAAGGGCATAAAGGAGGAGGGATTGAAACCTTCGAGCAGTTTCTTTTTATTGCTTATGGAAAAGAGGCATAAATGAAGAGTACCCAGATTTCTTACTCTTCCTGAGTTCCAAATTCATGTCTTGTGTTAAGGAAAACATCTACAATAAAGTAATTTCCATCATCTTCTATGATGAGGACTTCAAAGCATACAGCTTGTAAAGAGACTTCAAATATTGGGACGTTTAAAATGTGTACAACTCATGGTAGGTGTACTGCCATGGCCAGCTTGCAAAAACATTTGTCTGTCCTGTGTGAAGGAAGGTTGTGTTCTTGATAAAACATGTGCTGTCTAAAGCTGTTACCCAAGAACATGGAAACGGAGAGATACGATGGAAATCGTGTGCTGTCAGATGTGCAGCGTGTCGTACTGGGGAAGTCCGCTACCCTCAAATGTGAAATGGTGTATCTGTTCAGAGGGTTGCTTATTGAGGGTAAACTGACTGCTAAGACAAGAAGGTAGGAATGCTAATGTTAAAACTGATCGTGGATTACAGTACAGGCTACCACAATGTTGGGGTACTGGCACTAGAATTTGATACCTAGTACCTTTAGAGTCCCTGTATTTTGTGCTCTGTTACTGCTGCCGTTAGGACAGTTCGCACCTACCCAGTGTCTGTGGAATCAGGGATGTCATTGGGAACTGACTCCTCAAGTTACTACATGGAAAAGTGAGTTTAGTGTGGGGAAGGGACATAAAAATTAGCAGGTTTTTCAAAAGTGTATTTTCTTATTCAGAAACACTGAACCAAGAGCACTGTTTTTTTGTTTCTTCCTTTCGCTGGTTTGTATTGATGTCCTTTTGGTTTTTATCTTCATTGGTTTCTTGGAACCAAAACTTGATTACTGTTGTCTTTATAAAGTCTTCGGCTACAAAGAGTAATTAGAAATACAGATTGCTGTTTTGGTTTTTGTTGGGTTTTTTTGTATGGCATTACAATTAAGTGAAGATTTTGTTTTGTTGATTACTGCTCTTACTTTCATCCCTGGTTATTCTCTCTTGTTTTCATATCATCAGGTTTTTTTAATGTCTCGTTACCAGATTTTTTTCTTTTTGGATCAGCTCTTCTCATTAGGATGCAAAGTCTTCAGCTCTCCTCTGTCCTTACCTTGAATCTATTTTTATTTAACCTTTTTACTTTTCCTCCAGCTTGTGGGTATGGTGTGTGTGTTTTCTGTCTTTTGTTCAGTTCTTCTTTTATTGTCCTAAGTGTCTCTTCTTTCTTTTGTCCTTTTTTACATTTTACTGTGTATTGTCTCTTCTTGCCCTTTGTGGGTTTTTTGTTTGTTTATTTTCCCCCTAGGCTTGTTAGCCACCAGGCAGCTAAGATTACTGCCTTTGAAGTGTGGCTGAGGAACCTGAAGATACACTAGAGAGCAGGTTTCACCATCATGTTTCTAGCAAAATATCATTTTTGGAGTGGACATTTTCTAAAGCTGAAGGCCCAGATTTTGTTCACGCTTACAATGTCTAATGCAAGTCAAGTAGTACTCCATAAAGCCAAACTAATTGCACAGCCTTTCCCATGAGGGAATAAAACCTTTGGAAAGCTTGCTTTCTGCTGCTGCTGAAGTTTTCATTAGAGTCTTGCTTCTACAGATTCCGGATGAAAGGTTTTGTATTTTCTAACAGTCACATTCAACTTAGTTAAAAGTTCATTTTTATTCTACTTCAAATTGAACAACTGTAAAAACTCCTTTTTAGGCAACACAATAATCTTCAAAGGCTCAGGCTGACATATGTATTTAATATAACATTTATGTGCTGCAGGGATAACTTATTTTGTTTACGGTAACCTATCATGCTTACCAGTGACCATTCTCTCTTTCTGATCTCTTTATAGAATGAGAAGCAGTTTCTTTTTAAAGATCCACCTTTCAGTAGGGCTCTGCTTAAATATATACCATTACTGGTAGATTCATAAGTTTAAGATTAGTCGCTTACTTTTCTTCTTTATCAGATTTCTGCAGTTTTTCTGCCTACTCAGTCTTCTGGGCCTTTGCAGCATGTGTACCTTCCTGGCACTTCTGCTGCAGAGCAAATATTTTTCATGTGAGGAAAAGTTGCTGTTTATTCATGCAAAATCCTTAACACATAAACTATAGGTCTCTATTGTAAAGTATCTCAGATTTTAAAAGGCAAGAACAGTAAGACATGGAAGAAAGAATAATGTATGGTTTTGGTATGGTTTATAGGAACTGCGGATTTGTTAAAGAATAATGACAAAAAAAATTAGTATAAAGGAAATTGTGATATCCAGGAAAGACTGTCCAGGTCCAATGACTTTATGGAGAATGTCCGGAGGAAGAAGGTCGGAGTGATACGGAGGAAATGTGCTGTAAATGTTGGTTTGAGAATTAGAGAAGGGTGGAAGCTTGACATGGAAGAAAAGATATTTGTGAAGGAGCTAAAATTTGAGTGGAAGAATTGTAAAGAAAGGGGAGGGATGAACAAACCAGACTTGACTGATCATAGTTTAGAGTGAGTATAGGGGTGCAAAGGAAGGCAGCTTTGTGTTTTTAGGACTTATAAGTCCCTGCCTGAAGAACTGAGGCTCGTCTGATCACAGTGTCCTTGAGAGAGCTTTAGGGGGTCTCAAAGATGGCCGCTTTGTACAAGTTCTGCAGAAATGGACCCTGTACAGAGGAAAGAGTGCTTTTGTTGACTTGTCGGTGCCATCTTTTTAGATGTAGAGTCCGTACAGGAAAGAGATGTTATCAGCATGTCAGCACTGTGGAAGTTTCAGTAACTTTTCATACCTTATCAGATCGCAACAACTTCAGGCACAAGAGACAAATCAATAGAAAATCAGCTTTATTAGTCCTGTTACTTGTTTAAGTTTACAGTATTACTACCAAGTATTTTTAAAGCAGTATCCAGCACTGGGGGAAGTGCTGATTCTGAGCAAATCCTTTGGGCATCTTTCTAGTCAGAGCAGTGCAACCTTTCCTCTTCTAATGTCTTAGGAAGAGCTTGAAAAGAAGAGACTTGTTTGCTACTGATTAAAATCAATAGCTAATTTTATTCCTGACTAATCTGCTCCTTTATCTGATGTTGCTCATTCCTTAACTTACAGGGATAGAGGTACACATTTCAAAACCGTAATATTGTAGCATAATATTTTAGTTAACATTTAAAAAAAGAGGGGGGGACGAATTAGTTCTGCTCAGTTATTTTCTTTCAAGATAGCTGCGGAATTCAAGGCTTGACTTGACAGGACCATAAGTCAAGGCTCTGCTTTCACCAGAAGCATAGACCGTCTGTATCTCAGGTATTTCCTGACCTATACTTTTCTGTATTTTTCTGAGTCTGACCACTGAGTCAGCTATCTGTCTAGATAGCACATTTTATCTAAGTACCTCTAACACATTTGGAACAGTGTCATAGTAGTCTTGAGATATAGATCTTACACCGGCTTGAGTTAAGTGGTGTGATTGGCAGTGTAAAATATCAGTAAGACCGTAACAAAACACCCTGTAGCTGTCAGACCTCATCGTCGCCTTTAGAGATTAAACTGTACTTCATTGACGGTCAGGACTGAAGGACAATTTGAAACATGTTTATTTTAACATGAGGAATGGCTAGTTTAAGTAAAGGAGATGATTAAAAAGTAAGGGTAATCTCTGTGGTATCATCTAACAGTAACTTTGTCTTGATTCCTTTAGACATGCATATGTTAATACACACAGTTATACTGTGGCTAGAAGAGGCATGATTTTGGCACTGACAAATGTACAAAACATTTTAAAATCAAACTTAAGGAAAACTTGCAAATTTAGTACTTGATAAGTAGCAGCAGATGCTGCTTTGCATTAGATTAATATTAATTGTTGTACACATTGTTAGATAAAACATTGGTAATGCAAGTGTACAAAAGTGTACAGGCTTCGTATAGCAGAAAATGTAATTACAGTTTTACTTGTTCTGTTTAATCTTATACTATGTACTTGTATTTTTGACTTGAGAGAAAAAAGTAGGTGGTGGTTTTGATGTGTTAATAATTAGTTTCTGGCCTGGATAATTTATTATTCAAAAACTTTAAGGAATGGAGAGATATTTATTTGTCAAATTGAAGTATTTTCTCCAGAGAGATACATTTTATTTAGAACACCTGGCACTTTGCAGTGAGTTAATGAACATCTTGTTACATTTACCTTTGGGAATTGTCTAGTCTACGTCTTGTTTGCTGTTGTCTAGTAGACTTGCAATTTCTGTGTTTATGTTTCAGTTGTATATGTTATGATGCTTTAGAGAGTTTGCATTTTAGAGGAAGAAAACTTGTTCATGAAACATATGAGATCTTCACTAGCAGTTTCTTTGCGTTCTACTTAGAAGGGAAGTATGGTTCACATTTACGTATTCCTCTAGAATGTGGATTGTAGGGAATCTAACATACTTGTTAGTAAAACTTTAAAAAGTCAGGTTTTCTGCTCTTAGTGTTGGACTGTTTCTTATCTCTGATGATGAGAGGTTAATTTTGATCAGCTATGAGACAAAAACAAACTTCAGGTTGTAGTCACAGATTAAGAAGAGTGGATTCTCGGTAGTGGCTCCAGTACTGAATATAATGAGTTTCTGAAGGGGAGCAGTTGCATTCCTGATACGTGTGCATCTTGACTGCTAACTGTAGCAAGCACATTGAGGTGGGCCTAGAAATATGAGAGTGTTGGCATAACTGTTTAACAGGTATTTTCTCTGTGATTGATTCTCGTGTGCTATGAAGGAATTATTTAGCTGCTTTGTAACAAATTTCTTTACTGCTGTAGTCATGAGAAGTGATTTTAAGCTTTATGAATCTGATCTGCTGTAGTAGTCTTTGCTAACAGACTTTTGGCTGTTTGCTTTTCACAATTTCTTTTCCATCTTTAGTTTCAGTTTCACCCCTCCTCTTTTGTGCTTCTGTTCAGGGTGAGAGTGCCACTTGCATATTATTTTATAATAAATTGTGTTGTATTCAACAAGAGGGTTTTCTAGTGAAAGCTAGCTGAAATTGGAAATGCTTTTTTTTCTTTCCAGTTGGCCCTTCTTCTAACTGTAAACACCCTGTTGTGATACCTCATTAAACCCACCCTACTGTAGCAACTTACAAAGTGGTTTTATGTTATGTTTTCCAGAAACTAATTTTTTTTCAAATATGCTACAACATTGCACATACGGTTTTATGGATAATTTTAATACAAGTGATAGAGGTGACTCACTGAAGAATCAATGCGATTTAAGAACTTATAAAGAAATTTGCTGATAGAATATAGATACATCATCTATATTTGTGATTTAAGGGGTAATACTGAGCTGCATTGCATTAACAGAAAAAACAGTTAGAACTGCCATAGTCTTTCTAAATTGTCGCTTTGTACTAGATCATAGCAAGTGGAAGAGATTTCCTTTCTCAAGATGATATAAAAGCTGGAATTTCTTTTTGTGGGAGCTTTTAAATAAATGGAGACTGGCTTGACTCCAAAGAAATGTTTAGCTCATCGAGAAGTTTCCACAGGAATTTAAATCAAGTATTTCATGGTTATGAAGCTGATAGAAACATTTAAAAAGTTAATAAAGAAGAAACATTCAAAAATGTTTTTCCTAATTCGTAATTTTATGTCTTGAGATGAGGTGTGTGCATATATATGTGCCTTTGGCATCACAAGTATTTGTTTCAAAACATGTCATAAAATTAGAAAGCTTGTAGAAAGCTCCTAGGATAAAGACCACCACATGTCTTATAGGCTGATTGTATCCCTGAGAATGTGGGTTGTGTAAAATGATGATGAGCAATGTTTGAGGAAAAACATCTATAAGCACACTTGCAATCATCATCCTTAGGATAGAGGAATGGGCAAGGGGTGTAAAAAGGAACTTGGTTTACTAGAAGTTGTAACCTTTTCTTTCTGTAACCTGTGCTGTAACACACGCGCCCCCACCCACGCCATCCCCCCCGGGGATTTAGCTGCCTGTGGCCCAAGGGTCCAGAGCTCTGGATTATGGATTATGCCCATCTGCTTGATCTTGGCTCACTCTGTTGAGAAACAGCTGTGAGGAAGTCTGCAGAAAAATAATAAAATAATATTACAAGTAGGATTGTTGAGACAGGATCATTAGTAGACTCAGGGATTCCAGAGGAAGATACCAGTGTGGAAGATAGAAAATCCTAAACTGGAAAAACCGGGAATCAAGTTGGGGCAGGAGTTGTTGGGCTGCCGGGTCAAGTTGTCAGTGCTGATGAAGCTGGTGGAAGATGGTGGCTCAGCAATATTCAAGGACCTGTCTCAGGGAGCCACAAAGGCTCCCCTCCCAGCTCTCTGCCTGGCTAGCAAGGACTTTTCAGGTACTTTATCAGGGGTGATGAACATATCAATGCTTACCCAGTATCACATCCTTATCGTAAGTGTGTTAACCATTAATTGTTTTACATTTTTAAGTTTCTGCATCTTGCCTACAGCTTTGCTCTGCCCCCAGCTAAGTATGCCAGAACATAGTGACTCAAAAAAGGGGTGGTGAAAGAATAATTGAACAGAAATTTCAATATTAATTGCAAAGTTTTGGTTTTGGCCCCCCCAAGAATAAATAATTAAAATCCAATGAGTTAAGGGCTGCATCATGTATCTACCTCTAGCACTTAAGGTTTATTTTGAAGGCGTAACAAGGGTGCTGCATTAGGCTTGTTGTCGGAGAGATCTCCTTCAACGAGTGGTATTTTAAACTCGGGCTGGTTCCAGTGTTACTGGTGCTTGAACAAATCGTGGAGTGGGACTTCCTCAATGCAACAAAGCATCAGCTGTCAAGCTAGTAACACTTCTTTCTCTTGTCAAGTCACCTTATGCCTGTAACTGTCTTCTGTGGTGTGACCAAAATGTGCTCACTATATCTATCCTTTTTAGTAAATCGGAGCCTGTTGACATGGAATGCCTGCGTTCCATGCAGCCTGGATGAAAATCTCTTAGCTCTGGCTTCTGGCTGTTTTAATGGTACTAAATGGCTTCTTGATTTACTTTGAGTTTGTACAGGGATGGCTTCTAGTCAGTTATCTACTTAATCTCTACTGTTATTCCAAGGCAATTCTGCCATCCTTTCTGAAGTGTTTTAAGTATTCTTCAGAAGGGTTACCATTCAATGTTCAATCTTAGCTATCCACGTCAATACCACTGTTTCCTAGAGAAATACTTTGATGCATTGTCACAGCATGCCTGCTATGTTGTTGTCATCTTCCTTATGCATCCCAAACACAAAGTACTGGGTGAGAAGATTCTTTGGGTTGGCTCAGTATAGCCATTCTTAACTAATGAGGTACACTAAAGATAAGCAAAATATGATGGTCACTGATGGTGGACACCATAGCTCTTTGGAAGGAGATGCAGCTTTCATACCAACATTGGTGGGAATAGGATTTTGATCTTTCTTTGATCTTCCCCAGACACTGGAAGGATGTTATCAGGCAGCATAAATGAAGCTCCTAAATCATGCCTAGGTCATGAGTTGAAATTGATGAGGCTTGTTGGAAATGCAGAATTGCAACTTTTTTTTTTTTTTTTCCCTCCCATTCCCCATTTCTTTAGTTCCTACACTTTTCTACAGTAAGAAAATACTTGGTTTTGTTATCATGTTTTCTTATTTTTATCCCACACAACATGGACTTAAGAAATTTCAATTTACTCAGATCCTGATTGTGCATTTATCTCTGTATAAGATACCCAGGCATCCACAGAAATCATTGGCACTTTCAGAGGGGTTCAAAATTGCCAGTGTGTACGTGCAGTACATTGCAGGGCTAGAACTTGACTTTGAAAGGAATGTATTAGAGTTTAATAAAAGTTAAAAATGAAGGTAAGAATGATTTAGGCTTTTTCTTGAGTGATGAGTGACTTGTGATTAGTTATACACTTCTTTTTAAAGAGACTGTTGAAGTAGTATTACCACCTATTAAAATGAATGTGCCAGCTTTAAATTCATAATCAATTATCCTTTTACTTTTTATAGTTGTCTTCTCTGAGGAGGAGAGAGAGCAGCTGAGAAAGTTCACAAATAAATCTTACCTTCTGGATAAAAGAAGCCGTCATCATGTATATCTTGGTTTAATTGATATCCTTCTGGCGTATTGCTATGAAATCTGTGTCAATGAAGGAGAAAAGAATGTAAGTTCAAAAAATTAAAACCCCAAACTTTAGTATGTTTTAGGAACCTAGTGCTGGACCCTCTACTGTCATTTAGGAAACTTGCCTTTGAAGTGAACTTGCTTCCAAGCATTAAAAATATGTAATTGAGTAAGTTAAAATGAAAGACTTCGTATCTCTAGATTGAGCTGTTGGGATGCATGTGGGGATTAAGATGATTTCTAAATACTTCTTTTCTTCTGGAGCAGCATTGTAGCTGTAGGAGAGAAGTGGAGTTGCAGGAAACTCCAGACAATTCTGTTTGTTTCTGATTTGTTTTGCATTGTGATGTGTCTTGATTTATGTAAATGCAGATTTCGCAAAATAATTGTTCTCTTATATTGATGCTTCTTCCTTCTGTTTTTTGGACAGTTCCATAATAGGTGTGTTTGTAGTAACACCACTACTGATTTGGTTTCTGAAAAAGCATGGGAAATCATTAAATATGTAGGACTGAAAATGTGTGTTTAGTATTTTGTATAGGCTACCATTATATGCCTTTAACTAAACTGATTTTTTTTTTAGGGGTTTTTGTGGTTTTGGGGTTTGGGGTTTTTTTTAAAGCTTATGCACTGAATATGGAAGGTGTTTCCTGAGGTATTCTGCAAACTAGAGTGAGGCATTTAAAATTTTTTAAATTGACACACATTTAAAAAAATCCTAATGCAGAGTTTTCTTTTTCTAGTATTCAAACACTGGAGGGAAGTAGGAAGGCATGTTTCCATTTTCAGGATTCTGGTGTTTGCCCATCTCTTACACAAGCAGCAGCCAGCTTTATTTTGTGTTCTGTATCCTAGGCTTTTTACAGGATATAAAGAATTGAGAAAATAGCAGAAGTTTAGAATGGAATTCATGCTGTTCTGTGGATAGCTTGCCTTTTTGAAAGGGACTTGCTTCCCAGATAACTTTCTGCCTAGCATCTCCTCTGCTGATACTAACCAATGAGATGTTTTCTCAATGCTTTTAATCAAAATATTGGAGCATGTAATCAAAACCATTCTGTCTTAATCAGACTGAATTGCAGGGCGTGGATTTTAGAATGGCAGGCAGAAATGTCCAGACCTGCTTATTCAACAGAATAATATAGGTTGGTTGTTGTATTGTGTGCTAGTGTTGCATAAAATTGCAAATATGAGAGAAACACAACTGTACAGTTATACCACATGGTTATTGCAAAGATCAATAAATATGTGGAGAAAAACATTGGGGTGTATTTCTTCTTTTTTTTTTTTTTTTTTTTTTTTTTTTT
>JAVJGG010000037.1:19930502-19989962 GCA_035590195.1 Aviceda cuculoides | reverse complement strand
AGGATCAAAACCGAAATTTGACAGGATTTTTGGATTCAGTCCTTCAAACGTTTCTAGTAGTGGCAAATGTTATATATAAACTTGTTCAATGACAACTGGTTTTCTAGATCTGTTATTTTTAATTTGTTTCCAATTGAATGTTCCGCAGTAGCAAGTCACAAAGGAGTGCAGTTAAAATGCAGTGATTGCCTTAACGCTCAAATTTTTTTCAGATCCATATCCTAACATAGGGAAGGAGTTTTCTGCATGTGCTTATCCTATAATATAGCAGTTCTTGGCGCAGCCTGTGCCAACAGTATATTTCACACCCAGAAAATTCAGTCTCCTGGCACCAAGCTGTTAATAACTATATCTGTTATATAAACCATGTAGAGGCGGGTGTTTTCATCAATCTGTAAACAAAATTGCCTCAGCTATGGTTTGTTTGAACTGACTGCCATTTTGCTGTGCATGACATGTGCACACCTTAGACTCTAAATATTAAATAACAAAACATAAATGATTTAAATGCTTACCAGCGATCCATTAAAATGAAAAATGAGTTGAGGTAGTCATATAATGCAAAAAGTGCTGGTTGTCAGCAAAGTGTTTTTATTAATTTTAATAAATTGAGAGTTCAAGATGAAATAGGTATTTTTATTTGAATTCATAAATGGAATATTTTGTCTTGAAAAGTGAAAGCTGGAAAGGAAATCACTGTCTTAGGAAAGTCTTTAATAACTCATTAATGCCTCTGGCCTGAGTAAATTAGAGGTCTTCCTCACTAGTAAAGGAGGACAATGAACTGCCTTCCCTATGCAGATATATTTATCCCTGTCTTGAATATCTATAATTTTCATGAAAGGCAGAATCATGTATCATTTTTAAAGATCTTACATGTACACATGTATTTTGTTAATATCAGGTGGTTTTAATTTTTCTTTATTCTTGAAAGGCTTTTTATAGCTTCCCCTTAATTAATAATGTGGGACAGATGTAATTTATTGCTTTAATCTAAAGAATGGCAAAGTCTTGAGTTAGATGTTTTATTCTAATGTTCTCTACATTCTTTTTTTTTTTTTAATTCAAAACCACCAAAAGGTGTAGGACTTCTGTTATCCTGCCATGCAACCTAAGTGTGCAGTGTTTTGTTTCTATTTAATGTGTTGATTTCCATGTCTATTAAAATACAGGTTTTTAGATGCACGATATATAAAGTGTGCTTTTTTCTATTCTGCTGTGACTTCTTTTTCCTTAAAGAAAAAACAAATGAAAACCTAATTCTTTATATCAAAAAGCACACAGACTAATTCAGATTTTTCACTGATATACACAGAGTTTTGCTAGCATTCATGACGTCCTGGTATCTTTTGGAAGAAGAGTGCTATGCTATCCCTTACATAGACATTTTGGATTAGTGACACGTGCATTCAATGATACAGTCATGATACTGCAACTAGGTAAGTTTTTCAGGGGTTGGCAAGTGATGCTGATATAGCCACGTTGTTTGTATGTCTGTTTTTTGTTTTTTTTTTTTTTTTAATAAATTTTGAATCCTTTGACCAGTTTCACCCAAACTTGATAGATATCAACATTTCTGGATACCTTGCGGCTTTGTGAAAATGGGGCTGGGGAGAGAACAGAACAAAATTAGTGTCCTTACCAGGAAAAAGCCCCTGAAGCAACTCATTTATTAGCCAGAGGGTAATACATGCAGTTGTGGTGTAAATTCAGCTGTGTTTTTATGCCAGAATATCTGCACAGAAGAAATGTTATGAATGTCTCATCCTTAGAAAAGTCTTTGATCAGATCTTATATCTTGGCAAATCAGGATAGTCCAACCGTGATTCGTAAAGCTTTAGGGAAAAGGTCTTTAAAGTATTTTTCTTTATACTGTATTTGTCTGTAAAGAGATCTTGTTTTTCCTGTTGGAAAAGGACATTTTAATGAAGATTTTCTTCCTGTAGGTCAGATACTGTAATTTTTTTTGGACCCTCTTCTAAAGGTGTCTAAGTTTTTATTTCAAAGCAGGGTCACAAGTATAGCAGCAGTCTTGTTGTTCTTTGTGTTCTTTAATTACCTGACTGAAGCCCTGTTAAAAAAGATTGGAAGGATTTCTGATAACTTCCATGATTTGTCTCTATCTAAAGGAAGTTTTTAAAGCATCATAATCTTCAGTTGTTCCAACTGCTCTGTTTGGTTAAATTCTGCTCATCATGGTTTTGCAGTTGCAAATCTGGGCAGCTTCCCTGTGTGATTTACTGTTTGGAAGAACTATTGTTTTAATTAACCATTCTCCGTGATGTTAGGATTTTGACAGAAAGGAAGCTTACCCTAATGTTGAATTCCTGCTTTCCTTGCCAGTTTGTTTTTCTAGAATTAGATCTTCTGGGGTTTTGTTTTGTTTGTTTGTTTTTTAAACTGAGCCAGTCCATTAACTATTTTCTTTTTTTCCTGTTCAAAATAACTATATTTGACATCTAACTATCTTAATTCCTAAGCTGTTCTGTTGTGTGTGCCAGTTTAGTATTGCCGTACAGAATCACATATTTGAGGGCAAGGGGTAGTTCTGTGATTCATATTCAGTGTTACAGTTCTTTGTAGGATTGAGGCAAAGTAGTTGAGATAACTCTATGGCAAGTTCAGTGGTAGTCTGGGAAGAACAGAAATCCTGAATTTGTATCAGCATCAAAACTTGTTTTGAATCATTGCTCATTTAGTAACTCCTGTGTAACTTTTCTCTCTTAGGAACAGAGGCCAAAATCTCTGACTTACGTATGTTATCTTAGTTCTCTGCTTGTTATTAGGAAAATAAGACAGTTCTAAATAACAGCCAAGTAGAGCTGTTCATAAAAAACAAGCAGTGAATGCCATGAAAGCTATTATGTTGAAAAATAAATAATATTTTTTAAAAACCCAACATTTAAAGCTGAAGAATAAAAAAACTGACTACACATATGTAGCTTTGTTTTGTTTCACATTCAGGAGTGGAGCTGTCATCATCTTAATGACTGCAAATTATACTTTCAGCAGCAGCATTCTTATATATTCCCTGTTTGTCCCAGACAGCTTTCATGTAATAGTACAAACCTATGGTTATTTCAGCTTCAGTTGTGCGGTTGTACACAACCATGTTTGTATCTTGGGTTGTTAAAGTTACTTGCAACTTTTCTGTTTATTGTGAGTTACTATTTTAAAAAAAGCATTCAGTGTTAGATTTTTTTTTTTTTTTTTCCTGGACAGAAGAATCACTGAGAAGCAGCACTTTGGTGGTTTATTTTCAGTGCTTGTGCATTGTAGGATTAAAAAAAACCAAACCAAAAATGGCAATATTAATCTTTGTTACTGCCAAAAACTATTGATGATGCAAAATACCATTTACATTATAACAGTCGGGTGGTGAAGTTTTAAGGGAAGATATACACTGTCCCTCTTGACTTATCTCCACTAGCTTATGCAGCTGTTCATAAGGGTGAAAATAAAATTTCGATAACAAAACTGAAATCATACAGCACTGCCAGCCTTTTAGACTATTTTCTTAAGAGAATAGCACGCGAGAGGTAAGCTATTTGCTTTTCTCTTGATGTTATGATGGAAAATGGTATTGGAGTGAACATTCGATGATCCAACAAAACATTTTCAGTAGTTTGGTGAGGGAGGTGGCATCTACGCTTACTGTGTGTCAGGTTTCCTACTCCATCCTCCTATGTTGGACATGTGGCTGCTGTTGCCTCCTTACCCTCTGCTTTTAAAACATGGTGGCCCCAGTAGTGCTCATCATCATTGTCTCCTTGTGTCGCCCATGATGGTCTTGCTCCAGCAGCAAAGTCCCTGTCTTCCTGGGGGAGTATGCCAACTCATTCTCTACTGGGACAAAAGACAGGCTAGCCTTGCTTTTTCTGACCTCAGTGATTTACATAAAAATTACTGCCATAAGCTTTAAGAGCAATTCGGCTTTATTTAGTCGATGGTTAGAATGGTTTAGAAGCAGTAGAAGTTAAGAAACGCAGCAGGTCTGGCTTGGTTCTGTGCCTGTCTGTGCTGTGCTGGTTGCCTGGGAAACGGTGCAGGATGGGCCCACCGGCTGCCTCCGCAGAGCTGGCCGTGGATCTTCCAGAAGCTGAAAAGGCATGTGCAAGCCTCAGGAAAAAAGAATGTGTGTCCACTTCAACTGGAGTTGTCAACAGTGGAGAAGAGGACACTACCTTGAGTGTGAGCCGTGATAATCTCCAGGTGCTGCCTGGGAAGCAGACACGAATACCTTACTCCCTTCATGCGGGCATAAATCTTGGGAGGGGCATCGGAAAGTTAGCGGTGTAATGATAAAGGTCATGGTGATTAATGTTAACTTCTGAAACTTCTGGGGTTTGTGCATCAAATTAGTACTTACTATTACAGTGTGTGTATAGTGTGAGAAACGCTAAGTATTTTAAGTAGCCAACTACCAAAGAATTGGGGAAGATACAAAATGGATGTATTATCTGTCTATAATCACAAGGGGCGGAGGGGGAAGCGTGTCTATGTATTCCTAAAAGAAATAGATTTGTAGATAATGCTTGTACTGCCAAGGCACATTTGTTCAGTCAAAACTTCCTCCTTCAAACTTCAGTGGAAGTTGAGTCATGCTTTTGAGGAATTTCTGTTTTTACAAAATACTTAGCAACCTATGCAATGTGCAGAGCGTAGTAGTTATAGCATTAAATACTCTGTTACCCTCATTGTTGACTGGAAATGATGCCTCACCAGTTTGGCACTGTATTGCAATGTATGCGTGATGAACATAGGTAAAAATGACTGTCAAGTAACAGATAATGAATTCAAATAAATAGTACCACAGAACTGTTTCTTTTCATGTACATGCAAGAGGACTGGTGTTCAACTTAAGAATCAGTTTGAGTTGGCCTCATCCTGACTTGGGAGTTTCTTTCAGGATGCTGGTAACAGAAGCTGGGACATAGTATAATACAATGTTTCGATAATAGTAATAATAAGCACAATAAAACTAATTTATTTAAAAATAGTAAAGAATTCTGATGGGACTGAATTGTTACACCTCAAGTTATGTGACTTGACTTTGAAAATATTAGTGCTATGATGGTGGATCACTTCCAAGGTACAGGATACTGTATTTTTAAGCTATTAAGGATCCTTGCGTGTGGTTGAAACGCTTCTTATTTTGAATTAAGTTTTCCTGCCAAAGTGTTAATTCTAAGACAAATGCATTAAGCTGATTAACATTGAGGTCCTCAGCAGATTTTTTCATATGCTGTTTTGGTGATCTATAATACTTAAAATACCTCAGCAAAACCGTTCAAAATTCAGCATAGTTATCTAGGATATCTACTGTATTTATCTGTTCTTTGGATCGGATTAAAAAAAGTTTATGAAATGCAGTGGTACATCCAGCTACAGTGCTATTTCCAACAAAATGTATATACTGCATTTGATAGTTGACTAACAGAAGTTTATCAGGTGTGGGGTTTATGTAAATATATGGAGCCCTTTTTGTTTTCAGTAGGTCTGTAATATAAGTGGTGTGGGCTGTTTCTGTCAGTATTTACTGACACTGTGTTACCATTGCATAATACTGACTTGGAAGTTACCATCGATGAGCTAATAATGAAGAGGAAACTCATTTGTGCTCTTTTCTGCAACATAAAATATGCTTTGCTTCTTTCCATACGGAGGTTAACACTAATAGTTTAAGGATTCTATAATTAGCTATTAAAAACAGATAGTACTGTTGCCTAGCTGGGTAAGTTATTATCAGGACATTTTCATTTAAAAGGCCGTAAGAGTTCTTTTCTTGTTTTTAAGAGTGCTGTTCTTCACTCTTTTTAATGAGACAGCAAAGCTCAGTTTATCTTTAGATGAATGCTCCTCCTTCTTGAAAATGTGGAAAAACATACAGAAGTCTGCAGGAAAAATGACTTAATGTAAAATAGGGTGATGGGGCTATTAATTTCCTTTGCTTCCAAATACTCAGTATGAAAGCTGGTAGAATTTCCTGATGCTGTGAAATCAGTAGGTTATTGTATTAAATGGCAAATACAGAGCTAAGGTCAAATTGTATCCTTTTTTGAACTAATCTGTGGAAAGAGGACTGGATTTCTGAAACTGTAGAATTCAAGTTGGGGGCTGTCATCTGCCAGCTGTCATAGCACTGAACTCCAGAAGAATCCAGTGATCTGCAGACATCTGCTCTGACTTCTATGATTTTTGCCTTGTCTGCTCAGCCTCTTTGCTGCTTTTCCTCTGAAGTTAAAGCTCATCCTCTCCCCAACAGCAGTGTAATGATTTCTGATGGTAGGAAAAGAAAACCACCTTTGTCTCAGAAAAACAATGGGTTAATACTTAGATTTGGTATCCCATCTTGCAATATATCCCAATTTCAAGTTGGTTGTTGTCCTCCTTTATCTCTAACACAGCTCTTCATGTCAAAAAATAGAGGGTAGTAGAGTCTGTCTTAAGTCATACACTTTCAAGTTCTGAATTTTAAATTTTAATAGCTTAGAAGATCAAGTATTTTTTTATTCTGTTACAGAACTTGGAATCTTTTTCTTTGTACTTTTAAATATAATGGGTTTTGGTTTTAAATAATCAGGAAATAGTATCTGTACACAAAAAGCAGCGTGTTTATTGATCAGTATAACGCAGGGCTTTAACTTTACACAGAAGATAAGCAAAAACTGACTTAAAAATAAGCCATTCATATTTTCCTGAGATTATCAAAGTTTCTTGTGCCTGCTCTTGAACATTTATTGCTGTTTTTCTAAATAGACAGTTTTTCTTCTTCACCCTTGATCTTAAATGTGCTTGCCTCTTTAAGCTATGTGAAGAAAATGAAATCTGTTATCCTTGGCATGTCTTCATCTTCTATTCCATGGTTTTCTTAACTCCAGTATACAGTGAACTTAAAAAAATGACAATCATAGGGCTACAAAAGAAGTAAGACTTTTAAAACTAGCCCATTTTAGGTTTGTTTTGATAGACAATCTTTCGGTGAGTTGGACTGACATAGCTGCCAAAAAAGCCCTTAGCCTGTTCATCTTTTGGCTTCATCAGTTCTCTGATCCAGTTCACTGTATGGTTTCACAAATACTTGCACTGGCACATCACAAAGAGCTGTGGAAAAGGAGGCGGCAAAGGAGTGCAACAAAGAGTACCTAAGGCAGTGTAAGTGGTAATACTACTGAATACGTAACCACAGCCTGGAAGTTAAGACCAGATGTCTACTGAAGACTGAAGCAGATATCCAAAGGCAGAATGTACAGTCTGGAATTTCACAGAAATCAGCCAAGAATCATCTGTATGTTATGGAATATCCTACATTAAGGCTTAAATAGTGTTTGCTCTTCAGCTCCTATTTTATATTGCTGTGGTAAGGAGTTAAATGCAGTTTTGTGCAAGGACTTCTTGTTTATAGGGTGCATGTATAAGATGCGTATTCTGAAAGCTGAAGTTTGGTAGTTTGCCGTGCTCCATGTTTTTGCTTGTATGTAGGGTTGCCTATTTTATTAAATCTGACTAGATTTGCAACCCTTCTGATTAGAGGACCACTAAGCTGTTATAATCTTTAATTTATGAAGAAAGACTACTTTATATTGAGAATTAGTGTTATAGTCACTAATTTACATTGTTACTTGGCAGATGAGTTACAGTAGTGGATATTGTAAGTGGTGTGGGCTGGCAGCTTGGCAGCTAGAACCTTAAAAAATTAGCAAAATTTTAATTCCACATATAATTTCTTTTTTAAAAGAGCACACTTCTTTTTAGTTAAAATAGTTAAGTTTGACAAGCTTGGCTTAACAAGTATTGACAGTGATATAGTCTAAAAGTTCATCATTTATACTTGGGATTTTATGTTTTCTTTACTGACTTTTCTTCGGTTAGTCTTTTCCAAACCAGTGGGGTTTTTCAGTTCTGTTTGCCATGGCTTTTTACTTTCCACAGCCTTTCTCCTTATTGCCATCTTCCACATCCTTTAACTTTCATTCTCTGTCTATATTTTTTCAGCATGAAATTACTTAAAAACAAACAAATAAATTTTGTGCTTGAACAGCAGGGGGAGTTCTGATCCTTTTTTTTTTTTTTTTTTTTTTTTTTTTAATCTGTAAAATGTAATTTCATCCATGTTCAGGTTTCATAGCCTAGGAGGAGCCAACCTCTTGGGAGAGGGTTATTAGATTCCATTTGCAGTAGTGGCTGTTTTCATTTGAATGTTGTGTTTTGTTGGGTTTTTTTTTTCCCCCCATTAAACAGTGAAAATAATGATTTTTTTTTTTTTTAGTGCTCCAGCACTTAACCCTTTGGCAACTTTCGTCAGAAAACCAAGGGAGGAGATTCCAGCTAATTGGAGGTTACATTAGTCAGTTCTTTTCTTCATAAACAATGTTTGCATATGAAGAAAACTAAACCGACTACAAAAAGATTTCTGGTTGTGGAATGAGAAAACATTCAAGTTTTTCATCTTTAACTCCATTCATCAACTGTATGTCAAATGGCACCTTCTTGAGCCTGAAGTCAGGTTTTCTTTCTGGGGTCTCAGTTTGCCAAATTATTCTGTAACTAACGGAAGTAGGAAAATTTCTGCTTTATTTAAGGCAATGGTTAGATGTTAGGTGATGGTATCGTTTACATTGGCTCACACAATTGCCGTGGATCCTGCGTGCTTAACCCTGCTGTGGGCTGTGTGTTTCCAACCTTACAATTTTCCAACACAGGTATTTGTGCAGGTATACAGGAAAATAGGTTTTACCTTTCTTCAGATAAATGATGGGGAATAACTTTTTGTTATTTGCGAGTTACTTTTCAGCTTGCCTTTTTTTTTTCTTTTTTTTTAATATGCTACACTGTATGACTGTGCTAAAGTCTGGGCTGGCACAGCTCAGGCAAGTGGAAAACCTGGGGGAGGGGGCTTCTTCAGCTGTAGAGAATTACACGCATGACCATGCCTTGAGGCTTTAGTCTTGCAGAGATTTCTACTGAATTCAGAGGCTCCACATCCACATGGATGTGGATACTAAAGGGCAGTCATATTACTGCCGTTCTGAGACTGTGAATCAACTTCACGTTACAAGATAGTTGTAGATAGCGTGGTTATTAAAGCCTCAAAGGTGAGAAAATGGTAATGATTATCTATTATGATTTCTAGTGAATTACAAAAATAAAAATCTGTTTCCAGGAAAAGCTGCAGTTTTGAAGTGTCTGCTGGACATTCACAAGATTTTTATGGAGAGTGACCCTGCTTACATCCTTAATGATCTCTTCATTACAGACTATTGCATCTGGATTCAAAAAATCAAGTAAGTTCTTCAGTTATTGATGTGGGAAACCTTTTTAGCGTACTTCATCTACGAACAAGTGTCAGTAAAATCAAAAGAAATGTTATCTCCTATAAATGGAAGTGTGATCAGTCTTTTTCATTTAGTTACCTTGGCTATTCAGTTATTCTTACTACATAAACAAAGACATTCAGTGCATTTTTTTTTTTGTAATGATGTCATTGGAGAAGGGATGGATAAATTGCATTTTAAATAAAAATGTGAATTTTCATTAATATATTAATGGTATTGGGGGAAAAAACCCAGCTTCTGGGGAATCTTCATTCTGTCGCAATCTTTCTCAGGAAGAAAAATGTTTATATAGCACTTAAATAACATTTGGAAAAAGGCTGGAAACAACTCCTAGTTCAGAATTGAATTTATAACTTCCAGTAGAATTGACAGTTTCCAAATCTGGTCAGATGCACATGCAAACCATTTACATCTCTATGAAACAGATGACTTATGGACTGTAGCAGTCGTACCAATTGATTATTAACACCAGAATAAGTGTCACAAATCTCTGTGCGCTCTGTACTCTTGCCCCTGTAGTCGCTTGCCAGCTCGCGCTCCCTGGCAATACGCTTTGGATTCCACTACACTTGAGAGGAAACAGCGACTCTGCCACTTCCAGACAAAGTTCCTACGCTTCAGCACTTCTGTGTCTCACCTGTGTTCTTTCAATGGAGTCAGCGTGGCTTTACTTATTTCCAGAGCCTTGGGAATTTTGCAACCAGACTGGTTAGAAGTTTCAGCATGCTTTAGTGGTTTAAAAACAAAAGTATTGGTGGAGAAACAGTGAGAAATGGATTAAATGAACAAAGCAAGCTGCATGTTCTAATCTTACTAAGCTTTATATTGTTCTTGTCAGGTTTATTCTATTTTTCACACAGCTTTTTTTTTTTCTCCCTCCCTTTTTATGTCTTCACAGCCTTCTTTGAAGGCCCACAAAAGCACACGTATTAGTTGCAAGTAATATTTCTCTGAAAAGGAAGGCATTACTAATATAAACACAAAAATTGCCATTGTCATATTTTTTAGTATAGCAACATATAGACTCATAAACCAGTGAAACTCATAAAAAGTCTTTGCATTCCAGTTCACAATTTAATGAGAGACTGTAGGAGGAAAAAAAAAGAAACTTCTTAAGTGCACAAGGCACAAGAAGCAGTGAGGGGATATAGAGGGAACCTGGTAATAATCATGCTCAGAAAGGGGAATGTGAAAGAGAATTGAGCCAGCTTGCATAGGCTGTATATTTAGGTGTGACCTTACCAGTACTTCTTAGATACTTGTTAGAGAATTAAAGGCCTTCAGTTCATAGCTGCTTATTACATGTTGTAGATACTGTTGAACCTTATTCTTTGTATGGTTTCAGTGACTATGTTCTTGTAGGTACAATGCACAAAATATTCTAAAACAACTACAAGTGTTTCCAAATATTTTGATTCATCAATCCTGGTTAGTTACAGGAACAACTGGTTCATTTAACATTGTCATTTTTGAGGAGGCCTTTGAGCCACACCTTAAATAGAAGTATGGGGAAATTCATGTTCAGGTTCACGTTGAGTTGAGAAAGTGCAGTAAATGAAGGAGCAGAAAGTTATTTCATGTATGTTTCACGAAGAAATGAGTCATAAGACAGTAATACCACTGCTGCCCATATCAATGAATATAATGTCTAGCAAGTCAGTCATAAAACCCAAGGCCTTCTTTAAATACAGCAGGGAAAAATGTATGGTACATATAAGTGACTGATATATTAACACATTTACTCCCAGACGCATACATTATGTACCAGTTAAGCAGACCTGACAGCTTCTGGAAAGAGGGCAATTAAGCTATCTTATTGTCATAATGACATGGCACAATAGTTGTCTGTCATTAGGAGAACAGGAGAAAGAGGAACTACAGAAACTGTTCCTATTTTTAGGGTCTGAATCAGGAAAGCATTTAAGCATATGCTTAAGTCATTCCTTTCAGTTTAGCAGCAAAGCATGTGCTTGAAGTTAAGCATGTGGGAAGTGAACAGGAACACTTTGTTTTTTCCCTTCTGTTGAAGGGAACAACGAAGTTCACTTGTCATTCAGAAAATACATTAACAGGTATAGAAATGGGTGGCAACTTGTCTGTTACGGACAAGGTTTCCCAGCTCCCCAGGGTAAGGCATCTGGAGAGGAGGGTGGTACATCTCCCATTCCAGAGGAGGAAGGTTATGACATCCCTCTGGTAATTGCCTTTGTGGTGAAAGAGTTTTGGGAGAGGAAGGAATTTATAGGTATTTTTGTGGTGGTCTTTCAGTGAAGTTATTTGCATGTCTGATCAGTCTGGATATTTTCTCTGTTTTGTTTCTTAGCTATTTGCTCCATGCAAGGTTCATTAACTTTCTTTGTGTCCATTTTCTGCTGTTTTTTCATAGCTGTAGTCCCAGGGTGCACTCAAAATCTGTGGAGGGTTTTTCTTTTCTTTCCTTCTTTCCCTGGTATGTAACCAGGTCCTAGTGGAGGCTGAGGCCTCTTTGTTTAAACAGTTAGAACAGACTGTAGGTTCTTTTTAGTGAAGGGCACTTTAAAAACAGCTGGAAGCAAGTCTTTTAGCTCACCTGTACTGGCAGAGAAAAGTCTGGGAGCTGTAGGTTTAGAAAAAAATTTGGCACAGGCAGAAGTGTAATGGATGTATCAAATGGTAGTAAGCATGCAGCCCCATTCCAGTTTAAGCCTCCACGAGAGAGAACGCCATTGGTAGGTACTAGCTTTTAAATATTCAATGTGGAAACAAAAACCTTATAGCCAGTAGTGTGTCAATAGATGATTACAGATTTGTTTCGAGATAATAGTTTGGCTGTGGCTAAATTAGATGAATAAGTGAATGTGTTGCTGGGCTGGCAAAACATGATTTGTTTTAAGCACAATGTATCTGGAATTGGAAATGATTAAGCTGCTGAATAAAACACGTGCAGGTGGCTAATAGTCAATTGGGTATGGTGAGTACAAGCTAGTTCTTTAATTCTAAGGATTTTTATTTTTTTCCCAGTAGATTCCTAGAAGTCTCAGACAATGCAAGATACTAGCAAGTGTAGCTAAAATTTCATCTTCCTGTTTGCAACTTAAAGCTAGTCTTACTTGCTTTCTGTGTTTCTAGTATTTCTCTTTGAGCTGCTTATGAAGTTATTAATAATTTAATCTATTGTATAAAGTGTATAATTTATCGTATAAAATCCTTTTAACTGTTCGTTAGGTTTTGAAGAAGGGGAGCGTGTTGCTCAGCAAAACGTAACAGAAAAGAGGGAAAAGTAAATGTTAACTTGGGAAACAAAAGCTAGACAAAGACCTATGGAGGCAGCTTGTAGTAAATCTCGGCAGGTGGTGTCAACATTTATGTTGAAAAGCCAGATGCAGCCAGATGGAAAATTGCATCTTTAACCCCTGAGGTCATAATGACATGTCATCACTTCATTTGATCCCCCTGCTAAGTGAGCTTATCATCCACCCTGCTGTCACTTCTGTTATTACTTTCATTTCCATAATAAAATTAAATTTAATTTGTCTGGTTTGCATGCTTTTTTTTCTTTAGGTCAGAGCTTTTACAAACCACTATAATACATATGGCAGCCTCTCCAAGGTGAAGTTATAACTGAATTTGTATTATAAGTATGAGCTTTTCTCCATCTTTCACTCCTTACTTTGAGCAGAAGGAGATGAGGGAGAGGAGAAGGAGCTTTGGGGAAACCAGTGGTGGTCTAATAGCTGCAGTGTGGGCTGCCATGACCAGGGGAATCTAGGTGTGGGTTTGTTGCAGCAGAGCTTTTTCCCTTCTGCCAGCGGGGAGTTAAGTGTCTGTGACCCCATAGGAGTTGTGTCCTTTATAGAAGTCAGACTAGTTTACCCACTGACTCTTGCTGTGCTGAGGTTCCTTCGTGTGTCCTGATGTCTTTCTCTAGTGTTTTGTAGTCCCCTTTGTCCCAGTCTCTATTCACATTGCTTTTTGTTGTCCACTGTTGTAGGTATGTGCCTTCTGGCAGCTTGGCCGCATGATGCCTGCTGGCCATAACATGAGCAGAGGTGGAGGGCTGAACAACTTCCCATGAGGCCTTGTCCAGGCAGGCAGTTAAGTGCATACTGTTCTGCATCCCTGCATGAGAGAACGATTGTCTGCCTAAACATGTACCACTTCAGTATCAGTAAATGTATATTTTCTGTGTTCCTGAGTTGGAGGTGAAGGTGTTAGTGTTCGTGGCAGTTTTCCACGGGTTAGTATACTCTACCGATGCACAGTTGTATAGTTGTATACTTCTCAAAATTTTATGGGTGAGGAATGCAGGAGAATAAGGTGTTTGATCCCATGTAATTTGTATTATATTTTTCATTATCACTATTTTTCTACTTTTTACTTTACCGTCTCACCTTTCATTCATGATCTGTTCTATTGCAAAAAAATTATAAAATCATTTTTTTGGGGTATTGTAGTAGCTTCAACTCACACTAAAGGAGATCTGTATGTTCGGAGAGATGAGCTGTTAAATTGCCTCAGTGTGTCCTGTGGAACTGCATCTGCAACTTGATTTGTTATACAGGTATATAGACTACTTCAATGTATGTGTGCTCTGTAGTCGCACCTTCGCATATATGTGCTCTGCAACCTAAGATAAATGTAATCTTGGTAATTTTGGTGACTGTAGGTGTAGCATGCCAGTTCAAGCATGGGCTATTTGCTTTAAAGTAAAAAACAGGATTCCTGATGGCATTTATACAGTCTCTGTAGAAGCTGCTATCTTTATTGGAACTAACTAAATTAAAGCTAAGTCAGATACTCCTAAGCATGTTACATTTGCTTCTCCTGGTTTGCAGGTGAGACATACCCTAAAAGATAGGCTAGCTTCATAGGTCTGTTTTCATTTCTTTGTTATAATCGAAACCTAGTCCTTGTTACAACATAATTACCTAGTCTGAAGCCAGCAGGGAGCTGCTGCTTTATGTGTAGGGTGTGAAGTTCTCTAAATAAATGTAGGATTAATTACATTCACAGCATGTCATTGAGGTGATGAGATTGACTGTGATTGTTCAGCCCCCTTTTACTTTTCCCCAGGTTTTCTAAATTACTGTTTTAATCAATATAGTGTGATGTGGGCCTGAAGTGTTAAGGCCTGATGTTGCAAAGGCATTAAGGAGCCCAGGTCTTTTAGAAAAAAAAAAATAAGATCTGTGAGACTTAGGCTTTTTACTGCCTGTGTCACACTGGGTTGTAGAGTGCACAAGGGAGTAAGGAACTCAACCTTCAGCATTGTAGTTTCAGTCCATTGCATTGGTTAAAGTTTGGTAGAGGAAAGATTTCTTTATGTTCTTTCTGACCTTTTTCATGGCTTTAACTGACTTTAAAAATTTATTTTACAAGTTATCATCTCTATATTTGCAGAAAAGACCAGGTTTGAATGTGTAACACTGCTTTTCAAAGCATACATTTGATAATCAGAGTAGTGCCGATAGTTTGATTCCTGTTGTGCCCATTTGAACACAGTGTACTACACTGAATCTTCAGAAGCCTCTCTTCGGTTCATATGAGTATTTGCATAGCTGTATAGGTCTGTTATTAATTTACATTAAGTTCTCTCCTCTATAGAGCATCTTATTTGTTCTTTGTATCTTGTTACACATACCAGCTCACCTATATGCTATACTGTGCTTGCATGTAGGGCAAAAAGCATTTGAAAACAGGTCATGTATTACAGCCTTCATGAAAGAATTACCTTAAGCTTTTGCTAGATTTGGGAAAATGTTTTGTAACATATAACATCTTTAAGCTCCTGTAGTCAAATGTTATGATCTTTAGATGAATGTAAATAGAATTTTAACATTTATTCCAATTGTATGTTAAAATCATTTGTGAAACTGATCATCTATCTGCAAACTTAGGAAATTTGACCCGGTTATTATTTGTTAAGATCTGGAAAACTTTGAAAAGTGTTTTGAAGTATGTAGAAACTATTTCGATTGTGCCATTTTTGCAGCTGTTTCTTCTTGGCTTTTTTGTTTTCTTTAGTGGTTTAGGGTTTTGTAAAGCTCAAAATACTTGAATAGAGGAAAAACAGGCTTTTAAAAATCTTTTGGTCTTTGCTTTTTTTTGCTGCTTGTAGGGTTGATATTCATGAAGTCCTATTCACTCTTTGTGGCATTGCCGTGTTCCTAGGAATGACTCAACTGTAACGTCTGAAACTCGGGACTGTACTGCTGAATGAGGGGTGAATAGAATAACTCTTGTTGACTGTGCACCTCTAGTATGAAAATATTGAGTTAAGACAGGATGATTCAGGAACAAAACTATCCTAGAAGGTTTTCAAATGGTGTACTACTAACATGTTAGTTTATTAAATTTTCGATCTGTAATAAGGGGAGGAGGGAATGTATTAACAGATAAGAAAAATTAATCAGTGCTTTAAAGCATTCTCAAATGTTAGAGGAATATGCTAATTTTCAGCTGTTAACCTCTTGGATTCAGCAGCCGTGATTCAGAAGAACACAGGCATAAGCAGTGATATATTCTGGATTAAAATCCTGCTTCTTGTCTCTGTGGGATTAAACTGATTCGTACAGCACATTTAAAGCGCTTCAAACAGTTAAAAACTTAGGAAGAATACACCTCATAATATTGTATTTTATGTGCATTACAGTTTCATGGTCAACTGTACTCTGCTTTGGCTGTACTTTAGGTTTTACTTTACCTTCATTGCTGCCCATGTTAACCTTAGCTTAGCGAAGGCTGTGGTAATTTCAGGTTTGATAAAAACTCCAGTATTCAAAGTAGGTGATGCAGAGAAAAGCCAAATTGCTTTCACGTTGCTTGCTGCTTTGAAAGCAGCCTTGCCATTAGCATATGCTTTTAGCGTATGTTCTGATGTGGCCAGTTATGTTGTTTATCAGATAGTGTAACAACCCCATTGCCGCCATTGCAAAATCCCTTATTTTGATCTATTTTGTAGTTAGAGGGTTATATTTTTCACTGTACTTCTTTAATGGTATTGTCATTTTGGATACACCGAAGCCACTTAATTCCCTGCCCTCCGCCCCCTGCAAAACAAAACAACTTGTTGGATTTTGGAGTTTGAAGGCTATTCTTTCCTTTGCTATTTCAGCTTAATAAGAGCCATACAGGTACAAGGGATAAACCAAAAAATCTTGGTGCTGCTTGTGATCACACTTTTTCCATGAACACAGTAAGAAAGCTGTGTTTTATCTGGTCACATAGGCTTCACCCTTATTGTCCTGTGATGACTTGCTCATGACTACAATCCCCAATTATTGTAATTCCTTCTTAGGAGGCTTTACAAGCTGGCATTACCACTGCTGGCAGCTAGTTCAGCATGCAGCACTACATTCGCTTACAGCTTTGAGTAATCATGCTGCATTAGGTTTGCTTTTCATTTACTTCTTTGGTGGCCTGTAGTGGTGTGTTAACTTTCAGATGTCCCAGCTGGTTTTTGAGCTTTTACCAATAATGAGAGCAGCCACTTCCAGTGGTCCCTTTGCAGGCTCTTTGAGATTCATTTTATACATATTTCAGTTTACATACCACCAACAGCAGGTGTTACTAATGGTTAGTGTTATAGGAAATACTGGAAAATGGAAAAGGAAAAAAAAAAACCCCAAAACCCAAACAACTGGGAAAACACAGGTAGGTTTTTGTTGCTTTATAAAGTTAAGACCATCCATCGTTTTCAGAGTTTTTGTCCAAGTACTGTCCAGTATCTTTAAAAAATCTGTAAGAAAATACAGTATATGTCTTTCTAGATAAAAATTTTTGGTGACATTAAATGTTATTTATTTAAAGGTAGAAAATGAATTGCACGCACCGACCCAGATTGGCAGTATCTGCTTATTTGAACAGCATGCATTTTAATACCATCAAGTATAAGATGGCACATTCACAATATAAGATTGTAGATTGTAGTTACGGATTGGAGAATATAAGCCATTTGAGGGTAGCAGCTCCAGAAAAATAGGTTGGGTCATGCTTGAGAACAGTTTAACCCTGAGCACCTATTTATCTCTGAGGAGGTAAGAGCATGAGTACAATCTTCAGCTGAAGAAGCAGAGTAGTGTCTTTTAGGAGAAAGAAGTGGCATGACCTTAGAATGCATCATTTGTGAGACTGTGCTAAAACACAGACTAATTCTAGTATCTATTCAAAAAGATGTTGAAAAATGGAGAGAATTAGGGGAAAAAGGATTCCATTAATGTACATGTCTGAACAACATATGTTACAGTGAGAGACTGAAGAAACTCAGTAGTTCGTTGGTAACAAAGTTAAAGGTTGATTTGGACTTGTCTGCAAGTATGATGGGATGGAGATTTCAGTTTTTAGCCATTGTGTAGTATAACAAAAAAGGATTAAAAATAAAATCCATCTAGTGGAACAGGAAACAGGAAAAATTCAGAGAGCAATAAGTTTTCACATTTTTCTAGTGAAGAGTAATTATGAGTTGGCTCATTCTCCCTAGGTTATTGGGTAATTCTGTACTGTCTTGTTTCCATCAAGATAGCGTAACTCAAAAAAATACCTTGTGGTTCAAGCACTAGCTTGGGTCCAAGTGCAGAAAGTATTTGAGATTCTGTGCAATTTATTATGCTACTAAAACAGCCTTTTCTAGTCTTACAAGAGGAAATGCTGTTTTCCTTAAAACTTAGATAAGGGTTTACCAATTTATCGAAGAGTACATTGACTGTTGGTGCCTGAATTTGGTAGAGAACCCAGATTTATTTATTTTCATCCCAAGTTATCTGCTTTTAATTCTTAGATCACAGTTCTTTGATTTAAAAATAGTAACTAATAATTTGCAAGCACATTATATGTCTCCTCTTTCACTGTTTTGATGCATGTTTTTAATACAGTTTCTTTTTGTTTACTGTCATCTTGAGCTGCCATGCCTCTCATTGAATATTGCATCTTATTTAAGGCCTGAGCTGTCACTTCAAGTGTCTGTAAAGCAGTAGGTGCACCTAGAGCCCTTTGTAAATAACAATACCCAAGTAATGTAATTTACTGACTTACGAGGCTTAAAGCAAAACAGTGTTTGCCTGAAGGCTGAAAAAGGTGAAAGACAGGTGGATGTAATAGCAGAAATTCCCCTTTATATATGTTTTAGCAAGCCCTGTAAAACATGGATTTTTAAACAAGGGATTTAATATCTCCTCCCAGCTGCTAGCTGCAGTTTCCTTTGATCTTTTTCCTCTCCTTTCCTCTGTTGTTTTTTTCTATTTATTCCATCACTTTTCTTTAGCTCATATTCCTTCAGGCTGTGTCTGAATGCACCTTGCTGTGGGTAGAGGAGGCAAAGAAGAAAGCCATTTTTTTCTCCCTCAGGCTACTGCTTTGATTTTCCAAAGTTGTTGGGAGGCAGTTTCTATCTGCCTACAGAAGGGTCAGGGATCTGTGTCATGTCTTTTCACTTAGCACATCTCAGCTGACTCTTCTTCTGTTTTGACTAGGGGAAGGATGAGCTTGTGTAGTTGTTGCCTTTCTAAGCCGGTGGAGTGTGCAGCTGTGATCAAAGTGGGAAGCCGATCTGCAGGCTGATGATGTCTTCCTGTTTTGTTTCCAACCTCATCGGTAACTAGCTTGGTCCCTTCCACCTACCCCTGCCCCTTGCAGCGATTGTGCCATAAATCTCAAGACGGAACAGAGGTAGAATGAGAGAGGAAAAAATGTCGGATGAGATGATAGTTTAGTCTGTGGCCTAATGCCCACTCCCCACTGTTCCCCGGGGATTCCTTCTTGCAAGAACTGGGCAATGTGGGCCAGCTACATGATACCGCGTGCATGGCCTGCAAGTTTCCCTGTCGCGGTCACAAAGCCAGATCTGCAGCCAGTTCAGTGGGGTGTGCTGGTATTATTATCATTATTAATTATTATTTTTCATAAGAGGCATGGTCATACTCTAGAGCATCTCATACTAAAGTGCCTTGCAAACACAACAGGGTGTGGGGGGGAGAGGATGGGAGCAGGCTATTCACCTTAGACCCTTGCAAAAATCTGCTTTCCTGACAGGAATTTGCAAGATGCTCAGATTTGGTATCTTTTTATGTATAGATTGTGTGAGTTGAAAATGGACTGTGAGTGAGTAGGCTACAGGTGGTGTTTTCCTTTCACATGTTAAGGGTGTCAGTCCGAAGCAATGGAGCAGTGTCAAAGTTAAAACTCCGATTGACCTAATTAGGACTTTTGTTTTTCGGTGGATAAATTCCATTGTAAAGTGCTAGGATCATGTTGAAGTCATGTACTTGTAATTGTGCCTTTAAGCCTGTCCATTGTCATTGTTATTATTTTTGTAATACGTAACTTTAGTAGCATTATCCTGACACTAAAATTCATATATTCTAGACTGCTTTGTGTGAGTACCTTTCATTCCCATGTTGTAATACAAATTGCATAATTTACAGTGTAGGAGTGCTATCTCCTAGATCACCAGCGGTGGTGGTGAAGACCAAGGTCGTCCAGGTAATGGCAGTTAAGAAATTTGAGGGAGACAGGGCTAATGTAGAACAATTGCCAGCATTCCATTTCTCTAATACAGCCAATACTTACTATCACATTATAAAATCTGTTCCTTTCTCTGCATCTGTTTTGTGGTGAGTTATCTATTCATCTTTCATTATTTGTATTTATCATATATAACTTGAAGCTGTGCCATTGTTAGATGTTTGGACTGGCTGCAAATTACTGAAGCTGTTTTGGCAACACTCAGCTGCTTCTAAGCTCAGTTACAGTATTGTTAAAACATATAAATACTGTTTAGTTCCTTTTTATAGTCCAATATTAATTCTAAGTCTGTTTTCTCTTATTAATATTTTCCTAGTATCATCTACGTAAGTAAGCTGTACTTGATTTCTTTTATAATCCGTGAAATGTTTGGTTTCAACTTACTAAAAAGACCAAGGAGTGAAAGTAAGATGTTATATTGGAAAGCTTCATCTATTTAAAATATTTATAAATGTGAAGTTCAGCTCATGCAGTATTTAGATTCATTATGAAAGAAGCACTGTGGAATTTCAGAACAAATACGGAGGGAGAGTCACTTGAAATATTCAGACTTACTAACATAAAAGAAGTCACTTAAATTGAAATGATGGTGCTACGTTTTATATTTGATTTATAGTTAACAAACTGTAATACTTTAAGCTATGTAGATAGCAGTTCATGTTTACAAGACTGCAAGCTGGATTGCAGTGTAAGTATATCATTCTCATAGTTTCAGAATTCATGTAATGCCCTTTGAAAGCCAGAATTTAAAGATGAAACCATTTTATGTACCTCTTAAACCCACTGGATTCTTCCACATCAGCCATCGTTTACGGTGCAGCACTGCTTTCTGTCGCCTGAAGATAAGTGGTGGGCTTCTCTTGTCAAAGTAGTCTCTTTATGCTGGATTTCTGCTCTTCTAATCCTGTCGGTTTAAAGTGGTGGCATCTTGCTTACAGGGAGATGTATTTTCCAGATCCCTTTTTTATAGTGTGGTTTTCCTATATTTAAGATAAAGATTTGGTGTGCCGTGAATGCTTTTCCAGTCTCCGATTTGTGTGATGTCTACAACGGAGGCAGAGACGGGGGGGGGGGGGGGGTATCTATAAACTTCCTACAAACCCAAGCGTTGTGCCCTAATCTCTTTGCCACATCCTTTGACACCTCCACCAGGCAGCATATGCAGTAACTGGTCTTAGCACTGGTCAGCTGGTTGGTATGTGCATGCACGGCCTCCTACCAAACCAACACACGATGGCTGTGTTCTGCCAGCCTTTTCTCATGAGGGTCATTATTTATGCCTCTGCTCATTTTCATGAAATAAGTAGGAATTTAAACATCTTTTTTAAACTCTAGTTGCTCTTAAACTTGATGGAAGTTGCCTGGTGTTTCCAAGAGTTGTTAGAAAGGAAATAATTAACAGTTAGTATAGACATGGACAGTATAACTGTGTAAACCTAAGTTATTTAGGCTAAAAATCAGAATTCATCCTCTTGAGAAATGGAAAGAATGAGTTCTTTCCTGCAATTGCATAAAATATCTTGAATAGACTGAGCACATTTTATTTTAGCAGCTGCCTTTTTGTAAAGAAGTGTAGAAATTAAGCACTTTTTAGTGCAAGTGCTGTGTTGTGGAGATGGTTTGGTTTTTTCCTATGAAGACTGGTTAATCTAGTACTAAATCATGTGACGAATGTTGCGTTATTTCTGTTGTGTTTACACTCATCTGTCTTTCTTTTGCTGCAGATAAAGTAGAAGATTAGTTAAAGTTTAGGTCAATTTTTACCCGAGTCCTGAAGAAAATGGTCCTGTTTCTCCTTCACTAACACACCAAATTCAGCTTTGTTTTTATATTATCTTCTGTACTCATTGATCAGAGCTAATGAGATTTTAATGGAATTATTTATTGGCTCTGCCTCTTACTATAGAAATGTATAATAAACTAAGCATGTGAAACTGTTGAATGGTGCCGGTTGTGTTTATCTCGCTGACTGTTAATTGTACTACCTATTCTGTGATTCTTCCAGATATCGTAAGCCAGGTAGGGTTATGATGAGCTAAGCAGCTAATAAAAGCTGTACAGTTAATTAGTAAACGTTGAAGATTCATCTTTCTGCTTAACAGATACAATAAGGAATTTTGTGGATAGAGGTGCCATTTTTTAAAAGAGATGTAAAATAGGTTTTAGACTCTCCTGTTCATTAGGAACCTATGCTATTTTCTGTGCGTGGTGCAAGTATAAAAGAATGTTATCTGTGTTCTCTGAATGGGGGCCTTTTGTTTTCATTAGAGGGTTGCCCTGTGGTTCAGGTGCTGTGTGTATTTTCTTTTCCACTTCATGTCTTAAACTTCATGGTAGTATTGTTATGCTTTGTAAGTTTTAGCCATGTTTCACTATAGAGAATAGTTGTGTTTCCAGAGCTGGATGAAATAAAATCTGTGCATAGTTTCCCCAAGCTTGTGGGGAATTGGGGTAAAAGCATGTATAAGGTACTTTGCAATAAAAACGGTGTAAAGTTAGGTTTGTTGTCATAGTTTGTAATACAACAGTGTGTACAGATAGGCAAAGTGGTTGTCACTGTATGTTAACATTTACCAAGACTATGGGCTTTCTGCTATGAATTTCTTTCAGAACTTTGTTCGCTGATTCTGAACTTGCTTTTTAAAAGTATTTCACTATGGTTGGAGGTCATTGACTCATGTATAACTTGGAGCACTCGTTAGAAATAACCTTGAAAGTGAAATAAAAAATGGTGAAATACGACATCTCATATAAAACGCATGCTAAAAAGTGTAATTGAGTCTTAGTCTCTTATCTCAAGGCTGATTCTGAGGCTCATGTTCTTTTGTAATCCATGACTTTTAAAAAGAATAGTATTGGCAAATGGATGGTGTGTTTAGTGTGATGAGTTCCTTATTACTGCAGCTAAATGTCCATTTGTAAGGATTCTTTTCCTGAACTGGAGGATTTTTTTGTTACCTAATCTCATTGTTTGACCATTTATGGTTTTTTTTGTGCATGTTGACTTTAGATGTTTCTACATTAATGAAGTCTGCTTTTGCATTCAGCACCATTATTGTTGTCACTTCCATGTTTTACCAGTCGGGGTTGATCAAACCTGACTCTTCCATGTCTTGAATATTTTATTAAAATTAAATTGTCTTTCAGTTCTGTATCATAAGAATTAAATCTCTTTTTTATTTTTTTTTTTCCTTCCTAGCTGTTTGAAATTGTTAAGCGTAGAGGGATGTTTGACTTTTGTTAGTTGCCTTTCTGAAGGAGGCATGCTACTGTTGGTCTAAAGCCCTGAAATTTAAGTTATGTTACAGTAATTCAAGAGTATGTGTCTCTCCCCAACTTTAATCTCCACCCCTGGGTCTCAGAATATGCCGTTTCATTGACTTAGGGTGTTGCCTAGCAGGGTGAGCTCAATTATCAGCTTCAAGAGACTTTCCCTGAAGATCAGCAGTTTGGTTGCTCAAGCAGCTGTGCAGGACTAGATAGAAGCTGCCATCTGAATTTTAGATTGAAGAACAATTTATTTTCTTCTCGAGTATATGTAAGAATAATTGGATGCTTTGTCAGCTGTGTCATTCATGTATGAGCTTACTTTCTTATCTTTTGATATCATGTTTGGCTGTAACTTGTTGAGCCTTCTGCTTCAAGAGAGCTTAAGCAGTAGACTTACTGCCATAGGGATATTAATTTTCATCAAGATCATGACAGAGTTTCTGTGGGAAGTTAATGTTCACATTATCAAGGGACTGAACGTTGAACAGTGTCTTTTCATACCCTTTGTGTCTGGACAGATAAGGCTTGGGCTGAAAGACAGTGATGGATGGAATCCAGCAAGAACCATTCTGGGCAGGGGAAAAATAAGATGATCTGAAGGGTCTGGAGAGTCTGGCCCTTTTGCAGGTGCCTTTTTGTTCACCGGTGACAGTCCATGCAGAAACATCAGTTACGTCCTATTGAGCCTGTCCTCAACCAGTCTTGTTGGGAAGGCAGAAGATTTCATTATCCCTTATAGTTTAACTGACATTTCAAAGTCTTGAAGATACTAAATTCACACATCCTCTGCGTCTGAACTGCTGAGGCTCTACTTTCAAAAATATCTGGTGACGTCTGAGTTAATATTAACTCTAGAATTCTCTTAATACTTATGATGCCTCTGGCTAAAAGAATAATTGTGGGAAATTGTAAGCAATGCTGCCAGGTATCTAATTTGGAACACATTTAAAGTTACTCATGGCTGGTTGTATTGTTTTCTATCTTATCTGTTTTATCTAAGAAAGAGGGTGTCTATGAACCGTTCTCTCCTAAGTCTGAGTTTTGCCAGGCCTTGTTGAGAAACGTAGTTTAAATATAGACTGACACTTTCTCCTTAAACTTGGTAGCTTCTCATACAGTAAATGTATAAAATTAAAGCAGTTGGGAATACCTTGTGATCCAGCAGACAGAAAGCCTTTTGCTTAATGTAACAGCTTTACTATTGGAGCCTGTGTGTCCTGACCTCCTGCTGAGTGGAGGTAAGTTAAATAACTGCCCTTTTTAGATTTGTCAGCCCTGCTGACTGGCACAGCATGCTGCTAGTTTGTATTTGAATGCATTTCAAGGAATTGTAGGCCTACCAGGGGATAGCTGCTTGGCAATGAGAGAGGCCCATTTTCATATTCGGTGGAACCTATGACACTGCAAATGCACGTCCGCACTTGAAATATCTACTGTTTCTTTGAGACTTGTTTATCTTGCCTGTAAGGCTTAAAGATAATTAATGTAAAGTGTTTTATGTTTAAAACAGGGCTTGTCAGCCCTGTAGAGCCAAGTTAGAGCACTGCTAGCATGGAGGACTGATTTCCATTGTAACACAGTGAATAGGCCCTAACTGCATTCGAACAACATAACGTAATGAGATTTTAGTTGGTTCCAAGATTAGTTAGGTTCTAGCTTGGTTCCAAGACCAGTTAGGTCACATTCAAATACTAGGCTGCAAACAAAAGCTATTGTCAATGTTTTTGATACACAGGTTCCCATGCTTTGTTGCTGTTGTGTTCTGCTTGGGCACAAAGAGCTCAATCTGCCATGACGGCACTTGTGCACTGTACATTGACTTGATTGTGATTGAGCCGGCGTAGATAATAAGAAAGTTCTGTTGTGTTTTGCCATGTCTTGCACCTAGTTTACACTGTGTGCTTCAGAAAAGTGGATGTTTGTGAAATGCAAAGCCAAACTTATGAGGCAGTAGAAACAATCCTTCTATTGTTTACAAAAACAAAAGCAAGCTAGAGCTTGTGCCTGTAAAAGAAAAGTCACTTTTCATTCCATAGTGAAATGTTACTGACTCCTGCTTTGAAAGGCTGTGCTGCCAGTTTGACTATTTACTCCCATGTTTGCAAATACTCTGTACAGTGTTTTAGATATGTAACTCCCATGCTGTGAGCGAGTATGCAGTGCCACCCGTCATACAGAATGAGGAGCAGAATGCTGATTTTCATATTTTTAAGTTCTCTTTCAGTTGTTTGTTTGGGTTTTGGTTTCTTGGGGGTTTTTTTAACATAACTAAACTGCTAAAGCAAGAGGATTGGATGTAAGGTAAATACCAGGCAGATGGAAAGGCCTGGCCCGTTAACACTTTTTCTTTAAACTTTTTCCTTTTATTAGTGCTGTTTCTGAGTGATGGACATTTTATACAGAAGCATAGTAGAGGATTTTATGGCTGGATGTATCCCACGAATCTTGCATTTAGTTTTTACCTTCTGTGGCTAGGTTGAATTCTGTCTTTCCTTCCAGCTTATGTTAAATCTTCCTTGGAAACAATCAAATCCCTAATGTATGTCATCTTTGAGACCTTTTTCTCATAGCTCTGTGTTCTGGAGATAACAGCTGTCTTGATTCATTAGATCCTAGTGCCCTCTTTACTCCTTGGAACAGAAGGTAGAACCGGAGCTCGTAGGAGCATTAGTCTTTAACTGGAGAAATTGTGTCCTGTTTCCCTCCCACCCCGGCTGCCGCTTGTGTCTCAGCACTGCAGTCAGTCCCCATCACCATCACTTCTCTTCGTGCTGCCACAGGTGGGCTTTGCAGTAAACCTGTAATGATTTCCCTTTACTGTTGCCATAATCCTCTTCCCCGCCCCCCCCCTTGTTTTACCCGTTTCACTTTATTTGCTAAATCTCCTTTGATTCTTTGTTATTTTCACCCCAGTTTTACTCTTTTATTATCTGAGATCCATGGAACAAGATTTTTTTTCTTCTAGCACATGGAGAAATTCTCCTGCTGCCTAGACAAGGATTACAGTAGTTCTATCTTGAAATTTTAATTCTGTACTACATGGACAAGACCTGAGATGCCTCTGTTGTTATCTGTTCCTCAAAGCTATACATTAAACAAAACATGCATCTGATCAGTTTAACCTGTAATTAAACATTTTCCTTAAGCAACTGACATCTTGATAACTAATAATTATCATGTGTAGCACCTTTAAAGCCTATTATGCATGTTTATGTAAGAACATTATTACCATAATAATAAGATATCATTACCACAAATGTGCATACTGAATGAGCATGTCGTAAAGTAATCATGCGATTCCATTAATCATACTTGAAAAATTAAAGTATTTGCTGTCTAATCTCTAAAATACTACTCAAAAGATTTTGGAAACGGCAGGACCTGTTTACTGCACGTCTCTAATACATGATATCTCATTTCTGGTGTCTCATTTTTGTTTCCTGAATTGTTGCTTATCTTTCAGCTAGGGAAGTCATTAACTCGGACACCTACAGTCTCCCACTGAAAGCATTTCCATGCTCTGATTTTTATGCCGTTTGCCTTATTTTTTGTCCAGGCAGTGCTGCCACCTTTTCTTAAGGCTGATGTGAAATGCCCTCCTGAAACTCAGTTCTCCTTGAAATTAGGTAATTGCCTTAAACAAGATGGACTGATAGCTAATTGTAATTCTGTTAGTCCCTTGTACAGGGGGAAGGGGGGAAGCTATTCTTCAAGTGCTGGTTTGTTTTTTTGTTGTTTTCTTTTTTTTCTTTTAATAGAAGTTTGGAAAGTTGGGAGAGTGGAGTTTTCTGCTTTTATGTATAAATTTTTCAAGAGTGTGACAGTTTTGAGTTTGTTTCTCATATTGAAATGTCGAGCTCTGTAGGCTGTCCTTTTTTTTTTTTTTTTTTCTGGAAGAGTCTTGATGACCAGAGTGAAAATTGGGAAGAAACATTTAGCCTACTAAGAAATCTGAGTAACTGAAAAGAGACTTTTTGCGTGCTGTTTATATCAAATACCTGATGTGGCTAAGAGGTTTAAAAAAAAAAAGTAAAATAATCATCTAGAGTTTTTAATGATTTATTAGAAGATTCCTATTGTGCTTGGCCTAACATGATCTTTGGGGCATAGATGGTGCAGAGAGAAAGAAGGTTGTGCAGGTCGGTATGAAGTCTGTACCCCCTTCCCCTTTCCTGAAAAGTGCTGGTTGGTAGTTTGTGGATTGTGTCCTCGTGCGTGGTGTTGGCAGTCACACTGCTCCATGGGACCACTATGTGAGGGCTGAAGTCCAGCAGTTGAAGAGGTTAAGAGGATATATGGAATTGCTGGCCTTTTGCAGCCATTTACTCATCCAAGCAGAGTATCTGTTTGTGCTGTTATTGTTAGAAGGGAAGAGCGAGCTGTTTAATCAATGACTTTTTTTCTTGTAATCCTTTGTAAAGATAAAAAGCATGTCCTCTCTCAGTAGTTCTATCAAAACTTTTGGGAAAAAGGAGTAA
Source organism: Aviceda cuculoides (assembly GCA_035590195.1). Taxonomy (NCBI): domain Eukaryota; kingdom Metazoa; phylum Chordata; class Aves; order Accipitriformes; family Accipitridae; genus Aviceda; species Aviceda cuculoides. Next base: position 19,962,382 of record JAVJGG010000037.1, on the reverse strand, counting down.
ATCTGAAACTTGAAGCCACAGTTGTTTTATGAAATCCGTTATTGTCATTATTTTGTAGCATATTTTGATCACACAGAAGGAATTAACCCAAGGTTTTCAGACTAAGAATGCCTTTTGCAGTTTTACAGTTGTCCAGTAGGATGGATGTTTGTAGCTATCTGGCACTGGCTTTTTCATTCTCTTTGAACTCATTGATAAAAATGTATTTGTGTATAGAGTGACCAAACACTTGCTGCTTTAGAGAGGCCATTTTTAATCTGTCAGTAGTCTATATCTAATTTAGTAACACAATGCGTGTTGAGTCAAATGAGTGTACTGCTGTGTATTTTCTTCCTTAACACTTGGCATTAAGTAGTCTGGAGCACAGTGAAATATTTATTAATGCCAAAAAGTACATTATGCCATACGTCTCCTTGATACTCAATTCAGTTATGTGACATGGCTCTGTATCTAATGTGTTAACTGCATTATAAGGGAATAGTGAAAGAGGAGGAGAGGATTTTAAGGAAGTGATTTCAAGGACTGAGAGTATCCAGCAGGAAAAATATGCATGAAAAATTAGAACAGCGGAAATAGGGAAAAGCCAAAAAATACATATAGGATTAGGAAACAAAAGTGGCAGACATGATAGAAGAGATGTGAGGACAAAGAGGACTTTAAAAATTGATTTTCTATCTATAAAGGCAGTAGTAAAACAGGTAGGTGAGACTGAGGTAGCTGGAGCTGAAGATGTATCACCAGAGCAAATTGTTGTGCCTACAGTTAGTTGCTTGTGGCTGTCAATGAAATTGAAAGGAACTACATATAAAATGGGTGCAAGACAGTATTGTCTGTCACAAGGCACATTTAGCTTTTGGAGCTCGTTGTATTCTTGTGGACAGTAGGCAGTAGGACAGGAAAAAGGATTGTACCTTCATATTATTAACAACTCTCACATGGGAAAGGGGGCACATGCACACACATACATGTGTATAGTTAGAAGGAAGGAAAGAGACTGTTTCAAAAGCAAAGCGGAATGCTTTCTGAAAGGGATATAAACTCGTGTGACTCGGGATATAAACCAGCTTCTCACCAGTGTGTTCAGGAAGCAGATTTCCCTGCAAGCCAGTCATTCTGTTGCCACCTACCTGCAAGCCTTCATGAACCTTTCTATGTATCACTTGGCTTCTTTTTCTTTCTTTTTACCTATGAAGCAGGGAGAATGTTTTCTTTGTTCCCAATTAGGTTGGCAGTTTCTCAAATCCTCCATAACTTTCAAGAAAAATCCAAGTTTGTGACAAAAATAAAATGGACATATATCTCCAAAAAGAAGAAATTAGAATGGTGTTAAGTAAGCAGCTTTTTAAAATTTGGTACCCATTTTTATAGTGGAGGCTGCTAGGATAATGTGATTTAATTCTTAGCTTTAGATTTAAAAGTCATAGGAATATAAGTTGTTCTTTATTGCTTCAGTTACTTCTGGAAAACACTTATTTCTTAGTTTTCTAGTCTATGGGTTGAACTAAGGAAGTTTAGTATGTTTTATTCCAAGTTCAGCTTTTAAATGGTGTGCTGTCTCTGTGTGAAACACGTAAGAAGCTACATTGAATTTCCCTTCCCCCACTTTTAAATACAATTCCTTTAGGAGAAAAAAAAAAATGGAAGCATCTATGTTATACTGAGTAATTATGCCCCCTGGGAAATAGAATATAAAGATCTTTAAAATCATTCAACTGAGAGAACAAGCACTTTAACTTTTGCCTCGCAGGAGTCATGTATTACATTATCAGCTACTTGCTCCAGTGTCAGTGTGTCATGCCTTGCAGGTTAGCAGGTTTGGCAGAGGAAATGAAACCCAGTCAGTTACTGCAGGATTTATAGTAGACCTGCTGTTGCAGGAAGTGGTGAAAAGTTGATTGATGGTCTGAGGCAAAACTCTACAACAAGAAACAGGATGTATGTTTGTTATTTTATACCCGTTTTCCCCTCTACCCCCCCACCTCCATTTCAAGGCACTCTCTTACTTTTTGGTCTCTCTATTTATAACTAAATCCATGATGCACTTTTCTGGTAAAGCATGTGCTGACTTCAGAACACTTGAGAAAATGAATATGGCTGTACCAAAGATTTGAAGCTGACATAGTATGCCTGCTTTATTAGAGGTGTTTATCTAAATGGTCCTGATACTTTTGTTGAAGTACATTTCAGCTGAGTTACAAGTGAAAGGTAAAGCACATCTACAGACAGAGTATTGAACATCTCCTGCTATCATGGGTGCACCAAGATAGCTGTGAAAGGAGGAGAATATATCACTGAGATGGACCTAATCAGCTATGTTCTATCGGTTCATCTGCATTTAACAGGCATGTCTGAAAGGGTAGTAAAACAATGATTTTGCTGCATATAAACTTAATCCAGCAAGCCACATACTGCAGAGTTTGCTGCTAAAGACAGCAATCCTGAAAAGGTTTGTTCTGAAATCTGTTTTCCCTTATTGTGCACTGCCGAAACATCAAAGAAGCAGTATCTTTTCTGTATCTCTGAAGTATCACTGAAGACTTTCAGTAGGATATTTTCTAGCCTTGTGGGAAAAGTTACCCAAAATAATAGTAATTATGAATTCCTTTGAATTTCCCCCCCCCCCATAGCATCTACTTTTACACTCATAACTGAAGAATAAAGTTGTTTGCAAACCAAGTGAATAGTAGAAGTGTTTTAAGGTTTGTGTTCTCATTATCAAATGGGAGTTCTGTTTGTAAAGTTAAATAATATATCTTGTTCTTTGTCATAGGTCAAAAAAGTTGGCTGTACTCTCTGAATCCTTGCAGAAAACCACACTAGCTAAGTCCCACATAGGATTTGAACTAGAAGAGCTGGAAGCAGCAGCAGTGCTGGTACAAGAGGAAGAGAGCATGTTAAAAGCTGCTGGCACAGTTTCCAAGCAACAGCTGCCTTCCTCTGAGTCGGAGACAAGTGACTCTGAAGAATCAAGCGGTACTTCATCATCTGAGACAGAAGGCTCTGATTCAGATGAGCAAGAGTCCTCAACCAGTGAAGATGGGAAAATAAATTCTTTACAAGGCATGCTTCAAGAGGAGAGGACAGCTCCACTTATTGACTGTAATGGATTAAGGCATGGCACAAACACTTCGACGTTTGAGGTTAGTGATGAAAAATCAAAGGTTTCTTTGCAATCTCCGACTCTTCCTGGAAAATTGATAGAAGAATTAGAAAAGCAAATGCACACTGCAGTTAGACTTTCAGAACAGCCTGAAGAATTGGCTAGTGAAAGCTGCATTTTACAGGAACAAGAAGAAAACTGTGTATCTGAGCCTGACAGATTTTCAAAAGATACTACTGGGAAGGGAAATTTCTTGGAGGTTTCTTCAGAGACAAACCCATTGCTTTTTCTTCACAGCATAAATGAAGATGAAGACTAAAGGACCGTGTTAAAACATGGTGTGACCCACTAGCAACACAGCTCGTTGCTATAATGAGGTGTTCCCAAGGCTATCCTGAGCTGCAGAAAGAAGTTGATATTTTTATTCTTTGTTGTGTTGACAGTTTGGAGGACAAGACTGCTTTGAAAAGAATTGATATGACTGTATGATGGATACCCTCATAGTTAGATTTTTGTTTTTCTTCTCTGATTCAACAGAGTCTCGGATTCAATCTCTGCATGTGTGAATGTGTAATGTCAGTAAACTTCCAGAAACAGTTTTCATTAAGCTTATTTGGTAGTAGAATGATGTCCTAATCAAATACAACCGAAAGGAGTTGTAGCATCATTTTAGTTATCTTTAGCTGTTGGGATGTACTTGAAAAATATCCTCCATATGTTTGTATAAACTTGTTTGTGACATTTTGCTGCATTTTTTTAAAGTTTTAAAATGCTTTATAGCTAACCACTTCAAAAATAATGGTTATAACTTTAAAAGTCTAAATAGTGCTGACAAATTATTTTAAAGTATATAAATATTTTCTGGTTTTTGTACAAAATAAAGGCAATTGCTTTGTCATCAGTACAGGATAGAAGGGTTATAGCTTGTATTTCTGCAGTTCTTACGTAAGTTATTTCAGCAGTTTTGTCACATATTTATTCTTCTGTGCTGTTTTTGAAATGTTTCCACATGTGGAGACTACTGTTGCTCTTTAAAGAACAGGAATCCTAATTATTTCTTACTTTTTTCTGCATATGCTCTTAATATCACCACGGTAACATTAACCAAAATGAAGAAACGAGGTGGTACAGTGGTCTTGAGTATATGACTGAAAGCAAACCTGTGCTGTCTAGACCTGGCTTTGTCTGTCGCATAGCTTTGGCCAACTCATTTGCTCCTTTTTGTCTTTATAACATTAAAATAATACAATCAGTCAATATATTTTGTGCTAATTTCTGTTAACTGTAGATAGGTTCTTGAAATCAGGTGGCTGCTACAAATTATGTGCTGCTATTCAGTCTCTACAAAGGGGTTTGGAAGGGAGGCGGGATGGGACGTGGACCACCAGGTTTGGTTCAGCAGTCTGACAAAACCTCATTCATGCCTCTGGAGGAGCAAGCCATGATTACTTTTCAACCTTTTTACTATTAAAAGGTGTATAAAAATACTAAGCTTGAAGACTTACTCTTCACCAATGCTACACCCTGCTGGAAATCAGCAGGCTAGCTCTGTTCATGTGCCGACTCCTGTTCAGTAAGAAGTGCAACACTGATCTACCAATATTTTTTATGTTCTTAAATACCTACCGGTTGCTTAATCAGTCTCTGTGTTCTGTTCCCCAGGGGAGGAACCTTTCCCGTCTTGCATGTCAGTGAGTACTTACTCTTCTAAATGCTAGCAATAAAATCTACACTGTAGCTGCAATTATGCAGCATATGTCTGAGAGAGAAGAAATACGCTTAAGAAAAAAAAAAGTAACCCTACTCCCTTTCTCCCCAAATTACAGGTATGAACTCTGAAACTTCCTTCAACTGAACATGAGATGGAGAAAGCTGAATTAGGAAATACTCATTGAGAAAATTGATAGGTATTTGTAGTTTCCCATGTCTTCAGCTCTTCCCCACCCCACTTTTTTTTTCTTTTTCTCCATTCTCCCGTTTTGAGGCAGAGGAGAATGTTTCTCTTTTTCTTACAGACTTGCTTACTCTACTTACTTGCAGGGCCTTGCTGCCTCTTCTGGAGTGAGGATGTCTTTAATCTTTTTGTTCTTTCCTCTGAGTGCCTAAAAGCATAGTTTCTTAATGCTGTTTGTGAGCCTTTTCCGTCTGTCTGCGTGAATCCAGTTTGGGTGTAAATATCTGCAGTGTCTATACAGTGTGATGCCACAATAAATGCCAGATGAGAACATGGCACGTACACAGATGTTAACTCCCAGATAACTTTGATGTCGCTGATGTCCTCACCTTTGAGACCGTGCGTGGTTGAGCTCTGTTTCTGCCTCTGGAAACATACTGGTGCCTGCTCGCTTCCCGCAGGTCTGCGGTGTGCTGTCGTTCCTTCTGCTTCTGTCCTGCTATTCCTCCGCACGTCTGCACTTGGGGAAATGTGTTGTGATGTGCTGTACCCTGAGGCCCCTTCCCACGTTTCTTCCCCTTTTTGTCCAGTGCTGATGTTCACCATTGCCTTTTTGCAAAACTCTTATGTTTACTGGTTGTGGAGCTGATAATGAATTGTGATTGTTATATATTGATTGATAGCAAATTTGTGTGACCTTTGTAGTGGTGGGGTGAGAAGTTTTTTCCACGTTGGGTGATAAAATTTCACGTGTGGCTGCATTATCCAGCACACGCAGAGTGCTCAGGATGAGCAATGTCTGTATGAAAGAGAAGCCTTGCTTCTCCAAAAAGAACACGGAGATGCTTCTTTTAGAAAAGTGGAGCTCTGTAACCTTGTTTAGCCAAAACTGAGGATTGCCAAATCCATGAACCACAAACACTTGGGAAAAACAAAAAAACCCTAAAGCCTACCACTCTCCTGACCCCTCAATCCCATAAGCTGCTGTGGGTTCTGAAAGAAGTGAGTGAGCTCCAATAAGGAGCCAAATTTATGCAGAGGAGCTATTTGGATGAATCCATAGGAATTGTTCTTATGCAGGTTTTCCAGGCCAGAAATTGGTTGATATATGAGGAACTCAATACATTTGTAGTCCGTTCTGTTGGTTTTAAAATTCTCCTTGTTTCTAGTGCCCTCCCCTCCCATCCACCCAAGCTTATTTGTAGCACAGCCAATACTTTGTTTTAAGGCATTTGTTGCTCATCATCGTAATCAGTCCGAAGAGAAAAGAACTGCAGTGTCTGGACAAAATCCCTACTGAAAATAAGTTTGAATATGAGCTAAGCCTGAGAGGGGAAGAGCTGTGGCATTTTGCTGGAGGAGGGGAAAAGCGGTTGTCTGAGGTGTGCAGAGTGTTCTGGGGGAGAGTTAAATGGAGCTGGAAACATAATTTGTTCAATGTCTTGCTGTTAATCAGTTAACTTTGTATCAGAGATTGAGGCTAAGTAGAAGGTTTTGTCCTCACCTTATTTTGTGAGAGTGGTGCAGAGCTCCCCTGAAGCCGACTAAGGTGGCTGTGGGAAGATGGCTCCGGTTAACGTCCCGACACTTCGCTGCTGCAGTAGACTGTTGTTGGGACAGCACCGACCTCCATTCTTACCCAGACCCAAGCGAAGGTAAGGTCTCATTCCCAGCCCCACATCTTCGCAGAGATGTTTGTGAGCTGTCCTTACAGAAAGCTGATCTCCCCGAGGAAGAGAGTGGCAGCAGCCTGGATTCTTGCCTGAGGCCCCGGGAGAGTCTGTTCTCCATCCTGGCTGCTGCCTGGAGTGCTGCTCTTGCCAGGGATAGCAGGAGAGGGATCTGCAGGCCCTCGTCGTGCGTATGTGCTAGCCTTGCTGTCTTGAGCTGCCCGTGTGTAACAGCCTTGGTAAATGAGAACAAAGGCAAATCTGGTGCTCTCAAGCCTTGGCTCTGCTGCTTGGCAGGACTACGGGGGCAACACGGTGGGTGTGTGTGGAGGGGGGGAGTCCTTTGCATTCAGGAGTTGGCTCTGAAAGAATGGAGATGCAGTCACGTTAGGGAGACACATGTTCACGTAGTGCTTTAAGAATAAGGTGTTAAAAGCAGCAGGTGAAATACTGGAAACAATCAGTAGAGAAACCTTTTTTTTTTTTTTTTGACCTTGTCCGTGGGGACAGTGTCACCCACAGGACGTTGCCACCTTTTCATTTCTTTCTCCAAAGAAAAAAATCAGCGCTGAATTGATTAAATAATTGATTTCTCTCCCCACCCCCATCTTTTTTTAATTCCAGCCAGCTTTCTGAAAAGTTTTGTAAAGGCCTTGCTCTATATCAAAAGAAGAAAGCATCGATTAGACTTGATTTAGTACAGTAAATGACAAACATGGCAAAGAAATTGATTCATAGCACTGGAGTGAAGGGGCCAGGCAACCCTCTGCCGTTGACACTGCTGAATATTGTCAAAGCCTAAGCCGACTGTCTCAAGGCTGGAGAAAACAAACAGGGAAACACATGTCAAACAGATAAATAGCTCTGCTGTTTAGAGCTCTCCGTGGAGGCCATTTGTCTCCAAGATAAGGAAGAATGCACTCCAGAGCTGTGAGAAGATAAGCTGGGAGAACAAAATGAATATGGAATTGCTATGGTCGTACTTGAGCGTTTACACGCGGGGCAAATACAGTACCCCCACCCTGGGGGTCTCTATGGTGAGCAGGGTGCAGCACCCAGGGAAATGTCTGAAGTGAACTTGCAGACTTTTCTTAAATATTTAAGCAGTGGATGGTATTTACACCTTTTTAGCATGCAAACAAATGGTATTGGTGTCAGTTGTCTGCAAGTCACTAATTCTAAAGGATTTTCTCAGCCTGTCGTGGATCTGTTTCTCTCCTTTTTAGTGGTAAGTGGGCTGCAGCCTGTGGTTATGTGGGCATGTGTGAGGCATGATTTTGCATTGACACAATAAATTTGGGTATGTAGTATTGTGGTACCCATAAATCGTACTATTTTTATATGCTTAGGTTTTGCAGAAGCAACAGTACCATTTTCGCAAGTACTGCATTTGGAGACCTGGCTTAGATTGTATCTGAAATGTGTTTGATAATGTTGGTTTGCATTTCATTAAACCTGTTCTCATACTCAAAAGCCACAATGCAGTTGAGCGCAGTTGACGCATTTTGGAGGATGCTCGAGGACAAGAACTAAAGCCGTGTCCCTTAGGTGAGGACTAAGATGTTGGCAGAGCTTCGTGAAGGACAGCTCTGACCTGACAGCCGGTCATTTCTGGGAGAGAAGCTTCCTTTAGTCGGGTAGTGCAGCATGGAAAAGAACAGGAAGTTTCAGGTTTATAAACTAGCAAGGTCAGCCAGGTCGTAACCTCACTAACCAGTAACCCCAGGAGCTCAGTGGCCAGTCTCTGTCTTCGCTGTTGATGTCCTGAGTGACTTTTCCCTGGTTTCACAGAGGTACTGGGCCTGACTCGGGAAGATCCAGACTTTGGAAAAGGAATGCAGAAATATAGTAAAAAGGAGTAAAACTCAAATCTGATAGTGGAGACTTCTTTCTCTGCTGCTGACGTGGGCTGAGCAAGGGCAAGAGGCTAAAACCTACAATTTCTGATGTATTCTTTAATACCTTTCCATGTATCAGTATCCGAGTGTCTGACTCAAGGCTGTTGGTGCTGTGAGAGCTGTGGTTCTCATCCACACCAGGTGGAATCACTGCTCCTCTAAATCCCTAAAAATTAGGCAAACCTGGCCAAAATTAGATGCCAGAAACCTCTTAAAAAAAAAAAAAAGAAAAAAAAAAAGTTGTGTCTGAATGCTTGGCTGTCTGTTCCACTGTGCATCTATACCTCTGTAAAACAGACCTCTTAGCCCTCTGCTCAGGGGGATCTCTGAGGTCTCATCACCACTTGAGCAGTACTTTGGTGGTTGTCTTCTCTTCTGGAAAGGTCCTGTTCTCAGGCGATCCCTGTGCATAGCCTTGCCTCGAGTCAGTAAACCAGGATAAAACCCACTGTGCGTGTGCGAGACTGTTTCTAGCACTGGAAACAGATCCCTGGTGTTTCTTCTTGGCAGGCAGATCACCTTTGAAGAGCCCAGAAATGTAATGGCCTCTCTCGTTCTCATCAGTGATTTGGCTTGCACCATTCTTCTCCCTGCACGACCCCGCTTCCAGTGCAGAACCCCCCTTCTCGTGCGCTGACTTGCTCTTGGAGGTCCCATCTCCGAACATCCCTCCCCTCGCCTGTTCGCAGGGCACTTGCCTGCAGCACGCCTGCTGTTTCGGTCCATATATGTTATTTCTCGTGCGCCTCTTCTGCCGCTCGGACGTGGTGAGACCACACCATCTCCTGCCTTCCGCAGGGTGGGAGCTGCAGGGGCTGAAGAAGGAGAGGAGAGAAGCTGCTGGGCAGGGAGGACGGAGCCGGCATTGACCTTAAACAAAACTGTGCCTGGGGAGCGACGGGAGGAGAAGGTTCAGCAGCCGGTTTTGTCAGGAGACAGCAGCTGTGTGTGCTTGGCCTCTGCCAAGCTTTGGCTTTCTGTGCAAGGGCAGGGAGGGCTGCTGCTGGCAACAAGGCTTTTGCAACCTTCAGTCGTGCCTTTCGGTCTGGAGTCAGTGGGAGGGTGAATGGCAGTAAACATCGTTCTCCGATTATGGATGTGCGAGAGATTTGGGAGTATAACTCATAAATGGTAATGAGATTTTTAAGGCATAAATCAACTGCATATCAAGATGAGAACAAACTCCCCTCAGCTGTACTCCAAACAGTCCAGGTAGTGACCTGATTGCAGCACCCTACTTGCCAGGGCTGTAATTACTTTTCGTCTCGTGTCCGCAATTTTTGGCAATTATGCAGAAATATCCCATTTCCTGTGGTAAATAAATTGGGATTCATGTTTTGCCTTGATGTAACTCCTCCTTCTCTAATATGCTGCATTGTCCATTGATTTGCCTAATTATGTGTATTACAACTGCATAAGGCGCTGGGTAGCAGCAGGGGTCCGTTCTGTGGAGAGGAGGAGGGTGATTGCTCCATCTGTTCCGCCGAGCTGCCGGGAGAAGCGTCGGGGAGTGAAGTGGGAAATGGAGGGAAGGAATTACCATTTAGTGCAGGTGCCTCTGGAAGGGGAATCCCACTGCCAGGTGCTCACAGGCAGCTCTCCCGAGCTCCTTGCGCGCTTAATTACCCTATAGCGAGACTTCCCATCTCAAATTAGAGCAGGCAATTGCAACTGAAGTCTTGAAACAAAATGGGGAGTGTAGCAGTGCTTAATCTATTTCACTACAGGGACCTGCGTTTCTCATTCAGCAAGATTCATGCCCCATTCGGCCAAATTTAAAAGCAGTTACCTGGAATTAGATGATTAATTTTAAAATCTGAATGTACAAGTGTAAAAGCAGACAAGGTCATAGCATCTGAGCCTGCAAATCTGGATGTCAGTGAAGATGTTATAAAAAGCAAGTGCAATACTTCGTGCTGTGGATTTAGGAAGAAGTTGCTGAGGACTATCAGAGCCGGAGCAGGGAGTGCCAGGCGGAGCACGGGGATGAGCTGTCATTGCTTTTCAGTGTTTGCTGTCCTGGACAAGTAGCTTAATGCCTCCACAGCTGCTTCTCCCTTTCACACTCTCAGGATCACTGGTGGATCAGTAGCAGCAATAGGGTAACAAGTTGCTCGCTCTCCTGCTGATTTCTGCTAGGCTGCTAACAACTGGAAGCAGGTAACTCATCAGTTTGTTCGTACACCTGAAAAATATCTGAGGGATAAAAAATGGCCAGAATGTGTTGCGTGCCATCGTAACGAGTGATGCAAAGGGACTGTAATGTCCTGGGAATAATGCACTTGGAAGGGGGTAGACTATCAAAGTCGTGGTGTGTATCCTTTTGTGTTTGAAATTGCCTTGGCACTTTTTTGTGTGCCTGTGCACTTTGGAACAGTGCTGTGAGGAGTTACACACAGCGTGCATCTGTGCAGGTTTGGTTGTGTCCGTGTGATATATCCTAACTTTGCTGTACCTGGCAGATTACTCAGGAGTTGCTAGTCCTGTCATTAATTTAGGAATTAAATTGTCTGAAACAATCCCATAACCAAGAGTGCAGTAGAAAGTTGAGATTTTTGGTCCATCCTTCCAATCACCTTCCCTCGTCCTGAGTGACCGGTCTGTTTGTGCCTGGTGCCTATAGCTGGAGTAAAGGAATGGGCTGAAATTGCCTCTCCCTGAAACCTGGTGTAAGTTATAACGCTTACTGTGCTTTTCTTCCAGACTCTGCGGGACGTGTGCCCTGCTCAGGCCTGTGGAGCAGCGCGGTGCCTGCTGCTTTGGGAAATGGCAGAGGCGAAGGAGCAGGAGCGGGAACGCTGGTGTGCGTGGGAGCCCGCCGTGGGAAGGATCACGGCTTCATCCGTGGTGACGCAGCAGGCCGTATCAAAGTCGGAGTTGTGAGGATCATCTACGAGAGCTATGAAACTAAACCGAGGTGCCTGGCAGCGCTCCAGTCATTCCTCTGTGGTCCGAAGTATTAGGCAAGGATTTGGTGTGGGGCGCCGGCGGAAAGTTCCCTTTTGTCTTCAGATAGCCGACAGCAAACTTCATCGGTCACGGTAGTGGAGGGTATGTAGGGTCTCTGAGAGTAAGTGGAAAAGTACTGTGTAAAATTTGGGAAAAATCTTCATTCCAAGAAGATACTGATGCTAACGTGATTATGCTCTCAAATCCTTAGGGATCTGAGTTATGAATAATTACAGTGATATGTCTTTCCTGAACCTATTCTATATTGCTGAAACAATAAGCTTGTGGAACTTTAATACCATGCTCTAAATGACCCTAATGAAAAGCCTGAAATCACACTTTTCTTACTAACTGCAAAGCTGATTGGATCTCAATGAACATCTAGCACAGGCGGCAAAGGAAGCATGTGTATGCACATGCACGCGTGTGTGTGTGTGTTAATCAATTTGCTTTTCCAAGTGGCTAAAAACAAAAGTCTAAGGAGTTCCCCCTGCGAGGTGATTTCCCTGGGTGCTGCTTGGTTGGCAGCCTCAGTGCTAACTGCTCCTTGCACTAATGGTATCCTCTCACTAGAGGAAACATCATACTTCAGATCTGAAGTGGCTGGCAGAAGCTGTAATTGAGGTGTGAAGTGACTTTCCACACAAGAACCTGCCTTCCAGTGTTGGGCTCCTTGCTTGTTTTGCCGCAGAATGCTGTTAAGGGAGACTCTTCAGCAATTAGCCGTTTATAAATGAGCTTGGAAGCCTCTTTCTGTTCCTGCTATTCTGTTTGGATTGCTAATCCTCCAATTCGCACCTTAAATCTCTTAAAATAAAACAAATCTGGAAATGTTATTGCATTAATTGCAGTAATAAATGTAAGAGAACAAAATACCTATGATGTAAATAAATATTTTTGGCCCAAAATTTAACTGCAATTAATTTTTTTTTTTTTTTTATTCTCATAGTTACTAGAACAGGAATTCTGGGGCTTAGAATTATTGTTTAAGGTCATTTTTGTTTACGAATGGTCAGCTTTATTAATTTTGTATGGATTTATATGGGGAGAAGACAAAGTAAATACCTCCTACCAGCCTAATACATTGTTATTATTCAAATTAATCCGAGGAAGCGGGTGAAGTCCCAGACCAGTCTTTTAAAAGAAGTTCTTGGATTTTTGGCAAGTCATGGGAAGGTATTTTCATTGATAATGTGATACAGACCCTGACGCACGTGTTTGCGCGCATGGGAATGCAGGAGGCGTTGCGCTGGGAGCACCAAGCCGCGAGCGTGTTGCCGGTTGCCTCGATTCAGGGATCGACATCTGCCTTCCCCGGGGGCCTCTGACCTAACCAGGCCCTGCAAAAAGGTCTAGAGTTGCAGTATCGGGTTTTCCGGGCTGCTAATGTTATTTTAATACAGCCCTGAGTTCCCTGAAATTGGCCAGATATTTCCACTGGATCCAACCCCAGGCACAAAAGAAGAAAAAAAAAAGGGGGGGTGGGAGGAGGAGGAGGCGGTGGGGTGGGGGATTGGTAAGTTTGGCTTATTACTCTGCTACTGTTTTCTTGAGTCACCATGGGCACCTCCCTTATGCTCCTGGCACCCCACTTCCCTTAAAATGGGAAAAGTAACACATCCCTGCCGCACAGTGGTGCTCCCCAGTTAAAAGCACGAAAGAGGTGACATCTGTGTTCATAATCTATTTTTGTCTTAAACCTACATTTTACTTACAAACTACTTAAATTACAGGTTAATCGATGCTATAGAGTGACTGGATGATCTAGTGTAACTAGGCCTGAACGTTGGAGAACAGTGACAGCTACAAGCTGTAGCTGTCAAAGCCCCACTGTGATATAAATACGAGAAGGATGTTTTATAGATTAGGGAAAATGGGCTGGATGACTGGCAGCGACGGGGAAAACGTCAGTACCTGTAGACCTTCAACGCGGGAAATGTGGTTTGAGCGCTGAACCGACCATCGCCTTGCGCAAGCCATGACAAGCTGCGCGGTAAGCGGGTGTGAACGCCAGGGAGGTTCTGAGCTGGTGTAACACAGACCAGCAGGAGAAGATAGACAAAGCCCTGGAGAGCGCGAGCTGCGCACGCTGGGATCCCGGCTGGATCTGGTCCGTGGGCATGCTGGCGTGATGGCGTAACCCCGCTCTGGGGAGCTGGATGCTGCCCAGCTTGCCTGCCTGCCGCCTGCTCCCAAATCCGCTGCCTGCTGCCAGCCCGGACTGACGGTCTGGAGACGTCGCTCCTGCTTGGGAGAGCACCTCTGCTGCGGGAGCTGGCCTGGCAGCGGGCACGGTGCGGGTTTGCCACCCGGGATGGAGCGCAGGGGCTGTGTTTAATCCGTCCTCAAGAGGCAACAAAAAGGCGTTGAAGCGAAGTGTCTGCGGAGGCTGGTTGTAGGTTCAGCCGCCGGAGATAGATGCTGCAGTCCCGCAGGCTTTGCTTGTGTTTCCCGCAGCACGCCCTGAGCTCCAGGTCTTCCAGGCTTTGACGAGACTTTCTGCCGTGTGCTGGAGGAGAGCCACCTGCCAGGACACGGGCATCGTGCTCAGGTGAGGGGCAGGAGAGTCCTTTGCTTTTCCAACTCGGTTGTGGCTGCTGATGTTTTGTCCCCCGAGCTTGACCTGTGTCCTTCCAGCAGCCTGGCACGGCAGGTTCAACAGAGCGAGAGGCTGGGAGCTCTGCCAGAGGTGAGACCACAGCTTTCCTGGCCTCTTCCCTCACCGTGAAGTTTTGCGTCTTGCTTTGGGGAACGTAGACAGGAAAAAATGGACACGTTTGGCTTAAACTTAAAAATAAGCTGCTGAACTGCAAATCTCCCTCGGCTCCAGGAGATGCCCGGATGCCCAGCAGTGGCTTCTGCCCGCTGCAGGTGGGGTGGGAAATCGAATGTGGGAGACTTCACAGGCACCAAAACGTTGAGGCCTGAAGAGCTATGCAAAACAAACCGAAGAACTCGACGAAAAACTTTTCCAAGTAGCCAGCCTATATTTTTACTCCACCCTAGTCCAAAAGCAGCCCCTGGCAGTTATTTGCTGGCTGAGATTAGTATGTGGGCGTCTTTAATCTCAAATGCTAAATCAGAAAAGCAGTTTCGGTTTGTGCAAACCCGCCTGTGTGCGCTGCGAGTTCTGATTCTCTTCCGTTACTTTTTCCCTATTGCTACAACAATTAATTAAGAATGGTTCTGCTGAACCCTGTTGATTCATTTGGCACTTGGAAGCTTAATGAGGTGTAAACCTGCAGACTGCGGCAACGGTATAGCTGACATGGTAATTTATATCAATTGGCGTGATTAGTCCAGGTCCTCAATCACCGCATTGTTTCTCCCTGCAATCTGTCACAGCCCTAACAGGGGGACCTTAATGCTGGATTTCTGTTCCGTTGGCAGTAATGTTCTCAAGGTGCTGCTAACAAGGAAAGTACAACTCATGTGATGCTTTGAGAATAGCAACATACAAATTGCTTTTGTAATAACATGTACTTTTTCACTCCAGAGATGACTGAGATCCAGACTTCAGAACCGCCTCCTATCTCGTTTGCGTTACAGCAGCTGCAGGTCTGGTGTGCAAATACCTGCTGGAGGTAAAACTGCCCGCGTCGGTTAGTGTGGCGTTTGGGGAGGGTTTTCTTTCGAGACATAGAAAACACCTGGCCGAAGGTCCTCCTTGCTTCGGACTGTTAGGGGCCTGCTGGGACAGGGCTGTGAAAATCACTTTGTGGGTTGCCGCGTGCGCTCTGCCTTGACGCTGTTATTCATCGGGAACTATTAGTTCTGCAAATTCAGTCCAGGGACGTTGGAACCACCCTAGATTTCTTCTCCCTTGTATCACCCATAGTAGAGGGGTCGAAGAGAGCAGAGCAAGGGTTGCGTGACCTCTGCAACCACACGCACCTCAGTTAGATCATTAGCGATCCTATTAACTGCATCCTATTAACTTCCATATTCCAACAAAAATGCAACTATTCAGAGTTTTGGAAACAACTTTGTTGATGAGGTATGACAAGAAAGAGAAGGAAATGCTCCTTTTCGGCAGCCCGGCCTCAGCAAAGCCAACAACAAGGAAAACATAAATCAGCAGCCACATCTCTGCTGTGCAAAAATAACTGGTTTATGGATTAAGCATTCCGGCTGGCGGTGCGGCTACGCGGGCTCTGGTTTGAGAGTACTTCGCCTCTTGCTGTTACCATCTCCAGGTATCCCCGTACGCGCGTGCCTCGTTTGTGCCCTTCGTTGTGCGAGGGGGGCACTTCGCGGGCCACCAGTGCGCCCACCGCCGCATCCTGGCTGGGACGAGCAGCGGGACCATTAGCGAAAGCTGCTGAGGGAGACGGAGGAGCGTCGGAGCGCAGCGGGACGTGCGAGGGGTTCCTCTGCGGCAGCGGCGCGGCGGCTGAGCAGAGGGTGGTAAATCAGCCCTGGGTAATGGGGAGTGGTTTAAATCAGCCTAATTGAGTTTGTGCAGTTTGGATGGAGATGGTGCTACTTTTGTTTCGGTTTTTTTGGCGTCAGCAATGGAAAAACAGACAAACCAGCCTTCCCCCCCGCTCCCCAACTGAAACCAGAAATTGAGAAATTGAGCTGCATCAAAATAAATCCACCTTAAAGTATTCCCTTAAAATGGGTCTCTAAACAGGTTAAATGGATACATGAATAAATCTGAAAAGCACTACAGTTAAGGTAAAGATCTTTTTAATTTTCGCAGAACCAGCAGGAAACTTCAAAGTTGGCTCTTACGGAAAAGAAAATCTGTCATAAATTCTGCATATTCAACGTTAATGCTTTTAAACTGAGTAATGAGGCATGGGCAGATCCATCTCTGTACCAAGACTCTTCTGTACTGCTGCAGTTGTGTAAACTAATTTTAACACCCTTTCTATTTTCAGCGCAGAGAGTCCTTAGAGTAAATTAATGTTTGACCTGTAACCACTGAGAGTAGTATTCACTTTGAGGCCTATGTGTAGAGAAATATAATTTATTTTAATGATCTTTAAACTAATGAGCTTGGCTAATAGATATTTTTGAAGCCCTTTATAGGGGTTCAGTCATGGGATAACATGCCACTGGGCACAAATGCTCATTTACTCTGCAAAATGTCAGAGAACGGCCCATCTATTAGTAAAGTGCATTTTGTTTGATTTTTAAGAATATATTTCCATAAATTACCGGACCGAGAGAGAAAATAAATCAGCCGGCTATTCAGTGAAAACTTAAATGTTAATTGAGAGTCATGGGAGTGACTCAAGCCAAAGGAGAGAAGGGCATGGGGGGGACGAGCTGTCGGGATGGCTCCGCCGGGTGTTTGCTCAGAGCCTGTGTCACCCGACAGGTCTCCTCCGAACACGTTCACCCCAGGTCTGCATTAACTTCTGCTGGTGGGGACCCTGCCAAGAAACCAGTGGGGGCTGCTATCTATAAGCTCAGCTGTCTTCCCTACAGACCTGGTCAAATTTTGTGTCTCATGGTTGTCCTTGTGTGTTCCTTTCTAGGTATTTATTTTGCTCAATGCCAGCTCGCCAAGGTTGCTCTTTGAGGGAAGATGGTTTCTACCACCGGCGCATCAGTGGTCGTCTTGAGCTGGTCACATTTTCATCAACCCCAGAACTTTCCAGGACCGGGGAGGGAAAACTGTACCCATAAAGTCATTGCAGCAAGGAACGTGGGAAGGGAACAGAGCTTGCAAGGTCCGTTTTCCTGCCCTCAGGCAGGTAGATCTGTGTCAAAATCATTCCCAGCAGCTGTTTATTTAACCCGTTCTTGAGCTCCGCCAACACTGGAGATCCCACAGTGTCTGGCTGCTGCTGCCATTACAGTTCTGGTTACAGCCCACGGCATGGCTGTATCGCTATACAAGTGTTTTGTAAGCAGGATGGCAGGTTTCTCTTCCTCCTTATTAGCAGTGGTGATATGAAGTTCCTTCGTGCCACAGAACAGCAGAGAGAAGGGGCAAGGGCAGCAATTAAATCGGTGCGAGTCCTGCCTGTGGGCAAGCCCTGAGGCCGCTCAGCACCGGAGCGGGACCTTGGCTCTGAACCCCCCCCATCTCCTTTCCTCTTCCTTCCATCACGTGAAATGGTTTGGGTTTGTGCCGTCCATCCTCCTCCTCCCAGGTCTCAGTCTGGGGAAGGAGCGAGCGGCACCGGCACCGGCAGGCACCACGCAGCCGGACGGGCTGCTCCGCAAGGAGAGCTGTGGCACCTCCGAACGCCGGCAGCCCGGGTCCACGTTGAGCAGATGAAAGATTATAGTGATCAATTTGGTGAGAAGGGAGATTTTTCTCCATCTGTCTACCCTCAAGGCTCTATTTCCTCATAAACCATTCCCCGAGACGCCAGGAAAATTGAAGCTGTTCAGAAATGGAAAAGATAGTTAGCCCGAAATGAATGAATATCCGATACACTGGCTGGCTCTCCTGAAGCAGAAGGGAAGCAGCCGGCTGAACCCATGGCTTTCCTGCAGCATGCTGATTTTTTAAAATAGGAAAGCACCTTTGTAGCCTCTTGTTTCCACCCAGCATCGCTTATCTCCGAGCCGCACCGCTCGGTGAAGCGCATTGCAAACTCTCCTCCCCCACCGCTCAAAGATACCTCTTCCCCAAACTGTGCGAGATGGGGGGGGCTGAGATCCTGCCCCCAAAACTCAGCTGCTGTCGTACACCCTGGCAGTGTTGTCAGCGCTCATTAGGAAAGCCTGGGGCTAACGGACCCGTCCTGGCTGGCCTCGGCGGCTGTGATTTCCTCATTTGGAATATGGGCTCCCAGGCCCTGAGGCTTTCTGTTCATTTAGTAACCTAATGTGTAATGTATTTTGATTTCTTTTTTTCTTTTTAAGGGAATAGCAAAAGATGAAGAAGAGAAAGCATTTTAAAGGGTAGGTGTTTGTGAAGCTTTCCTAACCCGTGCCTCGAATCCCCTCAGCTTCATTAACACTCGGTGCAAATTGCTTGAAGCAGGAAGGTCATCTCTGGAGGAGTAGTGCAGCTTTCCAGGTGGGAGCTGGGGATACAGCAGGGGCACCTGTCTCTGTTTCCCTCTCGGAGCTGGATGAACAGGGGGGATGTAATCCTGTGTCCTTATCCAAGGGTGCCCCCCTCCCCAGCCTGGCTCTTGCAAGGAATTTAACTGTCTCTTCCTCCTCTATCACTTTTCAGGGTCGGGTTTTTTTTCCTTACTGCTAGGATGGAGAACATTTCTTACAACCTCATGCAGGCTTCTTGCCAGCCGAATACACACCTCTAATATGCTCATGCATTTGCAGACTTTTCTTAGTACATGTTCTCTCAAACAGTTTTCAAGCCACCTGCCAATTTGTTGTTGGTTTTTTTTTTTTCTTTTCCATCACATTTTTGAACTACCAAAGACCACTGGGTGCACATCTAACGAGCTGCAATTACAGGAGAGGTCCTGATGCAGAAGTGCGATGGCCGGTCTGTGGGACTACGTGCAGATAGGCTTCTCCGCACGTGCAAAGACCTCCAGAATGTAGTTTCTTCTGCCGCTCTGAGCAGGAGATGCCCAGCCAGCTGGTGCTTGTCGTCTCTCCTCCTTGCTTGCTGATGGTTTCTGTAATGCACAAAATCTCAAGAGTTAATATGGCAAAATTGCACATCCTTAATTTCTGCTTCGTTGCCTTTTGGGGAGAGGGGAGGGCAGGCAGTTCATCTTCTAAAAGGTGCCGCCTGTGACTTGCTTTAGCAGTTTTTAATTCTGTGCTGCTTATTGTTCTCAAGGCGTTAACTTCTTTCGTGGGGAAACAAATGGGTTGGAATATGTATTATCACTTCATGTCTGGCAAATGTGCCTGATATTTGCAGGGGCAGTGGGGTGGGGATGGTAAGGAGGGTAGAATGGGAAACCCATGCCTGGGGAGGACTGTCTGTACTGGCCACTGCAGGAGAAAGGGGTGAGACGCTGGGTTTGGAAAGAACCTGCAAGAAGAATGGTATGGATGGGTTTGCGGGTGAGCTCGCTGAAGGAAAAATCTGAGGGTTTTCTGTAGTTGCGTGGGGGTGGCTTTCCTGAGGGCTGGGCACGGCCAGGGAGCAGGAGCTGGAAGATGCTGTTGCTCCTTGGAGAAGTTGGGAGCTGCAGGGCAGACCTCAGCCTCCCTCTTCAGCCTACGGATGCTCCAAGGCCCTGAGGAAACGAAGGCATTACGTGATTTTATTTTTGCCTAAAGCCATGTTTCTGTCAGGAAAACCCCCTGGTGTCCTGATCCAAGTCTGCGTGGGCAGCCCCCAGCAGCTGGTGCCGTCTCCCACCAAAGTCCAGTGGCAGCGACTGTGGCAGGGCGGGGGGAACCAGAGCTGCATCCCAAAATAGTTGGGGTCCTCACCAGGTGGAGACTGGTGACCTCAGCCTGAGGGAACGAAAACCGCTCGTCCTACAAAAATCCCCCGGGCGTGAGCCGTAGGCGATGCCGGCGGATTACGGTGCGAGGGAGAACCTCGCGGGAGCGCCTGGCTGTCACCCCAGCCCCTCGAGGCTGCAGGTCAGGGCTCAGCTCTGCCCACAGGGGCCGTCCCCCTCCCCTCGCCGGCCCCTCGCCAGCCCTGACCCGTGGCTCCCTCCGGGCTTTCGGATGCTTCTACAATGCCAGTAAGGGCATGGAGCAGCGTGCTATTGTAAGCATGAATGCGGGACCAGGCGTTTTCCTACCAGCTGTCAAAAAGTATTATTTAATCTCAAATAGCTCTCAGTAGCTTTTTTTTTTTTTTTTTTTTTTGTTGCTGTTGTTTCCTCTAGTTTGTTTTAAGAAGGTTGAGTGTGAGAAAGCAGGAAGCGGTATCAATAACACAGTGGGTTTTTTCTTTTCACAGACACCCTTTGAACTCCCTTGACTCTGCCTCCCCTCCAGTTACATTTACACACCCTGTAAATAACCTTCTAGTGGCTTTGAAACGCTTTAATTACAGCTAAAAGGCATTTTTTTTTCCAAATCCAGTGTTATTTTCTACCATTATCTGTAGACAACCTTCAGAATAATTATTATAAATAGGTTTAGGTTTTAACCCGTTTCACTGCGTATGCTAAATGAGAAGGAAAGCCGTGCGTAAAAGCGGCAGCACCTTGCGAAGGGGATGGTTGATGCAATGGGACCCAGTGGCCCCAGCTCTCCTGGCGGCTGTGTCTGTGGGGCGAGGGGACCCCAGGCTGAGCCCGGTCACCGGTGCCTGAACCGCCCGCGGTCCTTCTCGGGGACAGCTGCCACGGGCGCTTGTAGGTTCCTACGCGAGCGCTGGATGTCTGAATCCTCCAGTCCACGTGATGGGTTTGCTGGGAAGCACTGGGCGTGTTATTGGGGGGGGTGAAGGTGAGCGGGTGAGATTTACGGCTGGCTTAGCGGCGAGGGGCGCGGGTACGCCCGCGAGCAGGCTCTGCCCGAGTCCGTCGCTGCAACGCGTCCTCTCTGCACCCTGGGAGGGGACCTGGGGCCGCCGTCCGCACGCTTGGGATGAGTTCGGCACAATCCGACAAACAACTACTTGTTACTTTAGGCTTTAGCTTAGTAACCCCGTGGGCGCTCCCGATTTACACCGATGTAAGTCAGAAAACGATCAAGTCTTCCCCAGGAATCCTCTGCTGCACCCAGGGCTACGCGTGCTTGTTTTCCCGTGCGAGAACCGCTGCAGATATTCCAGTAAGGCTTTGGGATGCCTTCGCTCCAGGTTCCTGCCTTCCCGCTGCTGTCTGCCCTTCGCCGCGCCGCAAACTGGTTGCAGAACCACCCTTACAGCTTTTATTGACCCCCGTTGCTCTCTTTCCCCAGGTTTTTCATATCAGTCATTGCTAAGGCTGTGGCTTAAAGAAGTGCTTGATGTGAGTTTTGCTGTGCCTCCTGGAGGAAGGTCACTGGAAAACCACTCAGTCCCGTTAGCGTAGCACTTAATGACTGCAAACGAAGCTTTCTGGAAACTTAATGAGTCGCGAGGTACAACCACTCCTCCCAGCCATGCAGCCTGCAGAAGTATTTATCTCTGCCTCTTGGTATCTCACTGAATGATGAAAATCTTGTCCACCGCCATCGATCTTCAACTTTCTGTACCAGCAGGTTGATCCCAGTAGGTAAGCCCAGCTCACCCGGGCGGGGGACGGGGGGTGTCTCGGCAGGGCTGCTTGACGAATGTCCCCTGCGGCCACCTGCCACGGTTTCTGATGAGGGATGGTGTCACCCTGAGATGACGCCTGTTCGCTCTCATACCGGGATACCAGATGCTCTGCTACAGTGTTTACCACGCCTGACTTTTAGTGGAAGATTAAGGTTTGGTGGGGGGACATTCCTTACCAAGTATCTGAGACTAAGGCACTTGTCACCTCCATTGACTAATCTTGTCACCAGTTTAAGCCTGGCCAGGCAGTCACTCCCGTGTTCTGGAGCAAAACAAGTCTTTGAGCTGCAGTTCAAAAAAATACAATATAGACAAGCTAATTTATTTTGAAACAAAGAAAGAAAAGAAACCAACAAGCGGTTGTGCTGTCTTGTAGGTCACGCCACGTGGTCTTTCATAATTCGGCTTCACTGGCAAAAGTATATTCTTTTGCGGAGGGGGTGTGTGTGTGTGTGTAATTTTTAAGGATGTAACTAGCTTGCCATAGTTAACTTGTTAAATCTAAGCAGAAACAAGGGATGTCACGTTGCCCAGACGAGGCGAGGCGGGATGGATGTGCCCAGTTCTTCCAGCCAAAGCTCTGCCACGGGCTGTGGATGTACCTCACCATCTCCGAGCAGGTTAGCTGTCTCCTGCCCCGCTCACGTCTTTTCCTTCAATTGAATTCCGAGGAGGTGGCCAGATCTTTGAGGAGCAACAAAGTTATCGGTTCTCTCATGCACTCAGCTAATTGATTGCATGAGCGTTAATAGCCCACAGCAATGTGATGTGAGTGCTCGGCTTAAACCGTCTTCCACAGGAATTTACTGGAGGCATTTCCTCTTGAGTCTGTGAATACAGAGTAACATTTGTAAAGACCTTTCTTTGCATTACTTCTAACAATAATGTTTTTTTCTCAACTGCTTCCCCCCCCATCTATTAATTCCTGAGTTACCAGGGGCTCCAATTCCTTGGCTGCAAAACTCATAATTTACAATGTTGACCTGAAAGTGGGAGAAAGATGAATTTAAAAGTCAGAAAATGGCAAAATCCCCCACATTATTTTGAAATAATTTAAATACTTGTATTTGCAAGCCTTTTTTTTGTTGCTTTGTTAATATCTACAGATGTACAGTTAAAAAAAAGACAGCTCCTTAATATGTAGTGTGAGACTAGAAAGTTAAGAAGTCTTTGTCATAATTTTAAATAGAATAATACATTGTAATAGCAGCAATAGTGGATTAGATGTTCTTTAATACATTTGCATTTATTCCTTTGCAGTTGATTTAACTGTTTTGAGGTGGACACTTTTCATAAGGTGAATGAAAACAAACTAACAAGACTCTTGGGGAAAACGTTATTGTTGCCTAAGAATAAACCCACTAGTCCTGAAATATTTATAAAGACATAGTTGATATTATTAGGACAGTGCATTTTGGGGAACTGAATGAAGGAGGAATTTTTTTGACCAGTCTGTTGTAAGCCTGGCAGGTCCTTTTCTATTCCATATGTAGCTTTTGCAGGAGGGTGCGAGCGATGAAGGGCATTAGCTAAATAAGAGATGATTTAGTGGTGATGGCACTGTTGGTCCGTGTATCCCACAGCTGCTACATTTCAATATAAACTCCATAACTCTGGATGCAGGAAGAAGTGAACGTGCACAAGAGACTGTTTCTGAATATATTTTCCCCCCTCTCTCCAATAAAAGGCACAAATAATAGCATATTTCTCAAAGTGCAAAGCACTTTACATTGCAAATAGTTACATTAAATTTACATTTCATGGGTGAGTGGCCATAGCTGCCGCTTGCCACATCCTCGATGGTGACACTCCAGCAGTTGTACATGATGTACTGCCCGCCGGACCGCGCGTGCCTGGATTCTCCGGGATTAGAGGTGGCTGAGGGCAGAGTGCTGTTGAGCTCCACCAGCATTTTCCACAACCTTGCCTTCAAAGTCAAAAGGCGAAGGAGCGGAAAGTGCAGGAGACCAGGTGCTGGGAGGATGCCTTGAGCAGCTACGTAGGGATTTCTGGGCAAAGCCAAGGGCATACCGGCACTGGAAGGCCACGATTCCTGTGCCCTCGAGGCAGGGGGTAGCGAGACATCTCTTTTTTATTTTTGTGCTAACAGGCAAGCAGCGCGCTTCTGCTCTGCAGCGGAAAGCCTGTAGATACTTGGTGCTTTCCCTGTAAAGGTCAATACACTCGCCGTCCCCATTTTCTCCAGAGGTAATCGATGCAATGCAAACGCTGTGTTGACAGTTATGCCTGCCACGGAAAACTCATTTTCTGCCGCTCCTCGCCGGGACTTGCGGAACGGAGGAGCTGCCGTAACCCCCAGGACGGCTGCAGGCCCTGCTGCCATGGGAGACCTTTTTGGTTTGTGTTGGTGGAGACGGTTTGGACGCATTCCTTTGGGGATCTCACAGGTTGGAGCCATCCGTCCAGGCTCCCCAATTTTCCGACCTAATCAGGAACAGTCGCCCTCCCCTCCTTGTCCCTGCAGACGATTGCGGCTGTGCCCGAGGCCACCGAAGAAAACCTGGCTGCTCCCTGGGGCTGGGTGGGTTGCAGGAATGAGGTGCGACCCCCTGCCCACGGCCGTGTCCCTCTGCCACCAGCACGTCGCAGGGGGCTCCTTCGCTGCCTCCCACCGCCCTAAGGAAGCGCCAGGATTTTTTTTTTTACTCCTTTCTTTGCTTATCTGCAGCAGCCTCGGTGACTTTTCTGGTCAGACCCGACTGTGCCCTTTCCACTCAGCACGTTGTTGTATTTCTAGTCTCAAGGTTCGTTGTTTGTCATTTATCTGCGTTGGCTTTGGCACCTGCTAGCCCTGGGGTATGTGCCTGAGTCACTCCTTACCTGGCAGGGATTATTCCTCTTCGGTCTCTGTGCTGGCATTTACCACCCTGCCCACCTGGCAGATCCTGCCTGGCGTGTGAGGCCGGACTGAGTCACGGCTGGATTCGCTTCCGTGGAAAACTAGAGGTGACCCGTGAAGCAGCGCTGGGGTCTGGTCCCATCTCCGGAGGGGACAGTGGGGCAGGGGTGCCGGCACAGGGAGTCCCAGTGGGGATGTGTCCATTCCCCAGCCTGGCCCAGGCATGGGACAAACGTTTATTCCCGGGGGTATTTATCCTGCCATGGTTTTTGTCCGGCGGTGCCCACACTCACAGGTTAAAACCCCGTGTGAGTTTGCCAGCCTGCGCTGCAGCCGTGCCGTTGCTGGCGTGCAGCTGTAGCTGCAGCCCTGCTCACGCCTGCCTCGTGGGATTTGCTCTTTTACATCTGTTTGCAGGCTCCTGGGAGAGGTCTCCCATTTTATGGCTCTTTTTTTTTTTCTGCACGCTGCGCTCCTGCTCCCCGCGAGCGGCGATGCGGCGGCACCGTGCCACCAAGCCGTGCCGCAGCGCGGGGCCGGCTCCTGCTCACAGCATCAGAATTTCCAGAATGGTCCCCCTATGAAAAAAAAAAAAACCCAAACCTCGAGCAGCTCCTTAATAAACTAGCTCAATGTATAAAGTATTTAACTGTTGTGTAATTTCCTGGTGAGCCAGCGGGTCCCCTAATAAATGCCGGAGCGTCGTGCTGGCTCCCCGCCAGCGCTCCGGCATCCCCGGCGAGCTGCTCGTAAAAACCTTCCCTCGCCGTCTCCTCGTCCCGCTCCCGGCTCGAGAGCCCTGGGGTGGCACAGCCTGGTAGGGGGGTCCCCGGGACACCCCCCAATTCTGACTTCAGACTCGTCACCCTGCGCTCTGCGGGGAGGTGGCGAGGGCTGGACGGTGTCACCCGGCCGCCCTGTCCCCCCGCGGCTTTTGTGTCGGAACCAGTTTTTCTCCTCCGCGTTTGCGCACGTATGGAGCCCTTTCCCCAGAGGTCGGATGGTTTCTGGCGTCTGTGGCAAAGCCACAGGAAATATTGCCGACTTCTGGGGTTTCTTTCAATTTTAGCTGTTTCTCACCTTTCCAAGCACGGGGGAAAGCGTAGAAAAGTGATTCATCCCACCCTTAAAAACCAAACCAAAAGCCACCGGGGAACCAGCCGAGCCTCGGGCAGTGAGTTAAACCTCCCCGTACTCTAAACCCAAGGTCATGATTTTGGGGGCCTGACTGGATACCTTGACCTTTAGGGTCTGATCTCGGGGCCTTGACAGCTCACCACCAAGGCTCATCTTTTCTTTCTGCTTATTGATCCCCTGCAATAACCCCTCCAGCCGGTGCTTTCCCCATGGATCCCCCCCGAGACGCGGTGCCCGGACCGAGATGCTGCCGACGGGAGCGCGGCGGTCGCCCGGCCGTGAGCTGCCACCAATGTGCCGGCCAGCTGATGGAGGCATGCCGGCCACGCCGCGTTTGAACTGGGAGGGAGGTGGGACCGGGATGCAGCTTCAAAGGCTCTGAACCAGTTGCCAAGAAGTTCAAAGTGGCAGCGCGAGGCTGAAGCGATCCAGATTTGGGGTTTATTTCAAGCCTCGCAAGAGTCTTGATACCTTATTTTCGGAGCCATCGGGATGTCATTACGGAGTTTGGAAGGCTCTCCCGGCCTGCCTGGCTGCTTGGCTTTGAACCAGGTCCCGTGTTTGCTGCAGACCCCCGCCGGCCAGCAAACGCCGGGTGCCGATGGCCAAGCCGGCGCAGCGGCCCCCGGCCCCCCCGTGCCCCTGGCAAGCCCAGAGGAGAGGGGAGGAGGGGGCCGGATGCCTTTACGTGTGAAGTAAAACCATCTGGCCACGGACAGACAGACAGACAGACAGGCATCCCACGCTGGGCTGTGCGAGCCCCGGCCGGGCGATGGATGGGGGCTCTCCGGGAAGGAGGATGGGGAAAGGAGGACGCGGGAGCTGGGCTGCGTGAGGACGCTCGGCGTTTGCCAGCTGGGCTGGGCTGCCAGGGGACTGTCTCTTATTCAGCTGGCTGCTGGAACTGGGCAGACTGGGCACGCTGCTCTGCCTGGGTTTCCTGCGGCAGGTCCAGCACGGAGGGCGATACGCGACCCGGGCTGCCTGCGCAACGGGATCTGCCGGATGGGCTTTCCTGCGCCTGGCATCAGTTGTGGTTGTCCCATTCTACGTTTTACGTATTTTTTTTGGTCAGACCCCCTATATCTTTAAACGAACGGTCGTTTGGGTGTGAGCAAAGATTAAGCTACAAAAAGCTTTGTGTGGCTATCCTGTGTTTCAGCCTCATTAAAACAAAGAGCAAAGGAGATTTCCTGCGTGCGCCAGGCCCCGTGCAAAGTTCGCTGAAGCTGATGAATTTTTCTGCTAACTTAGTGGACTTCGGACCCTGCCCTTTTGGCACGCACTGCTGAGCGCTATGGGAAGCAACTGGTGCCCGGTGTGTAAGAGAGGGCACTGCTGGGAAGCCCCTTGTGTTTTCTTATCCACAGCACTTTTATTTTTTTTTGGTACTGGACACTTCATTGTATTAACGTGTATTTATTGGGTAGGTCAGAGAAAAGCACGTGCAAAATGGTTATGCATATTTCTGAAGGAGAATCGCTTCTAGGCTCTTTCACAGCGTTTGAAAAGGTGTGCTGCCCTTAATCTGCCCAGCAAATGCAGTGGTGCTGGGGATGGTTTTGATCTGTTTGGGTAATTTGCGCCAAGCCAGCGAAGAAACAAGATCATCATGCTCCTTCCGCAGACTGAACGCTCATTGGAAGGATTTAGTTCCCCTGGGACTTTGGTTAATGAAAATTGGCTTAGCAGGCGACGGCACTTTTGAATTTGGCAATTCCTCCGCTAACTTCACAAGAACGTAAAATCTCCTGGCAGACCTTCCCCTAGAAATGCTCTCGGCCCCCGGCTTAAACTCATTTCTCATCAGCCAGGCGCCGAAGCGCGCGTTTCAGTCCTGTCCACGTTAGTGGGACTTACACCGGCCCCTCCAGGTAAGTCCCTGCGTGTCTGCTCACCACGGAGGAACGTGCCCGAGCACCTGCTCAGCTGCTCTGCTGAATTATAATTTTTAGAGCACAACTTGTGGCTGTGACACAGTTTAGGATTTTATTCACTATCTTGTCCAAGATCTGTACGTACCTTGTTGCTCGGTGTGTTTTTTTTTCTCTTTCCAGGCAAATTGCAAATCAATTTCTTTTTCTTGCTTGTCCTGCAGCCAATTGCTACGACCAACTTCTATGGCTGAAGGTTTTGTTCGGACGCACCATCTCATGAAGAAATCAATAGTGGTTTTGTTCGAAACCATGCAGAAGACAACTAGTTATCTATACTTCCTTATTTTTGGTTAAGTGGCCATCACCTCCTAATTATATTCTCTCTTTTTTTAACTACTGCACTCAATTTCCAGGCTAATTACCCTTACCTTGTTTGTTTAATGAAGCTTATATAATGATTCCTGTGATCTTCGTGAAACATTACACTGGGATTTTATTTTTCACTTTATAAACTGTGATTTTATATTAATGTTTTATAACCTCAGGTTTCTAATCAGAAAGTCATAAGGAGTTTAATTGATTTGAAACTAGCCATGCCCTGAAGTGTGTACATGTCAGATTGATTCAAATTGATCCAATGCGTTTAAATAAAGCTCGTGCCAAAAGCACGTAGCACCTTATGCTACCAGATATTTGCCCAAAGCCCTCTGGTAACTTAATTATGCTGCCATCTCAGCATAATAAATTATTGACTAGGACATGTTTCTATGTGTGTTTGTTGTAGCTGGAGAAGCCAAAGAAATGCCCCAGTCCCGCCGGGCAGCGCAGGCACGTGGTGTCAGAGACAAACCCGTTTGCTGCCGGTGGCGTTCCGGGCGCTGCGGAGAGCCGAGGCTCCGTTCCCTGCTCACCGCAGCGCTTCGCAAGCGTCTGGTCACATCCTTGTGTCTTCTCACAGTTCGGGGTTGTTTTGGCACTCTGAGGAGCTGCTTTTGCCGTTTAGAGGAATGAATGGGAGGTCAGAGAAGAGAATACGGCGCTGCGGAGCCGAGCCGAAGCCCACGCAGCAATGGCATCTCACTTCAAACCCAACGGTCGGCCTGGAAATCCTCGACGTCCCAGTTGCCTGGTACGACCTTTGCGCACGGACCTGCAAAGTTTGTTCAGATCTGGCAGACCCAAATGGTGTCAGATCCCAGCAAACACTCAGATCTAACAAACGGGGTCTGCTAAAGCTGCAGTCCCCAAGTAAGTCCCGCAAACTATAATCGGCGCTGCCTCCCACAAGATGCTAAATTTGGTATCTCTGGCTGAGGGATGCAGCAGCTATTCCTGCTGTTGAAAACATCCCAGAAATACCAAAAATCGTTGCTGGATCAAGCCTCGTGGCGAAAACCCTGCTGACCGGTATGAAGCAAAAAGGGTAAGGTTGTCAGCAGCCGTGGGAAATGCCTTTTGGAAAGTAAGATGTGATCCATGCAACCCAAGAAGCAATCGGCAGAATCAAATGCTTGTTTACCTGACGCCCCCTGAGCAGTGCTCAGGTTGTGTCCCCCCGGGTGTCTCGCCAGGGGCCCCCATCCCTCCCTTGGAGTCGTTTACATGCCTAAAAGAGGCCCGATGGGCTGATTTACATGCGTACAAATTTGTGAAGTCCAATGAAGACAGTCTAATCTAGAAGGGTGGCAACAGGTTTTTGTTTTTAATTAGACCTCAGTATTACTGTTGGATTTTTATTTATTCTGTCCATGGATTAGGTTTTAATAAAATAGTTACATATATTAGCACAGACAGATGAGTGGAGGCAAAACTGCTGAATAGGCTAAAATACGGCAAAGTCGATTACAGTGACTGGTACCGTGCCGGCTAGAAGTAATGCAGTCGTTATGTTCAGCAGTTTTTTCCTTAGAGACTCATCCTGATCCTTTTTCTCACAGCACCGCTGGCTGGGTGCCTCTGTCCCGCCGGAGCGAAGCAGGATCCGTGCCGCGCTGATGAGAGCGTGACCACAGCGCGTGGCTTAGACCCGCGGTCTCAACCGGCCTCCTCCTGCAGCCCACGAAACTCCTCGTGACTCAAGAAAATACTTACCTGTTCTTGGGATGGAAGAAACCAAAACCTCAGGTTTTTGTTTTTAACCGCCTGGGTTTATTATATTATAAATCTGTGCAAAAATAAAAAAAAAAATTGGCTGAGCTGTGATAGGCGTTAATGCAAAGATGCATAAACAAATAAAAAACCCCGGGTGAATGTTGAGCCCCAGCAAATATTTCCTGACACAGCCGTCCCCTCGCAGCCCTCACCGCACCAAGAGCCCAGTGACTTATCTCTGTCGCGGTGGCGGGGTGAGGGGTTGTACCCCCAGACCCCTTTGTGCCCGAGGTGAAGGGCTTGGGCTCCGCTGCTCCTGCTGCGGTGCATGGCAAGGTGAATCCCGTAGAAATTCATCCGCGGAGTCGTGGGCCTCCCTGATTTGCCTCCGTCAGCGGAGCAGGGGCAGGCGGCATGGGCGTAGTAAAATGCAAAAATGCTGTTATCGTTTAAGCACCTGGTTTCCCAGTTTGGGGTAAATTTCCTGTGCGCTTCAGGTTGGGTTTTGAACACTGCTCTTTTCTATGTAAATGGCACTAATTAACTCAAGGAGCTCTCCTCCACACAGACAGGACTTGTGAATTCAAAGAAGTCAGAAACTGCATCTGCAGGTTGAGCTCGGAAAAGGGATTTTCATTTTCTTTTATTTAAATTTTGGGTCCCTTGAGAGCACGGAAGTAAGGGAGGGCTTGGCGCACACAGCAAGTGCGCTGGAGGTGCTGCGGAGCGGCGACCGCGTCCTTCGGCTCCGCGAGCATCCCTTGTGAGTTCGGCGTGCCGCGCTCCACGAGACTGAATTAGCGAACGTCGTTCTCATTTTAAACAGCACAAAGTCCATCTGTTTTCCGTAAGCGAACCCTGACCGATGATCTATGGGGGGGTCTGAACCAGCATCCTCTGTGCCGAGAGGAACCTTTGGGACTGAGCTACCATCAGATCAGGGCAAGGAGCTGGCACTTCGCTGCTGTTTAGAAAGTGCTTTGAGATCCTCAGGCGTCAGGAACCTTGAACGTGGCCGTGCCCGCGTGCAGCACGGACCAGGTAGTCGTTGCTCTGCGCTGCGCGAGGGTGGACGTCGCAGTTGGCAAACAGCGCTGGCCTTGTGGGAGCAGCTCGTCTCTCCGCGAGAATTTGACCCAGTGCCACGCATCTGGAAAGAAGACGCAGATGAATATATTTCATCTAGATTTTCATGTTCGGTTTTGCGAACACGGGGAGAGCTGGAAGAAATTGGTCCGCTCTGCTGAAGGCATTTGAGACAATAATAAGAAAAGATGCAGGGCTGCTGCGGGTTTTATTTTTTATATCGCGCTGCATTTTGGCCTGCTTGGAAACGTTGCTGTTAAAAGCGTCTGCTACTTTTCCAACAGGAGAGAGCCACGTAAATCCTGGCTTAGATCGTCGTCTCTCCGCAGGCCAAGCAGAGACATTGTGCGTTGATTCCAGGGCAGAATTCCCCACGGAGCACTCGTGCTTGTGCTCCCCATGTCGAGGTAGCCCTCTGTGTTCTTTGTGTAAATCACACGTCTCTGCACTGACTCGCTAGTAAAATACCGGAGCTCTAGAAATAATGTGCATTGCTCTCATGAGAATATTTTTTATCAATTGGCCCGTAAAAGTTCACCAAAGAATTATGCGAGTACCAATATATCTCTAACATCCTCCCACTGATGATAGCATCTATTTGGTATAGATGAAATTGAGTTTTAATTTGTTCTCTTTCACACACGCAGTTTTATTTTCCGGGTGTATTTATCGTGCTTACACAAAACAACGAGTCTTCTGGGATTTCGGTTATCTGCATCACTACTTGGTGGCATTGGCCGACAACAAATATCGCAGGCCTCGCACTACGGACCTATGGCCAGCCAGCTCCGCTTGCAGTCTCTTGAATATAACACGCCTCGTAACCCCTGCTGAATCGATGGGAAGGGACAGATTTCCCCGGGTGGCCGTGGCAGCCCGAAGTCCCCTTAGCACCGTCCGCTGCCCACGCTCTGGACTTAACAAGTGCCGCGGGCAGCGGCCGTCTCTCTCTGTACGCACAACCCGAGATCGGCACCGACGTCGCGCACCGGAGGACGTCCCCGCGCTGCCTCCGCGGCTGCGGCGCTGCCTCAGCGCTGGCGGTGAAGTCGCCCACGCGAAGCCTGGGTTGCTCTGACAGCCGACGCGCTGCCGTCCCGCAATCCCCACGCGCTTTCGTAGAATAGAATCACAGAATCATTTAGGTTGGAAAGGACCTACAAGATCATCGAGTCCAACCGTCACCCATGCCCACTAGACCATGGCACAG
>JAVJGG010000037.1:19914934-19930402 GCA_035590195.1 Aviceda cuculoides | reverse complement strand
CCTTGCCTCAACTTGAGGCCATTTCCTCTCGTCCTGTCTCCAGCCACCCGACAGAAGAGACCAGCACCCACCTCACTTTCGGGCCGGAGCAAACCCTCTTTGCCATAGCGATGGGGCAGACCCTGAGCTAAGGTCCCGCCTGGGTTTTTTCCGCATCCCACGGAGGGTCTGGGGCTGTCGGGGGTCTGGGTGGGAAATGCGTGTCGGCGAGCCAGCCGTTTCCGTGGGCTTCGTGGGGGGGGGGCAGCGGCAGGCGCTGGCCTCCCCTGGGACCTGACGGGCAGCCAGGGTCGAAGGCGCAAAGGGACGGGGGCAGCCGTGAAGCTGGTGAGGGTTGTCTGCCGAAAATGGGGTATGGCCCAGCCGGCGCCTGGTGCCCGGCCGCCCCGCAGACTCCAGCTTCGGGATCCGGCCTAGAACCCGACGGGATCCAAACGCCGTTTTTCCCTGGTGTGTGTTTAAGCTGCGGTCTGGATAGGCTGTCTAGAACAGGGCGTTTGCAGCCGAACTGTAAATTAAGCGTTCCCTTCTTTCCCACACTGCGGGGAGGGCAGTGGGACGACTGAAAAAGGCCCGGCCGCGCTCCCGCGTCCCGGCTCTTGCGGCTAAATTGTGTGGCAGTTGGAAGGGGCCAGGCAGAGGTTAGGCACAACGGCAGCGCGAGGACAGGATGATTTATCCCAAGTCACGGCCGGGCAGGGGGATATCTTTATCTCCGCCGAGCCCCACAGCTGGCTGATGGAGCACAGCTCTTTCTCCCTTGATAAGCACGTGGGCAGCATATATAATTCTTGCAGAGGTTTCCTGCTAACCTAAACAGAGATTCTGCAAACTTTATGAGCTCTGGAGATAAAAGGTAATGAGACTCCATACATTTCCCAGCCGAGCCCCTTTACCAACCTTTCAATTGGTTCCAAAATGCCCTCTTGTAACCTCTCCATTAGAAATAGATTGGAGGTCTTAATTCTCCTCTTATCACAGACAGTGCCCAGGGGAAAGAGTCATGTCCTTCCCCTCCTGCTCTCCGGGAGGGATTTGCTTCCCAGTCAGGTTGTAACCCGGAGCAGGTCCTGTGCTTCAGGCTGGAATGCACGCAGATGGGGAGGAGGCAGGGATTTGTGGCAGTTCATATATCTGCGCTGATGGAGAAGAATTAAAGAAATGGGAGTGCATTGAAAGCAGATGATTGTATTCCTGAGGTCAGGCTATTACATTTTATTTATCATTTAAAAATAATATGTCTGCTGCCCTTTGAAACCTGCTGAAATCCACCTCTGCTGGTGCTGTCCTTAAGTCGCAGAAAAGAGCAATTCCTGTTCTTCTTTAAACAAAGATGCTGTCAGCTTTTTTTTTTTTTTTTTTTTTTTGTGTGGTTCAGATTTGCTCAAGTCTATTTTAAGCTTCCTGATTGTTTTAAACCGTAGCTGGTGCTTGGCAGGCCCACTTTTCATTGCTCCCTGGCTCCCTGGTCAAGCCAGTGAACAGAAACACGTTGCTTTAGCCTGGTCTGGTGCCGACTCACAAACCCAGGGTCGGTTCCCCGATCTAAAGCAGCGATCCTCTTTCTGAGCACTGAATTCTGTAATTCCTGTTCTCTCTGTTTCTGTAGGCAAAAAAGCTAAGGGAAGTAAGCTGGTACCTGCCCTTTGTGCCTTGTTTTTCTGGAGCAGCCCGGGAGCAGGGCTGTGTGTGCCGGGTCCGCACTGGGGCCAGCTGGTGCTACCTGTTGCTGGCGTAGGCTGGGATGTGTTTCGTCTAAATGTGACGTATAAACCTGTCGAGGCTCTAGTGAGGCTGCTATGAGGTGTGCACCCTGTTTTTCAGGACTTCTAGGATGAGCAAGCGGGCAGCAGCGAGGCATGCACGGCGCTGCTGGGGGGAGGACGGGGGGAACCCGAGGGACCTTTCCAGCTTGCTCTCTGCCGCCTAATGGGCTGGGGTAGTCCCTTGGATGGGCACAAAATGAGGCTCCTAAAGTTTCGGGTGGATTTATGAGGCTGTGTTGCTCAAATGGCCCGAGAGTATCTGGCCAAGGCCAGTCTGACCCTTACTGGTTTTTGCTTACTCTGGAGACTGGCAAATCGGAGCTGCTCATCCCAAGGCATTGCAATGCAGCAAGCCAAGTGCCAACGTATCACCAAATGACTATTGATTTTCTAGCAGGGCGTCTGGGTTGTAGGCAAGAGAACAGCTCTTTAGCCTGGCTGCGTGTTGTGCAGAAGAGAAAATCCGCGAAGCGTCACTGAAAGACATCGGCGTGCCTTGCTGACCCTGCGCACGCCGGGTACCAAACAGATCTTTACTTCCACGGGGGGCGGCAGGCGGCCCTGTCGTTTCTGCCTAACGTCGGTTGAACTCTTTGGGGGCCGTGCCAGCAAAGGAGGCACACGGGGCTCGCTTTTTTATGGGTCTGTGCCCGCGGGTGATGGTGCAAAGGTGACTGGGGAGCTCCCGGGGCACCCGAGGCAGGCGCGTTGCAGCAAGGGGCTCGTGTCGTGCCCGAAAGCCACCCCCCTCGCCCGTGGGTTTTTGGTTGCCGCTGCTGCTCAGAGGCTTCGTGCGTTGAGTTGGACTTCTCAAGGTGCAGCCGAGAGTCGCAGAACTGCTGCCGATAACCGGCAGCGCCCGTTGCTATAACTGCAGCGCTGGGAAATTCAGCCCGCGCTTCCACGCGCGCCTCTGGCAGGCAGCGCCTCCGGCGTGGCAGGGCGCGGAAGGGTTGGTTTGGTTTAGTATTTATGGTATCGACTGTGGTGAAATTGCGTCTCAAAACCAAATTCTGCCGGGTTTGTTTCTGTGGTTCAGAGAGCACAGGAGAGACTGGGTCTCCAACATCCAGGGCTGGTCTCCGGCTACAGGCAGGTTCATTCCCCGGGGCCGTCACCGAGAGGGACAGGGCACCGAAGTGATATTCCTCCGGCACCTTGAAAGCCATTTGCGTCGCAGAAAGTGCTGCCTCAGTTTCCCCTCCATCTCTGCAATAAGCTCACACTTACCCACGGTCCAAATACAACTTCTCTGCCTGCCTGTTAGGAGGACGTGGTAAGAGCAGACCTGACCTCAGCGGACAGTCCCGTCCCCACTCCTGCCTCCCCCCTGCCTCGGAGCCCAGCCCAAACCTGCCGGGACCCCCTGCCCACCCCCGCCACGGCTGCTCCTGCCGGGGCACCTCGGCGATCGGGTCAGACCCCCGTCCACGCCGCTGCCTGGGCAGGAGGTGCTTTCCCCTGGCAGCAACGCTCCCAGCAATGTCTGGGCGTGATGCCGTGGCACAAGCCCAAGCCGGCGTCTTTCGCGTGGCCTGCTCTGATCCCTCGATCCCAGGCGGAGTCCGAGGGATGTTTTCCAGCAGAAAGAGCCCTGCGGCAGAAGGAAGAAGGCAGCTCTGCCTTGGCGAGGGCTTCATCAGGAGCGATGGCCAAAAGCTGCTGTTTCTTCCCGGTCATTCTTTAAGCCGGCAGCAATCCGGGGCGAGAGGAGGGAGACCACCTGCACAGGGCTGCAGCACCCCAAAGTTTATCAGTTGCTCTGCTCCCCTCTGCCCCAGCGAGGTCAGCCAGCTCCGAGATGGATCCGAGGGCACGAAACCCTCTGTGAGACATGGCCAGGCCAGGTCAGGGTGGTTTGGAGCAAATTTTAGCTGCTTATCATCAGCTCCTCCTCTCTGCTACAGCAGGGCAAAGGTGGCTGCTCCGCAGGGCCGGTGGTTTGCAGCTGCTCTGGGTTCGGGAGGCCGAAGGTTTCCTGGGTAAATAAAGCCTCCAAACTGGCCGGCTCTGTAGCTGGAGGAGATGTGCATCCTCTCGAAGATCTGAAGCGGGTAATGACTCTGCTTGGCTAATTTAACCCCTGCCCAACTTTAAATAATTACAAGCCCTTTTAGCTTTGTTCTTGAGTAACCCTTTAAGTGTCTCCTTTGGAAAAGGCTTTGCTCGGGCTAAAAGCAGAGCCTGTGAGCTTCGCAGAGCCTTTCCAGGATAGCATCAGATGCAGGCTGCCAAAAAACCAGGCTGCAACACGTGCGGAAGGGCTGCCGGCGCTGGCGTGGGAGCGCCCGGGGCAGGGAAGGTGCCGATGGCAGCCAGCAACTTGATTTTCCTCCTCTCCTTTACAGGGAGGGAGGGAGGGGGAGGAAAGCACGGCCGCCTTGGCCAACATCTTTCGACTGCACCTTGAACTGCGTAATAAAACCGTTCTGAGGCATTCATTTTTGGTGCCTCGGGGCCCCGCTGGCAGGGGAGCTCTGGGACGTAAATTCCTCTGTGGGATCAGGCTTTGCAACCGGGCGAGGGGGGAGCGTGGGGCAGGCTGGTGCCCTGAGCCGTCGCTCCGGTCCTGCTCCCACATCCGTGGGGTGCCCTTGCGCTGGGGGCGGCTGTTCGTCAGGGCAGCGGGCTGGGGGGGTCGCCTGCGACCCGCCGCCCCAAAGCGCGGGCTGAGAGGCTCTTTATCCGATAGCCGTGCTCACGTAGGGCTGCTCGGGCGTGCAGAGGTAGGCATGGCACTGGTTGATGAACTGGAGGTCGTTTAGATGCATTTGGTAGCTGCGGGGCCCTGGCGTGGAGCTGGCAGTCCCCTCTCACCGGGTACGGGCTCCTCGGGGCCGCCAGCCGTTGCGCGGCCTGGGCGGGGGGGCGAATGGGCGACGGTGGTGTCAAAGTAAAGAGAATTTGTGTGGTGTGGGCAAAGGTGGTTTCTGGCAATAAGCGGCTACCAGAGTTATGAAATGGGTCTGGCGAGGACTTGATGTAATATGCTGCAAGCTGGGGGAAAGCGTGGCGGAGTTATCCAGGGATCAGCAACCCCCTCAAAATTTATTAACGGCAAAGGTTTGGTATTTATGTCTTAATTGTCTGCTGGACACAATGCTGCAGACAAGAAATGACTTATTTTCTCTCCTTGGCTCTAAAACACGCATGGCGATCTCTCTCCCACTTTAAGAAGGGATATAGCCCCGTCAGAGGCTGCCGGGGTATTTAAAAATGCCAGCGTCCAGGCTGGTAAGACGGCGAAGGACCTGCCTATGTTTTCAGCATCACGACTTAATTTCTGCTACAGCACCGCTGAATAGCTGGCATCACCCAGTGCTCTGCAGAAACGGGGAGGTATGTGCAAGCGTGGCTGTGACACAGAGATGTGTTTATGAATGTAAAATAGTTATTTAGCAAACTGCCAGAACTGGAGGCTAACTGATGTTAAATGGAGCAGCTGTTGGCTTCTATTTTCCTCCAGCAGCTTATCAGAGATCATCTCTTCAATCAAAGGCACTTAAAAAATCTCTGACAATCAATTCATATTCTACTCTGTGCCAGGGAGAGAAGAAATACTAATAAAAGACCTCCCATGATTGCCTCTGTAATTTCCTTTGTACAAGATAAGTTTAGGTCCCAGTTCGTAAAGTACAACACGTAGGACATTAAGTTGTTGTTTTATTCAGAAAAATGCTGCCAGCCCCTAAAGAATTCAATTTTGTGATTCATTAAACCTTTACTCCACGTCTGTATATCACACTCTTTGAATACATAATCCCAGACAGACTTGATTGGTAAAAAGATAATCCTATTTTTAGCTTGGAAAAACAGCTATACAACAGCAAGGAAAACTTCCGTAGCAGAGCAAGGAAAAGATATAAGATCCTGCTACATTAGGGTAACAACAAAACGCTCATTAAAACTGACGGCTTTATAGAAGCTAACTGGAGCTAGGGAAAAGACCGTACATAAATACATGAATGGTACTTTGTTGTGTCGTTATCCCATATTATTCATGTCCTTGAAGTATCTCCTGCAGAAAAAAAAGTGCACGTTGGGATCCCAGGGAGATGAGTGAGACCAGTGCTGCCGATGCAGCGGGAGCCGGCTCCGGCCAGGAGGATGGCTTGAGGGTCTGACTGGGATGTCTTGAGGGTCTGACTGGGCTACGGGGGGAGAGGTGACGGTCTGCCACTCGCCGGGGGGTGCCAGGCAGCTCTTCTGCCCGAAGAAGATTGTAGGGAGGACATCCCGAGGGGTTTCAAGGTTAAGATGTGACTCCGCACTGCTGCGGCTCGTTTTTACCCTTTGCACCACAGTGAAACAGGTTTGCAGTCTTTCCGCTGCTCCGATCTGAGCTTTTCTCTTGGAGAATGAACCCGGGTCTGTAGTTTTATTGCCTTTTCATCTCGATTAAGGTCTTGACAAGAAGGCTGGCTTGTAGCCGGCTGCCCCAGAGGGCTGGCAGGATGCCTTGGAAAGCAGCTCCCCTCCGCTGGTGAAACGAACCTATTAGGAAAATGCAAATTCACCAGAGAGCAGGTAATCAGGTGAGAGATATTCTCTTTGTCCAGGTGTTTGTGCTTAGGATACAGTCATTTGGATGTGCTGGCTTGGATTTTGCTCTTTCTCCTAATTGTAAGTAATGGGAAAGCAGATGTTTAGGGCCAATTTCAGCAAGGCGCTTAGGTATCTAACTACCGCTGTAGGGCTTGCAAGCCCCGAACGCACATCGTCAACTCCCTTGCTCCAAAATCTCTACACGGAGGATGGTTTGGTTTTTTTTCACGTGATGCTCTTGTATCAATTAGAGATCAAACGGACAAGCAGGCAGCCAGGTGCTGGCGAAACTGCGTCTGCAACGCTGCTGCTGCAGGCGGGCTGCTGCCAGCCTCCGCCCCGGCCCCCCCCCCGGCCCCCCATCCCCAAAACCTCCCCATCTCCTTGGGGCAGGTTTGGGTTTTTACCCTGTGGTTTAAATTTTTGAACCAGGCAGTGTTGGGCACACGGGTACAAGCTCCAGGAACTCCCAGCCTGGGAGTTGCCGGGCTTGTCGGCATTTCTTCGGATTAAACGAGAGTGGCTTAACTAAGAGCGGTGGCAGCCCAGCAGCTGGGACACCACAGCCACAGCCACCGCCTCCGCCTGGTCCCTTCCCAGGCGCCGAGAGAGGCTTGACTGGTAATAAGGGAGTTGCTACCACATCCCCGGCATTGCAACGCTTTACACTGCAGGGGCGCGGGGGACAGGGGGTGCCAAGGTGCCACCCTGGCTGGGACCCCCTCCATAAATCCCCAGGATCCCTCTGCACCCATTTCTGCCTCGCTTTCTGCCGGTCCTGCTGGGAACGGAGCTGTTTGTGTCTCCTGATGGATGGCGGGCATAAAACCCTCCCGCTGAGACGAGCGTGGTTTATTGCTCCGTAATTCATCCCCTGGGGGAAGCGGCTGCCCTGCGCCCCGACGGTGATAGCCGGCTGCGGTGATATACGGCTCGAAGGCCACCGTGTGCCCTGCAGCCCCCAGCCGTGCCCCACGGTGGGACGGGGCTGGCGGTGGGGGGGAGAAACCCCCGGGGCTGCAGAAGTGGTTTGATTCAGGCTGCTCAGTCTGGAGCTCCACCATGCACAGCGCCAAGGTGTGTATGTCTTTATATATATATATACACACACATTCGTATCTGAAGACCCTCTCCCCAGCATCCTGCTCGAGGTGGGGGGGTCTAAAATCTCCCAATTAACTGAAAATTAACCTCCGGGCCATGCAAGGAGCAGCAGCCTGT
This sequence comes from Aviceda cuculoides, assembly GCA_035590195.1. Classification (NCBI taxonomy): domain Eukaryota; kingdom Metazoa; phylum Chordata; class Aves; order Accipitriformes; family Accipitridae; genus Aviceda; species Aviceda cuculoides. The sequence continues at coordinate 19,922,870 of JAVJGG010000037.1, read as the reverse complement.
GGGCATCCGCAGTTGTCTCGGGGCAACAGGTAGCAGAGCCAGCCTCCGTGCGGCGAGCGTCGCATCGCCCGCCTCATGCCTGACCTTTATCTGCCCGAGGAAGGAGAGCGATAACTCACCGGCAGCATTGCCACCACCGACTTAATTGGTCTCATCTCACGAGCAAAGATAAAGGTCGCTTCATAGCTGAGTTCAGCCAATATGTTCTCCATATGGACAAGAAATGTTGCTGTTGTGTTAGCCATGTGCTGAAGTAGGGCTTTTTTTTTCCATGGGGTTTTAAACTTCAGTGTAGCTAAGCACCAGCCATTAAAAAATAGCTCCAGCTATGAGAAGAAGTTATGGTATTTATAGGCAGTTAAAAGAAATCGCTGCTTCCCATCTAATGCTCCAGTTCAGCAGATCACTTAAGTGCACGGTTAAATTGCAGCATGTGATGAATCCTCCCCACGTTTGGCATAGTGTCGCATCACGTGCGCACCTTCCCTTGCTATCGGCGGGACTTAAGCTTGCTCTTAAGAAGGGAAAAGCAATATTTATGGGCTTTACTTGGGGCTGGGCTGAATTGAGGCCATTTTATTAGCAGAAAATGTAGAGATATTACATCAAAGCAAATGTTATCTACAGAGAGCCACGTTCCTTTTCTGACGACAAGACAATTGTGGGAAGTGATCAAAGAAGGTTTGGAAGTTAAGGCGAAGGCGTTACTTGCACGGCACATGGGAGTGGACGTCCTCACCTGCCCCAGCTTATCTGCCTGCTGCTGCTCACGAGCTAATATTGACATGGGCTCCCAAACACCATTAAGGCCACCAGCTTGTTTAAGTAGTGGTATTTAACATAACAAACACGGTAATCATTGTATCAACACTCGTGGCTGGGAGATGTCGCATATCTGAGGAGGGTTTCAGCCCCCTGGAGCTGGCTGCAGGGAGGGCCACTGGTCTTGGCCAGGGCGGTGGTTTGTCACAGGCGAAGAGGGTGGCAGGGATGGGGGGGACCCTCCTCTCCAGGGACGGGGGGACCCTCCTCTCCTGACCCTGCTCTTGCGGAGCGAGGAGCGGTGGGGGACGGAGGTGCCCAGCAGGTCTCCATCCTCCACCGCGCTGCTTCGGCAAGCCCTGGCCGAGCAGCTGCAAGAGGCGTGGAGGGGGACGTGGGGTTTGGGAGCTGGTGGCTGACCCCGGCCTGACGCCGGGCACCGGAGCACCCTGCCCGCACGAGGGGCATCTCTCCTCCCAGCTGGTCCCGGCGGGAGGGGACCTGGGGGGGGGTCCCCGTGATGCTCGTGCCCGGTGCAAGCGGCTGCGGGCCATCTCTCCGGACCCTGCCGCCTCTGGGCAAAGCGGAAGCCTGGATGAAAAAGCTGAAGTCTGAATTCAAAAGCAAGGAGGCAGGGGACAGGGTGAGGCGTGGAGATGGCATGGGGAGCTGGGGTCCCAGAGCCCCCCCTAGCAGGTACATTGCCCAGGGAGCCCCCACCACATGGCGCAAGCCCCCAGGCCCAGGCAAGGGGCTCGTTTGCCTCCCAGGAGGAGGAGAAGGCTGGTTAAGTGCTCTCTGAAGGCTGTGCATTAATAGGGCTTGCTCTGCTAGGAGGGGTCAGGGTGCCAGGGCCGGGTGGGAGAGCAGGGGGGAAGGGGTGGGAGAAGGTGAGGAGGGAAGCCAGCGCGTCCCTGCGCTGAGGAGCTCCCCGTCAACGTCCCTGCCCGTGCCCGTCGGGGTGGCAAAGCACGTTTTTGAAGGCTGAGTGTTGCAAGCCCACCCTGTCTGACTTTGCCAACCCTTTGCAGCAGGGACGACAAAAAAAGGAGCCTTTCCTCTGCAAGGTAACTCCCGGCGAGTGCCGGCTTTCATCAAAACGTAAATGCCTGAATAATCTCAGCTCCTCTCGGGACTGAGGTGCGGATGATCAAATTTGTCTCCCTCCTTCCTGGAAACACAGCTTATCCAAAGAATTCCCCGTGTTATCCAAAGGAATCCCATTGTTCTCTAAAGAAACGGTGTCCGCAGGAACTCGGCGCTGACGACCAGAGCCGGTGTCCATCCCAGCCAGCCCGGAGAGGGGAGAGCATGGGAGCTGCCCGGCCCGCGGGGACGGCCACCGGAGCCGGCCTCGGATTCACCGGGGTTGAGGTGAAATTTGATTGCTTCCTTTGCAGATGGCGGTAAGGCTGTGACCCAAAGGCTCGGGAATATCTCCGGTTCCTGAATTTGCTTTCCTTCGAGTGCTCGATGCCAAAAAAACCCCCCAAAGCTAAAAACCGTAGCAGCAAGATCCCAAGACGTTTTGATTTTGTTATGCTGGTGTCACTGCTGCCTGAGAGCTCGTAACCATTTGTGTTGGAGGTGGCGGGGGCAGCCCCAAAATGGATGGCTCGTTGGGCAGATCTGCTTTGGGCTGCTTGGGAGGGGATGTCTGCATCCAGGACTTCTCCTCCTTCAGATACCTGTTAAGGCTTTGACGCCTTCAAATCCATTATTAAAAACTCTCTCTGACTTCAGCAGGAGCGGGATTTCATCTTTAGGCTGGGTTTTGAGCAGGGAAGGGATTTTAGCTTGGGGAAGCTGGGCTGGCTCAGTCTTTTGTGTATGGGCTTCAAACATCTTTCACATTCACTTTAGCTTTACCTGTGTTGAACCAGGAAATAAATAATGTATATGGGAAGCAGGGTAATGCATTGTGGCACTGAAACCCTGGAGGTGGCTGAATAATAAATAAAAGCCTCTCTCCTTTTATCAGTGGCTTATGTCCTCGCTGGCTGAGTATCAAGCTGGACAGCCAGAAGAGCAGCGTAAGGGTGAAGGGAGAGGAGAGGGAAAGGCAGCGGGAGCACAACAGCTCTGCGCAAAAGCCCCTGGGACCTCCCGAGAGCAGCAGCGGGCTACCAGCCCCACTGCTGGCCCAGATCTGTCCCTTGGGAGCCACAGTCAGCAGCCACCCTCTTCCCCAAACCCTCCTGCCCAGCACCGTTTTGGGGTGAGCCCAGAGAAAGCGGTGCCTTACCCGCACAGTGTTTTTGTATAAGGGTTGCTCGTCGTTTTACGCGGCTGTATCACACGCAGGCTCAGTGTATACATCAGTTCTGGCCAGGATGGGATTTTGTCCTACAAAGCAGTGTCCCCCTCTCAGGGGGCTGTCACCTGTTTACAGGCAAGCACTGAGACAGGGTTTGGGGAGTTTTGCTCATTGCCTGGCTGGGGGGGTCCCACCGAGCCATGCCAGGGGATCATCAGCACCTCCAAAATGTAGGAGGGAATTCAGTTCAGAGTGACCAATTTAGAGAAAAGTATTCAGCCCTGACCTCCATTCCACCAAGCGTGGAGTCATGAAATGCAGGAAATGCTGGGAGTGACCGTGGGGAAGGAGAGGGCGGAGGGGAGAGCGAGCCTGAGCTGGACCCCAGGAGGAGAACGTGCCTGTAAAGACCCCCGGACCAAGACCCATTTCCACAAAAAGCAGGACCCAGCCTGTAGTCCCGGACCATGGCCGCAGGAGCTGTACGTGCATCCCAGCAGCAGCTCAGCTGCTTCAAACAGGAGAGCTCTGGAGCTGAAATGAAGCCTTGGCAGCTACAGGCACAGATTGCTTCTTTCTCTGCACACCTGTCTCCAAACTTTGTAATTGCATTGTTCATATTTAGGTTGCGGCAAAGAAACGTGTTTTCTACTTAACGTTTGTCTCCTCTGAGGACCGATCCCGGGGGGGGGGGGCTGGCAGGTTTCTGGATCCTCTCGCCCCCGTGTCTGCTCCTGGAGGATTTGGCCTCGGACATCTGAGAGGTGGAGCGAACAGGGGCTTACCCCTCGGGAAGGAGGCACAGGGGGATGCCGAACCACCTCCCTGAGGAGAGAAACACGTGGAGGAGTTTGTCTCCGTGAGACCTGCTGAAACCCAGATCATTTGTGCAAGTCTCTGTGGCCGCTGGAGTTAATCGATGCAGTTTGTTTGCCTTTGGGGCAGAGGGTATCGATCCGCCTTGTCTCCCTCCCTCCCTGTGTGATGCCAGCTCTCTGAAACGTGTCCAAGTTGTGCCGGTGCCAGGGCAAGTGGCAGCTGAATTATCACCTGGGTCACCCCGTTGCTGTTGGAAATGCACAATAAGCTCCCAGCTAAGAGGCAGGGGGGGTGAGGGGGAAGCCAAACAAAACTCCCCAGCAGCTGCTCAGCAGCCTGGGCAGGCAAGCCCTCTCTGTGGACGCCGGGCGGCAAAAAAACACGGCTTTTGTTGGGAACAAGACCTGTGTGCTGCCCACCGGGGCGTCCCCGTTCGTTTGGCATGGGGACACCCCCCCCCCCCTCCACGAGGGCTGTTTGCAGGGTCTGTCCCCGTGTGGGTGCTGCACCCGTGGGAAGTGGCCGTGGCTGCCGGCGGCTCTCCCTGCTCGGCGGGTGGCGGTGGCTGCGGCATGGCTCTCCTCCTCCCGGCAGCTTCGCTCTCCTCGCTAAACAGCTTCACGCGCTTCCCCTTCCAGCCTGGCTCTGCAACAAGGATAACCGGAGGGGCCACGTGCCGCGGCTCGCGAGCTGGCCGAGCCTTCGCGTTCGGCCGGCTGCCAGCGTGACAGCTTCCCTGGCGAGGTTTGGGCAGGGACTGGCTTTGCCGCTGGCGGAGAAGGGGTCCGTGACCCACCTCGTATTGTCGTCGGCGGACTTCCACCCTGTGCAGCCAGAGAGGGGAGCAGGATGAGGCCACTGGTGCTGGCGCCGTTTGCGTGGGTGCTCCGAGTGCCTGACTGCGATCTGTGTGGCCAGCAATGTACCTGTGTGTGTATATATATATATATGTACTGTGTACGTGTACTCTGTGCGTGTGCCTGCTGGGGGCACGGAGCTGCAGCAGCCTCCCCTCTCTCAGGCTGTCGGATCCAGCAGGGTATATTTTCCTCTAACAGTTAGGACTGTGCCAAGTGCTTAAAAACATATAGTGGGTGCTAGAAATAGTGACAGCAATCTAAGATTCTAAAATAGGAATTATTTGCTGCTTCATTTCTCTTGTGCTGGGGTCATTGAGGCTGTGCGTGGACCGGGCTTTTTGGGGCAGTTTGGAGAAGCAAGAGAGGACTCTATATGTGACAGTCACACGACTGCCGGAGATGGAGGTTTTGTACAAGTTGATTATCATCGATTTCCCCGTCAGCTAATGAGAGATAGTGTTGCTAACGCCCTTTCAACGCCCGCAGCGTTGGTAAGAGCCAGGTCTGGTGGTCACTGTGATGCCAGCCAAGCCTGAGTGAGCAGAAGAGCTCGGTCCACATAACTACAGCTGGAGTTTCCCTCCTGCTTGAGCACAGGGATGATTTGGCAGCATCCCAAAGCACCCAGCCTTTGGATGCCGTGCGCCTCTCAAAACCGGCTAAGGCACCCACAAAATGCTTGGAAAGCCATCCCGGGAATAGACCAGATTCAGTGAGAGTTGCTTGTACACCTCCAGGAGCACAAATGAGCACTGAAGTAGCAAAGCCTGTTCTTCTAGCACAGCCGAAACCACCAGGAGTGCCCCTGCTAAGGCTGGAGAGGCAGGTTTAATGCCTCTTTTGATACACAGCAGAAGCTTTCATAGAAAGCAAGGACCATTTATCAAACACCTGAAGCACACGCCTCTGCCTGGCTGATGGGAGCCAGCTGCAAATGTTTATACTGGTGCCCTTGCCGGGGGGGAGCGGGGAGGGGTTTTCTTTGCTGCAAGGAAGTGCTGCGTAAGCTGCGAGTAAGCGTGTTTGGACTGGGGCTGCTGGGCTCTGGTCTGTGTCACTGGGGCTGAGTGGTGTAATGGGGCGTTACAGGGAGCCGGTGCTGGACCGTGAATAAGCGGCCGAAGGAAGCTCAGCGCAGGCCGGCTCCCGAGCCCCGGCGGGCAGAGAGCAGCTCTCCGCCGGCGTTACACCGGGCCGACTCCATCGGTCTGGGTAGCAAGGGAAAGCCCAGGCCAAGAAAGAATTTTCTCTGTAGCAGCTGGGCTGTTTGGGCACACGGCCGTACCCAGCACTCGCACGCCTCGATCGCTCCTTTTCGTTTTCCCGTGGGAAATAGCAGAAAAAGGCCTCCTCCTGTGCCACGTGTCACCGGGGAGCCTAAAATTTCCCTGTGCAGCTGGGAAGATCTCTCAGCGGTGCCAGGCGTCTCACGTCCACAGCGTGGTCCGCGGGTGCCCGTGCTGCGGCGGGCGGGAGACGCGCGGCCCTCGGGAGCAGCCTCTCGCAGATGTAGCGGTACCGGCCCGACGCGCGCTGCCGGCTGCGTCGGATCCCCCGGCGCCTTCGCTGCGAAGGGTTCGGGGGGACGAGTGCCGCAGGACCAGCTGTACCCACGAGAGCTGGGGCCGGTCACCAGGTTTGTCTTCTTGCTCCCCGACCAGGCGTCGAGTTCCACAGCCGCTCTCTAGACGTGATTTAAAATCCTGTGCACACGTTATTGCCATTCGCCAAAAGGTATTTTGACAGGGCTCGGTGATACGCTAATTAGAAACAGTCACTTAAAATCCACATCTGAAATGCATTGTGGAATTGAGGTTCAAGGAGTGCAGGTTTGCTACAGACACTGGATTCCTAAAGAACAATTTCCCACACCTAAATAATGATGTTTTCCATCATGTTACATCCATTAGCTATAGCTTGGCAGTTGCATCCATCATAATATGCTATTTCGGGGAAATAAATGAGTGTATTTTTCTCTGTGAGAACCAAGGCAAAAATATCTTGCTGCTGAAATATTGAGCAGGTTTATACAGCTAGACCAAGCACAGATTATTGCTCTAATACGTTGATTCAGCCATTACCATACAGCATAGACCAGTCTGCTTTCTTATAATCCTGTAACTTCAGAACTAACATTTTCATAGTTACTACTTAATAAGTTCGCTTTTAAACTATGCAATTAGCCTTCCAGCAATGTTATTAAATGATATCATGACTCTGCCAGAACCAGCTTGCCTGTATTTATAGCTGTTCCCAATAGCCAAGGCACTTTTTAGTCTCCTTGTCTTGGGAGGGTGTCTGCTTTCCCTTTGCTTTTTAAAAGCATTTCAATTGAATTTCCTAAGTTCTTCCCCACCATACGTGTGTGCCAGCAGGTCCCTGATTTTCTATTTGCAGAACAATGCGTTTCAGAAAGAAGAGTGACACAGCTCCAGACACATATGCTTTCCCTGGTGTCCGTGTGCCGTTGATGGGAAGAGCATTGACATTCCCGTCGTACTCCGTCAGCATCATTTCTGCTTTGTGTCAGAGCGGGATGTGCTGCTCCGGTGGGATGAGCCAAGGAGGAGGAGCAGAGGAGCGTTTCGCTGTGCCCTGAGCAGCACCCCTCACGTGTGGTCCTCGGGTGTCCCTGGGTGCCCGTTCTCTCTCATTTTTCCATCTGTAAATTGGAAATGAATGCAGTTCAGCATCCGTCTCATGAGGATTAACAAGTAGTTTGCAGGGCACGCAGGACGCCAGGTAAAAGCCAGTCTGAGGAGCCTTACCCGGCACCTCTGAGGTTGGTGGGACTTGAAGCAGATTTACCATCCCCTGGAAGAAGAAGATGTCCCATCTGGGGTTGATTTAACATCAGCCCAGGCTGCAGTTTAACTGCATCCATGAGGCTGCTGATGTGAAACCACTCCTTGCCTGGGAGGAGGAAGAGAGAGAAAACAGCGGCTGCCAGATGCTCCCCGTGTCCCCGCGGGCACTGCCCGCCCCCTCCGAGCCCCCGGCGCTCCGAGAAACGCTGCATCATCTGCCGGGGTGCAACCGAGTCGTGGGTTAGGGAACAAGCAATCAAATATACCACTTCTTTGTATCAGAAATAGCGTGGCCAGCAGGAGCAGGGAGAGGATTGTTCTGCTGTACTGGGCACTGGTGAGGCCACCCCTTGAGTTCAGTTTTGGGCCCCTCACTACAGGAAAGACATGGAGGTGCTGGAGCGTGTCCAGAGAAGGGCAACCCAGTTGGT
>JAVJGG010000037.1:19899350-19909540 GCA_035590195.1 Aviceda cuculoides | reverse complement strand
TTTTTTACCCCCCCCCCCCCATTTTTAAAAAAACGGCCCCCCTTCTTCCCTGCTTTAATCACTTTATAACAATCCTGAAGGAGCGAGACTAGGGTAAATAAATGTGGGAACCAGGGGAGTTCTTGAACTGTTAAAGAAATCAATATAAATCACAGAGTAACCTTGCCCTGATATCTTCCTTATCACCTCTGAGGCTCTACCTGCCTTTGTCTAACAACAATCTCAGTTAATTAGATAATTAATCTAATTATCTAATTAGGTGGAATTGCTAATAGCTATTCCACCTAATTAGGCCAGTGGCTGTATCTCAGCAGCAGCAGTTCGCTCTTTCTGGCTAACCCTCCACCTTCTGCCATGCCTGAAACCAGGCTCTGACACAATTCACAGCTCTTTGTTTGCTTTAACCAAAACCACCTGGAAACAGTTTTACATTTTTACTTGGGCTTTCCTTGAATGAAAACAAGGTGGCCAGCTGGAAAGTAGAAAAGGAAGCTCTCAGCAGAAGATTAATTTTTTAGCAATGAATGTAGGAAGCTCTTCATTTTTTTAATTCATTCTACTAGTATAAGATTAATTTTAGCTTTGAACACAGCAACCTGTTCTGAATTGATCCTAGGGAAACATGTTGCTCCAAGGCTGGGGAAACAATGCAAGTAGCCTTTTTTTTTTTTTTTTTTTTCCCCCTTTATTTGGACAAGTTTAGCAAACTCATGGCTGCGGTCCCAAACACGGTCTCTTCCCCTGCAGGAACGCGGGTTGTTCTCTCACTGCAGCTTTCCCAATCCGTCCTATGTGTGACGGCGCGAGGGAGCTGGCCAGAATTAAAACCAGCCTAAAGCCGTCGGTCACCCTGGCAGCAGAGTCCCACCACTTGTCTCTGCAGGGATGCCGGCAGCACCACGACACTAGTTTTGGACCGATGACAGCAGCACTGCTGTCCCCTCAGGAGCTGCGGACACCTTGGGGCTGCAAAGCTACCATACGGCACTCAGGGTTTGGTTTTTGGTGGTTTTTTTCCCCATTAATGCCTAAATTGGATTTAAGGGCATTTTTGTACATTCCAAAACAAATCAGCAGCTGTCTGCAAAACAGGCAGCCAGGCTTGGCCCTGAGAAAAGATCGATGTGCTCGCGCTTCGCACCCAGAGCTCTGCTTTCTCAGGATCCCACTTTACGCAGCAGCCGAAGCACAAGAAAGGCCATTCAACATCTGAGCAGTCAAGAATTTAGATTCTTCCAGTCCTAGGAGTACTTGATGGCTCACACCGTCACTATCCATTGCTGGAGAACCTCGCTGGAGCCCCCCCTGACGCCGACAGCCGTGGCGGGCACCACTTGGTGCGGCGCTTGGGGAAGGAGGCGTTGGGCTCAGAAATCACCGCGGGGTGTCACAGAGTCCACGGGAGCCCTGGCTGGTGTCTGGACGGGTAAAATGGCCAGGTAGGTTCTGCAAGAGCATTTCTGTGGTAGACCACTTCTCTCTCCTGGAAACGCTTCCTTCCCGTAGTGCTCCCAGGTTAATCTGCTGCGATAGCATCCCGACTTGTGGTGCGGTTCTGGGGACAGAGTCCTTCTCCTGCTTACGTCCTCCTGCATGACTGGGATGATGGGCAACAGATGAATCCATGGCTTTTCATTTTGCTTTCTCTGTGTCTTGGTTGCTTTATATATATATATATATAACTGAGGCAGCATAAAATGGCTCCTTGGGGTACTTTGATTTTTCTTTAAAAAAAAAAAAAGTTATATATATTTCTGAACTGCTTGGAGCAAAGTTATGTCCACATTCTCATTTTGAAACCCCCATATCAAGGTGTTTATTACAGCACTGTGAAAATCCACATTTAGTTGAAACTTGGCAAATGTGTTTTGGCTTGAAGCAAGTTTTCTTTTGAAGGAGTTTACTATTAAGTGTTTAAGGGTTTTTTTTTCCTTTCTCTCTATTTTGCTTTTCAAAAAGCAACACCTTCCAGAACTGGGTTCAGAAGCAGTAGGCCAGCTCTGCAGCAAGTGTGAAAGCTGCAAGTCAAGCACAGAGCTGCAGCCATTCATGCTTTTTTCTGACATCTGTTAAGGGAATGGGAGGATGGGAATTCAGCTGTACTCTACGAGAAAAGAGGCTTTTTTGTTGTTGTTCTTTTGGTGAGTCCTGAGTAGCTGCACTCCCACCAGATGCCAGTGATCCTAATGCCAGCTGCACAGAGCACACCATCTCTGATTGCCTGGAGCTGGTCCCTTCACATGCCCCAGAGTAAGCCAGATTTGTTGTACCTGTAAGAAAATTGAGTGTGTGGCAAGCTTGTTGCTGTTCTATGCCTTAGATGTATATTGAATAATGACACCCCTGGCAGGGGCTGGGATCATGTTGTTTATGGTTCCACTGGAGTAAATGCAGTTACTGCTGATCTGGTTTGTGCTATGGCCTCAATATCAATGACACAGTGCTTTATACTCACGTGCTTTTCTTCTTTTTCAGGTGTGCAGACCCATCTTTTTTCAACGTGAGGACGTGCGGGTAGATAACTAGATTTATATAACCTGTGCTAGCAAGCTGCGCGTCCCGCAGAGCCAGGAGCAGGCGTCACCTACGTGATCCTCTGTTGGGTAGGAAATATTGCTTCATCCCTGCCCTGCATGGAGGACTCGCTGCGAGGCGGCAGGAGTGCGCGCACAGAGCTCTTGCGGGGAGGCTTTTCCACGTCCCGTATTCGTGTGTGCCGGGGTGGTTGTAGGAGGAACAGTGTGGGAACTGGTGTCTGGCACTGGTGGGAAATGTCTGTCGTTGACTAGTGTTGGGTCCCTGGCTGCCCAGGGGAGCCCAGTGGCACTGCCAACCTCCTCTGCCCCTCTTCAGCCTGCAAGCTGTGAGACGGGTGAGGATGAGGATGGACAGAGCAGACAGACAGCTCTCAGGCAGCGCACCAGTAGGGCCAGCCTTAGTGGCCTTGTGTCTCCATATGGAGGTGGGCAAACATCTCTAGAGAGAGCCAGAACCTCCCTGCTGCCTCCTGTGATGGTTCCTAACCCTGAACCCAAATGGGATGTCTTCTAAGATTCTGAAATATTGTAGACAGGGTTGGGTTTAGTCTTTTTCTACTTCCCGTTTCTAGCAGCAGCCACAAGTGGAAGTACCAAAGTCTCAAGAGTGAGACTGCTTTCTCTGGCTCTATCTTGCAAACTCAGAAGGTTTGAAGAGGTCTGATAATCACCCTTACCCTTGCTTATTTTTCAGCTTGGTACCCACCTGAGGGGGCTCCCAGTGCCCCACCTGAGATGGCTCTGCTCACATGTCCGTGCTGGCTGGCTGCCACAGCAGTGCTCCCTAGAACAGGAAAAAATAGCATCAGTGCTTTTGATACAGTCCTTCTGGTGCTTTTTCTATTTTTGCTCTCCTGTTGAAGCTGCCACAAGAGAGTTGTGCTTGTGCTGTGAAGATACTAACCTATTGCCACCATTTCATATCGCAGCTATGACAATTTCACTGCAATATTTAAGATACCTTGCTGGAATACCTGTGGTTGGACAAGTGTGAATTTGGCTTTAACTGTACTGGGGTTTTTCAGCCCCTCTCACAACGGATAACTTACTTAGGTGATTGAATTGCAATGTTGACTTCCTCCCCTATGTTATCCTAAATTTTTTTAAATTTTATTTTATTAGATATTATTTTTTGATACTGTGCTCCCATGTATCATTGCTATATTATTTTTTGATACTGTGCTGCCATGTATCATTGCTATGCAGATGTTACACAATCTATCTACCATTTTCCACTTGCCCTGTTTCATTAGTGTATTCAGCAACTTTGTGTTTTTCCTCGTCCTTCTACAAACCACATGGAGCTAGAAGATCAAGGTGCTTTTTCTTGGTTGCCAACATCGAGCACAAAGCGGGAGGCAGATTTGGAGACGTTGTTTGTTTCTATGGATAATAATCAATAAGACCCATTAGGGAGACAACTACATACATCACTAAACTTTGACCTCTGCTCTCCAGGGCAGTCCCAAGATGCCTATTCATTTGCTGGTGACATCCAGATTGTACTATCGCAAAAGCCTCTTTGCTTGGGAAGGGATTACAGATTTAAATTGCACAGCCTTTGCTATCTGTAGAATACAGCATGCACGATGCTTAGCTAGAGCCTCTAGTTTTTGTTGGCTTTCTTTTCTACTCAGCTGAGTTTTATATTTAATGCTGTTGCACACAGAGTTTTTTTATGCCTCTTTACCTTTTCAGGCTGTTTTCTACTCCTCTCTGTCTGGCATTTTAAGGGTTTGCAGACCCTGGAGATTCTTGGCGCTGGCTGTTGCTTGCATATTGCTCCTCATCTTTCAGATCCTTTTTCTACTATGTTGTTCTTCGTCAGGCTGTTTCTGATAGAAAGTTTTTGGCTTGCTGTTTGAAGTTCCTGATAGTCGGCATTTGATCACTTGCTAATTCAGCTCTAAAACTATTTTCCAAAGAACCCATGAAAGACTATCCATAAATAGATTATATTAAAAGAAAAAAAAGAAAGAAAACTTTAAAAATACCCTTATTTTGCTGAATAGAGGAAGTTTTAAGTTTTCTGGGAGGAAAAAACACACACCAAATTTAGAAGCAAATCGAAATCCCTGGGTGTTTGAGAAATCCATTTCTAGGCACAAAAGCTGGATGAAGAGTTTTCTTCTCCCTGTGCCTCTCCCCTTCCCTTGAGAGAGCATCCACTGAAAACTGTTGGCTGGAAACAAGTCAGATGAGATTATTTGGCATGGGTGGGTGAGGAAGGAGAGACAAGACCCTGGTGACAGCAGCAGGGTCTGACCTCAGCGGGATCACAGGGGCAGGAGGGACCGCGTGAACTGCTCCGCTGTGTGATTCCTTCTGTAAGCCATCGGGGTCCATCTTTACGTTGAGTGCCTTTTCTCCTCCCATTGCAAAGCTGTTTCTGTTCTTTAACCTTCAGAGGAGCAGAAACAGATGTCTAGTTTCCAGCCTACATGTCCAGCATAGATCAGTTGTGCTCTTTATTCTTTTCTACTAGCTCTTTTATTGCTGCAATGTGCTGCCTCCTTTGCCAGTGTGTTTTAAGGAGTGGTCATATCTCCTCCCAGCCTTTGTTTCCCCAGGCTAATAAGTTCAGTTTGTAGAGACTTCTCGTATAAAATAGGCTTTCCATTCTTCTGGCCATCCTAGAAAATCTTCTCCATGCTTGACCCGGCTTGCACACATTTTTCTTTCTTCAACTGGAGAATTGTCTGGAGAATGGTAATTCCAATAAGATCTCACCTGTGCACCGTACAGTGCCATTATATGTTTCCCTGTCTCTGTTTGTTGGTACTACTTCTGATACCCTCTGCTTGACATGGGCCTTTTCAGGAGCCAAGTCACGCCAGTGGCACACAAACACCTGAGAAGAGTTTTCTCCCTCCTTTGTGCCAAACCAACGAGCTTCTGCTTTAACCCAGAAAGTTTTATTACAAGCACCCAGCTGCCTAAGTTAGTAACACTGTATTTCATCCCATTTTCCTCTCGCTCGAAGTTATTGTCTTCTTCCAATGTGACATTCTGCTTCTCATCTGCAGCTTATTAGCACAATCCCTCCTTTTCCTAATGGGGTCACTGAGGAAAATATCAAGTAATGTTCATCCCAAGGCAGTTTTTTGGAGGAGCTCTACCAGCACTCTTCCTCCAGCCGTGTGGTTCTCCTTGCTTCATCCCTTGCCTACTTTTGCCACGCTTGTGCTCCCGGTGCAGCTAAAAAAATCCCATCTGACCATGCATCTGAGTCTTTACTGAAGGCTGGAAAAAAGCACAGTGTGTGGTAACCCTTACTATTTCTTTCTCTCCCGCGATTATCAGTAAAGTCTCTTAGTGTCCCTGTATTAATCCACGACGCTTGTTAATTCAGTACGTTTTGCTGGAGCATGTGTAAATCTCTGTGGTGCACCAGGACCATCCATCAGGCAGTTCTGTGTTTACGCAATCCCTAGCATGATGCTTTTCCCCAAAAGCTTACGAACTCAGCCTGAGCCACGTTTTCAAAGATGCTGTCAAGTGCTAAGTGAGACTTCCAAGAGTAGTTCCCTCCTGACTTCTCGCTGGTATCCGCACCTGATTAGTTAGTTGGCCACCAGCGTCTCTGGCGAACGCGTGCTTTCTGGTTAGGTATTTTGTTTTGTGGTGAAGACTTCCAGGCTCCTGAACGTAGGCTCCTGCTTGCCTTGCCAAGGATGCTCTTATGGTATGGCAAACATTACGCTACTCTGTGTGAAGACTTCTGCTGCCTTTCACACAGCCTCTTTTTCTTCCCCCCCCCTTAATATCTTCTCCTCATCCTGGAAACCTGGGGAGGCCAAACACATTTAATCCCCTTCAGCAGGATACAGTGAAATGAATGCTGGCTGTTAAGGTGCTCTAGTGTAGCTGGTTCACCATTTCTACCCTCAATTGCTAATTTCCCTTTCCACCCACTTCTATTAAAAGGTGCTAATCGTGTGCTGATACGCAACTTCCCTGCCCCAGAGACCAGCAGCTTCAGTTCTGATCCTTCTAGCTCTGGCTAAACTAAGAGAGACCTGTGTCCGGAGCCTGATTCCAACTCCTGTGTAACAAATTCCTTATTAAATCCACAGAAAAGTCATTTACTAGTGGTTAGACTTTGGGCTGTTCAGGACAGCAGTCACTTCTGAGAAGTTACGCACATCTGATGCAAAATTACAAAAATGCATATTTACCACCGTGAGCAACAGGGCTGAGAAGCTCAAGTTAATATTTGGCATTGAACGCTATGCACAAATACTGACTTTGGCTGCATGCGTAGCATCCCGGTTTGTTTTTAAATCCATTTATACCGATGGTCCAGGTACAGGGAATTATCCCTGTGCTCTTGGCACCCCAGGTTTTGGAGGTCTCACTGCGCTGAAGAGGCTATTAACAAGGTGCTTAGCTCGAGGGTTTGCCTTCCAGCATCCCTGGCCAGCTGCTCTGTGGAGGGTCCGGTCCTTGTTTTCAGGGCTGAAGCAAGGAAGCAGGCGCAGCCGCGATGCTGCTGGGGTGAGGGACGATTCGGATGAGAGGGATGAGGATGGGGATGCCGAGCCGGTGCAGAGAGGTAACGATGCTCCATCTGTCTCATCCCAACATCTCCGTACCTGACATGACGGATGTACTGACGCACAGCCAAAGCTTTGCTGGGCAAAGCCATTTGCGTGTGAGCTCCCAGCATAGGCTGTGGCAGCCAGGTTCGTGCCCTTCTCTCCCAGTTGCTGTGAGCGTGCCTGCCCCGGTGCCACATCTTTTGTCATGCCCTGGAAGCATCTGCAAACAGTCTCTCTTTACAAGTTTTTTGTCGTTAAAAATACACATGGTGGGGGAAGGGGAGAGGTGGGAAGAAGTGGGTTAACAGGATCCTCTCGCAGTTGAGAGTGCTCTCAAGCAAGCAGTTGTACGCAGTTGGCACCGATGAGAAAGCAGCATCTTCTGGAGGCAAGGGTGGGAATTTCGTCAGGTGGATTTACCATCAGCTGAACAGCACTGTGGAGTCCAACACATTTAGCTGGAATGAGCTTGGGTTGAAAACTTGTGCCACAGATTCATGTGTGAGCCTAGAAATTTACTCCTTTCACTTTTCAAATCCAGACTGCTGGAGTTAATGAGAAATGCTCAATGACTTGCCCAAGGCTGTCTTGTGAGCACGTGAGAGTCCGAACTCTGTTAAAAACCCCCAAATGGGGATTGGGGTGCGCTGCCCATGCCACCTTGGTGAATTTTGAGGCCGGCAGGATAACTCACTGTGCTGACACCACGATGTGAAAGAAATACCCCACCGAGGCAGTTGTCATTTAGTTTGACTGTATTTTCAGCCCTGATTTCTGCCAATGGTTCCTGTCTTGGTGCATCAGTGTCTGGAGCGGTCAACAGGGAAGTGCTAGCTGCAGGATGCAGCATCCGAAAAACTCTGGCTGGATCAACCCACCAGCGCCCACAGCACTTCTCCAGGAACCGTCCGTGAAGGCAGAAGACAGCCAACTGCGGCTTGAAGGGTGTTTAACGAACTGGGAATGATCACCTCCCGTTGCACGTACATGATTGAATGAAGTCACGCTATACTTGGGTTGCCAAGCTTTTAACATGTGACTTTGAAAGCGTTATTTGCTGAGGAAGGAAGGTTTCCAGGGGAATTGATAATAAAGGATACAGTAGGTTTTTGGAAAGAAAACAACTTTTGCTATGAAAAGAAAACAACAACCCTGAAATTTTTTTGAGGAGATAAATTGCTTTCTAAAAATGGGCCGTAGCTCCTTGGTGTTTCCACAATAACTCACTCTGTGCCTGTGATGGCTGTCACTCTGCCTAACACAGCAATGGGGAGCTAAGGGAAGTAGCTGTCACAGAAAATGGGAGTCAGACTATGCCTAGATCTCCTCCCAAGTAAAAATTTCAGTGCTTTCTGCCTTTCTGTGCTGCTTCTCGGGTTTTCCACTAAGCTTTTCCCCAAACACAGTGTTCTTGTTGTCCCCATAAGCATCGTTCTGCCACGAAGCGATTGCACACCAGGACTCTGAGCTTACCAGACCCCATGAGCACTGCCGAGCTACTGTTCCCACACAGATTCCCAAAGCAAACGTTACTGCTGTAATCTAAAAGAGCAAAAATGTTTGGAAAACAGCAGATGCAATGGGAAAATGACACTTCCTACATGTGATAATTGCGCAACCTTAACTCTGCCCTTGGAGTATGTCTGCTTCTCGCTGTATTGTTCGGGAACTTGCATGGCGTAGAAAAAAGCCATTGGAAATCTTCGTCTGTGCAAATCGCAGTTAAAGCGGTTGGTGGAGGCGCCAGCATGGGTTAAATTACCTGTGTGGGGATGAGGGGACTGGGGAGGTAAGTGGATTACATGCAGCTATTAAATAAGGGGAGGTGACTCCGTCAGCATGATTTGACCGTTAAGATGGGCACCGGCGAAAGGGAAAACACCTCTGTGGCTTGCGAGTGAGTCCAGATCACTAAAGCTTTAAAGCGCAGGACATGGTTACGCTTGCCTCCTGCCATGGTAGAAGCATACCCTGCCTTAAGCCCCTTAAATTGATTTGCTTTTTAGGTAACAATTTTCTGTACTTTTTCCTTGTGTTCAGCCATAGGTTAACTTTGCTCAAGCTGCCTTCACCCTCGCCCTGCAGCCCCACTCCTCAGGCTCTCAGGCGCGGTGCGTACAGCCCACAGACATCCCTCCTGTCTCCGCTGTTTCTTGCCTGGGGATGGAAGTTTGCTCTTCACTGTCGGGAGCTGTTAGCTTGGCTTAGTCGCCACCGAGAAACCGGGAAAGCACGGTGAAAAAACATCTGCCCGGCAAGGCTTGCGCTCACGCGGCTAGGAGTGGTCGAACCAAGTTTTGTCTTTACTCATCGCTCGTTACCCCCCTCCTTCCTCAGCTGTTTGTTGCCCCCATCTCCTCCTGCCGCCGCTGCGGAGGAGCCCCCCCTGCCTGAGAAGTGGCCCAGCAAAGATGCCAAGGGCTTGTCCTTGGCATGTGGCCGTCCAGCCCGCCATGCCAACGTTTCCCCAGGCCCGAAGGGACAGGGGGGAAACTGGGGGCAGGACCAAAGCTTTTTGGGAAACGCTGCCCCTTGCCACCTCGGGAGTTTTGCAGAAGCCCAGCTTGTGCTTTTGGTGGAGTTGATAAGACCGTTGAGGGATCGATGGGAACGTTTGTGGAAGACGAGGGCAGCGCTGTCGGAATGCCTTGGGCTCTGTGACGGGCTACTGATCTGACCCAAAGCAGAAAGGGAACCCACACAGGCGGCAGCCGAGGTGCTCGTGAAGGCTCAGGGAGCCCATGCCCGAGCAACGGGCACGGCGCAGGAGTTGGCTCCCGCCTGCCCGGCCCTACCGGGTAACTTCCAGCGCAGCCGCCCGGCGGGCCGAGACAGCCTTCGGCCGCCCTTCCCCTCACGGACTTAGGCCTACGCGTCCCCCCGTCCCCCGCCGGTACCTGCCGCCCCTCCCGCCGCCCGGGGCCCCGCTCCCGCCCCGCGGTCAGGACGGGGCCGCACGGCCACGCACTCCCCTCAGGGGCCGCCGCCCGCTGCAGGCCCCGGGGGCCTCAACCCCGCTTCCCCCCCTTCCCCCGGCCGGGGGGGCTCCTCCCCTCCCACATTCCCCGCCTCTTGCTCCCGCTTGCGGGGGTCGGGGGGGCCCGCCCCCCCC
>JAVJGG010000037.1:19872304-19888911 GCA_035590195.1 Aviceda cuculoides | reverse complement strand
GGACTTTTTACAAGGGCATGTAGTGATAGGACAAGGGGTAATGGCTTTAAACTAATAGAAGGTAGTTTTAGATTAGATGTAAGGCGGAAGTTCTGCGCTGTGGGGGTGCTGAGGCACTGGCACAGGTTTCCCAGAGAAGCTGTGGATGCCCCATCCCTGGCAGAGTTCAAGGGCTGGTTGGATGGGGCTTGGAGCAACCTGGTCCAGTGGAAGGTGTCCCTGCCCATGGCAGGGGGTTGGAGCTAAATGGTTGTTAAGGTCCCTTCCAACCCAAACCATTCTATGATTCTGTGTTCAGGAGTTCTAGAAACTTTAGTTTGAGGATCTTACCGGGTTGGTTGTCTTTTAAATGGAAGCAAAACAAGTCAGTTTTGGATTCTGTTTAGGGCTAAACAAGGAATAAATGTTTAGACATGTTTTCTCAAGCAGATTGTTCTTTGGGATTTCAGAGTTATGATGGATTGCTCGTAACATGTAGAGATGCTAAGTGAGACAAAGTATTTTGCCTGAGATAAAGCTGCCTTCTTCAGATTTATATTGTTGAGTAGACAGGCATGAGGCTGATCATAATCAGAAATATTTTTCCTGAACTAAATTATTTTTGTGCATGTGGAACTATGTCCAGGTGATTCGTGTGGAACTTAACATGGTCAGATTGGGGAGGTGGACAGAGGATGTAGAAGTACTAGGATTTGTTGACTTCCGTGGTGTTGTAAAGTTAATTGGAATGCTGCCTGATGAGTGAGTGTGGGTTACGCCCTGTGCACCGGTCCCAAATGTACAGCCTTTTTTAAATTATAGGGGTAGTTCTTAATTGAATAGCATTGCTCCCTTTTAAATTTTTTATTATCTGTGTACTAAATAAATACATGGAAGGATTTGTATTTTCTTTCCCTTCTATCTGTAGATGTCAGCGGGGATAGTATGACGTTTGTGTGACTTGAGCCTGTGTAAAAGAGGCTGGAATTCACCCTTTAGCAAATCAGCTAGCTAAATATCCTTAAGTTGCCATTTTTAAATCTGTATGATTGTATCCACTGTCTGTGGACTGTCTATTTTAATTTGATCAAGAAATTTATGTCTATGGTAGGTGTTTCATTCCTTTGTTTAAAAAAAAAAAATCATCTAGGTTAGCAGAAGGACATAAATCTTACTTGTCCTGGTTTGACAAAGCATGCATATATGTTCAGGTTGTTGGAAATGTGTGTTTCTGCTGAAACATTTGGCTCTAATTATATGTCTTGGAGCTCTTATTCTGAAAGTGCTTTCACTGTTTTTTCGGAAGTGGTACTGAGCACTTTCTCTTCCCTGAGATGAGATTTCAATAAGAGAGGCAATACATTGATGGACGATGGCCCTGTGATGGAGTCAATCAGCCAGTGCAGTCATTTGTCTCCTGGGGATACAGGGTAGAGCACATCATTAGCAGCAGAAAGGGAGGCTTTTCTCTGTAATGCTAATAGGGTGAGGAAGCTCTGGTTGGTGCCTGTTTGCTGCTATTGCTCAGTTATTACAGGTGCCTTATGGAGAAAGAAAACTATTTTCATTTGTTACCTGTAACAGTCATGGGTGTGGATCAATTTAACAAAAATATTTAATAAGCTCTAGGAAATGTTTCCAATTCAGCGTGGTGTTAGCAATTTGTAAACCTATATTGCCTAAAATTGCTCGCCATAAAAATGGTGAATTATTTTGGGGGAATTATGTACATTTTATTGGTTTTACACACAAGTAGCTTGACTTGTGTAGGAAAGATTGGCAGCTGCCTGATGCCAGCGTGGGATTTGAAGGACAGTATGTCTTAATTGGAGGAGAAACGTTGAAAGTGAAGCTGGTGGGTTGCAGAAGTTGCTCTAATAGTGTCTCACAGCATCAGGTTTCTGTCAAAGTGAAGGGGCGGGCGGCTCGTCCGAGGGACGGCTGGGTGCTGTGCTGCTGTGCGGTGACAGTAATAAGTTAGCTCAAAGGTAGCTTGGTCTGCTCCAGCTGGTGGGCATCATCCAGCTTTGGCCAGGGAGGGTGAGTTAACCTGCAAGTGGCTGTTCCTCCACGGCTGCTTTGCTCCGTTCTGGGCTCTTTTCTCTCTGCGGAGGTGGTGTAGTGGTGGTCCCATTGGGAACGAGTGTGGGCTTGCCTCGGAGTGGGCAGGAGTGCTCTGTTTGTGGCATACACGGCTGCGAACCTTGCATAAGCAGTATCTTGGTGTCCAGAGATGGTTAATTCCCACATGACACGCAATGGAGCTGTGAATGTTGGCAGAAAAGCGTTATTCTGAATGGCTGGTGAGTGTTTCTGTGTACCCGCTAGCACTGCAAGGGGAGGGTGGCACCCAGGGCAAAGTCCCTACCGCATATGGCTCATAGGAGGTTAAGTTAATTTTTTGGAAAACACTTTGAAGTTCTGAAATGTCTTCTTAAAAACTGCACATGAAGTCAGACTTAAAAAACAATGTTTATCTTCCTTTCTCTGAACTGTATAGATAGTAGTTTAAAAATAAGAGCAAGGGCAGCAAGAAAGCAAATGATGATACAGCTGCTGGAACGGCGTGGTGGGTAGGCTTCGTACACTTCGTTTCACTGTCATGTACAGTGATGTCTTCACTCCTAAAGCACCGGAGGAATGGCACAGCTGTGTGCTGTATGGGTACTAAAGGTGTGGGATTGTGAAGAGTTGCACAATTTTACATGTGGGTTAGCAGAGCAAGGAACATGCTTAATCATGGGTGTGGGAATACAGTACTCTGGCAGCAATTAAGAGTCATTAATTAGAAGTACTTATTACCGGATGTGACTCAAGTTAGTTGTAAGTTGCTTAACTTCTGAGGTCAAGAAGATACAATGCATCGGACGTGCATTATAAGTCTCCGTGGGACTATGGGGCTATCCACAGGGACAGTCTGTAACACCAGAGTTCAAACTGTAAAATTTTGAGGTTTGTTAAATGACTTACAGTGACCATTTTGCAGCACCTCTACAAGCTGGGAACCATGCATGTGCATTCAGAAGGTTAGACCTGTGAGGAGTTCATTAAGGCTTCTAGGTTGCATTGGCTGGGAATGTGCAAGTGTGTGCTGGGAATTTGTGCCGCTGTGCTGAGAGTCACTATTATTCAACCTGCATTCAAAGAAGTGATAGTGAAACTTACGATAAACAAAACCTTCCCTGTCTGTATGAAGAGGATGATTTTTTTTCCAATTACAAATTAACCAATTGATACAAAAATCAACAATGAACAGGGCAGTGGAACATCGTGCCTGGATGCCGCCTACCTAGCCTGCAAATGCATGGGAGATCACACCTTTATGTTCAGCGTATGCATTTATAAAGATGTAAAATGTGAGGGTAGTCTCACTGCTTGTGCTTGGAAGAGGCATTACGTCTGCCAACGGCCAGGCATGTCAAGCAAGTTATGGAAAACGGTCTGTAATCAGGTACCTGTTAAAATTCTGTGCCAGTTCTCAGGGTTTTTCCTAATGTGCAGGGAGAGTGAGGGATAACACCTAGCAGTAGTTTGTTTTTATTTCCATCCCTAGTTTTTCCCCTCTTGCTTTTTTTTTTTTTTTTTTGCATTGTAAGCTTGACTGACTTTCCCACTGGCACTCTGAATTCAAAGCGATGAAATTGTACAGCTATGTACTACACTTACTTGTTTTTTTTTTTAAAAGGTTTTTAGAAGCATTAGTGGCTTTTTTTTTTTTTTTTTTTACACGAAGGCATACAGCATACGGAACAGGTTTACTTAGTCACGGGTGTGGGCATATGGACGCCGTGCTAAGAAATTAGTTTAATAGCAATTGGTTGCTTTATTTCTGGGTGTGCTAGCATTTGCAATTCCGTCTTGGTTTGACAGGTAGTTGACGCATGTGGAGAATGCGACCTTTTGCTCTTTGGATTGATTTTTCTGAATCGTGTCCAGAGGCTGCAGAAGTCAGTGCAGCAGTTTTGTCAGATGCAAGGGCTGGATCAGGCCTCCAAGACCGCTGGCATTGAGAAGAAAGGAATAAGTTGACATGAAACTTAACATGGTTATCCTCTGTGATGTTGCTTCGTTCCAAGACTATTTTTTTGCAGGGCGATGTTTTTAATAGATAAAAAAGAATTGAGAAATGGGTTGTATTGTATAAAGCCCTAAATGACACTCAGGGGAAGAACTTGGTCTGTGTCAGTATAAGCGGAGGACTCCTCAGACCACTCGTTGCTCTCAGTCGTTCTCGAGCCTCTAAAGTTTGAACAGGGGCTGAGACTGACAAAACTTTGGATTTGATTCTTTTGGGTTTTTTTAAAGTGTCATACATGGTGAACAAATGTTTTCTTGTTTTTAAGCAGAAAGAAACAAAATACCCAGAAAGTCCAACATATTCACCAGATTTTGCAGGGCTATAGTTCTCAGTGAGTCTCATCTGTCTAAAGTTTAGTCTTTCTACTGCCAACTGTATAAAAATCTTGGTTTTGATGTTAGTGTACAATTATGCTAGTCTTCATATACTTATGTGCTCACTTGGATCAAAAAGATGATATTCCTTCTCCATGGAGTTGTATCTATGCCTCTGCTTCTATAGCCAGCGGATTATTAGTAGGTAAGACGGGTCGATTATCAGTGTCTTGCTGCTTTTCCTCCCTGCTCTAGTTCGGAGTATTATTCTTAGCAGCTTTTAAAGTAAGGTTCCTCCTGGAAGAATTTCTGGCTCAAGGCAGAAGAAGTTTTCTTACCAATTCTCAACTACTGGGACTATTGTGTTTTTTGAAATCCTATTCATCGCTTCACAAAACTGTTACAAGTACATCTTGAATCATGCGTAGCCTGAAGAATGTCCTGGGGGTAGGGAGACATAAATAATTGTTTAATTGGGCTGCTCTGTTTGGTAGCTTATATCATGTTGAGTATTTGGAGAGGACTGATTTTATTTAGTGTTTTACTGTAACAATTCTCTGAGTTCTAAGCTGAGCATTTATCTTAGTAAAATTTAATGTGGTGTTAAGGAAGACATGCAAATGTGTTTTGACTTAAGCTTTTAATTTGTAAATAAAAATGTTGCAGATCTCTCACCTTTCAAATGTTTGGTAATTATGCTAACTGAAGTCTTACAAGGAAAACAACATTCTTCTGGAAGGAAAAAAACTTTGATTAACACAAATAGTTAATTACTATTTTTATATTTCATTAGATTTATGAAAAAAACCATGGTTTTGGTGGTTGTTAGCAGAGATGGCAAACATCTGAGTAATGTATCAACATTGTTTTAATAAAGAATACATTGATACTCACCTAAAAATTCACTTTTGACATCCATCTCTTAGGCTTAAAATGAATGTGAAGCTTTGCTTTTTATACTCCGGGAAAATATGCTCTTGTGCTCAAAACACGCAGCAAAAGCAATCCCATGAAAATCAGAATAATAGAGTACAGCCATTGCAAAATATCATTACAATAGTTAAGTAATTATCCCGCTGCATGACTTAGCAAGAGGATAAATAATGCATGTAGAATTGTGTTGGAGCTTGCAAGGAAGATCCATGCTGACAGAGTGGATGGGGAGGGTGAAGGCAGAGCATGTATCCGAGGAGGGGGTCTGCTGGGTTCGGTAGCTGATGACTGAAACCTTTCAGTGCCTGTGATAACAAAGATGCTAAAGAAACCCAATTTTCTGCTTTTCTTACAATTTCAAGACGGCCTTTGGGAAGAAATCTTCCTTTGCTGTGTTAGTACAGCTTGACTCCAGCTGCTTCTTGGAGCTGCCCAGCCGGTCTTGGATGGGTGGATGTTTGGCTTTGGGGTGCAAGCACAGCCATCCTTTGGGGGATTGCTTTCTGGAATAGTGGAGCGGAGGCCTGGCAGGATCCAGCTGTCCTGCTGCCTTCCCCGGGGAGCTCGTCAAGGGTGGGAAATTCCCAAGACAGCACTGCCTCAGGCTGCTGATCCCAGCGGCTTGCTGCCTCACCTGGTCCACCGCTCTTAACTTTGCTGTATTTCACCTACATTCTGTGCGTTACCACTCTATAGGTCTGGGCTGCGCCTTGTCTGCTGTTTGTTGGGCCGAGAGCTGCTTAGCGCATTAAGGCAAGGCTTGGAGTCTCATCGTCAGCATGTCCCGGCCCCTGACAGCTGTGAGTCTGGTCAGCAGGAATATTGGCTGTTTTTTCAGTGGACAGATGAGGGTTTTGATTTTTCCTCCTTTGAGCTAGAACGGAATACTCTGAATCTGTCAGTTGCTGTCAAGAGGATTGTACTTTGGATTAGTGAGCTACTGGAATCAGTTTGAATCATTGCAGTTAAAAGCATGCTGAACAGCGGTGTAATTAATAGTTATATAATGTCATCAACAAGCTTAGCGAACTAGAATGTAACCTGGAAAGAAATACAGCCCCATGCAATCCCTGTATCGCCTAAGGACCACCATGCATTTAAAGGATGATGTCTTTCTTCCTGGGGCCGTTACGGTCAGAGCAGGTTTGTTGCTGTTGTGTTGGTTCCATCACAAGATGTATGGAAGTACCTTTCTCTGCCTGTCCCCTTCCTTTCTTTTTCTTTGATGTCTTTCCCATCAGGACCCGGTCAAACCAAGAACCCTGCTCACTGTAGGCTTATTGGAGCTATTCTTTCCTTCTGTGATGGCAGAAAACTTCAATTACTGTGTAATTGTGGATGCTACATGAAATAACTTTTCAGCTCCTAAGAATAATATGCATTTTTGTTGTTGTTTTTTCGAATAGGAATTTCAGGGGAATTATTGAATACCTTTCTGTTATACAGTACTAGTAAAACTCTGTCAGCCTTTTACCACTTATGTTTTTTAGGGAAGCTGAAATGGTTGTTGAGATTTCCAAAGTAGTTTCTGTTTTGTGACAAGCTTGAACTTGTCTGGAAAAGCTGTGTATTTCAGCAAGGCAGCAGATGAGACTGTGCGCCTGAGACCTCCCATCTCGTAGGTATTGAACTGGAGGTGTAATGCCTTCAAGTTGTTTATATTAACTTCTGTGAATACCTTAAGCACACAGACATGGTGATCAAAATTCTGAGGTGTTGCTGTAATTCCGTGTGAGTTTGATTAAAAATGTAATTAATGTAATTATTATTCCCTTGGCTGACTGAATGCTTCAGTTGTCTTAAACCCTTACACTCCAACATTTAAAAATATTTTTTTCTCTTAGTTGGCGTGTAGATGTGGCACTTAGGGACATGGTTTAGTGTTGGACTTGGCAGCAGTAGGTTTACGGTTGGACTCCATGATCTATCTCAGAGGTCTTTTCCAACCTAAATGATTCTATGAAAAAGGGAGAATTATGCTGGTACAGAACTTGTTATTTCTGTTTCTAAAAAGGTACCTTATCAAATGTATTGATTGGTGATTAATTAGAAAGTAAGTCTTGTGTCTAAAAAGAGCAACTTTATATTGCAATGTGATATTACTGCTAAGCAAATGTAAGACTGCCTGCCCTCAAGTTTTGTATCTACATTGCTTCCCTGAGTGTCAGTTTACTCAATATTCTTAATGTCATTGACCTTCAATAATTAAGAAAAAAGTCTGCTGTTCTGAGGAGATAAATGCAGCTTGTGTTTGGAATGTGTCTGATTAGCTCAGTTGTGAAAGTGTAATTTTATATCTGTAGTTTCTGGCAGGATGGATGCTGCCTTTGCAAACCTTGAGGTCCTTCTTTTCTGCCCCCTGATACCCAGTTGAAGTTGCTGGTGAGAATTTCCCAGGACTCCAAGATCTGAAACTTGCAATGGACCTCTTCAATGTTCAATGAAAATGAATTTAAACTAATACGGGCTTCTTACTGAATCACTTTTTCACTTTCAGCCTATTTCCAGTGCAAATACAAGGCTGCAGGTGTGCATCGGGTGGGGGTTTTTGATTCCTGCCCGGTGCGGCGGCTGGAGCAGGGGTTGGTGCACGTGGACTTTGCTCTTCCAAGACAGGATTGGTGTCAGTGTTGGTTGTTGGGAGCTGGAGCACGCTCCACACAATTAAGGAGAAGCAAAATTTTTTCAGGGTTGTAAAAGTTACTTGTCAAAATTTGAAGGTAGGGGAGTGGTGGGCACTGGGGTCTGTTTGCTGAATCTCTTGCTCTTTTATTTTTCTCTGTGCTGCCACTTGGGCTTTGTTTTTGACTTCTGTGTTTGCTCTCTATGAGTTACTTGGACCATTTGTGACTTAAAATACATGCTTGTTTACAGTGCGAGGGCTGTTTGCTTTTAAAGGATCTCCATGATGATCAGTCAGTTGCATGGTATTTTGGTGTGCTTTTTTCCTAGGTTAAGTTTTCCAGATGAGGTGCTCTACTACTGTATTTGCACTGGCAAAGTACTCTGGGCTGAAGATGGCTAATAAAGTTGCATTTTGGGTGGGTTTTTTTTGTTTGTTTTGTGTTTTTTGGGTTTTTTTTTTTAACTGATTTACTAAAACTGTCTTAGGACTAGAAGCTATCCAAACCAAATCACAGCTTTATAAGTGTAACTGCACCAGTGCTGTCTTGTGTTGGGGAGTTTTTTGGTTTCTTTGTTTTAGCTGCTGTCAGCCTCTTTACTTTCTTTAAGAGATGGTGTCAGCCTCTTTACTTTCTTTAAGAGATGGTACTGTGGTGGTAAATTGTGTATTTTGCCAGGTTGTCTTCTGTTAATACACAGTGGAGCGCTGTTCCTGATGGGATCTTTGGGTGCTGATGCGATGTCAATAATTATCAGGAAGATTTGGGATGGCATGTGGTTTTAACAGACTCTTTGCTTTTGAAGCCAAATCTGCAGCCTTGAAAATCTTGGGGACTTTGTAATCTCCCCCCCCCTACAAAGGTATTTTTTATTTGGGAAATTGCATAATACTTATTATGCAAGCAGTCTCTTTTCAGCCACTGTGTAAAGTGTGTTACAGAAAAAAGTGTATTTTTTTTTCTTTTTAATTCAGGCAGCAAGTGGCACAAAATAAATCCTGCAAGTGAGATGGTTTAATGAAGAGAGGTTTTAATAACGGTTGTATTCTGTTTATAACAGAGGCAAGGCAGAACTGAACATGGCTCCAACAAATGTTCACACCTGTTTCCACAAAGAAATTTGATTCCCACCATGCATCTGATTCTGAGAAATGGTGATTGAGTGGACAGACTGTGTTGTGGATAAAATCAACATAGGTCTATTAAATTGGAATACATTTTTCCTGGAATATTTATAGTAAACTATGTTTTACGTGAAATCTATCCATACCTTACTTTACAACATCTCATTTAAGGATTTAGTGCTTACACTAAGTTCTAGGTCCTTTTTTCACAAGTCTGTGCATGTCCTCAAATAACTAATGTTGTAGACATCTCTCCTTTTCCTTTACAGGCTGGTGCCTGGTCTTGTTTTTGAGTTTCTCTGAGAGTCTGGTTTTAAAAAAGCAGGAGTTGATAGAGCAGAGTATTGCTGGGGTTGTAGGAGGACACGAGCCCTCATCCCCTTTGAACCTTCTGTGTGTGTAGGCAGGACAGGCAAGGCTTGGACTCCACCAAATTAAAATACAGTCTGGCTGCTTCCCAATGTCAGGGGCCTTACAGGTTTTTACATTCAGGTTCTAGCTGTGTGCCTTGAATATATCTGTTTAGTTGAGAAAGTGTTGTTTCATGTAGCATGTCTGAGGGGAAGAGTTCCTTGCTCAAACAAAAGAGACTTAAAATGAAGCTGTTAATTGTCACAGCCGGTGACTTTTTTTCTGTGCGTTGCTGCCAACTGAGAGTGCTTTAAACTCACACCCGAGGTATGAGAAGACCCACACGTCTTATCTGTACCTCCCTGAGTAAGGAAAGCAGTCATTCAATTATTCTCTGTAATTGCTGTACTTCAGTGGGTAGGCAAGTGTTAGTTATTTACAGTCTCTTTCACTGTCCCTTACTTTTCCAGGAGTGATTGCCTACCAGTCTCCTGCCATCGCCTCTGTCCCGAGGCATCAGGGATGATCCTTACCCACTGAGACCCGTGTAATGGGTGGGCTGCTCCTAACAGTTGTGAAAAGGGGGGAAGTTTAGATAAGTACGAAAATCAGTCCAGCTGATGTAAAAATATCTTACCCAGGTTGAAAGAGATGCTGTGATTGCAGTAATGTGTGAAGCATTTAGAATAGGTTGTCCAGTTTTGTGTGGCTGCCCTGAAAGCAGGCTTGCAAGTCTGAGGGTCTGTTTTTTTAAATACATGAGGTTGATTTAGACTAAGCTTATATCTTCCTGTAGAAATCGTTGAACTTGAAACAGCAGACCATCATGATCCTAGTACTACTGTTGCTGCTGCTTTCTGTAAAATGCAGTTGTAGGTATTGCAGTATCCAAAAGGTTTACTCATCACTGAACACTTGTAACCCAGGCAAGTTGTTTGTGCACCTGTGTACGGTGTGGAGGGTGTGTACATATAGGATTAAAATAGTTTAACTGCATGGAGAGCTTTGCTTTGCTGGTCTGTAAAATTCTGAAAAAAAACTTAGAGTCTTTGTTGTGAGAATAATTTTTCTCCTATGAATGGATGAGAGGGGAGTAAGTGACCTGAAGTTCTTGCCGATGGAGAAAAAAAAAAAGAAAAAAAACCCCCCACCCCAAAACGAAAGAGGATTTTGTTGCTGGAACCTGTCTTCTAAAAGTGGTGGATGAGTGTGCCTGTGAAGCTGCTGTGGTGGTTTTATTTGTTTTTGAAGCAGGGAAGAAATAATTTGTGAAAGGCCTGAGTCCTGGTTTTGCAGTGGGCACTGTGCGTGGGCATGCTTTGTCTGCTGCTTGTTAACGGGCCAGCTTCATTAGACTTGATGATTCAAGGTTCTTTTTATAAGCTTATCAGGTATTTTATGCCACTACGTGTCAGTCATTGAAATTGTAGCCTTTAAGAGACAACATCTGTTTAAACTAAAAATCCACTTTTCTGAAAAACACCTTCTCTTGGTGACCTCTTACCAAACACTTTGGTAGGAGGCTGTTTTGGTGAAACTCTTGTTTTAGCTGCTACTGTAAAAAGACCTTTACTCAAGAGGAGCAGGGGGACTGTTGGTGCAGCATGGTGATGGAAAAGCACTGTTCAGGCTGAAGGAGTATCCACACAGCGAATGCACGTGTGGGTGTCGAAGAATTTGTGACGATGCTGACGGCGGAGTGCCGCAGGACCTGTATGCCCTCCTGCCGGTGTGATTCCCGTTTCAGTCCATGCTGTGTCCCCGACCATCAGGTCCTTGCTGCTCATTTTGCCCCATGGGACAATTACCACTTTATTTTGCTGCGTAAAACACAACCGTGAATGTGGGTTACAGCCTGCTGAGTGTCGGAGCTGCTCAGCCGGTGGGAGCACACGCTCGCACAGGCTCTGCTGTGGTCAGCGTGGGACTTTGAAATCCTGTCCTGATGTCAGATGTGTTAGATCCCAGCACTGCTAGTTTGCCACGTTACAGGATCACGAGGAGCGTGGTGTTTTACATACATTGCAGTCACATTCCTTTTTTTTGCTGACTAGGTGTACCTGAGATTAGGGGAATGACAGACCTGGATTTACACCTTAATGCAGGCAGTGTTCCCGAAGGAAGTAGAGCAAGACTTGTGCTCTGTCAAAACGCCAGCTTTCTGTGGAAATCCCTGTAGAAGAGCTCTACTGTTGATGTCAAAATGAGCATATTTGGTTTGCAAAGGATGTTCAGTATCCAGGTTTCCTGCTACCAGTATGTGTTTAAAAGGTTCATGTTGTTATTCTTCCTTCAGCCCTGGTCCCTCAGTATGTCAGACCTTTGCCTGCATATGGCAAAAGTAGTTGACTTGAATTTGGTGGAACTGGTATCACTGAGGTTAAACTTCAGGGTAGGATGGATAGTCTGAAACGCCACCGAAGTGCATTTGTCTGTAGCAGAGAGGTCTGATGCTTACTAAGCATTTGGTGACCATACCAGCATCTCCGAGAAATGTCTGCAGCCTCCAGCGAAGGAGAAAACACTTCTCTTCCAACTTGTGCTGATAGTTTTTTACAGTTGTGCAAGTAGTATTTAAGCTACATCAAGCTTAGACTGTGTAACTTGTTGGCTTTTCCTTCTTCGCCTTCACTACCTTCTTTGAGCTTAACATGACACTTGGAAAAAAAATAGGATTTTTTTTTTTTTTAAGCAAGCTCTGAGGTGATTGCTACCTTTTCCTTTAGAAAAGACTGAAACACAGGTAGCTACGTCCTTCTGAACTTAGAAGTAAGTTTCAAAAGAGCAGGATGGAGCAGCTGTCGGCATCAAGGACTGCTTGTTGGTTTTGGATGAAGCTGCTTGCCCCTGGCTGCCACTGGCAGAGGAAAGAAGCTGGATAAATAGGGAAACTGTGAAATAAACAGAAACAAAACCGAACCTAGCCCCTGCCTCAGGGCGTGGGCTTGGTCAGTGAAGCAGCTGTTTCAAAATTAGACTTTCTTTTGTTAAAAGGAGGCACATAAAAGCTTTTCTGCTTTTGTTTTTTGTGCCATAATGATATTTTCCATGCACTTTTCTGTTGTTTGCTTCCAGTTTCTTCTGAGGAAACTTATTTGAAAAGTGAGCAGCTGTGTTACTGCAGCATTAAGGTGGCTGCTTCAACCTTTCCTGCCTTGCGTACCCCCAGGTTTTCTAGCAGAAGTGACCATTTTCAGGTAGTGAACTTAAGCCTATGTGTTTTTCTAAGTTGCCACTCAGTCTTTAAAGCTGTTAAATAGACTTGGTGTTCCAGGTCAGGCTACAAATACCCGTGCTGTGGCTGCAGGGCTCACGACCTTCCTCCCCGCTGTTCACCATGAGCGCGGGAGCTGCCGCTGCACTGGTGTCGACCTGGCTGGCTTTGTGGTGAGGGGGAATAGGTGGGTTTGAAAAACTGGTGGCAGGAGCAGGCAGGGCTGTCTCACCTGGGTAGTGCAGGCGGACGGCGAAGTTTTGTGTTGGTTTGAATCCTGGCACGTGCTGCTGCTGCAAGTGACCCCAGAGATTATGAAAAGAGATGATGAGGAGGAAATATTCTCTTTTTTTTCCTCTAGACGGTTTGTGTGTGTGTCTTTGCTCGCAAAGTTATGCTAGCCCTGAAAGCTTTTGCTCTTTTCACTCCCCAGTTTTGGTGCAGAGCGAGGGTATAAGCTCCTTAGGAAGTGGTTGCTCAACTCAGTCTACGCTGTTTTCCGCAATGCGTTTGAGTAAAAACAAGGTTCTGTTTTTAGCTTGCTTTAACTTGGAAATTCTGATGATAAGCAATTAGCTGCACAAATCCAGGAAGAAATTAGAGGAGGAAGCAACATAACATAGTAGAATCTCACTGAGTCATTTTGCAAATCTCTAGAAGCAAGTAATTTCTCTAATCTGGTAGATGTGTATCGCCAGGGTGCCGTAGTCCTGGGGCTCAGAAAAACTTCATTTATTTTCTTCTGCTGTAGTCATCCTCAAGCAAGCAATTCACTGCTTGTCAGAGTTTCCCCGTAGTTAAATGAAAATAAACCTAACCAAGGGGTGTCTTGACAAATACACCCAAGACTGAGGTGCCCTGGGTATTGTGATGCTGAGAGCTGGATGGTGTGTTTATACGAGAACCAAACGCAATGCGGTTGGAAAGCTTAGTAGTGCTTTTCAAGACTTTCCTTAAGTTGTTCTGTTACTGCATTTGCTATTATAAAATAATTAGTATGTGTTTATTAGGAGAAAACATAAGTTTATAATATGTTGTCTAAAAATAGTTGATAATCTTTATCTTTCTCTGCTCAGATAATTCACACAAAATCTGTCATCTGACATCAGATATAA
Source organism: Aviceda cuculoides (assembly GCA_035590195.1). Classification (NCBI taxonomy): domain Eukaryota; kingdom Metazoa; phylum Chordata; class Aves; order Accipitriformes; family Accipitridae; genus Aviceda; species Aviceda cuculoides. The sequence goes on along the minus strand of JAVJGG010000037.1, from coordinate 19,875,179 downwards.
AGTAGAAACTCTTGGTGTGTATGGACAGTTTGTGTTGTCTGAGGAGGTTGTAAAGGATGTGCCCTGTGGTGTGCTTGAGCTTTCTGTTGTATTTTATTGTAGAGAGGAAGTGAAATTTCAGCTGTATTTTGCATATTCTTTTCTTCCATTTCCAAGTAAGATCTCTGCTGGCTTCTGTATTTCATTCATCTACAAACTAGTTTCACTTTCATTACACTTTTTAGTTTGGCATGATGTTAAATTTGCATTTTTTTGCTATTTGCATGTTGTGTGGTATTTCCTTTTGTATAGTCAACCTGTAAGAATTTACAGCGGGATTTACAGGGCTGATGTATTGCCTCACACCTGAAAATACCTCAGTTTATTTTTTATGTAGAAAAATGCCCAAATCTCATTTCTTTCTGCCTTGCCTAAATGCTGGGCATAGGTACAGATTAATAGCAACCTCTTAACCTCTTAAACTGGTGAGTGACAACTGACGTGGTTACGACTCATTTTTGAGCCCGTATGTCTGAATTTTCACTGTCATTATTTAGTTAACAGAACGTGGGTTTGGGAGGGGGAGGGGGAAGTTACTCAAATCCAGAATCATGATGTGCAGATTTTGAGTCATTGCAAGACAACAATCAAGTGAGGACGGATGTTTTGTACGGGAAAGCCCTGCGCTGACTCCAGTCTTCAGTTAAAGGATCGTGCTGAATGCCGTTGCTCTTACCTTGCATATTTGCCTCTCGGAAAGCAAGCGGAGGCAAACACCCGGACACTCACTTCTGTACCTCCTTCTCCACCAGTGCTGGGAAGTGCAGTAGCTGGAAGTTTTGGGAGCCGTCAGCCGTTGCTATGCAGACGCCGTTGGGTCCCGCTTCGTCCCGAGACTCTCCAGATGACAAAGTGCATTAGGCTGACAAACCCACACGTGTTGCGGGTCAGGCAGGCTGCCAAGCGCTCAGCACTCAGCCAGCGGGGAGAAAAGGCATTAGGAATCCCAATAATCCGCACATCAGTCTCCGTGTGCTGCTTGGTCAGTGGAGACCGAGCGAGTGAGCTGTGGAGAGATTGTGGGTATTAAGTGGGATGGGTAATGAAAGGCTGTGCTGGCGCTGATGCGAGACTCTTTAAATGGAAAATGACTTTAAATGATGGTGCCAGGGCAGTTGAAGTGATTTGCAGCTGGCACAGGTTCACAGTGTAACTGGTAGTTTTCAGCGAGACTAACCATTTCTTTAGGATGGAGCACCAGAATTGTTTTGAAGAATTAAGGAAAGAAGTGGGGGGGAGTTTTAACTGAGTTTGCTTGCTTTCCCTCCCTGGGGCTTGTACCAGAATGATGGCAATTCAGGGCGTTGGTTGTGTATGTTCATGTGTGTCTACGTGTGTACAAATAAATGCAAGCCATGTGAGCATATGCAAAGCTGCAAAATAGCATTCATCAGGATGGTAACAGTGGTAGGATGCTCAAGAATACAATAAAGTGAACATTTTAGGCTTAAGATTACCTTATCTGAGAACTTTCTTGAAAAATGATAGTTTTGTCTGGACAAGTAGTTATCATTGTTATCTGCAGATCAGAAGTTGGCTTGCAGAGGACTTGGAAATATTTCCCTTTTAAGTAATTATTCCTGACTTTTTGTTATGTAGGGTAGTGCTCTCTGCTAGTTTTGTTTATAAAGGTAGTTGATTTTCCCTATCGTACAATGTGCTAGGCACACGTAGATAACTCGCACCGGTAATCCAAGTAGGGATCCAACAGTTTACTAAGTAGGTTTCTTCTGAGGCTAGTTAGGGAGAGGAAGAGCTTCCGAACTGAGTATTGTAATATCGTTTCCTGGCAAATTCTGAAACCATCTGGGTCAGTTCCTCATGCCCAGGAGTAATAATTCTGAAAGCAAAAGTTTCTGTGCTCGCAGGCTGTCTTCTTCCCACGGTGCTTGAACGGCAGCTACTGATGGCAGCCCAGTGCCCGACTTCTCCGGCTTTCCCGGGCAGCAGCATGCATGCACCGGATTGCTGTGCGCCGTGCCACCTGGGTGGAACCGGACATCCCAAAATGTCACTTGCACGTCTGTGTTCAGTTCTCCAATTTTGTTCAGAGGACACAATGTGGGGGGGAGAAAACCTCCTCTGAGCACATGGTGGCCTTTGGAAAACGCATGCCTGCCTGCCTCATCATCCTTCAGAATGTCTTTTATTTCTTGTTGTGTTTAGAAAAGCAAACCGATTTATTGAACGGTAAGGTTTCCTCTTAAACCACTGCCAGTGACTGCTTCGCTGCAGGTTGTGCTGGGGCAGAGGTATGAAGGAGTAGGTGGGCTACCACTTACCAGTACCAGGGGGTCCCAGCTCCCCGTGCTGCTGCCTGGTGCTGTGTCAGCTTCCTGGGCAGTGCTGGGGAGCGGCGGAGCAGTGTCCGCTCCACGTCGTAGCAGCCCTGATGTGTCTCTTAAACGGCATAGCTGGTGCAGGCTGGAGCTTTTTCAGCAAAGCTACGTTCCTGGTTGTTCAAGGACCCTTGAAATGTCGCTTTCATGTCGAAGGAAAACCTATCTTTGATGTGGGGTTTTTTGTCGTTTGGTTTTGTCGTTGTTTGTTGTTGTTGTTTTTTAAACAAAAAGGAGGTTTTGCTTGCTGGAAAAACACAGTTTCTCTCATTTAGGTAAAGCCTGCAGTGTCTGATTAGCCAAATTAAAATTACTGTCTTGCTCAATTGGCTTTTTTTTTTTTTATGGCATCCCTAGAGATTTAGGGCCTACCGAGACTATTCAGCAACTGTTGTAGAAATGGTAGTTTCTCATTTTGCTTCTACGTGAACCAACCCTGGTTGGCAAATGATGGAGAAGTCTTTTTTTTTTTTTTTTTTTTTTTTTGGGGGGGGGGG
>JAVJGG010000037.1:19850130-19871390 GCA_035590195.1 Aviceda cuculoides | reverse complement strand
TTATCCAATAGCACACTTTTAAGAAGGATGCTTTCAGAAATGTATTTTACTTTTCAGTTTTAGTACAGACTTCTTGGGGAGGGGATCAACTTCAGAGTTTAACTGACATCTCTTTTTTGGTAGGGAGCTCATTTTCTCAGTATCTCTCCTTTTTCTTGCTTGTTTTCCAAGTTTGGTCCCTCACCTGCTGTGATTTTGAAGTGTGAAAGCTGCGTAACCCAAAACCTGGAGGCAGATGCTCCCAGATGGGATATGTCAAGCTGGATTAAAGGATGATGTATACATGACAATTTCTGCTACTACTCAAGATAACAGTGTCTGAAATGGAAATACGTATATTAGCAGCAATAATAAAGCACTTCTATAACACCAAGACTGGTGTTCCTAGGTTTTAGCTTTAGTTAGTTGCTAAAACTATTCTTTTCCTCAATTTTTCATTATTCTAATTTATAGTGCAATAACCATGAGCAGTTGCTTTGGGGAATCTACATGTTGCATTTTCATCAGTCATTCATACCCTCACGCTGCCAACTGCACCTTGTTATTCAACAGGAAGTTTTGAGCCTGTTTGCTTTCCTCAGGATTATACATAGTTTAATAAACAGTCAAATAGGAAGAAGTATTTAAGTAATTGGTTTTGTTGTAAATCTGACTATTTATTACACATATCTTGGTTGTTGCCAGCTTTATGAACTGTTTTCAAATTTTTGCTAGTGAGAGCAGCTTATTTTTGACAAGCAAGTAAAATGGCCTTAGTTTTATCATTGTCCTGGTGGTAGTAAGCAAGTCAATTTTGTGCTGAGACCAGTGAATTTTGTAAGTCCTTGTAAATCATGGGACATTTGGTATTTTGCAGTAAGGTGTGTCCATAGATGAAGACGCCAGAAGCAGCTGCACAACAAATTTCACCGTTTTTGTGTGCAACCTGCTGAAGTACTGATTTGAATTTTCAGCGATGGATTAAACTGAAGCTCCGAGTGGATCAGTGAATGAGTCAATAGCATGATCAAGGAGGTTGCAATAAGTTTCTAGAAATGAAGCTTGTGCAGCACTTGCAACATATGTCTAAAGTTATTGGTGACCAAAGAAATTCGAATACCTAAGAAAAATGATTTAGTAATCTCAAGGCCATCTTTTCAAGTTTGGGCTTGGTGTGATCTTTGCATTTACAGTTGTATCTCATTTAGTAAACACTTGGTTGTGGATTTTATATATTAGCGCAGTTTTTCTACTGCTGTAGACCTTCTTCCCTGCAAATGCAATAAATTAATAGGAGGCAGTGCTTTTTTCTGAATGCTTAGCCATGGACCTAACTACTGCTGGTGGTAAGCAAATGATTAGCCAGAGAGCAAGAAGGGCAGTTGTAAAGTTGTTCTCGTTCAGCTGGAATTTAGGGTGATGTTGCAATTGGGAATTTATGCTATTTTAATCTATTACATATTGCAAATTCTGTTTTAAGCAGGACAGATGTGTTGTGCTCTTTATTCTTAATTTCTGATTTTTTTTTTTAAATGGGCCATTAAAAAACCTTAGTAGGAAATGATTTTTTTTATGTAAAACAGTGGAGCAAGAAAGCATCTGAAAAACCATAATTCTGGCTAAGTATTCTTCTCTTAGATTTTATATATAATGATGAATCAGAAGTAGCTTTATACTTGTAAGCATAATGAAGTTGTTGTGATCCTTGGACAGTTCTGCCTCCCCATCAAACAAGACAAAACGTGCTTAAAATGTGGTAAATTTGGTGTCTTGCCAATTCTTTACTAATTTTACATTTATTTAGAAGTGTGTTGAACTCCTTATTTAAGGGAACATGCTTTATTTTTTTTTTTAATGAAAGCAGAAGAAGCTAATTCAGACTTCTTCCCATTCTAGTCCTTAAAAGTTGTTTCTATTGGAAATAATTGTGGCAGATGAACACAGGCGCAATCTTTACCGGGAGTACACAGCTCTTCAATGCTGCCTTGCTGGTGTGTGTGTGTGTATGTATGTATACATACACACGAACACCCCCCAGGCCCCCAAGCTCCTGCAGTGCTCGCTGATGGAGAGCCGTGCAGGTCAGCAGCCCACAGCCAGCAAGGACAGCCCTGGGGGCTGCAGCCCCTGCCTCAGCTCCAGGACGGAGCCGAAACCGGCCGGGAGCAGCCGTTGTCATCGGAGTGGGCCTCTTCCAGGTATTTGGATTAGGGAGAGAAAGCAACTGCAGGGTGAGCATCTGCTGGACAGCCTTGGGGCTTTTGCTGGTGCTCGTTAGCTGCTGCGTATTAGATATGAAATTATCTCCTGTTGCAGTTTAGATAGGTGCTACGGATGAGAAGATGGGTGAGACTGCCAGCACCGTGCAAGCTTCCAGGCAGACTCTTGCTCTAAAAGGAGAAACAGAGCAGTATTTCTTCCAAAACTTCAGCATGGCTTTTGTTTTGCCTCCTGCAGACATAGTAAGTTAAATTTTACAGTGTTAGCGGTTAAGCAAACCTCAAGCTCTCTTTCAATAACTTGATACTAGTGGTGTTATTCACCATCACCACTCTTTTCTGTCCATGCTCTGATATCAAAGAAGCCTGAAGAACAACTTGTGTTTAACTCTTCCTCTTGCCATCTTGTGATTTCAAATTAAGTAACTGCAAAAGGGGAGAGTTGTTGCTCTTGAAGTGCTGTTTTGCAGGAGACCTTGTAGGGATGGCTCTTCGTTCTCCAGAGTGTACAGGAGCTCTTGTTTGCTGCTGTTGTACACTACTTGATATCACAAACTCTCCACAGAGGCATATCAGAATGAACCTGTAGTCCAAAACGTGCACTGTACAACATTAGACATCTCTTTTAAAATTATTTTTTATAGGGTTGTGTGGTAGAGAAGGACAAATACCTAGGGCAGTAAGGTAAGCAGAGCCCATGAGACTGGGTGGAAAAGTCGCAGGTTTACGATCAGTCTCAGGCTCAGTAGTTTTAAACCAGAAAGCCCAGTCTGTGGTTTATCAGTTTCTCTTGGGACACACACACACAAAAAAAACCCCCAACAAACCAAGAGAGAGAAGTTTTGTGCAAGTTCCGTATACTGGCAAAAATGCAAACAGTGTTGCTTTTCCGCTGAAAATTTTCCAACAGAATCCCAAATAGCTCCATTCTCTGGTTTGGGGCTGCTTTCTTGCTGGCAGCCCACCAGGTCCTAAGTCTGGCTGCGCAAGAACACCGTGTAAGATGGGTTTTTTACATAATTTGATAGGCGAATGGTCCTGACTTTCACATTTGGATTTGTGGTAGTGCCTGCAAATAGTATTTGCTGTTTCTGGTTCTGTACTGTATTGGAACGGGTGTTTTGAGGAATTATGTGAATACTCAGCTTTGGGATGGCAAAATTCTGGTCAAACTGCTTCCAAAAACACCTTACAGCCTTGACTTTAGACTGTTTTCTATTGGGATTGTATGAAACAATGAATATTAAAAAAGAACTGTAAAAGCATTGAAAAACCTATTGCACTATGCTATTGAGCAGTCATACTGAAATAGTTTCACAGATCAATTCTGGGACTCTCTCAGTATTGGCTTTACGATTTTTTTTAGCATATTTTCACTAAAAAAATCAGAAACATGAGCTGCAGAATCTGTGCAGTGGCAACTCTGGGAATAAAACTCCTTGATTTATATGCTTTGATTTGTAAATATGCCCAAATAATTAAAAATAAGCAATGCTAAGGCTCCTGTAACAAGAATTGAGTATTCTTTTTACTACAGGCGTCATTCAAAGAGCCTCAGCTATGTATAGTGGCACAGAGGCAGTGACTAGCTGCTTTCCAGCAAACAGTAATGCCTGTCATGTTGTGTAAATGGAGGTGACAGCTTGCATTTCATTTAATAACTTTCCCATTCTTAATTTGATTTAAAAAAAAAAAAGATGAAAAGGAGGGAGAAATTTAAGAAAAGCAGGTTTTCACCATAAAAGGCAGGGAGCTGGCAGCTTTGTGAGACCACTAAATATTAAGTACTGCAAATAATTTTAAACTTCTTAAAGTTTAAAAATATAAGTACTGAGGGTGTTCAAACTGTGAGAAATTACCTGAAGTCTAAAAACTGCTGGTGGACAAACATAAAGTTTAAAATACTCTTCTGAAATCTGAACAGCTCAAGGTTTGTTGTCATGGCCAGGAATAGTTATCACGAAGCTGAGGCTCCTTTATCTCTGCGTTGCCTATTCTTGGCTTTTCTGAGGAGATAGCAGACAGTGGGCTGGATAGTCAAGGAGGACGTTGAACAGTTGGTTGGAGGCTTTCTGGAGGTGGCCGTACACTTTTAAACGTACTTAGTTTATTTTGTGGTGAACAATTGTTTAGTTTGTGTGAAGCTGTTATTTTCTTTCACTGTTTTTTCCAAAATGTTCAGACTTAACAATCGGAGTCTTTTAAACACGTTGCTGTGCCCTTCTGTATAAGATTAGTAGCAAATTCCATTTTCTTCAGCTGGAAGGTAACCCTGTCCTGCTGGCGATGCTGTGAAAAACCAGTACCTGCAGCCTAGAAGTGGTTGTTCCTCCTTAGATTAACTTCTATATTTTTAAACATCTGTCTTCTAAAAACACAGAGTTATCACATCAGTGTTAAAGGAAAATTAACGTTCTTTCAGTAAAATATTGCTCAGTGACATATTTCTTGCTGTTTGTCCTAGTCGTCTTTTACTGTTTTTATCGTTGCCTTGTGGTCTTGTATTACACAGAGGACTTCTCAGATAAACGTATACAACTTCCATACTGCTTTGCAGTTGTACACCAAGGACAATTTATCCATTCATCCTTTTTCTTGTTGCTAAAAAGGACCATGTGGTCATCACAAATGAGCTGGAAAGTATGCATGCAAGAATGAGTGCTCACCCTGTCATGTTTATGGCTTAATTTCTCCAAAGCTTTGGTTCTTCTGGATGTAAAAATCTTTTAAGGAGATGTCAACTTTTTTGTGTGTTCATGGGTTAGTTTCTAGCCTTGCTTTACAGTATCACTCAGAAGTATGCTTATTGTATTATTGGTCTGGCACTAACTGTTTTATAAACATGTAAATACTTTAGTCTTGTTTTCTTGTTTTTCTTTGAGCAAAGATATACTTATTTGTGACTAGGATTATTGAAATAATCACGTACTTCACATTACACAGCGTATGAAACACATTTTCTCAAAGAAATGGTGAGCCATGCAGAGGTCTGCCGGTATCGCTGCTTGCATCAAAGCCAGAACAGCATGAAATTATCCAAATCCTCGCCACTTCATGTTACATGAGGCTTTTGACTCTGAAATCCCACTCAATGCCACTTTCATTCTTCTGATAACATAGTTGTAGGAAAAGTAAGAGCAATTGTAATTAGATCCACCTTTCTGGGTATTGCCGGAGTCCCTCCAGGTCTCCGTGTGTTGCTGTGGGTATAAAGCCAGCCGCTGTCTCTGCTCCGCAGTGTCGGCAGGAGGCGGGTGGCTAGTCTTTTCTCGAGGCAGCAGCGCCAAAGAAATCCCGAACGGATACAGAAATTAGGGTCACATGAAAAATATGTTGCAACTTTATCCTCCTATATCGCTGTTGAAATCCAGGTCCGACTAACTACAGTGGGTTGGATGTGCAGTGATTTGTGCTGCTGTGTTTTGGTGTTGGTTTTTTGGTTGTGGGGTTTTTTTTTTGTTTGGTTGGTTTGGGTTTTGGGGGTTTGTTTTTTTTGTTTGTTTGTTTGTTTGTTTTTTTTTTATTTTATTTCAAGAGTGCAGTATCATAGGCAGTGAGACCTTCAGGAAAGGTCTTGCATTTATTCCAGTTCCCATGAGCCAAACATCCCAGTATCACTTCATATGACAATCTGAGGGTATAGTATTTGCAGGCATAATATTTCTCTGCAGGTCTGTTACTGAAAGGTAGTAAAGAGTATTTGTGCACATCATTTACGATAGCTGATGGTAAAGACCTAGGTGCCAAAACTATGTGCGGAATAGACAACTGCAATAGCTTTTTCATGCATCAGTATGTCCTTGCTGCAAAATCATGAATTGTTGTGCAAGTATCTGCTCCTGTGATGTAAACTACAGTTTAGCTACTGTGAAACCACTTATTTTGCTGAACATGACTTTGAAAGCACAGTTTAGTTTAATTGCTCTAGAAGACAACCCTCTTCATGTTGAAAAAAGAAAAAGGATAGTGTTCATTTATTTGTCACATCAGTGTTGGATCTTGATGGTTGAGTCTTCGCCCAGACTGTTGCTTAAATTAGGGGAAAATTGTCCAAGCAAAGTGTAACTTCATCTTAATGTTCAAGTAGAAGGAAACATACCTATTTCAGATACTTGCATTGAAAATTTGTTCTTAGAATATTCATCTGTTGGCATTATCTGCTGGCATATGTTATTACATGATACTGGCTTCTCTGCTTTTGAAAGCACTCGCCTGATCCTAGGTGCAGAGTAGGTGTAAGTAATGGAACATTCCGATTTGTAGGGACGCAGGTGGGGGGGAATCAAGCATAGTCTCTTGTAGCAGACGTCGGGTGCTGCTGATGTCAGAGGGGACCCAGCACACACTGGGGAACAGATATGGAAAATGGGCGTCTTCTTCCTCTGGTCGGGAAGACCTGGTAGCCTGCATGGCACCGTGGCTCAGCATTTGATGTCAGCTTAGGAAATCAAGAACCAAGTGTAATACTAAGTATTGCGTCTCTTCAAATAATTTTTTGGAAGTTGAGATGTGCTAGCTGTGGTTTGTGTGTAATGTTGATACTTTAAGCTTTATAGAAAATGACATTATAGTTGTTCCTTAAGTGCAAGTGCTGGTTAGAAAGCTTGGAAGAGACTGAGTTGGGATTTGATTTTTGTCACTTAGATGTATTCTTTATTTATGTGAACTGGTTAATGTTACAGAAAGTAGGCTGATGAGCAGATTTGGTGGTAAAAAATGGTCAATACTTGTTTCTGTGGCTGTTTATTCTTACAAAAAAAGTTCAGAAGTGGTTTCAACTTTCTGTTCAGGTTATTCTGCTCAAGTGGTAACTTATTGTAATATAATAGTGGTGTATTTAGATCGAAGCATTCTCTTTGGAGATTGCCAAAAAAAAAAATCCTTTTTAAAAAAATGAAAATAAAAAAGCCAGCTGGAACAAAATTAGGGGCAAGGAGTCTCAGACACATGTAGTGTTCAAAAAACAGAAAAAGAAAAAAAGGATCTTTCTGTCCTTGTAACTCCAAATTCTGCAGCAGAAGCCAGAGCATGTTAAATCGTTGTAGCCCAAGTGGGAATGAGGCTTGTTTCTGTGCACTGAAATTTTCTGTTTTCTTCCTTGTTCAGATTCTGAAAGGGAAGATGACTAGTACCCACTGCAAAGTATTATTGAATTTACTTTTTTCCTTATTTCTAGAAGGCAATGCAAGCTACCCACTGTCACAGCTGGAGAAGGATTGACAATGTTCATGAGGAGGGTGGCTGCTTTGACAAACAGCATGACTAGGATGTGGCATGGATGGCTGTAGAGGCAGGAACGGTGTCTGGAGGGATGATCTGTGCTAGGGGTGCTCGATAAGATCAGTGTATCAAGTAGCCCTTGAAGTGTGTTTTTGGTATGCGGGGAAGCTTGGAGCAAGTTTTGGATATTGCAGCTACTTTGCTTGATTGTGGTTACTATGGTTATAGTTTGCTGTGGTTAAAAATGCGCTGCTCTACTTGCTTTGCTTGGCTTTTTTGTACAGGGCTTGTAACCAGTGTATCCTGGCTGTAGTGGCAGCGTGGGCTTTATTTGAAGGATTTTATTACTATTATTATTACTATTAGTATGCCAGTTGCTTAACTTGCCTATTTTTTAACCTTCCTAGGCTTGCTGCTAGTGAAATGGCCAAATTAGGAATTGGAAAGCTTTTGGGTTATTTGCATTATTAAAAAAAAAAAGAAAGAAAGAAATCTGTTTTAGTGGTACAGCATATCTTGAAAGATGCTCGGTGTTGGCCAAAGTCTCAGCAGCTTTCTGCTCCCTTCCTCGTTGCGGCAGCAGAAACCCCATCAGCAGGGCTGGTCCCCTGCCCGCAGGTCTGCTGCCTGCGCATGTTGCTGCCTGCTCTCTTCGCTTTCAGTTTTGGGTTTGCCCTTACCAGCAAGCCATCGTGGCGTGTAAGAAGGAATGCGCAAATAGAGGTTTTGGAGAAGTTGTGCTAGTTACGTCAGTGGCTGGCCAGAAAACGATAAAACTTAATGAATGTAGTGTGCCGTCACAGGCACAGATAAGGAGCGGAAGAGCATGGGGCGAACAAAGTGTCTGTGCAGGAGCACTTTAAGACTGGTCTTTTGGATTCTAGCCTTCCCTAGGGAAACACAGTGTGACTTACGTATTTTTTTTAGTTTAGTTTAGTTGAAGTTTCCATCTTAAAATTTGTATCTTCATTCCAGCAGTGCAGCACTCCTACGACAGGAATGGCAGCTTGGTAGTTGCGGAGGCTGGACGTAAGGCTCGGAAATAACATCACAAGCAAACACACCGGTTGTGCAAAGTAGAAAAACTTTGAAGGTGCTCTCAGATTCTTGAATTGGGATTTCCCGTGAATGGTGCTGGGGTTTCTGACTTAGCTGGTTGTGTAAACAGCACATAGCTGTAAGTCTGGGCAGAAGTGGCAGCTTCAAGCAGTGAGGTTAATAATGTATAACCATGTAGGGAGATGGTATCTGCCCTCTCTTTGAACATTTCTTGACACTTTATCTCTTCCCTCCTCCTTTTTTTTTTTTTTTTTAAATAGGCGGTTAGCAGGTTGCTTGAGACAAGCTACTGTTGTCGGCTTTTAGTGTTGTTGTATCAATCTGAAAATCTTTTTTCCATGTAACCAAAACACTTGTGTGTTTATTCTCAGCCATACAGACAGAAATTGGTGTATATGGGACTTCAAATGCAAGGATGCTAAATATCTTCACTGTTCTGTGGAACAGGTAACTGCTTGATCTGATCTGCAAAACATTTCAGCATCATAGTTATTTAAGGCTGAAGACCAGGTCATCTTTGTTCACTCAGAAATGTGTGCAGATTGTAGTGTAAAATGAGTTCCAGTTTCTATGTTACAAATGCCAGTGATGTTGAGACAGGTCAGAGGCCTGATTACAACCTGTTGCATAGACTTTATAATAAGCTGTGGTAGCGAAATGAAATATTCAGGTGTATGTGGCTTCAGTAAGAGCATCTTGGTACCATTGTACAGAAAATCAGTGCCAAGAGAGGCTTATTAGGTACTTGGATTTTCCGTGATAGTGAGCAGAACTTCTCTAGGTGTTCTGTTTGTATCATCTCTAAATGCAGATGTTATGTGTAAGCAGTTAGTGTTTTGCACTTTTTTTTAATTTAAACACATGAAACTGCTGAGTAGCTTCAGAAGTCTCTAGATGTTTATAGTAAAAACTGGGTGGAGGTACAGAGCTCTGCAGCAGAAACCCTTGGTTTTCTGTGTTCCAGTTGTAGGCTTGATGGTACTTGTGTACTGCTTTCATTGACAATCTGTTGTAGTCTGATCTAAATAGAAAATTTGAATCATATTTATGACCAATAAAACGTCTATGGACAAACTTGAGCAACTCCTGCAATTAGTATTCAGCTCATGATGGAAGACTAATGGAGTTGATAACCTGGCTTTCTTCCTCCCCTAAGCTGTGTGGACATAGGGAGCATAGATCTTTCTGGCATTGTCGAAGGGGCTGAATTGATCATGAATAGTCGGAGTATTCAGAGTATAAACTGCTTTGTGATATGCTAGGCCAGGAGGGAGAGGTTTTGAGCTGTTAAGCTGAGAGGAGGTGAGAGTTTCGATGAGGAATGCAGAAGAGAGGAAGGTACAAATTTCTGTGAAACTCTCGAGGATCAGTAACCAAGGTTATCAGTTACATGCGAAGCTTTTTTTTTTTTTTTTTTTGTGTAAGTCATAATTTGAAATGGAAATAGTCTTTGAAGGACAGTTTTCTTGTGTATTTTGTCCAAGCACCGCTGGGGACTGCAGACAATTGTGTGAAGATGGTGTGTCGGAGGCTGGCACGGCCGTTCCCCCGTGGAAGCGTGAATGCCCGCTTGTCTTGTGAGCTTCGGTCCCGGCCCTCGGGACAAAGTCATCTCAGTTACCTTCTCTTGTTCTTTGTTATTTGTGCGAGGTTTGCTGCTTCGGGGAACCAGAAGCTCATTTGAAAAATTAAATTGAACGATGTGAATGAGATTGATGCTTATCAGGAAACTTAATTTTATCACTCTCTCTGTTCCTTCTCTTAAAAGTATAGCCACAGTGCGTGGCTGGCAACTTCTTGAAAGCTGCCTTTTCACTATTGTCCCCCCAAAATTGGCTGTGATTTCATGACATGGATGGAAGAAAGGGACCATTATACTTAAGAATGTTAGATGAGGCTAAAAAGTGATGAAACAGCAGTTGGGAGTATTTCTTAGTTTTAAAATTTCTGTCTTGTTCAGTAGCAGCAGTAGTACTTCACATTAAATAAGGGCATCCATTTGGTTCTTTAAGTGGAATATTCTTCCCTGGTTGCTGAGATAAATCTTCACACTGCTTTTGGTGAAGTCATTTTTACTGTGTAAAATTGACTATACATCTCTCTTTTTTTTATTGTCATTATAGAAAACCTAGAATAAACTCTCAGTTGGTGGCACAACAAGTTGCCCAGCAATATGCAACCCCACCACCGCCTAAAAAAGAGAAGAAGGAGAAAGTGGAAAAACAAGACAAAGAAAAACCTGACAAAGAGAAGGAAATTAGTCCAAGTGTTACAAAGAAGAACGCTAACAAGAAGACTAAGTAAGTTTGAAGGATGCACTATCAAATACGAAGTGATTTCAGTAGCACTGTGTGTTGATTAATTGTACAGTTAAACTAACATCATACTCTCCTTCTTCCCTCCAATTCTTACAGACCAAAGTCAGATATTGTGAAGGATCCTCCTAGCGAAGCGAACAGTATACAGTCTGGGAATACTACAACAAAGACCAGCGACTCAAATCACACTTCAAGGTAACTTTATACTAAAATTAAGCTCTCTGTATCTGACAACTGTGTTAAATAGCAGATTTTTTTTTTTTTTTTTTTTTGATGGACAGAGACAGAGTACTGTCTAACCCACAGGGTCTGCTGGTGTTAGTATGGCAAGACCATCAGTGGCCATGAGCCTTCTCCATGTGCAAGTACTCAAACACTCTGCTGGTGAGGACATACTCAAGCACTGGAAATATTTGTTCTGTTGTCCGCTCAGTTTTTGGTTCTCTGCTGAAATAATCATATTGTCAATAGGGCAGTAATGCTTTTGGCTGTAAAACACCGTGGGGGAAAAACATTAACCAGCGATCGTAGTGGTCTGTCAAATTCTTATCATCGCTTGATAGCAGTAACAAAGGTTACTTTTTTACTTCCTTATCTGTAACTCTGTCACTAATTGTGAAGATAATTTTCCAAGTATACGGGAATTACAAGACTGCATGAACAGATTTGCTAGAATCTTGCTATCAACAAAAAGCATGAATGGTTGGTTTCATGTTTGTCTAAGTTTCAAATGGGTAGCTGTTTATGGAGAGAGGTTTATTCCTAGTCTTGCCTGTACTGATACTCTATGCTTGTTTTCTTTAAGCGGTGTCTTGTGCTTTATTTCTTAAATCAAAAATTCAGCATCAAAGAGCAGTTTTCATACTACTGAACTTAGAGAGCTACAAGAGGCAGAATTCAACTGGTTGCTTTGCCTATGCAGGCTATATAAGAATTGCATCTCTTTTTAAAATGTTCCATAGTAAGTATTTTCTAGTGAAGCCACATGAACCGAAGTAATATTCGTTAGCTGCAAACAGTTGTAAAGCACGTGGAAAATATGGTTTGCACTGCTCTTAGCATTAAGGTTGGCAAGACATGACCGCAGAAGACTGTTGTCTTGAAGTTCTTAAGTAGTAGCATGAAAATGTTTAATAAGAGTGAATATCCTTTACACAGTAACTCACTCTAATGTAGTGAGGGCAGTGTGCGATTTACTATGCCAAAAGACTGAGCTGTTTGCAGGGACTGCTGTTGACTCTTCCTCAGCCCACAAAGATCGAAGTGTCCATTCCTGATTTGATTACAGAAATATGGCTTTATTGCAAATTTTTTTTTGTCCTGTTTTTTGAAATGGTACTTATTTTGAGACTTAGGATGCAGGAGACTTGATGCACTTGACTAATGACATAATATTAAATTGATAGATTACATCAAATAATTGTTTTTACTCCTTGAAGGAGTCATTCTGTCTACCGCAGAGTCTTTTAGTCCATGTTTTGTGGCAAGCCTTTGTCATTCCTAATTAATCCTTAATGGTATCAGGTCTAGCTGGATATTTTTAAGGGATACATCATCTCCTTCAGTTCTTAAACTACCGAAGTGTTTAGTTTAGTGGAACTTTTCTTGCAATTCACTGACCTCAGGAGTGCTGTCAAGAGTCTTTTTAAAGGATCTGATTTTAACGGAGTCACAAGTTATCTTTTCAGATTTTTTATCATGCCCAAATTTCTTAACTGTTTTTTTGTTAATTGTCTTGTAAGGATCTCTGGTTTTTTAAGAAATACTGTTTGAACTTCTTGGATACCATGCCTGTTTCTGACGAAGTATCTTCATTTATTCCATGCCTTCCTGTGTGCTTTCAGATTGATTGTTTTGAAACACATTTCTTATTTGGCCGTAAACCTTTTTAGTTATCAACATTGAAGCATCAGAGTGTTTAATTTTGCAAAATGACTTGAGTGGGCCAATCCCTTTGCTGTCTATAGGAAGCAAAAGTTGTATGCATGTGCTGAAGAGGTTGTCTGGAGGTTTCCATCTGTGCTTCATCAGCTCTTTTTGCACAGGAGAGACCCCTAAAACTTCCTGCAGAAATGGTTGGAGGGCTCAGTTCTAAAACTGACATAGAGAATATGTTTGTGAGCAGGACTGTGGAGAAATTCTGCATCTCAGCCCTGCTTCCCTCCATGTTAATTTGTCATGGCGCTTAAAGATGTATGGAGGGTTTCATTCAGGTGCTTGGTGTGTGGCTTCTCTCTTAAGGTCGCCTAGCTTTTCCTGGGCAGATGAACTCTTTTTTTTTTTTTAATAGTCCCCCCACCCACCCCCCACCAGATATGACTTTCTGACAAGCAGTAGCAGGAGTGCGTGTTCAACCCTGTAGAAAGGGGGAGGCAGTAAGGTCTGTTCCGGTATCTGGGCCAGCATTTTTTGGCTGTTTCTGAGTACAAGAGAAAACAAATGACCCAGGCAAATTACAGGAAGAACTGGGTTTCCTAGAGGAACTCGGGGCTTAAGGAGGAAAATACGTACGCGTACTACGCTTCCGGGAACGCTTGCTGCTGTGTTTGCTGCTGATGCTTTGGGGGCAGCCCGCGTCTGCCGAGACGCTATCTGAAAGCCGACGGAAACCCCAAAACTTGCTGAGCTAGCTGGCCTTTCTTGTTACCCACAAACAAGGTGACATCATTTAATCTAGCCTGTGGTTACGTGTTGAATTTGCCAACTTCGGCAAGCACGTACGTACAACGCATACGCGTGGGCGTGTGTGTCTCGCTGTTGTGGGAATTCACTGAGCACAGCTATGGGTTTGAAAAGGCTGGTCGGTAAATGAAGGGGCTTTTGCAAGTAGGAGGTCTTACTGACTGTTATCCCGAGGCAGCAGTTTTTTAATTGTATTTTCTATCTATTAGAAATGCTTTTCCTGTGCTACTGGTTAAAAATTGAAGCAGCCTCCTAGGTTAGATATGAAAATACTATTTTTGGTGGAGTAACTTAATTTTTGGTAAGGAAGTTTGCAGAAGTACATTTGTTCTATTTTTGAAGCTGTACATCCGTCCTTAATACTTTATCCTGTCTAGTTCTAGAATACCATTTGGATAACTGCTACTGAAGGACTTTCCCCTTGTTAAGTTACCACTGCAAGCCATTGAGTATGCATGGCAGATACAAAGTTGGCTTAATTTCCTCCTTTTTTTCATTTTGACCGCACTAGCCTAGCATGCTGCAGACGAGGAGGAGGAAAAGCAGATTGGTTTAAAAGCTGGAGCTTGATCCCAAAGTAAACTAACCTTCCCTCCATCCCTTGGAATAAGGCAGTTCTCAGCAAGCTACTTTTCACTGATGTATAAAGACTCTCCTTTTTAATTTCCCTGTTGGGAATATTCTGCTGCTTAAGCCTGACCCTTAATTAGGAGTAAAAGCTGTAAATTGCAGCAGTTGCTGCAGCTGACTTGGAATTTGCTGGTAGCTGGAGGAGTGTCCAAGGTTTGTTGTATCAGAGCTTTGGACCAGCCCCTGAAATGTGCATGAATGTCAGCTTCCTAGAGTCTAGACCCTTATTAGCTACATTACTAATTGAATGATAGCACAGCATGCAAATTACTGAGATAATCCTGAGCTATAAATACCAGTGTGTTCTTTTCTGATGATTTTTTTTTTTTCCCCTTCCCCTAACCAAAAGTGCTAGCTGCAAGAAATACCATTGTACATTCTGGATTTTATTTACAATAGCCTTGGTTCCAGAGGGAACATTTTGAGCGATTTCATACATGGGCTGATTGGGCATCTGATTTGTATAAGCTCAAAGCAGCTGAAAGAGAAGCCAAGTTGTCCCAGTGCCTGTGTTGTTTGCAGCTGCAGAGTTCCAATATGGGAATGAAAGAGCCGTGGTCAAATGCTTTCATGTGGTTTTGTATTGCAGAGTCACAGCCTTGTCTCATAACATCAGGGCACATGATGAGATGGTGAATTTAGATAAGAGAACTCTTTCATCTGCCCCTTGGGGAGGAGATCCTTTGGTCTCTTTGGCTCCTGTCCTCTTGGCTCTGCTGTAGTGTCCTCCTTTCTGGCAGAGTTGGATTAGGGATAAGTCTACAGCAGAGCTCCCTTTGCAGAGCTCTGCAAGACAGGTCTTTCCTCTGGGGCTGAGCGCGCTGCTGCAGCCCGAGCTGTCGCAGGGAGCAGAAGGTCAAACCTTCGTCCTCCGCTGTGCAGTACTCTGCTGCCTAGGTTCTCCTCCCAGTTATTGCCATCTGCGCAGGCGAGCGGAGGACAAGTCACACTGAGTTTGTTGTCGAGTGCTTTTTCCAATAAACTTTTCCTTTCTCATTTATTTTCATCCTTTTTATAAATGTTTTCTCATTTATTTCAGACCCAGACTGAAAAATGTGGACAGAAGTACCGCACAGCAGCTGGCAGTCACAGTGGGAAATGTCACAGTAATCATCACAGACTTTAAAGAAAAGACTCGCTCCTCTTCCACGTCGTCTTCTACAGTGACCTCCAGTGCAGGATCAGAACAACAGAATCAGAGCAGCTCGGGCTCTGAGAGCACAGACAAGGGCTCGTCCCGTTCCTCCACGCCAAAGGGGGACATGTCGGCAGTCAACGACGAATCTTTCTGAAAATTGCACATGGAGTTGTGGAAACTATGAATCAGGGTATGAAATTCAAACACTCCACCTGCCCATGCTGTTCAAATCCTGGAGAGCCTCTTCTGTGCTTGAACACACACTTTCTCGGACATCGACCTCTTACTGATGCAACCAGGATAATTTCTGCTTGCCGTGGGCATTTGGCCACCAAGGAATTTCTCACCCTAACGATTACTCTTGACACTTTTATGTATTCCATTGTTTTATATGATTTTCCTAACAATCATTTATAATTGGATGTGCTCCTGAATCTACTTTTTTATAATATCTGCTGTGCACAATTTTCCATGAACATTACAACTTTTTGTTTTGGGTTAGGGAGTGGGTGGGGAGGGAAGGGGGCTTTATTTATTGCATTCACAAACTCCATCCTCTTTCAACATATCCTTTTTAAGTTCAGTTCTTCTTCCAGTTATACTGTGTACTATCAGTTTTGATATAAATTATATATAAATATATATATAAATAAATATATATAAAGGGTTATTTGAAACCAATACATGGAAACGCTGGTGCTTGAAACACTGTGAAGTGATTAAAAAAAAAAAAAAAAAAATTGAACACTTCAAGATCTGGGACAGTCCCCTTCTGTGAAAGTACTGAAACTGAAATGGAACTGGTCTTAGGTGAAAAGCGTTCCTGAAGGTTTGAACCTGGATGGGACCCGTTCTCTCTATCGTTCCTTCCCCGTTTCTTCCCTAAGCAATGGCTAAAACATACTGGACACACGTTTTTGATTTTTATAGCTTGGGATCTGAAATGAGAAAAGATTGCTCCAGGTAGCTTGTATTTCCACTAGGGTAACTCAGATTGGTGACGTGCAAGTTCGTGCCCAGCCGGAGCGTAAGCCTTCACAACCAGACCGGTGTGGGCATGCCACGGATTCGTGTATTTTGGCAACGTGAGCATCGCTGTGTCGTGCATAGCCAGTCCCACAGACGTTTGGTGTTCTTAGGTTTAATGAATTTCATCCACCTGCATCGGTGACCGAGGTACCTTTAGAACTGGAGTGGTTTGCTTCGGCTTGGAAGGTAGCAGGGAGCCGTAGGGCTGGGAGCGCTCGCGGGTTGAGGGAATAAGCCGGTGCTTGTTCCAGCCGGCGGCACGTGGGTCGGTCGTCAGCCCCCTTCCGTCTGTCCCCTCCGTGCTGTTGGGGTGGCTCTTCTCCTTGAAGTCCATCCGTATCCCAGGAGTGGTTTCTGAACAGCACCTTGTCCCCTGGTAACGTTGGGCTTGTCAGTGTTTGGACGCTTCTGGGTCTCCTGCTGTGGGAGCAAAAGTAGGGAAAAGCTTTCCTGCTGGCAAGTGGGCGACGCGTGTGGCTCATGCTCATGACCAGCGTCTCCTTCGTTCTTGCTCTAAAGCTATTCAGACTGTAATTTCTTTTCCTGGCCTGTTAGTGTTACTTTACAGTTTACCTTCCATGCATTATCCTGCTAAAACACTAGGCTGAAGAGGTAAAAGAAAACTTTTTTTAAAAAAAAAAAAAACCAAACAAACAAAACCCAAACCTCTTCGGCTTTTCATCTTTATTTAGTGGCCCCAGGGTGCTTTGCAGTAATTTCGGGCGCAGAGGCTGTGGCTTCATTTGACATCAAATGCATAACTTTTGGGCATGATGAAAGAGGGCCACATTTTGACAACTTTGTGCCAGCTTGTTATATTGTGAATTATTTGCTTAGCAAGAGTAACTTCTCTTTGTGGAGGCAACTGATTTAAGATTTCTTTTAAAATCTGTGTGGTTTTGAGTAGCAGACGTAGGTTCCTTTCACACTGGCGACAGAAATGTGTAAGGGATCCATTGCAACCCCTGCTCGAAGGTACGTGCAGTGGCAGTGCCTTTGCAGCAGTGGTTTTCTTCCAAATATGTTAACAGTGGGCACCCCAACTTAATTCTGCTTATATTCACAGTATAGGCTGTATTTACCTTTTTAAGCATTTTTAAAGTATTTATTAAAGAACCAAAGGAAACCAGATGCTTCCTATGAGCATCAAGACAATTTATTATACATAGTTTTAAATACTATGAATTTCTCAATCCACATTTTAACATTAGTGGGATATTGCAAAGACATTCCTTTTCCAGTTTTTACTATTCCTTTAAGGGTCTCAGGGAGGGTAAACTGGTCAGCCATATTTATTTATTTTACTGAAATGTATTGGAATAATTTTTTAAGAGAGATTTTTTGAAGATGCCCCTGAACTTGTATATTTTGCACTGCTTTATAAATGATCCATTATCAATTAGGCTTGCGTGCATCTCGGCCGTGATCCAGCGAAGAATGTGAGCGAGGTGCGAGTCCCTCTGGCTTCAGCGGGGCTAATTCTGGTGCTTCAAGTCAAACCGTGCGCTCGCCTTCTTCGTTGAATCTGGGAATTTGTGCAAAAAAAAAAAGGCATTGTGTGTACCAGGAAATTGCTTCTTTTTCAAGTAAAATGGACCTGTAGATCAGTTGAAAAAGCTTTAACGCTGTGACCAGCTACTCATGGCTACTGGTAAAGTCGGTAACATCTGTCTCTGGCCGTGCCTCCTTGATAAAGTAGCTTGCTATAAATAAGTGGGAAAATTTCTTTGGAACAAGCGACCTGTAATTCTGCATTCAGTAGAAATTGCTAGCTAAGCATCGAACCTCCCCAGCCTCATCCGTAGCTGTTGTGTTGTGGATTTGAAGGATAACGTTTGCTTTTACGCTTAATTTCTGAAGTTGGCATCCCCGCGGCATGTGTCCACGGGTGGGATTCCCTTCGCGCTGTGTCCGTGGGTTATCCCGCTGTTGGTGGGGAGCGTGCTTAAGAACCAAACCAACCAAAACACTAGTGTAGGGGAAGGACCAGATTCGTGGTGTTCAGTGGCACAGAAAGCAGGTAAGTAAAGCACAGTGTTACGTTCGCGAAGTTTCAACTCTTACACAGACACACTCACACACAGACACCAACACAGCTTGCCTGACTTGCTCAGTTTGATGTAGTTCTGCAAAGGAAAAATGACAGCATTTTACACCACCAGGCTATTTATTTTAATTGGAACACTTTGCTTGTTTCAAATTGGACAGATTGAAAATTTGGCAGCAGCTTCCGTGAGTTTATTTCCACTGAGATGTTTTCACCTGCCTTACCAAGATCATTCTCAGTCTACTTTTTTAAGCTCTACCATAAACTTAAATTATTGAAAATTTATTAATTGCTGACTATATAATAACCTTTGCTTGTATGTAACCGAATGGTTTTAAGAGCCAACATTTAGAGTATGACAATGGAGCTGAACAGTTTTTAATGCGCAAGCAGTTCTGTTCTTGTGTATGACTTGTAACCTTAATTTACTGTGTAAAGATGGTTACATTATTTCCTTAGCTTTGTTTGTTGGAGACAAATATAGAATGCTTGTTTAAGTATGTCAAAACATAATCTTATCTTGTGGATTTTTATGTTAATGTATTATACGAGCTATATTTTTCATTTGCCCAGAAAGACAGCTTGTATAACGCTTTTGAAAGTTTTTCCGCTCTGTAAAGTCTTTAGAGCTGACAGTCCTGTTAGGTTTGTTTTAATCTTCATGCTAAAGTGTCAATGGTGGTTTTGTGAACTGGTCAGAAATTCACAGGTCTTAAATGTTTTTGGGAAATTTATATTGGACACTGCTCTTTGTCTAGCAAATAAAAGATGTTAATATATTCCTGTTACTGGCATGTGCACGACTGTTATTAGAAGCCACTTTATCATTTTCCTGCTTTAAATAGAAATGTCTATTTATGAATTCTGCTTGTAGTTTTTTCACAAATAAAATAGTAAAATTTAATTAAATCTGAAAGCTCTCTTTTTTGGGAGATGCCAGCATTCAGAAAAAGCGAAGAATCCTGTTGTTGAAGCAGTTTGTCAGTCTGTACATCTCGTCCGTGAGCCACCGCTCGAGCACCCCACTTCTGCAGACACAGGGTTGTGCACACAGAAAACTTCAGTCGAGTGAGTAAATCCAGTTTGTTGCCTGGGACTCGCGATGTACGGAGAGTTCATGGCGGATGTGTCTGCAGAATTTGGGTTCTGGTACTTTGAAACGCTCATTTTTCCCCTTTGTATAGCTGCAGAAATGGCGAGGCTTAGTGCAGAGGATTTTAGCGAGAGCCCTTGGGAGCTCCTTCAGCTGTCTTGTGCTAACAAACTCCCACGAGTAAAATTAATAAAATTTAATTGAGAACCTAATTGTAGTTTTGTAGCATAAAAATACTGGTATTTTGCAAGCAGTATTTTGTTCCTCTGCCTAGGAAACAAAGTGGTGTGAATTACTGTGCTCTTTCTAGTTCATATTTCTCCCCCCCACCTGAGATGCGAGGTGTGTGATGTAACTTCAGATACGAGGTTAAAATTTGAAAACCAAGCAGTAGGTAAAATGCAAAGGGGAAAAAAAAAAAAAAATCTTACTCTAGAGCTTTTTCTTAGGAATATGAGGACGGTTCCTAAACTAAAGGCCGTTTGGATATTTTCGTGTATGCTGGGGGAAGTGTGTGTTACAACTAGAGGTCGCTTTAAAAAAACACTGTGCAAACAGACTCTTAAATGCTTTTAACCTCAGTGGGAAATGATTCAAAATTCTTCGTGCCAAGAATAAGAAGAAACAGGAAAGGTCGTGGTTGTTCCACAGACCCGAAAAGCACTTGCTTGGCATGCCGGACCAGCGAGTAGAGAACCAGTCCTTCCCTCGAAGAGTGTCTGGCCCCAAATCCGCAACCGGCCGAAGGTGCCGGAGCAGCTGCCGGGGCAAAGCAGCGGGAGCCGCGGGGAGCGGGGACCGTGGTCTTCGTCGGCATCCGCCTCCCTCCGCACCGGGCGGAGGCTGGAACGGAGCCCGCGAACTTTCCGTGGCAGCGCCGGTACCCGCCGCTTCGCCGGCCTTTCGGTCGACGGGTCTCCCGGCAATCCCACCCCTTGGAGCCGAGAGCCGCGTTGGGTGCTGGAGCTGCGGAGTGGACCCCGCCGCGGGGGGAAGGAGGGCGAAGGCTGCGGGGGCGACGGCAGCGGGGGCTGCCTCAAGGTACGTGCTGGGCTGTGTCGAGAGGTTTGCGTTTGGCGCCTATAGGGCGGTACAGGAGGAGCTGGGGAGATGGGGCTGGGGAGCTCTAGTTCGTGGCTCCTTAGGGTTTTGTAAACTTATTTCTGAGCCAAGCAGTCAATCGTTTTGAGACTCGGAGGCGTTGTAAAAATCAGCACCCGCTCGCGTAACTGGGGGAGAGAAGGAAAAAACCCTCTCTGCTCTAAGGCTCACGTGTCAGCTAATTTTTTTTGAACTATTTTTATTTAAATCCGGACATAGCTCCTTCACACAGCAGTTTGGGGGTGATGAAAACGAGAAGATGCTAACACCCTGCAGTCTGGAAGGAGCTTTAGGAACCCACGGCAGGGCTGTGCCTGTTCCCACCAGCCGTGCAGTCCTCGCAGTGATTCGCTGTCTATGGCCGGCAGCCTTTTATTGCATTTAAGTCGCAATGGGAGTTTCCAGGGGCTGAAGCAAAAAGTTGTCTGCAAAAGACACGACGGACGTGACGAACGGCTGCGCTGGTCCAGCTGTATCCCATGGGAATGCGACTGCCGAGTGGCGTGCTGAGTCAGCAACGCGCCCCGAGACGGGGCTGGCGTTTGGTTCCCCACTGCGGGCAAACTCCTTCCCATCTCACGGAGGCAGCTCCGTCAAGAAGAAATTGCATTTGTGATGGCAGAGCTACTGCCTGTCTTTCCTGGTTTGCATGACCAAAATAAAAAAAACAAAAAAACCCAAAAAAAGCAAAAAAAAACCCAAAAAACAAGCAACCCCCCAAAACCTGGCTGGAAAACTGGGTACC
>JAVJGG010000037.1:19822614-19849801 GCA_035590195.1 Aviceda cuculoides | reverse complement strand
GGTACACAAGCATGGTAGAGCCTGCATTTAATACATTTACTCTTTTCTTAAATCCCCTCCCGGTGCTCCCCAGCAGCCTGGCTTCGTGGGGCAGACGCTGTGGCTGTGCAAACCCTTGAGCGGGGAGCCTGAGCGCGGCTTCCAGCCTTTCGAAGGGAGGACTGGGAGCCACGGAGGAGCCAGCGTGTCCTCATCGCTTGTGGAAAAGCAGCAGGATCTGGAAGGAAGAGGGAGAATGGCTGCAATTTGCAACCCCTGGATTCCTTCGTGGCTTTTGTAGTTGTAAATAAGGACGGGGAGATGTCAGGTCTTTCTGCCTTCCTTTTTCTCGGCTGTTACTTTTTGGAATATTTAAGTGCGTAAGTCTTGCTTGCCTTTTTGATCTGGCTCTCAGTAGGGGCAGTGAGGCTTGTTTGCTGTTTTCCACCTTATGAGGGCTGATTGCTTGGTATTTGTACAGAGCCCTGTTCCAGACAGGGTTGCGGCTAATGCTGATCCCAGCTGCACCCGTCTAATGGGAAGACATCGGGAACTTCAGCAGTGTTTTCTCATTGCTGATTTAAGTGTCCCTGCAAAGCAAAAGCTGCATGCAAAAATCACCGATTACCTCAAAAGGCTGTTTCGGAAATTCCTAATCAAAGCATTTCAAGCCGCACCGGCACAATTATTCCACTTGCAAAACTTTCCTATGGCATGGCATGGAAGACTGTAACAATGAAAAGCACTCTGTACCTAACTCTGGTCTTCACCTAATATTAATACTGAAGCTAGAAAATAGTGTCTTCCTGCAGCCAGGTCTTGTAGTGCAAATCTCACAGTACTTGCCTGAAGTCTCCTGTTGCTCCTCAAACAGGGATCGCTCTTCGCAGAGCAGTAAATGATCTGGCAGCCCTGGCTGCGCAGGAAACACGGAAGGCACGAGCCAGTTATGCTTCCTAGATGAGGAATCAAGAAACAAATACTTCTTTGTTCTCTATGTCTCCATAAAAAAAAAAAAAAAAAAGAGAGAGCAAAATTGCTCTCCACCATGACTATTTGTTATTTCCAGGATCCTGGATGTTTCCTGACTTTCTAACATCTCTAACTTTTTCTAACTTCTTTTTTTCAGCATTAGGAGTTGTCAAAACTGTTCTGACATACTTGAGAGGCCGCTCCAGCGTGCACAATCGCCTCTTCTCCAAAACCATTCTGAGAAGGACGCAAACTGCACAGTAATTCCTAGGAAGTTACGGTGTGAGAATTCCCGTTGCTCTGCCTTCCCTGCTCTGGCAATCCTCCCTTCCTCCTGCCAGCAGGTGAGGCAGAGGCGTTCAAAGCCTGTAATGCTGGTAACATTCACTTAAATACCATGAAATTCCCAGTGTAATACACACTTGATAACAGCACATCAAAAGCTTTTAGGAAGTATTAATTGGCCACAGCTACTGGAGCTGGCTGGAGTTGGAGGGAGGAGATCTGAAGTGTTTAAGCTGCTCTAAGTTACTCTCAAGGGCTAGAAAAAACAAGTTTGGGAGCTGAATTTGGGTACAAAATATCGCCGTGAGCAGGAGGAAGCTGGCATGCTGCAGAAACAGCACATGGTTGCCCAGGTAAGAAGAATGGGAATGAATAAAGCTGATTTTTGTTCCTCCTCAAGCTGTGCTCTTGGGGTTGGATGATTCATGTTGCCTGGGAGGTTTGGCATGGAGTTGGCAGGAGGAGTTTTCCATGTTTGTATTTGTATTTTAGGAGGCATTAAAGCTCAGAATAGTGTAGAGAAGCAGGAGAGTCACTGATTCTAATTCTGCCTTCACCCAGAAAGTAATACCTATCTAATACTTACAATCTGTAATATATAATCTTAAATATATATATGTTGGATTTTACATAGGTTGTAGAGATATTCTATGTGACAGGCTAAAGATGTGGTGAAGTTTAAAAGCATGACTTGTCAAAATTTGTCTCTAATAGGGGTTTACTCTCATTTGACTCTTAAGGAATCACCGGCATAAGCCAAGTATATATAGGGCCACCAATCCCTCCCACCCCTTTTAGGTGGTTATTACTGTCTTACTCTGCAAATTGACTTCGGCAGCAAGTAGGCTGTCTCCCTCTGTTCATATGCGTTACTTCCCAAAGGGGTTTATAAAAATAAGATGAAGAAAGGGCAAGAAAAATGTAGCTTTCCATTAAACTCGTTTGTCTCTGATCCAAGAAAGACAAAAATTATGGAGCGGCAGGAGGAACCTGGTTAGGGCTTGAGGCTGATGCTGCTCTCTGTGAGGGTCAATTTATTGCCACATCCAGATTTTTTTCCCAGATTTGAAGAGATGACCGTCAGCCTCAAACTTCCCAACGGCTGTTGGAAGAGGAGCTGCCCCACAGCCGGGGAAAGCCCGGTGGGTACCTCTGCCCAGGAGCAAACGACTTGCATCTTTCAACATTTCTCACATGCACATGTGCCTGTTCTTCATTCCCAGCAGGGAAAATCCTCTGCAATCTCCAAATCTCTCCGCACAGCCTTTGTGAGAGGTTGAGGCTTTGGCTGAGGGCTAGGGCTGCATCCAGACATTAACGAACCTGATAGCGGAGAACCTGCGGAAAGCCCGGCAGCATCCCTGCAAGCCCAGGATTTGTGCTCGCTACCAGGAGGCGCAGGGAATGGAAATGTATTTAGCTGCTCCTGTTGTTCTCCTTGTTCGACCGAAGTTTTGTTGGTGTGAAGTTAAAGAAGGAAAATGTGGACTGGAGCTGCGGAAACGCTCCCTGGAAAAGGAATATGGTGATTCCTGAGGGGCTGAATTGTTGCCGCGGCGTGTGGTGTGACGGGTGTGTGACAGCCTCTGACAGGGATCTAACGGGGAGTCGCTGCAGTACAACGGCACGGGAAAAATGAGCGATGGGAAACTCCCCTGACTGCAAGCGCTCCAGAATGGCGATGGCGCTCGGAGCGGGGAAAAAGCCAGAGAGGGGGGTGCGCGGTGAGGTTGCGGGGGGTGCCGGGTTTTGGGAATCGCATGCGGGCTGGTGGCTCGGACTCGGCCCCGGCTGCTGTCTGCCTCGGCTGCCTCCACCTTCCCCGGCTCCAGGAGGCTCTGCCGTCCCCTCGGCTTTCCCAGCACGAGCCGGGCACCTTCTGAAGCAGCGGGAGAGGAGCCTGAATCCAGCAGCTCCCTGCTGCAGCGATGCTCCAGCAATCACGGAGCGGGCCTGGGGAGATGTTGGCCACCCCTCGCCAACGGATTTGCCAAGCTTTACGCTTGTTTTCTGCGTCGGTTCGTCGCGCCGGGCAGGACCAGCTCTGCTTTTGGGCCCGTCTATCCTCTTGCAAGTCCTGTTAGAGATGCCAGTTGTCATTTTCCTTCTGTGCAAAGTTATAAAACCCACGGATTGATACGCCAAAAGACTTCATCGACCAAAAGATTGAGTTAAAGGAGATGAGTTAGAGCAACTGGGAGGTGGCTCTGCGATTCCCCTGCCTGGGGAGTGGTGGGGGACGAGCAGGCTGCGGTACTGGGGGGGTCGGGACTGGCTGGGCAGCGTGCACGGATGCTGATGAGAGCAGTGACGAGCTGGCACACGCTCTCGTAGAGATGGTGATTCCCCCGAGCTGGGTGTACTGGGCTCACCGTGCTCTGCCTGTCAGCCAGACAGCTGTAACCAGTGGAGAGAAGTTGTTGTTTTTTGTGGTTTTGTTTTTTGTTTTTTTTTTTTTTAATCTGAAGGACTGCAGGTGAGTGGCCCCTTTCCACCCCAAATCCGTACACCGGCTGAGGAGCAGGACATGCAGCCCTTAGACCTCTGCTCTCCTGGCTGAAACCAGGAGAAGCTAGACCACCATCGCTCCTGGTCTTGGGGGGGAGCCTGCAACAGGTCACTCGAGTTATTCCTGCTGATGTGTTGACTGTTGTATTTTACACACGGTTAGGAGTCTCTGTGGAAGAAGGGGGTCTGCACCTTGCCCTGCTGGACAACGGGAGATGTTTTCCCAACAGCAGATTAACAGCTTATTTGTAGTGAATTAATGACTCTTCTGGTGCTTAAAGGGTTCTCCTGCAAGTTGGGTTTGCCAAAAGGGCGTTGGCGTTTCTGAAAGCTGGGATAGTGGAGCAGATCTCAAATATCACTGGGTTTAAGTGAGGGTTGTTGGTGGTTTGTTTTTTTTTTTTTTTTCCTCGCCTTTATCTGGCACTAACAACGATACTCTTAACATCTGGGCTAGGGTAAATGGTGGGGATTTTTTAACTTAACCTCTGCATTTGGATGATTTCCGAGTCGCTGGCAAAGATTGAGTTCGTCTGTTGCCGCGGGGACGGAGACTTGGGAGCCCGGAGCTGGTGATACCACTGTGAATTCCCCCCGCCAAAGCAGAAGGTGAGCAGGGGAGGCTGCCTCTCCGCTCCAGCCATCCCTGGGCGGTCATGAGTGGTTGGACCTTGAGATGCTCCCGCTGAGGCTTTCACAAGCTGCGTCTTGTGATTTTGGCCAGAGCAAGTAACGCCACTTGGGAGTCTTAAAACCACGCTGTCTGGAGAGGAGGGGGAGGCAGAGCTCAGCCTGCCAGCTCTGTGTGCATGTAACCGTGCTATTCAGTGGATTAAAAAAAAATAATAAAATAAACAGTGGTGCTCTTACCTCAGGCTATCCATTAGGAGTGTGATTTAGTGCAGGGAGGGCTATAAAGGCAGTTGATAAATCTTTTGTGCAGCACAAATAAAATCTCTTCTGGGAGGAGAAAGGGCCCCGGATAATGGGGGAAGGAGGAGACAGCCCTTGCCTCCTTGTCTAATTAGGCTGTCCAGGAGAAGTGAATATAAAATAATAGATCTGGAAAGCCCAAACCTTCACAACCTTAGGAAGGACTTCATCCCCTTAAATTATGAGGCTAAGACCTCATTCAACAATACTTTGAAGGCGATCAACTGGCAGTGCTATTCACAGTGGCTAAGGGCTTGGGCTCTGGCTTTGTGTGATTACGGTACCTTCCGAAGAGCTCACTCCTATTCCCGTTGAATGCTACTATTTTTATCCTTCTTAAATTCTAGAAGGTATTTCCAAGTGGGAAGCAGAGCAGAGAACAGCAGATCTTAACTCTGCTCCGTGTAACAATTTCTGTAAAAAGGAGGGAGAAACATTTGAAATAGCTTATATCTATTTTTGATACCACCGGTGTGGTAGCAAAGCACCCGGAGGTGCCTGCAGCCCCCGGCACCCTGTGGGTGATGGGACATGGTGGTGTGGGGGGGTCACTGCTGGCCATTTCTCCCATGGGATTCACAGGCTCCTGTCTCTCTGCTCGGAGCTGCAAGTACCTGGGGACACCTCTGAGGGACCGCAGGGGAAGGGTGATGCTGGTAGAGGGAAAGTGGGGGGTCTCTGGCTGACAGCCCCCCCCCAGCCCAGGAGACCCCTCTTGTCTCACCCTTTGTGGGCCCTCGCTCGCCTTTGCAGTACGGTGGGGAGCGCTTTGATCCTTTCCCCATCTGGGAGACAGAAAGGCAGAGGGACTTAATTAGGTGCAATTACCTCACCCGCCGCAGCCAGAGCTGCCGGGGTGGTTGGCGTAAGGTCAAATAGGAAATCTATGGCCCACCAGGGCCAAAAGCGTAGGTGTTGTGGGGGATGCCTTAGCCCTTGTGCTCTCTCCTGCTGAGCTGCGAAAGGCTCGAAACCTTCCAGCATAACATCCCGAAAAGGCCGGAGAGCTGAGGACTGGATATCGCTGAGCCCCGGATTGCTGTTGGAGCCCTGGGGCGAAGGGAGCGGTTTGAGCAGAGGGTGAGAGGGGATAGACCCTGGCTGGAAAACACAGCCTGGGACTGAGCGTCGTGCAAGGGGACAAAGAAGGGACTGGGACCCGCGAGTCCCCGTTTCGGTTTGTGAACCTGGCCAATGCAGGTCTGGATGCTTAACAGGGCTTTTATCTTGTACTTACTCCCTTCTGCAGCCTCAGCTTTTACTTCTGTACATGCCCAGGTTCTCCGAAGCTGCCGAGCATTGCGTTGGCACGTACAGCTTAGTCTTGTGCTGGGCAGAAGCATCATGCTTCACTTGAACATGAAATATAAATCGGAGATCAAGTGAATTATTGTGCCATGCTGCTGCTCGGGCAATGGGGAGTCTTTAAATCAATCAGCCCCCAAATAAATAAATAAACGTGCAGCAGACATGCTGGAGAGCATGTCTGATTCCTATCAGAGGCAGTAATTCAAGTCAGATGCTTGCAGTTTCTCTGCTTCCCGGTCTGCGTTACCTGGGCTGCCGAAGTCGCATGAGACAGAAGGCAAGATTTTTTTTTTCCGAGCTTTCATTGTTGTTGCCAAAGAAACCATTTCATTTGGTTGCCACGTGTGCAGTGAATCTGGTTCAATCCATCTGGATTTCGAGGGCTGAAGGAAAAGGTCTTTGGGGAAGGAAGTCTGGCAGAGCGCAGTCGCCTCGATGCCCGTGATGCTGACTGTGGGGACGGGGCTGGGAGCTGGAGGAGGAGGAGGAGGAGGAGTGGGTGCTGCTCCTTAGGGAGACCTGAAGGGTCCCGGTCAGCTTTGCGTGTTTGACCCGTGGCAGCACGGACACCCGGGTGAGCTGAGGCCGAAGGATCTCCTCATCCCTCAGAGACCCTCCGGACATCGCCGCGGGCTGGGAGACCCCTCTAGCCTCCGGCACTTAAAAGACTTTCCTAGTTTTCCTTTCAGCCCACGCTGGTACCCGGGAGAGAAACGTTTGAAGCGTTTGATCTTTCTGGGCTGCCGTCTGCCTCCCACCGGCGCCGAGCTCCGCGGGTCTCCGCACCTGCCGGGCCCCATCCTGCTCCCTTCTCGGCCGGGCGGGGGGAGCGCTGGCACCGGCTCAGCGTGCCCTCCGTGCGGGACAGCCCAGGGCAGGGAGGGAGTCGGGTGCTCTGGGTTACTATCCCAGTTGCCGCCCAGCCCTGGGGATGGCTCCGACACCAGCGACCAATTTGGGCAGCCGAGCCTGGGCCGGGGGGGGCAGCCGAAAGCCGCGGAGGGGACCGGGGTGACAGGAGCTGCGCTAGCCGGGGAGAGCAGCGGCCGTGCGGCCCTGGGAGGGTGGCACTGGGGGTTTAGTCCCTTTTCCAGGGCAGCTTCGGTCACTCGCAGGTGCCTGGGCCCCTCTCACCAGTCGCCCAGGCTGGAGGTGCACCGTCTATCTGGATTTCACCAGCGCCGTGCTTGCAGCCGCAACGCTCTGCCCTTGCGCGTGTCCGCGGATGCGGGTGCTTTATAAAAGTAAATGAGCCCTGACGCTGATAGGAGGCTGCGGGCATGGCGGGGCTTTCCTTTGCACCGTTTCTTCTGTCCTGAACAGTCCTGGCAGCGTTATTCCAAGATGATATTATTTCGCCGAGTCAGGTAAGTTACTGCAGGAGTGTGTCGAGACTGAACCTTGGACCAGCAAAGCTGGTGTTTTCCCGACATCTTGCAATAGAAGATAAAGCAATTGCAACACTGGGGATTCAGCCTGGGTTTCCAAGCTTTAGCCCTGGGGGAGAACTGAACGGATGCAGGGGGAAGTTTTTTTTTCTTCTAAAGCGCTGCCTGTGACCCCAAAATAATAAAAGGTCGATCATTTAAATCCACTCAGCACATAATCCCGTGCCCTTCTGAGTTAACACAGTCTATGTAACAAACTGGTGTGCCGATACACGTAGTCGTGCTGGATATACACGTTGATTACGCAGCCAGACCGCAGCGGGTCCACCTCTCAGGCCTGCAGGCCATTTTGGCGCGTTCCCCCTCCAGCAGTGCATCCCAGCCCTGGACAGCAGCATAAATCCTTCTTCACAAATCATTGACCCAAAGGTCATAAAAGTTCCTTTATGGTCTGTCAAGACAAGCTAGGTTCTTTACATGCACCCTAAGTCAGCACAGTAAAACTTTTATGGTGTTTTTAATAACAAGAGCTACTGCACATGAACAGCAACTAATTTTTAAAGCCTTGGTATTTCAGCTGAGATGTGTTGCCCCCCCCCCCATGTTGGAAAAACACTTAGGTCAGTGCTTTCAGAAGTCAATGCCTGGAGCTAACCTCTTTGCCCTAACGTGGTGGTCTAACTTCTGCAAATACTGAGCACTCCTTGAAAGGAACTTCTGAAAAACAGGCTGCTTTTCTGGTAGCATCTGTGCAAATGGAGAAGTTGAACTTCAGGTTCGTGTTTTTAAAATATTTGGACCTTAAGCTGCACTGTGATATTATGGCTTTAAGACAATGAAATTTTTGTTCGGTAGCAAAATTTTCTTAAGGGTTAACACATGTTTATTTAGTAAGACAGTTGGCGTAAGGTGAACTAAAAAACCTTCCTTGTTCAAGGACTTGGGTGCAGAAGGGAATCAGGGCTGTGCTCCCATGCTGGTGCCGGGATGCAGGAGCACATCACCACCCGCCACCCTCAGTTCGCACCGGGCAGAGGGGGCTCCGCACCTCCGCTCGTTTGTGCCAACTCATTAAGATGCTGAAATTTAATCTCTGGTCTAAGCCTCCAAGTTAAAGCCCCTGGCTCATCCCCTCCTAACCCGCAGAGACCCAGTTGCAGCTCTGAAGCCTCTGCCCCCGGGTTGTACCTTCTGGCTGCGTCCCGAGTGTTGAGCCGAAGCGACGTGCCATAAAGTGACTCTTCCAGCGTGCTTCTGGCTCCGGTTTCTCAGCCCTGCCTTGGGCTGCCAAGAGGAAAAGGGGAATAATGAGGAGCTGAAAGCAATATGGCAAGGTCTGAGTTACCCTCCCATGAAACCGCCTCGTCTGCCTGTCCCCACGGCCCTGCCTGACCCCCGGCGTTGCCAGCAAACCCGGCCGGTTACGTGGGGCATCCTTCTGACCCCCCAGGCTTGGCACCTGCCCCGTGCCAAGAAGCGAGGAGGCAAAACGAGCCCCCCCGGGCCCCCCCAGGGAGCAACGCATCCCCCATCCCAGCCGCTGCTGCACACAAGGGTTTAACGCGGTGACATCCAAAGGGAGAGGGGTGAGGGGTGCGGAGGGGCCACGCGCCGTCCCGGGGACGCTTTCGTTAGTGAATTAACGGCGTTTGTTCAGGAGGCTCGGTCTGCTGGTCGCTACAGTCGTGATTTTGGTCCTCCAAGGTCGCTGCTGCGGCCGTGCGTGCCAGCGTCCGCTGCTGCCTGACGCCAGGCAGCTGGGGCCCAGCCGTGGCAAAATGGGTAATTTTTCCTGCTCCTCCGGGAAATGCGCTGCTTTACCACTTCCTTCAGCTGTGGCACGCGTGGATCCAGTCCGTGCCGATGGGATTTGCTGACCTGGACAGGGGAATTGGGTTTTGTTGTTGTTGTGTTTTTTGTTGTTTTTTTTTTTTTTTTTTTTTCCCAGGAAAATGACATTCTTTGAGCTCTGCCAGGTCTGAGCTGTCCTGGCTTTGCATCTGACCTGGGCAGTTCTCAGGCAAAGTGTGATGGATGCTGTCCCTGTGCCCTTTAATTACCTGGCAGGAATGACTATGCCCTAAATTCACACTGCAGCAGCCAGGGGTTGTTACTTTTCGTGCCTGCAATGAAGCCTCAGACATTTCATTGCTTCTCTTTACTGGTATGCACTGATTTAGAACCTTTGCCCATTTGGATTCAGGCTTGCTCGGAGCTGTACTGACTGCCCTGTGGCCCCAGTCCAGGGGACAGGGAGATGGGGTCTGTGGTCCCCCGCAAGCCTGGGTCCCCGCTCTCAGCCGTGAGCTCTATCCGTGCACGAAGAGCAGATCAGCTCCAGGCACAAGGCTGCGAATCGATCCTGGGACAGTCAGCACGGATTTTCCAGCCCTGACAGCAGCAGGGAGCAGGATGCGAGAGGGGCCCTGCTGTTTGGGTTAGATGCAGAGTGATCTTACCACATTTTCATAGATAATCTGGTTTGGTTTTGCTTTTTTTTCTAAAAAAAACAAAAAAAACCCCCAAAATAAATAATCGTCCTTTTGGGAAACATGCGAACATGCAGGAAGGAAACCCTTCCTCTCCGGGGCCTGTCCCTGGACAAAGCTTGGGGATGGTGGGTGCGACATCGCAGCCAAAACCAGGACCTGGGGGGCTGGGATGGAGGGGATGCTCCCGGTCCCGGTCCCAGCTCCGGGGGGACACGCTTCTGGGCTCTTGGCTGGGAACAGCTGGGCCTCCCGGGAGAGCGGTTGGAGGGCTGGAGCCCGCGGAGCCGCTCCAGTTCTGCGCAGGATTTGGCCTTGTTCCCTGCGGCGGGAACGGCGCTGGTGCTGGAGCGGCAGCACGGCGAAGGCTGGGAATGCTCAGGGGAGCTTCAGGGAGGAACTGTTGCTGTCGATCCGTTAATTAAGATTAATGCGCTAGCTGATAAGGATGACTCCGTGCCAATTGCTATTATAAGCCAAGATGCTGCAAGGCAGCGAGCGGCACGTTCCTGCTTCCTCGGCAGTCGGAGGCCTCCCTCCTTCAGCCTGAGGTTGGGAGCAGAAAGCGAGGTGCTGCGCAGCGCCCCGGAACGGCCCAGTGCGGTGGGGTGCGCTTGCTCCGCTGGTGGGGTGCTTGAGAGCTTGTTCTTACGCCGTCTTGGCAAAGGAAGGGATGCTTTTTGGCTTTTCGGAGGGTGTTAAGGCAGCGCTTTGCATCCTCTCCTCCTAAGCATCGGTGTCGAAGCTTCTCCACCCAAAAAGCGTGTGAAATGAGGTATGTTGCTTAAAAAAATATGTATTTTCCTGCCCTCTGAGCTGGGGTCTCTGAGGAAGCTGGACGTGCCCCGTCCAGTGAGATGCGATGAATTGGGGTGCGATTTGCCTTTGCCACAGCTATCGGTGCACGATTTCAGAGCCGAGGCTGCTTGCTGCCGTGCCACGGCTACCGCCGGCCGCCCTCCTGTCCCAGTCCAGCCCAGGAGGAACCTGTTGCATCAACGTCTCCACAGTCCCCGGGGTGGGGGGGGATCGAAAATGCCAGCACTGTCACTGGAACCGGGACAGCTTGCGCGCCCGCAGGTAAGCGTGCGCTCAAGGCTTTGGTGCATCGCAGCTTGCCGAGGAGTTCATTTTAATGTCCTTTACCCACTTCTCCGCCTTAACAGCCTTCTTACTTCTGCTTTGTTTCTGGGTCTGGTACCAGCTGGATTCGAGGGTGAAATTTGGCTTAGTCCCTGGCCAACCTGATCTAAAGCAAGCGTGTTTGTCTAAGCCTCAAAGTTCAATTTGTCAGATAGTCTAATTTTATTAGCGAAAGGTAGAATTCAAAGGAGTGCTCCCCGAATCCCAGCTGAAATCTCCTCCAGCTCGGTCCCCTCCTGCCTCCTCCCCTTCCAGCCCTCACCGCTCCTGCAGCTGCTTTCCTTTCCCTGCTGGACCCTGCAAAGGTCTCTGTCATCAGCCTTAATAAGTAAGTGCTAATTAACCCGTAACATCTCCCAGCACCTGCCGGCAGCGCGGGGGACGGGGACGATGGCCGACCTGCCACGCTGCCATGAGGTGCAGCACTGGTGCAGCACTGGTGCAGCCAGTTGAGGACGACCGGCCGTTTGGGGAAAGGCACCACAGCGGCCCGTCTCGGGCCATGGGCAGTGTCCACTGTTAGGCAGAACAAAGATTTTGTTCAAGTGACGCCGCCTTGGTGGGAGGAAAAGCCATTTTCCCTGCCAGAAAAGCAATTCACCTTACATCACAGGTGGAGGTTCATTTTAATTTTTTTTGTAACTTAGGAGTGGGATCTGATTTTGGAGCCTCTGTTGCCCCATAATTTTTTTCTCCTTGCAGGTGCTGCTCAGTGGCAGTGGCTGCCCTGCCACCATCCCCATCGCATCCCACCCCGCTCCCAATCTCCACCAGTTTCAAAGTTGAACCAAAGTCCTCTTGATCCGAGGCTGGAGTCATATTTAGCACAAACATGCACAAGTCACATATGCAAAATTAGATAACCTTATCGCCGCATCCTGCACAGATCAGTAACCGGCTATGACTGTCAGCTTCTTTCAGCCAGACGTAATTGCCTAGCAACATTGCACCGTCTCTTTGGAAGCAGCCTAATTCGGTTTCTGGTCATCCAGAACAAAACCTCATGTAGGCATCTGGCAAACAGAGTGACGGACAGGCTGTGGTGGACTGCTGGAGCGTCAGGCTCAATGATTATTTCAGCAAAATCCGTGCTCGTGGCTGATTTTGAGGTCTTTATGATATGGCTGAGTATAAAATTCAGGTGAGAGGGCTCTGCAGCACCCTGTCTGCCAGCCCTGCTGTGCGCTGGGTACCGCCTGCCCGGGCTGCGGCTGGGGGTCCGGAGGAATAACCCCGGGTGTCGGTGAGGGGGGGGGGTCTGGCCAGCTGAAACTTGGAAATGGGGGATCCAGAGTCGTGCGAGTACGAGGCCTCGCGTGCAACTCGTCGCGTGCGCGTGGCCGGTCCCTCCTCCGCTCCTCTTGCTTTCATCCTTGTTTTCTGGTAAAAGGAATGGGAGAATGTGATGACGGTTGTGATGGCAGCAATGGGAAAAGGGAGGAGGAGCAAGAAAAAGTGCCATTTCTCTAGCCCACGGGAGCAAAATTTCCGGCTCAAAAATTTAAAAATTTGGCAGTTTTTCACTGCCAGCAGACTCTTTTGCAATCACAGCATTGGAAGGGTTTTAGGCATACCTGCTTTTATGGTGTATAGGTGACTAACAGTGATGCCCAATAACATGCTTGGCACCCCGAACTCATTTAGTGGAAAGTTTGAGAACCGCTGTCTTTTAGTGCAAAGCTTTGACTTGGCAGGATAGGTTGTGCAACCTTCATTCTGGCATTTACTAACTGGCGAGCGTTTGGCTTCGGGATCTGAATACTGTTCTTCACCCGTGCTTCCCATGCAGAATCTATACAGACAAAGCAGTAAATCCTTCTGAAATAAATTAAATGCCGGTGCTCACTTAGAAAGGATTTACAGGAGGTAGCGTGTAGCTCAAGCTGGTGATGCAGGAATGGAAAAGGGAGCGTGAGGCACAGCTGGGTGCAGGACCCCGGGGCCGTAGTTTGCTGGAATGCCGCTGCCGTACCCTGCCTGGCGGGTCCTGTGGATGACGGAGGGCAGATCCGTGCCCGCACCCCGCGGCGGCTGCGGGAAAGTGGCTGTCTCATTCTGCAGGTCGTCCCGTTTCTCTTAACGATGCTCAGCATCGCCCGGGTCCCCAGGGATCAGCTGGAGTTAAGCGTGTTCAGTGACTTCAAGTGCTCAGTCTGGGGATGTTAAAATTTAAATATAAGCAATTTCTGCGTGGATGGGTGAGAGCCCTTTACTGCTGTCATTAAGTTCGCTGACTCTCACCAGGGATGGCTCGTGCCGGAGGCTTTGCTCCTGATCTGAAATCTCCCCAGAGGTGTCCAAGTCCCAGGCTTGGTGCCACCCCTCTCACCCAGCACCAGCTGAAGATCTGAATTTAAATCCAGACCCAGACCCAAAGTTTCGGGGTGCAGTGATGGAGGGGTTTCCTTTGGGCTCATTCCAAACTGATGGGACTCATCGACCAAAATTTCACCAGCCAGCGCTGGAGGTCTGGAGGGCTTTGTGCCATCCCCTCTGCCCGAGCTCTCCCATCCCCTCCGTGCAGCACCTCTGGGTCTGATCCTGCGCATGTGGAAACTCTGGCACCGACTTGTTCTCTGGAGCTTTGCAAGGGAGGATATTTTTCTCGCACAGTGCTGTGCACCAGGGCAGTTTATTCTCTGGGCATCTGGGTTTTACCCTGCCCTGGCTGCTGCCAGAGGGTTTCAGAGAACAAGCGGCCAGTTTCAGATCTCACCATTATAACCTTGCGTTCAAGAATTACTACTACTATTATTTCCAAGGAAACAGGGACTCACGCTCGTATCTTTTATGTGATTTCTCACATCCGGAGGTTTTCACGTGACTTTGCTGCCTATTTTTAGCTCCTCAAACATCTCTGCCAGGATGAAAGCTTTAAAGAAAACCCACCCTTGAAACAGATGAAATGGGCATTTGCTTTAATGGTAAATTTGTGACTGCGACCCCCGAATCTGTACATTTCAGCAGCCTGGGGAAGGCAAGCCCAAACCCAAGGCTGCAGTTAACCGTTTCCTTGTTTGCTGCTACACCCGCCTTCTTCAAACAGCAAAGACTTGTTGTAAAACAGAACTGTTTCTAGAACCAGATCCACCTACAAGTCATTCAAAAGCCTCCTACCTCTATTTTGCAGGTAAAATGTTGGTCTAGCAGGAATTGAGAGGAGGGATTTTCCCCTCCATCTGCTCCTTGGCTGATTTGTGGGAGGAAAAAAGCCAGCCCGGCTGTTTTCCCTCGCACCACGCACCTCGGGATGCGACGGGTGGGAGTGGGACCCATCCCGTCCTCCTGGGCTCGGGGTGGCTTTGGGCACGGGCTTGGTCCTGCTCTGCCTGGCCCGTGCCGGCACGTGGGATGCAAAACGCGGGACCTCTGCCCGATGCCTCACAGAAAGCGGAATCAGCCTCAGCTTCACACCCCTCGCAACCCGCTTAAGCCGCGGGCTCCTGCCAAAACGGAGAGGGTTCCTCCCCGGCGCTGCCGAGCCAAGCCCGTGGCGGCCGGTGGGCTCTCGCGGCGTGTCGAGCTGCCCCACTTCCACCTGCACCAAACGCCGTGCATCGAAAGCTTAACCGTTACACAATTCCCCAAAACCCTACCGGCAATGCCCACACCACCTGCGCACTTCCATGTTGAATCCCATGGAGTGGGGAGGACGCAGCCCCTTTTTGGGGGGCAGGGAGGCAGAGGCGAGGGGTGGGGAAGGGCAGCACGCTGCCCTCCCTTTGCCTTCACTTGTGTCCTCTGCATTTGGCTTTTAGGGTGAACTGCAACGGCCGTGAGACGGGACTAACCCGAACGGCTTACCGATGCTGGGATAAACTGGACTCGCGGGAGCTCCAGTTGTGAATCGTTAGAGGCAACCGCTGCCGGGGCGGGAATGACCGCGCTCGGAGATCTCGTGTTAAACCATCACAAACCAAACGCTGCTCACAGCAGGCCAGGGGAGACGGGTGCGAGGACAAGGGTACAAAGCCAGCCCGGAGCCTGGGAAGCCGCAAGGTGCGAGAGCCCCAGCACAGTTGGGAAAAGCCGGACCTGCCCGCTCGGGACTGACTCTGCACCTCCCCGGTGAGCCAGGCTGACCGCAGGCGGACGAGGCTCGGCTCGGCTCTGGGAAGGAAGGGCCCTGCGGCCGTGCCGGCGGCTCCGGAGCTGGCCCTTGCCGGGGTGATGGGGAGACGCCGCTGCCCAAAGCCCGGCGGGAGGTGGCGGTGGGCAGGGATGTGTCCCACGGGGGGGGTCACCCCACGGGAATCCTGCGCCGGGGCTGCAGGTCTGGCAAGGTTTGCGTGGCGCTCCCCTACCTCGGATTTGCTTAAATAAGGCAAGTGGTAAACCAGCGATGGTGCTGGCGGGGCTCGCTCCTACCGCGGGGTCCTTCCCACCTTGATGCCGGAGGATGGAGGGGCGCGGAGCGAGCGTCCTCCTCCCTCTGCCAGCCGCGCTGCCGAGGGGATGGCCGAGCCAAAACTGCCGGGAGGGAAAGGCCCTGGAGGAAGAAAATAGCTTTTACCTGTTAAACAGCTAGCAGAGAGTACGAGGGTTTCGTGCCTGTTGGTTTGTCCGTCTGTAAAAGCAGCGGGCTGTCACCCAGAAAACTGAATTCTCCCCAAATTAAGGATGGGGTGGTGGTGTCCTCGTTGAAGGTGGCATCCAATTGGGGGTTATATAAAAACCATCCTCTTCTTGTATAAGAGGGGAAATTGAGGCAAAGAGGTAAAACGGGAAAAGGTTACATCTGTACTTCAGGAATTT
Source organism: Aviceda cuculoides (assembly GCA_035590195.1). Taxonomy (NCBI): domain Eukaryota; kingdom Metazoa; phylum Chordata; class Aves; order Accipitriformes; family Accipitridae; genus Aviceda; species Aviceda cuculoides. The sequence goes on along the minus strand of JAVJGG010000037.1, from coordinate 19,834,041 downwards.
CGCTGTACAGCTCAGATGAAGTTTCCCTGAATGGCTCGTTTTACCTACCTCCTTCCAGTATTTTTGGGCGTTATCACGAGGAGCAAGCGAGTAAGGAGTACACCACAGAGCAACCATCGAGGCCCGGTGAGGAGACCCAGCAGTGCGTTTTGCCGCAGCCCCGCTGCCGTGGCAGGGGGGAAAGCCAAGCCGGAGCATTCCTGTTTGTTCCTCTCTCTGCAGAGCACATAACTCCGAGTGGAAATTTATTTCTTCCTCAGCATCTGTATTTGAACAAACAGCCACAAATAACACATAGTCGTGTCCAACTATTAGAGCGAGAGGAAAAATTGTTTGCATTTTCACAAACCTTCATTTCCAGTTTTGTCTAAATTGCAGCTTTGTTAACACCTGCTGACCTTTCTTATCAATTATAGCTATTTCTAGCACGGGCATTTCAGTAATTGGCATCAAAATGTCAGGACAGCTAGTGGGAACTTTGTGGGTACAGCAACCTTAGCAATTTCTCTCCCTGATTACAAGCTATAGTAATTAGCCATCGGCCTAGTCCCACCCTCACAGCCACATTTACAAAACCTTGTGGGTACCATGCTGGGAGCAGGCGATGGGCAAAGCCCCAGCTCGGGTGCTCCCTCCCGGGACACGATGGGCTCCTGATGGCAGATTGGCACAGCACTCAAACCCTCCCCATTAACGCCGAGCTACAGATAGCTGGCACCCCCCCCCCCCGCCCCCGACAAACCCCACTCCGAAAATGGCAAATTTATCCTGGACGAGACAGGGCTAATTTTATTCTCCCCCCGCTCCCCGAGCTCGCATTGCAGCGCGCAGCCCGTGGCTTTCCTCCGGCTCTGCTTGCCCGTTTTCTGCCCCCGGATTTAGGGTCAGAGCCGTGGGGCCGTGAGCTGTCGGGGTAACGGTAGGAGCCCATTCCCGGCGGTGGAGAGGGAGGTACGGAGGGGTTCAGCGTTACGAGAGGCGGGTAGGTCGGGGCTGCTGGGCTGCGGGAGGGATGAGAGCTGGAACAGGCGGCTGCTGCTGGACGAGCAATTGGGGCTGCTCCGGCAGTGGGAGGTGGAGAATTTATAGGTCCTCTTGGTATTTGCTTTTCTTTCAAATGTTGGTCTCCAGGGCAGAGGCTCTTTTGTGAGGCAGCTCTGCAGAAAGCACTAAAATCTGCGGCGGGGCGAGGTTTAGACCCGCCTGCCTTCAGCATCTCATTAACGGGGCTGCAGTTAAGGGCTGGCGTTAGCTGTGGTTCAGGTAGGTCTCTGCCCAGCGTTGCCTCTGTCGAATTGCCTTTCTGGTCGGGTAGCTGGGATGAGGAGAGGCCTCTGCCTTCGTCGTAGGGGTCCTTGTGGCACCCACCGCTCCGTGTCCCTGGTCTAGGGCCAGTCCCTTGCAGGGAAGGGGCGGCTCTCAACACCGTTGGGTGCTGCGGACGTATTTACCTTTCCATGCTAAAGCTACAAAGCTGCGGCGATCCCGCGGCCCCTCGTCACACGCTCCCTCGCCAGAGGCGCAGAACTAATTGAGACGTGACAGCCTGCGAAAGCAAAACTGCTCCTCGGCGCCCGTCGGAGAAAGCGAAGCTGATGAACAGATTCAAAACCTGTCGCTTTGAGAAGCTCCTGGAGGAGCATCGCGACGAGCGAGCGAAGGTGCATCCCAGCCGTGGCTTCGCTGGGCCGGGTGCTCCTGTGTGCAAAGAGGGAATCGGGGCAAATGCCTGACAAAGCCCTGGAGTTTTTGGTGGCTGGGTGCTGGGAGAAGCCTCTGTTGGGCACCGAAGGGCTGCAGCGGCACTGGCTGAAGCGGGCAGACAAGCTGGGACAACTGTCGGGCGATTTGGGGGGGCAAGATGAGTGGGTGATGGGAGAGCAACCCTGAGCGCCAAGAGGAATGGTGAACTCCTCGTGTCTGAGGTAAATTAAAACTGAACAAGAAGAAATGCCTGGCTGATGCTGGATGAAGCGCGTACCCCTTAACAGGGCTGCACAGAGCCAGTTTCTCCCTTCAGGAGCACAAAAAGCATCACAAAAATAAGCTAACAGAAAGCTGCCAACATTTTGAAACGAGGTAAGGTCATAATTCTTCAAAAGCCATCCGATCCACAGGGAACTGTGCAGAGGGACCCTGGGCCAGCTGCCCTTTCCCATCGGGTACCAGTAGTCAGTGAGCACAGCAGCCACCCAGCATGTGCCGGTGCCTCGCCAGCAGCATGTCGGGGTGACATCCCGAAGATAAACGAGTCCTGTTATCGCCTTCATTCCCAGCGGGTCTCCCGAAGCCCCCGCGCAGCTCCGGTGGCCGAGGCGCACAGGGCTTCTGGCAGCACTCCTGCGTGGCTCTGCCGGTGGTGCTTGCCAGGGCTCTGGCCCCGGTCTTGCTCTTCAAATCTGTACCTGTGCTTTGGGGAGAGCGCCGAGACTGCTGCACGGCGTCCCTGCAAGAACAGGCCCGATGGCATCGTCTCCTGGGCTGGGAGATGGCATCTTCTGGGGCTGGAACTTCTGGAGGTGTTTTGGGTGGCATCTGCTTTGCACTTGATGGGCTAATCCTCTACTTAAATTTTACGGCTGGGAGAGCAGAGATAGGCAGTGAAATACCATGGCATGCTGCGGTGCTGTGTACTGAGAAACATATCTGATGCTCTGTTTTAATCTTTCCCCCTATTATTTGCCTCCAGCCTCCACCTCGTTTTTCCTTTTGCAGGGCAGGGGAGAGCTGTGCCCCACAAGCATCTTTCTCACCCGCTGGAATAAGAGAGCAGGTAAAACTGGCTCCGGGCACCGTGCTCTCTGCAAAAGCCATACAAATAGAAGATCTGCTGTGGCCTGACTTGCCTCGGTGGGCCCGGGGGAGCGCTGCCCGCTTGCCCGCTGCCTGCCGGAGGCTTGCCCGTCTGCGCTGTGCATCAGGGTCAGGCTCCCGGCTGCCCCCTCCCCGTGGCAGCAAGCTCTCCTTTACGCCCACCGGCACCGACTGCTGTGTTTTCCTCATCTCTGGCCACCCAAAGGCGGGTCACCGAACGTGAAAACCTGTGCACAGCCCCCGAACTGCCTCATCTGCAAGGCAAAAGGCATGGCAGAGTTTGGGCTTGTTACCATCAGCGTGGGTGGAACGCTGCTTTGGGGTTAAATGGTCCTCGCAAGGATCAGGTTTCATAAATATCTAGTTACGCCTAGAACTAATGTGAATTAATTTGTGCAAGATAAATCCTTTAGGGAGGTAGGTGCTGCCTTGGCTTCCTAGAAAGAGAGACGCTTTCTGCACAGACGTAGGTGCAGAAATCCTGACTTTCAGATCCCACCCCGGCCCCGAGAGACCTGGCGACAGGTTTGTTCGCCTTCCCGCTGTTTAATTTAAACTGACGGGAGCGCACGGGTGAGCTGGGGTTGGTCTCCCCCTGCCACACAACGCTGCCCCGGAGCTGCCGCTCGCGGGGGGCTGGGATGCCAACCTCTGCCCGTCTCGGTGGGCAAAGGCTGCTCCGGAGCTCGGGGGGTGGCACGAGCAGCCCGGGCTCAGAGCCGGCACCCAATTCGGTCCCCAGCCGGGGGCACGGAGCTCGGGTCCTCACCCCGGGGGCCAGCCCCACATCTGGGAGAAGCTGAGAGCTCCGAGATGTACCAAGCGATCTGAGCCGTTTAATTGTGTTACTCACAGGCTCTGGATACTGCTTTAGATACCCTCGACCTTCTGCTGCAGGACAGATCAAAGCAAATCTCTCTGTAGAGATACACTTTATCTGATTCAAAGGGGAAACATCCAATGAAGTGCTTGTTTTGAAAACATTATTTTATGTTGTGCCCTATTAAATTGTTGACGTGTTGCCCTTTGGCTATTTGGCATTAGTTATTCTCAAACGCTATCTACAGCGTTAATCTAATTTCACCTTTCCTCATCTTTATTCCTTGATCTTCATATTACGCTGTTTAACAAATCTGTTCAAGGCCGAAATTGTTTCAAGATGGAGTTCGATAAGCCAGCGGAGAGGACCGCAGAGCTGCGCAGGAGCAGTGTCTTGGGTCCCAAGTGCTGGAATTCAGAGTGTCCTGCAGTCACCCGGTTTATCCAAACTTTGCTCCTTCCCTCCACGGATTCAGGATTCTCCTGGTCAGGAGGGGTTTGTACCGTTGACGGATATTTGACTTTTGGGCTTGGTTTTCATGCCCCCTCCCTTCGAGGAGCTGCAGAAGGGGTGCAGCGAGGGGGGGTGCTCGGCAGCCGGGGCACAGAGCGCTGCAGGCGCGGTGGGACGGGCAGGGACAGCCCCGTCCCCCGTCCCCCCCCCATGGGCAGCATCGCTCCATGGATGGATGGTTTCTTTGCTCTTCTCCACAGCTTGCGTTACAGTCCTGGCTGGATGACCTGCACATTTCGACAACTCCCCTGATGCTTTGGGGTTCAGGGGTATCGGTGGTGCTCCCCCACCCCCACCCCCCAAGTCCTGTGCTTTGATGATATCTTGCTGGGGTTCTTCTGAAGGAGTCATTTCTTCAGCAGGACTGGACCCCAATTGCCAACCTGTTCAGTGTAAATCCATTAAGCCATCAGCACGGAGAAAGAGGTCTCGGTGCCTTCCAGCCACCAAACCACCAGCGTGGAGGGAAGGCTTTTTGCTACCACCCCTCCAAGCTGCTCTGTGCCTTGGAGGGTTTATGTCATGTATCGAGTCATATTTATTCTGTGCTCCTTTGTGATAAGCCACAGGATTTGGTGGGAAAGTTGGGAAAAGCGAGCTTTGCTGTGCTGGAAGCGCACTCTCGCCTGCTCCCTCGCTGGATGCTCTCCCTCTTTATTTGCTTTGCAACAGTGTCTAGATTGGAACCAGGTGAAAAAATGTGCTCACAAAGCTCTCCGTGAAAAAAAAAAGTTTGATTTAAAAAGTGTTTCATTTTGAAAAGGGGAAGAAAGCCTAAACAATCAGTGTTGTTAAAATTTTCCATCACTATCTTTTTTATGCAATATCAATTTTTCCCCATGCTTACCAAAGCCCCAGCTTTCAGCAGCAATACGTGGCTCCTGGGAACCAGTTTTCATTAGGAGAGCGTGGAAAAGCCCCACAGAAGTGGACCAGAGGTTTACGAAATGGAAACAAGACTTTTCATGAAATCTTCTTCCAAATTTGTCGTCCTTTCTGGTGGGATTACAGTGGATCCCCTTTGCGCTGGTCCCTGCATGAACAGAACATGCAGCAACCAAATCATCATCCCCGAAGAGCCGCAGCCGATAGCATCTGCACATGGAATTCTCCAAATGACAACCTGCCAACCCTGTCAGTCCCTTTGAGAGCTTTAGATGAGGATCCTAGCAATTTTCCTAAGAGTGAAATATATACTTTCTCTTGCTAGTAAACTGTCATGTGAATAAAAAAAACAATAGCCCCTGACAAGATAAGAAGGCTCAAGCTCTTGAAAAATCTTTCAGTGATATGAAGAGCTGAATGAAACCCCAACAAACGGGACATGTTTAGCACCAGCTCATTTCTTTCTGACATGCAAGCAGTTGAAAATATAGATATAATTAAAAGGATTTGCAAGGCAGCCTTACGCTACAGAGACTATTTTACATGATTTTTATAATGAACTTCAGTATTTATACTATTGCACCAAGAATCCAAAGAAATGTTTGTGGTTTATCTCTTTTCTGTCTCCAGTACATTGACTTTGGCTAAACAACTATATTTATCAGTGCAATGCTAGCTATAAAAATGAAAGAAACAAACTATAAAGTGTACAGTGAAGCTGAATATTCCTTTAGGTAAGTGGGTACATACACAGTTCGTAATTCTGGGGGTGGCATCCACCTTTATTGTACATAAACAATATCATCTACAGTCATGGTCCAGATTTACAAAGGTTTATAAGACTCAAAAGCAATAGATTAGCATTTATTAAGATTTACAGAAAAGCCTAAGTGAGATCCTCAGCTCCTCTTGACTTTCAATAGTAGTTAGGTACCGTTTCTAAGTCTCACTAAATTTATACCTGCACCTCTAGAAGTCTAAACATCTTTTGAATGTCTAACAAACCCTCCCTGCCCTGTTATCATGTAAGCCAAAACTTGATAGGCTGAAGGATGGGAGAGATGTTTTCTAAGTGGGGAATTGGGTCCCTGCCATTAAGGTCACAATTCTGTAAATATTTTTAATGTAAGCGTGTAAGAAAATTCATTCTCTTGTATACCAAAAGCAAAGAGTATCTTGTAAGTGGGTGAAGCTGCAGGACATCTGCAGTTGAGCAGGTGTTTGAATCTCTGTCAAGAGACTCCTACGTCTACCCTCTAACCAAAAAAACAGCCTGCAAATAAATGTACAAGCCCAGCACCAAAGCTGCTTGGGAAGCCTTGGGAAGCCTGCTCCTCCCTGTCTGGAGAGGACAAACGTCGGGAGGTAAGTTTAAACAGATTCCTGGGTGACCCTGATGGGAAAGAACAACATTAGGCTGACTATAACTCTGCTTTTTTAAAGAGAAAATTCTTCATCTGATGTAAAGGGAAAAACGATGCTGCAGAGACAAGAATGAAGATCAGATCCAAAACTAACAAACAAGCAAAAAGACCCCAGAAGAAAGAGTAAGGAGCTAGATCCCAAAAGGGCTATTAAACATGATGGTTTAGATAGTCTCCAGCTCCACAGGTCTGTCTACACCATAGAGTGCCAGAAAGCGAAAAGGTAAGTAGTGAGGATCATTCTTCACTCCTTATACTCTGCCTAGTTCTGTAATGGTCCGTGGTGAAAGGCCCAATGCTCTGCTCTTGGAGTGCTGGTGCTGGTCAGGGTTGAACTTCATTCCGTCTCGTCCAGCAGTTCCTGTACCTGCAAACTCGGAGGGTCCCCATTACGGGCTTTGCTGGAGCCCATCCACATACCAGGGAGCAGAGCAGAGTTCAGGCTCTTACAGGGCTCTGCAAGCAGCCAAATATGTGCTTTTTTGGAAAGAAAAAAAAAAAAAATTGTGGTAGAGTGCCTGGTTGATTTAAAAGTAGATCTTAGGAAGCGAGAGCAGAGTGCAGCTCCTTATATCTAGGTTTAAAACTAATTGATCGTTTTCCCCGAGCACACAGACCTGTCTTTATATTGAGCCCATAAAGAAAAGTTCCCTGAAAGTCACTGGAGACAAATAATCCTTCAGGAGTCACTGCTGACACGGAATTATATTTTCAGTCATTTTTCAGTTGTACGCGTCTCCATCCTGTCACATTAGTTTGCTAACACTTCCAATGCAACAATGAGACAAACAGAGCATTGTGCTGGTCCAAGCCAAACATTCATCTCTGCTTGGCACCGGTTCAACAGGCCTGTCAAAACTCCTTGCGAGCTGGCCAAAGCTCATTAACAGTGGTTGGATGCATATTTAGCATGGAAAAGAGCTTTACCGAGGGCTCTGAGTAATGTGGGGACCAAGCAGGCAGGAAAGAGGAGGGATGGTAGGAAGCAGAGAGGGGGACGCATTCCTTGCAAAGCGTTCGTACCTAACATTGGAATAAAAGGAAAATGTGAATATCTATGGAGGGAACATATTTCAAGGCAGCACTTTGTACAGAATAGAAGCGAATTGCAAAATCCCCTGGGCCCAGCGCCAACCTTAAATCTGTCTCCGAAGAGGCATCGATGTTATCGCTCCTCGATGTGCACGAACTTATAAGGTTGGTCTCCCTGGCACGGGAGCAGATCTGCTGACTCGAGCTTTCCTTCCCAGCCGTGCTCGGTGGGTTTGGAACGGTTTGGCCGGAGGTTTCTCTCACTCGCACATTGACTTCGCTGAAGTCAGTGGAAGGATCTGATTTGGGGGGAGTCTAGCACAAGCCTGCGCAAAGCACGCGGGGGTGCTGGCACCAGGCTAGCTCAGCCCTCGGCAACCCGACATACCTGTTACAGCTGGTAAGCCATTGCGTCAAGAGGAGGGAGAGTGGTTTAATTGCAGAGCCTGAACGTTTTTGGTGCCTTCTGGTGCCGAGCTGATGTCAAGGAAAGAATGATCAGGGTACGAGTGACATTTGCCAACTCGTCCATGATATTCCCATGCCCTTGCTTCCTGGACTGCCCGGTTTCGGTACATCTTTGCAGCAGTCTCCTCCATCTGCAGGAATGCTGCTGATTTGCAAAGGCAAATTGTCAAATATTAAGGAAATTTACCTCCAAAGATGTATACGTGAGGTAGAAGAAATCTTTTCCTATTTCACGTATCCATGCTTGCATACCAGTGTCCCAGTAAATCTGAGAGGGTCTACTCCTAAATTAATATCTAAAAGTCCAGCACTGTTCTAGTAATTATTCACTCTTGGACAAGGAACAATGAAAGACAAAAAAACCTACATGCTACAGAAGAAAAGGAGAAAAAGAAAAGAACTGTTGCTACTTAAGAAAGCTTTTAGTCTGTCTGTCTGTATTGAGATGATTCAATATGAAGGCAAATAATTAAGATGCTGGAATTGAAAAAAACTTTTAAAAAGATGATGAAAGAAGTCATTCATGGACTAATTAACAGATTGCTTGAAGCAAATGTTAACAATTAACTGATTGAGTATTTCAAGGTGTGGTTCATTTTAAACCTAGCACCTCTGATTGCTTACTTACTTTAACACTTGCATGCTTGAAAACAATTGCTCTCTTCATTCAGCTTGTCTTCTCCCCCTACCTCTATTTGCTTTAACTCTATTTGCTCTTAGAGATGGTTCTTAAACTTACAGTGTTGCCCATCCTGATCTGTGCAAGCAATTCAGGATCATCCAGGAATGTGGTCTCCGTGCCAGGATCTGCCTTTGCCAAGGTGAGCATTCACTGAGATCTCTCTGGAAGATGCTGAGAGGTTATTGCTGCTGGGTTGATTGTCATAACTGTCAATCAATTCTCAACTGTTGAGCTTCGGTGTCTGTGATTTTAAAATGGAAATTACTTATGCTTAAAAGTGTACAGAACTACCAGAACTGATTCGAAGTCTGTGCAAATTGAAGGAGTTCAATCTTATCTATGTAAAGAGCTTAATGAGCATATCTGGGGACTTTGTGATCTTTTAGATAAATGTGACTTCTGATAGATGGGAGGTGAAGCTGGGCTTGGTTGAAAGAGAAGACAAGGCAACCATTTCACCCTGGATGTTAGCAATCGTTCCTGTGGCTGATCCACCCAGGGACATGGTGGGTATCTGTCGGTCGAGCTCATTGCTTCAAGTCTGGCTGGGAGTGGGTATGTGGCTGCAGGAGAGCACAGTCAGGCGAAGATGTGATTTATTTATTTCTTTATTTATTTCTCCTGTGGGATTGCACCAGAACAGAGTGTGGAGGAGACCTCCTGGAGATCATCTAGTCCAACCACCCTCAAGGCAGAACTACGAACTTGGATCGGGTAGCTCTAGTCTTGTAATCTGCCTCTTGAAAAGTCCCTTTTCTGCTGAAGGGTAAGATCCCATCTTGTTCCGGGCATTGGGGAGTTAACAGGCTGTAATGTTTTATTTCCACCAACTGGACACACGAGAGTTGAGAAGATATCCGGAGCAGCATTTGCCTTATCTCGGGCCTTTGGGTGACTTATCTTCTCACTATGAGCGAGCATTGCTTCCTTTGCATGCAGTTACCTGACACTCAATCACTGCTGGCCCCTGGCTGCTGTTTTGCTGGGCGTGCTCAACAAAAAGTGCCGTAGGGGTAGCAGTACTTGGCAAGGGGAAAAACCCTGCTGAGCTGGGCTTTATGAAATGCTTTCTTGCCCCCCCCCCCGCTTCTCAAGGGCTTATTATCGAAGGACTCCGGGCTCAATTAGACCGTAAAAGCTGCCTGACACTGTGATTTATGAGCTCTTCAAAGCGAGTCCCGCTTACGGGCGGCCGAGCGTAGGAAGGGCCCCGCGGCTCAGCGCCGTGCCCGCAGGACCGAGCGTGGTTCCCTGGCGAGGGAACTTGGGAATTGGGGTGCGGGGATGGTGCGGGCACCCGAGGGGCCACATCGGGCAGAGAGAGCAAGGGTGCAACGCCTTGGCACCTTGTCTTCTAGGGGTGGCACATGGCTCTGCTGCTGCCCCCGCGTCCCCGAGGGAAGGGTTGGCAGGGGGGCCCGGCTCCCAGTGCTGCGGTTCGGAGCTAAGGACTTGCTCCTCGGGAGTGTTTTGCCTTCGCAGCATTTGGGACTGACTCCATTTCGAAAGTCTCTGTGTTGTCTGGAGTGACTCGGAAAGCATGGGCCCAACACGTAATCATAATTCTGGTTTGTTTTCGGTTTTCTCCAGCTGACAGAATGGCTCAGGCAGGTTCCTTCTCAAACCTGGCTGTTGAGATTAAAATCTGTTTGGAAACTGGTTTGATTAATTTTTTTTTTTTTTTTTTCTTTTTTCCTCAGCATCCTCAGACCAATTATTCCTCTGCAATCACAGGCATCTCGATTGCTCCCTTCCAGCATTTGCAGAAGCCGCAACCAGTGCTCGGTTGCAGCCGGCACACTGGGATACACAAGTCGCAGCTGGTCGAGAGCTGTGCTTGTATTCCTGCCTGTCCCTGCTCTGGGGCTCGCTCCTCCGGATAGCCCTTTGGCTGCCTGGTCAGAGGTGACGTTATTGCTGTGATTTTCGGCGTTTCCACTCCGGCTTTCCCAGCCGGGACCGGGTTTCTCAGCCCGTGGGGAGGCAGGGAGGTGTTTGACAGCTCTGTTAGTTAGATGCTTTTGTGACAAGCATGTTCTTAACAGCTCCAGGTTCAAGGTTGCTTTTAAATGTATTATAAATGAAATTCTCTTTTTTTTTTTTTTTTTCCCTTGGGGTTCAAGCATCTTGGTGTGCTCTGAAAGAAATGTCTGATGATTAAATACTGTTCTTCCACAGTCAGATGCCATAGCGTGGAGCTGCTGGCTCCAGCACAACATCTGTTAAGAATCTAGTGATTATAGCTAACAGGATTTTTCACCTTAAATGAGGTTTCTGTAAACTAATCTACATCTGCATAGTTTTGTTTGTGGTCCTCCAGGTGATGAGGGAAAAAGTAGCTGCAAGGCTTTGATCTCCAATGCACCCTTATCCCAAAACACTGTGGAGAAGCCTAATTGTAAAAGATGCAAAATAAAACCTCTGTTGAAGTAGCACTTAGGTTTTTAAGTGGACTTAGATTTGCAGTTAAAATAACAAAATATAAAGGATATCAAAAGGTAAGGTTCCAACGCCGTTAGCCTGATTGTGTTGCATATCCTGTGTATTTTTTTTTTTTTTATGATGTGACCCTTAATACCCACATTTTACCGAAAACCCCTGCCTTTAATATTGGGTTGCTTGTAAAAACGCATTCCATAAAAATGGGAGCAACACGCAACCTGGCTGGCAGGGCGGTGGGGGAGCAGCGGGCTGGCGGCCGCGGCCCCCGGCTGAGCCGAGATCCCTGGCCCCGCGCAGCCGCGCGCGGCGGACCCGACCCCTTCCCACCCCTCCTGAGACCGGGCTCC
>JAVJGG010000037.1:19811919-19822566 GCA_035590195.1 Aviceda cuculoides | reverse complement strand
CGAGATTCTCCCTCCTTCCAGCACGCAGAGTCCCTTCTGCAGGTGGCTGTGGGCAGATGCTCCGACGCCTTCGTTCCATCCCTCCGCCTGCCTACAAAAACGCGTCAGGGTTGGCTTGGTTTGGTATTCCAACCCCTTGACTTCACCGTTTTGCAGTTTTAAAGCACTAAAACCATATCGTGTAACACCACGGTATGGGACAAAAAGCCCTTGCCCCAAAGAATTTTAAACGTCTCCAAACCAGAGCGTTTAATCCAATAGTTTATAATCAAAGGACAGAGTTATGTTTCTATATATGTATGTTTGGGTTTTTTGGGGGATGGAGAGCAGGATAAAGGGAACCCCAAGTGGTAACTGAAGTTAGAGGATACTTGAGGAGCAGGAAGATGTGGCCGGAGACAGATGCATGGGGAAGGGAGAGCTGGCAGGTGACAAAGGGAGAAAAACTAGGTGATACTGGGGACAGTCTGATCACAGGGACTGTAGTGGACAGTTACAGAATAAAACAATGAGATGTAAAATGGCGCAAGAATAAAACTGTCTCTGGCAGTAAGATTTGTATTGGGGAAAGGGAACAGCAATAAAGATTTTTTTTTTAAGAGTTACTATGAAACTTAAGAGTTTCTTAAAATATATTACCTCGTCCTTCAAAGAGGCTGACATAATTTTATTTTTATTTTTTTAATAATGCAATAATCAATAATAGATTAAATCTCCATTCCATTACGAATCCTTTTGCACAGTAACAACAGAGCAAAAATCTCTGGTGGTACATTAGAAAATGAAATTTGAACTCAAACCTGGATGGAGTATGCTTTATTCCAGAGCTAGCAAGACTATCCGCCCAGACCTTTCCCTTTTACAGGCTGTGCATTTGATGACGCCCTGTCTGAAAAGCCGTAGCCTGCGAATGTTATCCAGCCCCCTCGTCTGATTTAGCCCTACAATAAGTGCTAAGAAACTTCAGTGCCCATAAATTAATTTTCGAAGCCTTTCCAGACTCTGAAGCCATCTGAAACGGGCTTTGCTGCCAGCGGCCACAGCTTGCCCAGTTCCTTACTGGGTGCCAAGGGGGTGCAGGTGCCTTGCAGGAGAGCGGGGGGTCAGACTGTTAATTTGGCATGGCCAGAAAGCACCGCTGCAAGGTCCAGCTCAAGGGGGCCAGGGGGTCCTGTGCGTCTTTAAAATCCGATGTGTTTCTTCTTTACTGGCTTCTTGCCTCTCCCTGCCCTCCTCCCTGCTGGCGGGGAACTGGACCTGCTTCCCGGGGGGAACTGGACCCGCTTCCGTGCACTGGAGCTGCTCTCGCCGCTGCCCTGGGCGTCCTGTAAAACCTGAACTTGAGGTTTCTGCCCGTGCGGGGATTGCTCAGGAAGAGTGGGAATGGTGAAAGAGTTACCTCCTCCCTCGGTGTGGTGCTTAGTGGGACAGCGAGAGAAAAAAGCGCTGGCTGCTCTGCTGGCTATCTCCAGGAGGCTTTTCTGCGGGAATTATCACAGGGGCATCTAGCGAGCGTGCCTGCTGGTGTGGAACGTGCTATCTCCTCTGGAAGTAGAAAATTTCCCTCTCCCGTGCTGTCTGACTTGCATCTCTCCTGAGTGTCAAGATTAGCTTAAAAAGAAGCGTTTGTGAAGGAAAATTTAAGTGCAAAACTGCTTACTTGGTAAAATGCATAAAAAGCGCAGGGGAAGGAGGAAGCGTATTTGTGGACCTTGAGCTTCTGACATATGATGATGCTAAAGCACATGTGTGTGATGTTTCTTCCACTGACATATTAAAAATGCCAACTCAGCACGGGGCCAGGATGCAGATAAGCGTGGGGCTGATGAATGCTCGCACAGGGGAAGCGTAGCTGGAAACCATATGGTCAATAAAAAAACGCAGGCAGATAGCTTTGCAAGCAGGTCCTTCTCCAGCAAAGCCCCTGTTAACTCGGGGGTTTTGGGGCTGAACCCTCGGCAGGGAGGTGGCTCCCAGGGCTGGTGACAGGCACCGTCCAGCCGTGCCAGCCTGGACGGAGCCATCTCTGTTCCGTAACCAGTCTGCTTCTAGTACCGCAGCACCTCCTCGAGACCTCGCCTGGCTTACCTTCACATCGGCGTCTGGTGCTCCTGCTGTCCCGTGTCAATGGCCAACCCTACGACTGAGAATATTGCCGCTGTTTTCTAGGAGATGTGCGCTCTCCTAGATGCAGAGATTGACAAGTCCCATTAAGTACCAAATGTTTTATTAATCACCGGAGTAAACTAACACATAAAACCTACCGAGCTCGTTGGCAGGAAGGCAAGTCGCTGCTGCCCCAAGGCTGGGATAATTTATGCTCCTTTCTTTCCATGTACTGCGTTTTCCTGCAACTCTGCAGGATTTAACATCCTTTGGAAAAGGGCGTGCGTGTTTGCGTGTGCACACGTGTGTGTGGACTCCAAGCCCAGATTACTTGAAGCGCCTCGTTTAGCGGGTCATCGTGGTACATGTGTTGAAGGAGAAGCCAAAGTTAACATCTGTCTTGCTCCGACGCAAGGTTTGCATGCGAAAGTGACGCACAGAGCAAGGTTGAATGCCTGCCCCCACTGAAGTCAACGAGAGTTTTGCCACTGACCTTGATGGATCCAGGCTTTCACCCCCCCCGGCTATACAGTAGCTGATCCAGCCCTTTTGTCCATCAATCTCGCGGAAGCGAGCTCCGCTATAAATCGCTCCTTGAAAGAGAAGAATGGACACAACTTCAAAGTCTCCCCTCGCGGCGTTGCCCCGCGGAGGCTCTCTCTTTGTGGGCGTCGCGGCTTCCGATAGCACCGAAACGCTCGGTTTGAGTCGCAGGGATTTTTCAGCCCACCAGCAAGAAATAGAATTTATAGGTCAGCTTCTGCCGCTCATTTTGAATGGCTGGTAAATTGAGGCACTGCTCAACAAAGTGACAAGTTATTTTTTGAACGCGTTTGTAGAGTAAAGTAATAGATCTGTTAGAGCAATAGCTGCGTGCTGTCTGCAAGCGCAGAGGAGGCGGCGGGTTACGGAGCGAGCTTTGAAGCAACCTGCTGGTTTGCAGTGAGCGAGGAGCAACCTGTGGGATTTTGTGAGCGATGGTGACTTTGCCTTTCAAGAAGCTCTTGCTCGTCAGCTCAAAGTCTTACTTATAGAATGGGCGCAGCGTTCGGACAAGATGCTGTCTCTGCCCCCAGGATTTGTTGGGTGTCATCTGGTCCATAGGGAAAACCGCAAAACTGAGAGTGCAGCTGCCCTGAAATTATTTTGGAGCAGAAGAGGATGCAGATCCCGTACAATGCCGGCTGTGGGGACAGCAGCAGCCCAACCCACCGGGCAAGGGCCCTGTTTGCAAAATACTGTCTAGATAGTGATTTGCAGAGCTGAGGACGCGAAGAAAGGACCCCGGCGGTAGGGCAGGCCGTTCACACTTTGCAAACGTCTTTCTCTAGCTCTCACAACATCCTCAGGGCTGCTGGAACTTTTTTTCCCCATCGTGAGCCCCCCGCCGACTCCTGGGCCTCTCACTGGCAATTTGGGTAGAATCTGCTTTGTTAGACAGCCTCCTGCTGCTCTTTTCTTTCCTTCTCCCCCCACCCCTTTCTCTTTTCTTTAAAAGCTTTATTGCAAAGCAATAAGTCGTTTCCCACCTCTGTGCCTCTCCCTTCTCAGACCCGTCTCCTAAGTCACTGGAGTTTTTTTTACCTATGTATTTAAGTCGACTCAAATAATATTCACCCTACTGCCTGTTCTCAGCTTATAAAATAAACAGACTGTTCTGAAAGTCAAAAGTTAAAAATGTTACTGTTTCAGGTTCCTTTACCGTGTATTTTTTTGCTAGGGGTCTTATGCTGCTGCGTGTGATGACCGAGAGAGAAGATGGATGCTCATGTCCTGGCCACCCCTCTCAGGACCCAGGCAGTGCTCAGACAGAGCTACTTAAAAAAAAAAATTAAAAAAAAAAAAAATCCAACTTTTCACAGTAGCTGAAATGTTTGTACACCTCCAGAGCCTCAGGCGTTTCCCCTGGGTGAACCCGGGAGCATCAGCCACCTCCCTACGCACAAGCAATGGGCGTTCTGCTGCTCCCAGCTGCTCCTGTCCCCAGATGCTTCCATTTTAGAAGCTGATAATGGCCTAAACGAGTCACTTTGGACAGCCTGGGGTCCAGAGCTGCAAAGGCTCCGCTACCACCCGCGTTGGGTGCCTGGGCTGTAGGACGGAGCAGGACCCTGCTTGGCACCCAGCAGCAGAAGTGGGAATCCCGGGAATGAGGCGGCACTCCAGCAGGGCCTTGTGACAACGATGCGGAAAAAAGCCGACGGGCTTGGGGGCGATGGGTGCCTGCTTTCAAGGGCCACCCTTGGCTTGGTCACAGACCTAATGTTGGGAGACCATCTGGAGCTGTGCGAGACCCTCCCGTGTGCCTCCTGCTCACCCAGGTGACCCACCGGTCTCCACGCTGTGGGCAGGGAAGAGACTTGGTATAATAAAGTTTTGCGTTAATCTGGGTGGAATAAATGGGCCACTGGAGTGAAAAACGTGAGCGTGTCTCTGCTGCAGTGCAAAACAGGGACATGAGGTCCAGGGCAAAAGTCCTAAGAGCTGCGCTTGCCTCTTCCCAGAGTAACAACTGCCATTATAAATAATTTGCTCCTTTCATTAAAGCTCCAGTAAAAAAGAAAATTGGCTTCAAAATTTCAGATGTAAAGTACTAAATTGGAGGAGAGGTTAGCAGCAGAAAGAGCTTTTCCAGAAGTACCCTTTCTGGGCAGCCCTTCAAATGGCATTAACTGTCATCTTTGGGGAAAAAAGCTCACCTAAGACCTGACTTATCAACGTCCCATATTGCAACATTTAGGACAAAACAGTACAAGACTCCAGAACTGGGAGGGAAGAATTAAAATAGGCAATGAAGTTTCTATCTCTCCCTCTTTCCAGCTCGGAAAGGCCGTGAGCAGACCAGAGGCATCGTCATTATTCCATCCCATTGCAGACACAGGAACGATGCTCCAGTTTCCCTCTCTTTTGCAGGCATGGCTTTGGTATAGGCTTTGGGTGCTGTTGTATAGATACTGATCTTTTTTCTTGGGCTAATTCAATCTGATTCCCATTTTTTATCCTTTTAAAGCCTTTTTCTATAACAGTCTAAGGGGCACTCTTGCTGCTGCGGCGGACAGCACAGAGAACCTGCGTGGCGGGAGACATGCCCCTCCTGGGAAATCTCTGCTGGCTTAATTTATTTGATAAAGGCAAAACTGTAAACAACCTAATCTCCCCCTCAGGCCTCAGAAGTCCTTCTAATTATTAGCACCAGAAGGAAACTGAGTTAGATTCCTTCTCCACCGAGCTGGAAGGGTTATAGCCACTTCCAGGTCTCTCTAATTTTTTAACAGTAGCATGTTTGGGTCTATTCTGGTAATCAACAATAAATTCTAGGTCTTTGCTGGATGCTTCTAATTTGCTGGGTCCATGAGCACCACAGATTTTTTTTGATGCTTTGGAGAAGTATGTTCTGGAACAGGGTTTTTTGGTTTACCACTTTCACTGCATCTTGGGGAAAATAAAGGATGCAAAGACAGTATGAAGAGAAATTCTGGGGGTTTTGTGCCCTCTTATTCGTCTTGTTCATTCCTCCCAGGTAAAGATTTCTCTTTTTTCCCAGCTCTTTTTATCTCAGATGCTGTAATATTCACAACTGAAAAAAAGAAAAAAGTAAATGTAAGAGGTAAATCTCCAAAGTCTGGAGACTACAGAGCTACTGAATAAGACAGAGCCGCGTGAAGGTAATTGCAGGGGGATAAAGGACGTCTGTGTCCTCGTTGTAGGACATGGTTATTGGGTACATGCTTTCTATATTTTATGACACTTCATGATATTCACAGGGTGTTTTGGCAGTCAGCTGGAGCTGCAGGGTGTATATAAACCAGCTGTGTGTATTTAGGGAATTCAGTTATCTGGATCCACAGGCCTGCATTTTTTCCCTGATGCGAAAGGTGCATTTCCCCTTGTACCTGCAACCAGGCTCTTTTGTTTGCTCTTCTGTCTCCAAAGCTGCCAGGTACTTTTAAAATTGACATTGGGTTTGCATTCTAGACAGTAAATGCATTTTTTAAAATGTGACTCCGGCAAATCAGAAGGTTTTGAGCAACCATATCGCTCAGGTACGGACAATTTTACCCCGTTCCTGTGCAAAATATTCCTTCCTCATTCAGTATTTGGACAGACTTCCCCCCCTCACCCATTCTTTCCTTCTCAGCTGCGTGAGTCCCTCTTTTATTTCCTTTTCCTCACTTGCGCCTTCAATCCTTCCCTCAGGTCCGCTTTGGATTTCTTCCTAAATAACTTTCTTTTGGGGGGGGGGGGCATATTTTCACAGTGGATTTCACATCATTGCATTGCTTTGATCTCGAGCGGATTTCCTCACGTGTGCTCGGCCACCCACCGGTCCCACTTCAGCATAAACGAAAAGAAATATTTCTACATCCCTGCCAGCCCTGCTCACCCCTTGCGCTGCTGCAGGCAGGGGCCAAAACCAGTTCCTCCGGCGCCGGTGCCAGCCTTGGCTCTGCCGGCTCCGGCCGGCAGCGATCCGTGCCGCCGGCTGCAGCTCTGGGCGGCTTCCAAGCTGCTGGAGGTGAAAACGTTGCCGTATTTTGGAGGTGGGAGGCTCGGGGGATGAAGGGAGCAGCCTCCCTGGCAGGGAGGACGGGCTCCTGGAGCATCGCTGCGGGGAGGGAGCCAGCAGAGCTGTCCTTGTCCCCGAGCTGGCTGGTGGCTTTTAGCCAAGCCCTTTTCTGGGGGGGGGGGGGAACGGGAGGGAGAAAAGCAAAGTGTTCAGGCATTAATGAAAATTTTCCGGTTCCAAGTGTCCCTTTTCATGTGAAAGCCCCAGTCTAGGTCTCCTTTATATAAAACACAAGCAGATTGCCTCTCCCTACCTCTTTGCAGCGCAGCGTTCAGCCTCCAAAGAGGGGTGCTGACAGAAGTCCACGCGTTTTCTGGAAAGGACTAAGGAAGCTGTGCCTCTTCCACAGCTTTCCTTTCGTCTACGCGATGGACGTACAAGAGACGTACCATCCACCCATCCAGCCCCAGAGACGGGCATGAGGAGGGACGATTTTTGCCCCTGTTGCCTCTTCCCCAGCACTGGTGGCTGGAGACGTTAGCTGAGCTTTAAACCCGTGCCTCAACCTCTCTCCTACCTGGAAATGGGTTCGGCGTAAACGCAACGCCAGCGTGGGCGCATACAGAGAAGTTTTGGAGGGCAGGAGACGAAACGAGGAGCCCTGGGGCGTCCCCTTACCTCCCTCCCAAGGAAGACCCCACGCTTTCTGGCGTGGGTTGCTGCGACCGGTGAGCAAAGCCTACCCGAGGCCGTGCCGTCGGCAGCAGCGCGGGATGCGGCCGTGCTCCCCCGGGTCCCCTCCTGCGTGGAGGAAGGCTGAGGAGGATGATGCCTGCCACCATCCCCGGCAGCGGCGCGAGGAGTCCTCGGGCAGCGGGTGCTCTGAAACAGCTTTGGGGGGACTCGAAAGGTGACAGGGGGCTGACGGCTTGCGCTGTACTTGCATTCTGGGATTTGCATCCTTCGCTGCTTGTGGGAAGAAAGATAGATGTATTTTTTCTTCCCTTAGCTTTTAGTTTAGAAAGATTGGGTTCTGCTTTTCCCTAAAGCATTGGAGACTGACAGCAGCTGAGGACTGGTGCTGGGCAGCGTGTTTGCTCCTGATCTGTTACAGATCTCTCCTTGGTGTCCTGCTTGGAGGCTTACAGGCAGATTTGGAAGCTGGCGGCACTTTTTTTCCCGAAACTGGGCTGTCTGGGCAGCGTTTGCCTTCCTCACAAGGGTTTGCTGTGGTCTGGGCTATTCCTTGGCACCAGGTGAGAGGGTCAGGGCACTGCCAGCAGTCTCCGGCTCTTCTCTTTTTTGCTGGTCTTTTAGTATTTAACTACTTTCTTTATGATCTTTCCTAGATGAACTGTTTGCTGGAGGTTGTCAGAGCTACTGGAGGCAGTGGATGCTTCGTAGGTCCCGAACCAAACGCCTGTTAGCTGGCTGCTTGCCCCTGGCTAGAGAAGGGGTCTAGTAACAGGGTGGTCCCTGCAGTCCTGGGTACCCAGAATTTAAAATAGGGCTGTCTCCCTTGCAGATGTAGCTGCCTCTTAGGAGTCAGGAAGGCAACTGCAAGAGACCATAAATCCTCCTTCTCACTGCAAGCTCAGAACCTGGAGGTTTAATATCCTGCATTAAAGTAATTTATTTATTTATTTATTTATTTTTAATATATTCTGCCAACCCCAGTTTGTAAAGGCAGAGGATGACGAGGCAGTGGAGGCTGAAGTGTTTGCGGAAAGCTGACAGATAGCAGTGATAGGTACCAGTACCAAGCCTGGTTTAGGTCAGTGAAACAGCTTGGCTGGCACCAAAAGGCCCCATAAAACCCTGAAGAAAGATTCCCATCAGCTTCAATGGGGTTTTGGCTTTGGCCTGACATGGAAACGCTCTGACTGACTCCAGTGGGGTCTGGATGTGGCCCAGCAGGGCTCTCCTTTTCCCAATGCCCCAGTCTTTCCAGTGCCCCCCTCTCCGCCTCCCCCAGCTCTCCTGCCCTGGGACCGGGGCTGAGGTTTGTGTCTGGAAGAGCTGCTCACGCTGGAGAAGTGACTTGCCCAGCCCATGGAAGGGGGGGAAAGGGCATCTGTGTATGTGGAGCGTTTCACACATGCTCAAAGTTAAATCTTAAAAAAAAAAAAAAAAAAAATTAAAGAATTTATCTTTAAACACCCTGGTCCCAGCACCCTCATGGTTAGACTCGAGGCCAGCTGGAGGCTGACTCCTGTCTCTGTAAGAAGGGAGGAAAGGCTGGAGAATATGGAGATTTCACAGATGGGGTTAAGCACAGATAATTTATTCTTGCGCCCATCCTTGCTGGTCCCTTGAGGAGATGTGTTTGTCCAGAGCTGCTGGAAATCGAGCATTTCCCAGTATGTAACTTATTTCAGTGCTGTTCCAAAGGCTGCTGGAATGCGAGAGACTTCCAGAGTATTTTAATAAATATAAAAATTTAAAACAAGTGCAGACATGCTGGTTCCTGCCAGCTCTCCTTCCTTTCCCATTCAGGGTGTGTTGTATTACTTTTTTCCTTAAAGTACCAGCTGAAGAAAGAGCGAGGTGGGCTATAACAATGTGGGGAGAAAAAACATCAGTGCCTTGCTCCTAATTTCTCCCCGACCTCTCCGAAAAGCTCGTCCCATGCCGCTCCGTCCTGCTCCGAGCAACCAGCCAACTTTTCCCACAGGAAGCACCTTCGGGATTAGAAAGCCGAGATTTTTATACGGAGCGTGTTTGTTTCTCTGATCACCCAGGAATATAATGGCCGAGTCAATCACTTGTCAGAGAGGGCTCATTACAGCCGGCGCAGACAAGGAGCCGGGCGGCGAAGGGCAGGCTGTGCACAGCGGGATGCGTGGCACTGGCGGCTCATATTTTTTTTCTTTTTATTTCTCCCCTGCGCTGCTCCATTCTCTCTCGCTTAAGGCCGATGGAGGATGCGTCACGGTGCCTGGCGGGGTGCCCCCGGCCGAGCCCCCGCAGCGGCCGCGGGGATGGAGGATGCTCGGCCACGCACCCGTCCCATCCGTTGCCGTCGCTGGGGTGGCCGGCTCCCAGTGGCTGCTCCCAGGACGCGTTTCCCCCCTCCTGGGGGGGACCACGGGCAGGGCTGGGGAGCCCATGGCGCATCTCGAACTGCTGCACATCTGCTCCTCCCCGCTCCCTCCTCGCTGCCCGACCTGCCGAGAGGCTCAGCGCCCTGCAACCGCTGCGAAATGAGGCCGATGCCCAATTAGCGCGATTAGCTCCTTTGCTCTTTCCCCGATGGAAAACGAAGGCAGCGGTCGTCCCACCGAAGCCAAGCGTAGCTCTGCCCGGGGCTGCCAGGGTGTGCGCGGCAGAGATGTGCCGGCACCTCCCCGTGCCTGTCGAGCCGACCAGAGGTTAATCGAGAGCAGATCGCTTAACCCATTTGGCAAAGATAAATGTGTTGCCCGTGTCCCTCCCAGCCGCGGGATTATGGGTTTCTCGCCTTGCTGGTGTCCCACCAGCTCCAGGACGATCTGCGGGCTCTCTCGCCTGGAAACGGAACGAGGCGGCAGGAACATCCCTGAGCCAGAAGCTAATCCAGCTCCACGCGACCAGAAACTTACGCTCCGTAGCCGCCGAATTTAACTCTCCCCCCGCCCCGTTTCAAAGTTAATCCTGCCCAGAGCTGGTTCAGCACAGTCTCGCCTCCCTCGTATCTATAGGCATGGCAACTCAGCCATTTTGACATTTCTGGCTGCGAATCCTGCCCTTAGCAAACACGCTCGATGCTGATACAAGGTCTCTTGGCTGCCTGCGCTCGTACCCATCTGTCGCGGTGGCACTCCGCCCGTCAGCAAGACGCTGGGCTACGTTCGCCGGAGCGTAGGTGCCAAGCAGACCAGATGTTTCCAGCAGGAAAGCGAAACGGGGAGGCAGGGTCCTTTTGGAAAACTCCCGGCTCTCTCTGGGGCAGAAGCGCGCCGAGCTGCCTCGCCAGCCCCCCGCCGGCGCGCCCCCCCCCCCCCCCCCCCCCCGCCCGGGCGGCCCCCCCCCCCCGCCCCCCCCCCCGCCGCCCC
>JAVJGG010000037.1:19712444-19811819 GCA_035590195.1 Aviceda cuculoides | reverse complement strand
AGCCCCTCGCCCGCCGCCTGCCGAGACGGTCACCCACCGCTCGCAGCGAGCCGCCTTCGTCTGCCTGCTGTGGCCCGGGGCAGGGGGTCCCCGTCCTCTGCCAGCGTGACCTCGGGGAGAGCCGGGAGGGACAGCTGACGGCCACGCTGGTGAGGGTACTGGTGCCGGTGTGGGTACCGGTGCCGGTAGAGCTACCGGTGCGGGGCTGTGGCAAAGCTCGGGCGAGGAGCGGGCGAAGATGCTCGCAGCTGGGTGGTGTCGTTCCGGCACCTCTCCGCAGCCTGCGAGCCAGCGCTCGCTCGGACCTCAGACAAGTCCCAGGAGAGACAGTAAATAAGATGTTGTTCTCCTCTCTGGCTGAGCGGTAATTTTCTGCCAGCCCACACGAGCAGGGAATTGCAGCGCCTGGTGGCACCTCCCTTTTTCCCTTTTTCCCTTGGGGGGTGCCGCTCAGCGGGACAAGGCAGCGCAGGAGCAGGGCAGAGCTCCGGTTAAGGCCAGGGGTGCGTGAGCTGGGGAGACGGGTACAAACCGCCGAAGGGGCGAAGGAGGATGCTCTGCATCTGAAGGCTCCTCTGGCAGATGGGCTGCACCGAGCTGTGCCTTTTGGGGCAAACCACTGCCCGTCCCAGGACCTGGGGGGAGGCCATCGCCCCATCGCCTCCAGTGTGGGCAGTGGTGTCCCCAAAGCTGGGGGAGAAATGGGTGGGAGCGCCTGGTGCCTGGTTATTCTGAGGAACTTGAAGTTTTTTAAGCAAAGGGAAGGGGAAAAAAAAAAAAAAAAAGCACCAGTAGCAGTTGTGAGTGTTTCAGGAAACAACTCGTTGGTATCTGTTCTCGCCAGCGAGAGAAAAGTCAAGCCTGTAGGATTACAGCCTGCTTAAATCCAGGGGAAAAAAAGGATGTTTGAAGTTCCTCTCTATTAACAAAACCCCTGGAGTTTTTTTCTTGATATCATTTTCAGGGAAATGTTGAGGTTGGAGATAGCCACCCTGTACGCATGCTGGCTCCCCTGTCAGATGGGGGAGCTGAAAGAAATGTATATGCTGGAGTTTTTTCCTAGCACTGAGACAGCTGAATAAGGCAAATCCCAGGTAAGTCACGTCGAAGAGCGGCCATCTATAGCGATGCCACTCTGCCTAAGAAGAAATGTAATTCTTCAGGGTTACTTACTGACAAAATAGAAAAGCTCTATTTAAAACACAAAGCAAGCAAAAAGTTTGAGTAATTCTTGCAAAAACCTGGTGGTTCTACATTTACTGTTCTGATTGACTTAAAAAATTAACCTGCATCTGTGTTATTCTAATTAAGCAGCTCAGTGCTTCTGCAGTGTCGTAGTGAGCATCTTGTCATGAAGTCGAACTCTGGAAAATAGTTTGAAGGCTCCTGAGACCAAAACCTGTATTTTTATTGCTGTTGGCTGATGATGTTTGTGGAAGTTGGAGCAATGACCTGATAATTTGCCAATCACCATGAAACATGCGCTGTTAAACTTCTCTTCTGGGTGTCCCATGTGAAATCTCGGCCGCTTTAGATGCTTTGTGAAATACAATTGAGCTTTTTAAATTTATGGGGAGTTGTGATAGACCTGGGAAGCTGGTGCTGCTGGCCTTCAAACAGATGAAACTGTCTTTTTTCAGTGCAGAAAATTGAACTTCTTGCTTTTTGTATTAGCTAGTGCCTATGAGGACTAAGCCAATTTGCTGAGCCAACTTCAGAGCTTGCGGCATTTGTTTGTTTTTAAGTAGAGCTGGCCAGAAAACAAAGATCCTGTAATACTACTGAAGTGAGTCCTTGGGTTTCCTTACCTTAAATTGCGAAACTTTTAGTTGGAATTAAAAACTGTTGAGAGACAGAAATTCATCCACTCTGGGCAACAAATGCCTACGGAAGACCCACCGCCTGCTGCTGCCGCTGGAGATCCTCGTCAGAAAGCCTGTTCGTCGGAGCTGATGCGGTTCCCGCAAAATAAGTTGGTTTCAGTAGACCAGTGCTCATGACATCTTTTTTTGTCCCTTTCAAATCCAGCACGTAGGAGGGATCAGAGAGGTCTCTGACCTGCCCGAAGCAGAGAAGGACAAGCCCCCGTGAAGCCTGTTCCTGGTGCAGGGAGGCTGGAGCAAGGCTAAAGGTGAAGAAAAAGACTGCTCTTGGCAAAATTACTAAGAAGCAGGTACAGCTATTTAAGCCTCGAGGTGTATTTAATGAGATTAAAGTTCCCCAGTCGCCCTCTCTTGCTCTCTCCCCATCCCAATTAACTTCCACTTGAACTCCCCCCCCAAGCCGCCGACCTCGCCGGGGGCACCGGGGACGCCCGCCGGAGCCCCGCCAGGCTGCAGAGGCGGCCGTGCCCCTGCAGCACCCACGGGTGACAGTGCGGGACCGCGGGGTGTCCGCAGGCAGGTCACCCGTGGGGTCCCTTTCTCCCAGCGGGACCCCCCGTGGTGCACCCAGTCCGGGAGGGGCGCAGAGGGCTTCAGGCACAGCCGCAGCCCCGGGGTGAGGCACGGAGACCCCTTCGGCACCGAAGTACCTGCCCTCTTGCCTGGGGCTAGTTTTGTCAGAAGTCAGTATTTTGGAGCAGAGGGAATAATTTGGTTTTATTTCTTTTCTCCGCCGCTTGGTCTCCAGTTCCTCCCCTCCTCACTCCTCCATTAGGATGCCGTGACGAAGGCGCTGACCTGTTCCTGGGACGTTTCCCATGCCTTCCAGCATAACTAGGGGAAGGTCCCTGTCGGCAGAGATGCTGTTCATGCTTCCACGTGTGGGTGCCCGGGGAGGTGGGCGCGGGGCGATTCCCCACGGCAGGGCTGGGGGAGCAGCCGTCGCCCCGCCTGACGCCAGCGCGGGCAGCGCCGGCAGAGGAGGAAGGAGCGGGATCCCCTCGTTGGAGGCGATTTGCTTCACGTGGCAAATGAAAGAGAGGGGGCACCGACAGAGAAACCAGCCCAACACCCATCCCTCCTGCAGAGGAGCAGACTCCCGGGCTCGTCCCCACCTCCCTTCTGCCAGGGGCTGCTCTCGGATGAGACTTTCCAACCCTCTTTTCCCTGCTTCCCTGCCGGCCGGCCTCGGCAGAGGAGAGCTGGCCGCAGTCCCCCGCCAAGCCGCCTGCCCTCTCCCCAGCAGACCCATCGCTGCGGCACTGGGCTGGGGGGTCCTTCTCCCCAGCGCCCACCGGGTCTCCCCGGCTGGTCGATCCTTAAACCCTTTACGAAAGCTGGGCTCTGTGCAGCACCCAGCGCCCTGAGACCCTGGCTGAGGATCGAGCCCCCCTCCGGCACGTAAAATCCTTGGGAGCGGTTGGAAAAACCCTAACGCAACCGCTGCAGCTGCCTGCCAGGTACCCTGCCCGACGGCCTGGCTGCCCGCCCGGCAGCGCCGGCACCGCGGGCTCTCTGCCGGCAGACGGGCTACGTCGGCACGACACGGGCCTGCCATCCCTCGCTCCAGACCTGGAGGCACCCGGATCTCGCGGACCTCCGCCATGAGCCGTCGTTCTCCTTGGGCATCCCCCTGCCCGGGGCTGCCGTCCCCGCGGCCGGGCTGGTCCTGGCGCCGCTGAAGGAGAAGCCGTCGTTGAAGGGTATTTTTAACATCACCTTGGTAAAACGTAAAAGGCTAAAAATCTCTTGGCAGACAGAGAGCTATTCTTCTCTTTCTGATGAAGAAACGATTTCCTCGTACATCTGGTTCGTATTTTTCTTTAGGTTTCTGCCAGAAACAATTCGGAAAACAAAACGCAGAGCTGAGCGGAGCGAATGTATACATTCCTGAAGGATTCCTTCACCGCTCCTCTCCGACCCAAACCTACCAGTCCTCCTTGCAAACCTTCTCTTTTTTTTTTCTTTTTCATTTTTCATTTCTTTTTAATTAGTTTTCTTTTCGAAATGTGAAAACATATGGCCTGATTAGCTCCGGAATGCTGCTGCCTGCATCATATAAAATGATCTACATTTAGAAAATAATTACAGCGAATAGGACAAGAAAAATACTCCATCACAGAAAATGTTGTGGGTTTTTTTTTTTTTTTCTAATTGTTTAAGCCTATTATCTCTCCAGTCAGATTTGTCTGGAAAGACTTATTAATGACTGTGTGACACAAGCCTCGCACTGGGGCCTTGCAGCTCAGAGATGTTGTGTTTTTCTTTGAAACCCGGGTTTGGGACTAGAAAAGGGGAAGTGGCAGCGAGTGGCGTTTGAGGCTGCGTTCGGCTGCACGCATCCTGCTTTTGTCCGCTGCCGCTGAACATATGTGGGCAAATGGCCAGGGTGGCTTTGCTTTTGTAAAGCTCGGTGGGTAGGGCTGTGAAAAAAAAAAAAAAAAGACAAAAAAAAAAGACAAGGGAGAGCGATATCCCAGTCCGGGTCTACCTGAGCCCCAGTAATGGGGAGGTCGCGGGTGGGTGCACCCGAAGGCTGCCTGTGCCACCTGTGAGATGGATGGCACCCACAGTGTTGTCATAGCACCAAACTCCTGCTCCCGTGTCCGCTGCTGAAGAAGCGTGGCAGCTGAAAGCAGTTGGCTTCACCTAATTGGGAACAGAGATGATCCGTTCAGAAAGAAACGTGTAGCCCCAAATTATTTATGTTCCTAGTGGGAGCAGTGCAGTTGCTGTTCGAGAGTCAGCCTCTACTCCCTTGCCAAGGTATCCAAGTGATGCCTGAGCTGGAAGACCGCGCGGTTTGCAGGCAATGCTGTGGAAATGTTTGCAAACGTTTTATTGAGAGGGGTTTGTGTTGTTGCCGTTTTATCCTTGGTGCAGAGAAAAAAATCAAGGCTGGGAGCAGGAGCCCCTTTACCTCCTCCACACCTATCTCTAGGCTTTTAATTTCTGGCTTAGCCAGGCTGTGGTTTTAGGAGAGGACAGAAGAAGGTGAGCGGTCGTAGCTGGGAGATGACCTGCAAACCGCTCGGTATGTCTCGACTTGTTTTTTTAACCAGGTAGAGAAGTTTATTCAAATGCCCGTGCACGTGCAGGGAGTCCTGTCCGCAGCAGAAACGGGGTGGCTCTGGCTCCGAAGAGGAGAACCCCTCGCTCGGCTGCCCCGTAAGCCGCCGCGCAGGGCGGCGAGAGGGGGGCTGCGGTTCCCGGCAGGGCTCTGAACCGGAGCCTGCTGCCTTCCCTGCAGCCAGTCGCTTGCTGTCAGTCCAATAATTGCTGCTCGCCTGGAAATGCTCCCGCTAAAAGACCAAAATGACTGATTACAAAAATTGAAAAAGGATTAAAATCTCTAAAACAATGCAAAGGGAAGAAAACAGATGAGCTAGCGAGGGAATGGGCTTATCGCTTCTTGAGCAAACAAACAAGTGAAAGCTAATTTTCTGAGCCAGCAAATGAATGATTAATGAACCAATCCAAGATTAACTCTTCATCACAAGCTCACCTACTCCGGGTAACTGCTTTGCATGGCTGTTGCTCTATTTCACATTGGAATAAAGACACAGTTTGAGGGTCATAAATCTGCTGCTCAGGTTGTATTTCAAAAGGCTTTGACGTAGCAGGTATATCTGTGGAAGGAAGAAAACACGGTCCAAAGATGTTCCAGATGTACAGTATTTGGGATGTGGTGGTGTTTCAAGAGCCACCCGTTTGTGTATCTCTCCCAGCATGGCAAGAAACTAACCTCCTTGACATAGGCACAACATATTTTAAAATATGAACTTGTCTTTTTACTGCATTTTGTTAAATGATTAATTTGCCTTATATTAACTTAAAATGAGCTCATTAAAAGATTTCTTTTTTCTTTGAAAGCACTGCTCATTATACTATCATTTTAAGTAATTAAATCAGAATAAATGGCTCTGTGAAGCTATTTTAATGTAACATCTAATTATATCTGACCTAGACACTGAACTATAATCATTAACTACATGAACTGTGTAATGTTCTGCAGACTCTTCAATAATTTATACAAGCTGAATTCAGCTGTGTGGAGTTGTAAGCTGAAGCCCTTAGATGCCATGCACCTGTAGTGGGTGTGGGACAGCTGATGGGAGTTTGCTTATCAGGCTGTTTCCAGCCTTGCCTCGGCTCTGGGGGGTTTTCCCTGCGGAGCTGTGCTGGTCACAGGCTCTGTTGGACCTGGCTGGGGCTGCTTCTCCTTTACTGTGTGCGTGGGGATCGAGCACGTGTGCGGTTTGGGGTTTTCTTCTGTAGGACGCTCTAGTCAAGGTAACATATTTATACCATGTGTATTTATACTGTGTTGGACTGTAACTTAGATGTTTTCACACCAGTGGCCAGGTGCAGTTACAAGAACTTTGCTTTTGCTGTGTTAAATTGTATGCTTGCTGTTTGCCTTCAATGGAGGCTTAGTCTGTGTTTCCATTTTAAACAAATCTTTTCTGATCTATTTGCATCTAGCATCCAGGCTCATTTTCCTTGGAAGACTTGCTCAAGTTAGACTTACTCCTGAAAATAAGTTTGTCTGGGGAAGGACAAATAGGCTTGCGGGGATTTTAACCTTTCCCTACCCCCAACAAAAAAAGAGAGGGGCTGGATGCTGCCATTGCAGTCGATGGTCCATCCATCTTCTGTGCAACACTGATGGGCTGGATGCCTCGAGGCAAGGGAACCGAAGCACCATGTTGTAGCATATCCAAAAATTGCTGGTGCCACCTATTGGTGGAAAACTGCAGATTATAACGTGATTAATGTCTATTATTATGCCCTCTGCCCATCCATTCCCCAGCCGACGAGTGGGTCGAACCAGTTTTCCTGTTAGTTTTAATATCGGTTACTGTTGGCAAACATCGTTTGCATTCCTCGTGTTATCTTGGGCGTGATTCGCAAACAAGCGGGTTAGCCGTGGGCAGGCAGCTGCCGGCGGACACGCGTAGTCCCGGGAATGTGTGTGCGGAGAGGGCAGGTAGGCAGACCCGCTCCCCGAGAGCAAGGCAGGGCGGACCTGGAAGCCAGGCTTGCATAAATGGTGCTACTGGATGCGTCGATAAACCCACTTGGCTTAGGAAAAATGTTGGGTATTGCTGTAGCTGCTGTCCGCGTTCGTGGCCGGGACGAGAAGGGAGAGGTGGCGTGGTCTGTAACTTATGGGTAGAGATGCAGTGCTGCTTTGGGGGCCAAATTGCTCCAGCTGGAGCCCCACGTGCTGGGCACAGAGATGGATAATTTCACCAAGCAAAGGAGACGCCGCGCAAAAGCTTTGCTGCGCGGCCTTTGCTGTGGGGATTTTTCCAGCCTCGGGGGATTTTCCAGCCTTGTGAGGGAGAGCTGAATCCCTGCCTAGCGCCCTGCTTCCTGCTGCCTTGTTGCAGGAGACCTTTAGCCAAGCCCCGATAGGCAACAAAAAGCCCCACTGGCCTCCTGCCTGGTATGCTTAAGCTGTTTTATAGCTGTCATATAGAACAGTCCTATATTAGCATCAGGTTTAATACTCCCGGGAAACATCCAGCCACAGTACTGACATCATGGACTAAAGGCTCCAAAGGTTCACTTGCTTAAGTGGCTATTTGTAATAGAGTCTTTTAATAAAATCTCATTAAAGGAGAGCTCCTGCCCAAGCCTAGTTCCTGAGATTGCTGGAACGGCGCACCAAAGCCCAGCCTCGTGAGCTGCTTCAAGAGCTGGGGAGGGAGTAAATGGACCCCCACAAGGACCTGGTTAGGGCTGGAGAGAAGCGCCTGGCATTTGTCCATGCTGCTTTTGTCTGCACCCAGAGGAGTAAAAGGGCTTTGTAGAAAGCAGAGCAGAGGATGAGCAGTGTAGAGGGAAAGGGCGAGAGATGCTCCCGGCTATCAGGCGGGGACCACCCCGGCCGGGAGGGACTGGTGGGAGACAAGAAGGGCTCAGACTCATCTCCAGTTTTCCCTCCCCACCACAAGATCCTACATGGTGATTACTTCAGCCCCTAAGCAAAGGGCAGAGGATGCAGGTTACTCCTGAGTTAAGATGCTGGGAAGTTGGTGCTCCCAGGGCTTTCTTTGCATTTTCTGTCACAGTTTGGCTGAACCTTTTTTTACTGTGTGCTTGAAGAATAATCTGAATTCCAGGGAAGAGTTTTCTAAACGCTTGTCTCCTCTGTAATTTTTCTGTCATGCCATAGAGAGGAGCTGCTTGAAAGACTTCAGCAAAGAAATTGTTCTCTTCCTCAATCCTAGGGTTTTTTTGGTTGGGTTTTTTTTTTTTAAATACCTAAAAAATTACTCTTTGATGTGAAAATTATATGCACTTAGAGATATGCTAATATGAAAATGATTGGAGAAACGTTGAACATGGAGAACAGCTCATTTCCAGGCACTGTCTTTCACCACCTGCATCTCTGGCAACCTCGCTCCCATCCTTCCGAACGCAGCTCACCGTCTAAAGCCATGTTATTTACCTTGTAAAAGCTACTCCTTGTCTAAATGGGTTCAAAACCAGATCCTTTGTGTCTGTATTGTGGGATTTCTTTTCCTTCTTTTTCAAGTGAAGGCTTTTATCCCCATTCTGTGGTTTTGTCAGAAAGGTGGTGGTGAGGCTCCTGCTCAGGAGATGCTTAAGGACCAGCAGCGCTTTCGTGGATTGGGCTTGGGCCGTGCACCCATCCCAACGCCGACGCCGATCGCGGCAGAGCTAAAGCTCCTCAGCAGATCCTCCCGATCCTTAGTGCTAGAAGAAGTCTCCAGCCCCCCCTGCTTTAGGTTTTGCACAGATTAAAAACTTGCTGCTGACTGAACGAAAACCGCCTGCTCCGGCCACTGCTTTTGAGGGGATACAGCACGTTCTCGTGTCTGTGTGCTTTCAGAGATGTTTCGCCTGTAGTTCTTTACATATGTGAAATGAGATAAGCTGGGGAAAAAAGGGTGGTTGGAGAGTAGCAGCCAGGATCGTATCTTCGTGTTTTCTTTCCTTGCTGGCTTCAAAAGCAGAATTTGAGTCGACAAAGGCAGAACTGGTATCATCACAGCGAAAGATGATTTTGTTTATAGCGGGTGCCCTGCTGCGTGCCCGGTGTGCCAGTGGAGATAGGAAGAGCTCTTAGAGAAAGCCTGAAAAGCAGGAGATGGGTTTTGTCTGTGAAACGCTATGATGGCTACCAAGTGCTAAGATTTAATACTCCTCTGCTGTAATACTCTGCTCCTTTAGTGTCCCGATTGCTCGTGGTTAGTTCCGCACGACTGCAGTCCTGGTGGCGTCGATGGCTGATGTCAGGGTGGCAGCTCCTCGTGCAGTGGGGTGATGCTCGCTGCCATTAACACAGAAATTAGAGCAACTGCGGTTTCTGTTCAGAGACCAACACAGTGGTAAACTTAAAAACTTCCAGTGAGCAGCTTCTGCCTGTGCTCGCGATCTGAAACGGGCAGGGAAGGCATCCTTTCAGTGATTAGCTCTAATTCCCCCACTGGGGATAGCCTGACTTTCTTCGTTAGTGGTTTTCCAGGTAGCGTTCTTGGTAGATAATACGGCTTCGAGCTGTTCACGTAAGGCAGAGGCTGCCGTCACAGCCTTAGCTCGCGTTGCCGTCCCTAGGTGTCCTTTCCTGGTGTGTCCCTTGCCTGGCTCACCCCATGGGGAGCCCTCCTGCATCCCAGCGTCTTCCCAAGGCGCCCTTCCCACATGTGAGTGGTGACCAGGGGCCTCCAGCACATCCCAGTGTCCTAGAAATCCTTGTCCTTGCGTTGTCTTTCCCCTGCTGTTGGGGTCTGGGGGGAAGGGGGAAATGCTCTTCTTGTGTCTTCCTTTTCCTGCTTGTTTCTCCAAATGGCCATCTGTTGAACCGCAGGTAGTCGTGCTGGGGGAAAAACAACCCTCAAAACCAGCCTGATATGTTGAGTTGCCAACTGTTTTACAGGGCCACTCCAAATCCATTGGTTGCGTTAATCAGTTAAAGCAACCTTGATTTCAAGGGTCCCCAGAGTTTACACCTAAATTCCACCAAAACTTGCAAATCCCACGTCGTATCTGTTGCCTTTACTTGTGTATTATTTGGTTCCACATTTTTTCTAATCGGGAGAGGTGTTAAAAATACCCCTAAAATTTAAAATATACATTACAAGAGGTGTAGTACATATGGCACCTAAGAAAGTCTGAACGTAAGACACAGGCATGTACATGCACCCATCCCACCCGTTCAAAGGAAAGCTGCTACCTAGCGCTGTAGGATTAGTGACTGATGCTCAGAGTCACTTTACACATTCATCTGAGTCCAGCTAAAGCTGATATCCAGTATTTTGGGGTGGAGACACTCTTCATGCCTGGTTTCCACTGGGCACTTGCTCCATGCTCATTTTTTTTTTTTCCTGGCAGAAGCACCGTGGGCTCTCTGCTCAGTCCCTGGTCCTGTGGCGTGGTTCGGATCCCAAGCCTGCAGCTTGGGTTTTAGTTTGCATCAGTGTTAAGCAGATCATTTAATCTAAAACTTGCATGTAAATTGTGTAGGCAAAAATTTTCTGCTTTTGGTCCTAAATTCAAATCGCTCAGAGGCACATGGGCAACATTTTAATCTTGCCAATGGGCAGAGGCAGACGAGCAGGTGGAATTTCCATGCTAGGAAGGCCAGCTTTGAATGGGCTGGGCTTATCTGGGGGTAAATAACATCCTAGTGTAAGGCACTGGAGAAACAAACCCTGTCTATGAAGCCTTATATTAAATAAATCAGTTGTAACAAGCTCTGACTTTCCCACAAATGTGCCAAACTATGAAGCGTGCTTACATAGGGTTGTATGAGCAGTTTGGTTAGCTGTCACGTGTAAACAGTTTTGATCCTAGGGTGCTTGGGTTTCACCTGGGAATGGAGATATTCTGGCTCTAGGGAGGCTGTTAGAGGAAAGATATTTAAAATGTCAAAGACGTGTGTGTTGTGTATTTAAAACTGTAGGTACTTGGAGCCTGGTACCTCTGCAGCAATGAATCAAAATAAATAAATGCAAATGTCCAGAAGAACAAAAGGAACATTAACCAGATAATACTCTCTTTGCTGGGAAACAGCAAAGTTTCAGAGTCCATAAATAAAACCTCCTAATCTAATAAATGTTCTGGAGATAACTGGAAAAAATACTGAAATGGTCACTTGGTTGCAAGGGAGCATATTTCACTTTTGCCTAGCAAAAGGACCTGAAGCCTCTGCAGTTGAATTGATTCATAGCCCTTTGTAATGTCCCGGTTATCCCCAATTGCAGCAGGTTTCATGCAGCAAGTACTACAGTATGTCAATGTCTCGTTAATATTTTAAGGAGAACAGAGAACAACCTGATCGTACTTTGCTGATGTATGTTATTTTCCCTTTTTTTTTTTTTTAATTTTTTTTTTTCTTCCCCCCCTTGTTTTTTTAGGAAACAAGCTACTGATAAGAGTAGAAGCCTGGACAGAAATGACTGCTTTGATTTGCTAATCGCCTGAGAAGATGCAGCTTCCTTTGAACTCACCAGGAAGAGAAGAACTGGGGAGGTGAGTCACGGTCCGGCAGTGAATGGATGGTCTGAACACACGCCAGGATGGAGCAAACAATACGAGCTCCCATGGGGGTCCAGCTACAATGCTGGGCTAAACTGGTGTAAACTGCTTGTGTTTTTGCTGCTTGGTAAGGTTCTGATCTGTGCAGAAAAATAGGAGAGGTTTGGTTTGAGCATCCGTTTTATCTTGGGAGTTCCTTCTCGTCTTTCTGCCTGTAACCAACACAACCTGCATTCCTGTATTTCACAAAACCCCAAGAACCCTTGTGGTGTGCCAGGACAGATAACAGCCTGTTTCCACCCGGACTGTGCCGAGAGGGTCAGGTGTACTCTTCTCCTTCACAGTTCCCTCCTTGCTCAGCACCCATTCTGCTCACAGGCAGCCACGTCCGATGCCGGCATCGGCCTGGACACGGTGCCCAGCTCTGTTGGTGAGAAATACGGGTGCTCGTGTGCTTTTTTTCATCCAAAACCTACCAGAAGTCCCATGGGCTGCCTGCTGGTGGGGAGGAAGGATGTGTGTGGTGTTTTGTTTTGTTTGGGTTCTTTTTATGCTGAGCTGAAGGAAAGAAGGCTAAATTTGGTGTGTGGTCTGTGCCGTCACCCATGAGGATATCCTCTCGGTAATCTATATCTATTCTGGCCCTCGTGTTTATCCAGAGCGGGATGGTTCCCGGTGCCTCTTTAGGAGGATGTGTTTCGGTTGTATGAGGAGCAGCACGCAGCACACATCTAGTGCTTTCACCCGTTACTGAATTTGCCATCGGTGTGCTCTAAGGGCTCTGCCTCCTGCTGCTGCCTCTGTGCTCCTTTTTGGATGCAACTCGCCTAGGAATACGCTTGGCTGAGTGATTAGAGTGGGGGGAAAAAAAATCAGCAGAAAGGGACGTATGGTGTATAGCAGGAGCAAGGACACGTTGTGGACCTACAGGTGTTTTCGTGCCCCTTGCAGGGGCAAGGAGCCCTTCGGGGCTGGAGGAGGTGGCTGACAAGGGACTTGCTTGGCAGAGCTCTCCAGCTTGATGGGGACCTACGCCGGTCTGGGCTCTGCCGCTTCGCCGCGCGCACCGCTGGGCTTCAAAGCTGCCCGTGTTTAACGTTCATGCTGTGCTCTCAAGTTAGCCATGTCTGACTGAAGATACTCCTTGGAAGTCCGTATTAAGCAATGTTAAAAGCTGAAATGGGCTGCTTGGGCATGTAGTTTGATAGATTTTTCTGACCATGCGTAGCATAACGTACAGCAGAAAAAAAAGTCCCAGCACTCGCTCTGAGCGTGTTTTGTGCCGTGAGCGATAGGGACAGTACGGCCGAGATGAGCTTGTGTGGACACTGACCTGCAGCTGCTCTATGTGAATGTGAAAAGTTCCATTAACCCCTCCTGATTGCCTTGTATCAGTGGAAGATGCAAGGCTCATGCCATCCCTTATACCTGGCAAATCTAAAGGAGGAACTGGAAGAAAAGGTATGGTTAGATACTAAATTATGGGTTAGAGAGGTTAATTTACAGATCCTTTTATTCCTTGTAGCTGATAATTGTTGATTATCTTATTTGTAGTTATTTCGAACTTATTTTGGTCAAAGCGACACAAGCTCTTCCTACAGATTCTGCATTTCTCTAGGTACTAGTACAGAGCATGACAGCGCATACTTGTGTAAATGCAATTTAACATAAGTTTAGAATATCATTGGTGACTTAGATGGTGGGTTTTTAAAAAATATACAATGGAGAAAAGCCTTTTTTTCTTAAAGAACTCAAGCGCACAAACAAAATGATGTCATTTCAGAGCAGCAATGCTTTCTCAGGGCTGCTTGTTCCAGTCAAATCTTGCTCAAGCATTGGTGGGGGGAGTTTGGGAGCTGGGCACCTGGAAAAGGCATTGGCGCGGAGACCAGCTGAGATAAGTGAGAAATTGTGAGGTGTTGGTTTTGGCAGGGCTAGCCCGTGCTTTGCCGGGCTCTTCAGAGCCTGTATTTCCATTTTATTTGGGGGGGGTGTGTGTCTGTCACTGGGCGAATACCTTAAACCCGGAGACACCGTTTCACGTGCAGCCCGTCGTCAGGGCTACAAAGAGTTGCAGATGTGCCTGCCCGAGAAGTTCTCAGTAAACAGCCCGAGGTTTTAGGCGGAGGGTTTTGGGAGTGCCACGTCCCGTTATTGTCACCTTGCGCAGGTATCGCCCTGCCAGCTGTTGCTGGCTGGCGCGGGGGTGATTTATAGTAAGCGGGTGACAGCCAACCTCACGTCCGCTGCCTTTCCGCGCGGCACCCGTCTCCCCCCGACCTGACCTGATCTTCTGCCTCCTGCCAAAGGGCCCCTTCCCCCTTGGCACGGTGTGCTGCATCCCACCTTTAGCTCTTTGCTTTCTCAGCCTTTCAGCGTAGAAGTGGTAACATCTGGTGAAGCACCAAAACGGGAATAGCACTTGTAGGAGATCGTCAGGAAAAAAGATGAAACTCCGGGTCTACCGGGTAGGAGCCTGCAGTTAATTCCCGTATTTCAAATGGTGTTTTCTGAGTAGGTGATAATCAGTGGGCCTTTACCGTTCAATTAAAGGGCTTTGTAAAGCAAATGATGTGGAGAATATGCAGCCTGGGAGAGCAGTGGGTGAGAGATGCTTATTGGTGTCCATGTGGTTTTAATCCAGGATGACGGTCTGCCTTGGTGGGAGTAAATGGGGGAGGAAAGTCCACTCCTGGGAAACAACCTGGGCCCTTTCTCCAGCTGGTTTGGGGAGGGGGAAGGTAGGGTTTGGAAGGTGAAAAGTGGCTAAGACACTGCATCGTCACTTAACTGGGAAAGATCCAGTCTGTACTGGAGAAGCTAGCTGCGGTTGTGCTGCTACTACCGGTACAGTGGGAAGCAAGGTTGTGTCATCTTCAAATATTAATGTGTGACCTCCAGATGACGCTTCAGAAACGTATGCTGATGCTCTTCATGTTCCTTTAAAATCCATGGGAGCTCTGCCACTATCTTCTATAAGATTGCTGATTTAAGAACTTCTCAGCAGTAACAGTGCAAAATGAAAAAAAAAAAATTAAAGCTGTAACTATTGCAAGAATTGAACTTGGTTTTGTGGAGGCTGCTTTAGTGACTCTTATCCTTCTGCATTTGAAAAACTTAACACTGATTAATTCTGAGCTTGCTTTCCATAGTGCCCGTTACCATTTCTGCAGTCTCTCCAAAGAGACTTGGCCCCTTGGGTTAAGAGTCTTCCTTGGTATAATTTTAATTATTTAGACTTCCAACATCCCTACTAACCTTTTATCTGGTAAATGGTCTAGGTCCAGAGATGAAATTGAGAAAAGGAGAGCCTACAGACAGGAACAAAGACCTTTGTAAGAGGAAAGCTTTTTATCTCCCAGGGCGGAACCACATTATCTAGCTTCAATCTTCAGTCCATGTTTGGGACCTAGGTGAATATAGCAGCACTAGGAATTAGTGTGTACTAGACAAGGAGGATCATTTGACACTAAGCTTTCACATTAAGATTGCAGGAAGCGTGCCTGGACTCCCAGCATGAATGTGATCAGATCCACACGAGGACAGGGATATCAAATTCCCCAGCTCCCCACAAAAATGTTGTGATTAATCACGCTGAGAGTTGCAATTAGACCAAATAAAAGCAGCATGTAAAGAAGCTAAGAAGGAGGTGATGTGAATGTTATTAACGAGCAGGAGTTTTTAGCTTTGCAGTGTTTTTCAGCAGAGCTTGCTTGAAATGTGTCAAACAAATAGAACCGAGATAAATGTAAAATCAGCTGGCTGCACATTACCCATGAGGATTTGAAATGAATGTTGGGGAGAGGAAGAAAGATCATAATTACCCAGAGGAACAGGGCTAAATCTATGGAGTGAAATAGTTATTAATGTTAATTGTGGCCATCATTGCACAGATGTGGACGGTGATGCCATGTGAGGTTTTGCATGCGTGCCGTATCGGAGGATGGTTGATGGGACGGGGATGGGCATTGACATCCTCCTTAAAGGAGATGGGTCTGTCAGACCCCTTCCAAATGTGCGTCCCTGGTAGCAAGGAGGTGTACAGGGATGTGGGAGATGGGGAGAGGGGGAACCCTCAGCCATTAGTACAGAACCATATTTGCAAAAAACATCCCAAACTTATCTTTTCCTGTATTCGTCTGCTCTTCTGAAGCTTTTCCATCAGCAGAATGATACATCGCTGATTATGATCTACTGTGGCTTAATTAAGCCATTGTACAACACCTTTCCTGAGACTTACTTAAACTTTGACAGCAACACTTAATCTGACTTTCACTGACTCTTCTTCCATTGGTTATAATCCTTGTATTGTGTGAGGTTTATGTTGGTTCTTTCCAGCATGTTTTATGGCTATACAGCTTTCCTTATCTGTTTTTGTGCTGTGTGCTCAGAGAGATTTATGGGCTGAAGTATTAGATGCAGAGCAGGAAAGGGGGAAACAGAGCTAAAGCCATTCAAATCCTGGAATCCAAGCATTGAAAGAATTAAGTCTCTTAAAAAAAATGAGAGG
The DNA here is from genome assembly GCA_035590195.1 of Aviceda cuculoides. Taxonomy (NCBI): domain Eukaryota; kingdom Metazoa; phylum Chordata; class Aves; order Accipitriformes; family Accipitridae; genus Aviceda; species Aviceda cuculoides. Next base: position 19,795,913 of record JAVJGG010000037.1, on the reverse strand, counting down.
AAAACCTGAACTAGAACATGTATGTGAAATCCCTGGGCTTTGGCTTCTGGAAAAGAGCAGGTTGGTACTGCCACCCATGTCCTGTGGTCCAGGCTGAAGACTGACTTTTAGTTTCTTTACTTTACTTTTCTTTACATTACTTTGACTGAAAAGTAGGGGACTGTGCAAGAGCTGCTCACTGTCTGCTGGCAGTTACTGGCTCTACATGCGCTTGCAGAGCTGGGTTTTGAAGGGCGCAATTAAGAATTTAAAATCCGAACTCCTGCGCAGCGCAGGCTGCAGGACCCGATGCACCTGATGATGCCCACGCGTCCCGTTCGGCGCTGGCCCTCAGGAAAGCCCTTGCCTGCTTTTACATCCCCTTTGCTTCAGCCACGTGCGTGGCTTCCTCCTGCTTCCTCGGCCTCAAGGTCAGGTCGGCTTTTCTTGGTCTAATGGGATTTTTGTCATATTTATTAGGTGTTCGCGTATATCTTGCCAGTCAGCCTTTGAAGCTGTTCTGTCCTGTACCCGAGTCTAGTTCATTCGTCGGCATGGTTATTGGTTGATTTGAGTATTATGTGAGTCTGAATGCTGTAGTTATTAATTTAGGCTTTGGGCTTTTTTTTATAGGGCTTTAAAAATAAACTCGGATATTGCAGAATGTTGAGGTAAGCAAGGGCTGAATATGCCACCTCACGACGCCTCCCCAGCCAGGCTGAGTTGGTGGAAGTATTTTAACTACAAAGAACAAGTCATCTGCACTGGTCTCTTGCCTCCAAGCTGTAAAGCCTGGGTTTCAGTTTCTAGCTGAAGCAGACCGACACTTTCCATCCTCTTTATCCCAGTTATTCAAAACTCTTGCAAGTCCTCACTACTTGGCATTTTGTTGCAGTGGTGGTATCCTGCTGATCCGAGCCACCGCTGCTCTTCGTGTCCCCTGACACACTCCACGATGTGCTCTGGTTTTTATCTCTGTGATGGGACTGACTTTTACCCAATCTGTCGTGTCCTGATACCTGCTTACCAATGTCTCCTCCTCATGCTTGGGTGCAGCCACTTACCTGCTTAAATACCTCCAAAATGCTCATATTAGGTAAAACAATGTTAATCTAGAGCAGATGCCTAAGTGCATCTCGGAGAAAATTGCTCGTGACTGTAGAGCTGTCATCGCTCTGCTCGCAGGCACATTTTCTCTTGCTCATGTGGTGACCACCTGCAGCTGGTGGTAACACGCCGAGGACTTCCACCTCCAAAGTCCAACCTCTGTCTTTGTTCTCCACCTTGTGAGATTTCTTCCTGTGCTGTGGAGGCCATACGGACCCATCTCCCCACATTTCTTCGTCCGAATGCCAGCGTAAACCTGACTCCTTTCTGTCTAAGAAATGTGTTATGACAAGGTTTTGTCAGCCACGTCTGCAGTAACGTTTGCTGGCTCCCTTTACTGACTTTCATCTAAAAAGACTTGATCTACAGCACATTGGCTGGCCTGTCTCTCAACCCTCCCCAGCCTGAAGAAGCGTGTAATTTCTTGTGTGGTCCTTAGCTTTAACCTTCTTCCTTGAAGTTCAGCTTCTGAAATGGTCCTTCCTTGCCAGCGCAGCTCTGAGGATGGCTGGCATATGTGAGATTTCACCCAGTGTCAAGGAACAGCCTTCAAGGAAGGTGGGAAGCAACATGGTACCCAACGTAATAGTATGGGTATAGCTTTTCAAAAGGTGCAGGTAGGAGTTCAGGCCCTCCAGGGCCAGAAGCAAATGAGAGATGTTGAGAGCTGCTTTTTACAAAATGAGTTGGCTTTTATTTATTCTTGCAGTTGCTGTAAGTCAATGGAAAGGCTTTGAGTTTCTAATCAATATATTGGTTTTCTGTGCTGCCCTGTGCAAACCCGTAAGGAGAGCGGTACGCTCTCTCCCTGCTGCGCTGCTCAGCTCTCGGTACCGATGGCTCTGCTGCCTCAGCAGTGATTAGATTAGATTATTTCATGAAGAAATCAAAGGAACTAGGCTTTATATGGAAACGCCTCTTCCACTATCATGTCAATATACTTAAAATTCGGGGGGAAAATTGGACGTAAAAAAGATGCCTCGGGACTGTAAGGGACTAATTCTGGTGGATCCTCCATGTCAGGGTTCGGGTTTTGTCCTGTGTGAACACCTGCGACGCGTTTGAGCGTGGCGTGTCTCTCCTGGAAATCACCTGCAGATAAAACTCTCGGCCACCCGTGGCTTTCGCCCTGGAGGGGCTCCGTCCATCCGCAACAAGCCGCATCCAAGGCCGAGAAGAGAGCGAGCAGGTTCGCAGCCGAGCCCCGGCTGGGGGCTGTGGGGGCACTGCCTGCCGAGGGGGAGGGGGCACTGGGCAGTCTGGGTGCGCTGACCGGAGAAGGCAAGGCGGAGAGACCACCACCAGCACCCTCACACCTTCACGCCTGGCTGTCTGCCTTGCGGCTGAGCGCGGGGTTTGGCTGGCTGCACCTGGTTGAATTCCCCGCCGTTAAACCAGCCCGTACTCCCAGTTATGCTTTTGCCAGCTCGGCGCTTTACGCGGGTGATGTGGTTTGCGATTCAGGGTCTTTATTTCCTATGCTAAGCATTAATACCAGAGTGTCCCAACATCTCGGGCGAGTGTTAATATCCAGAGATGTGGGTAGATGCTGTTTTCTTGGATGTTTCTTTCTTCCTGCTAGCTGGCCTGGGAGTTAGAGCGGGAAGTATAAGAAAAGCTGAGCTTTTGCCGTGGAAGCAGAAGTGCGAGGCTGTCCCAGCTCCGTGTCCAGGAGGACCTGGGGCAACTTTAAAGGAGGCCATGAAAGGCAGCTAAGTGAAGCAAGCCTGTTGTTGGGAACCCAGTATCCAATGGCCCGTGCCTCTACTGGGAAAATTGTAAGTGCCCACAAAATCCAGAGAAGGTCAAACCCGACCTGTTAGCTGCATAACTTCATTCTTCTAAATTCACAAGTGATAAATTTGGCCCCCTCGGCCAAGCCAGTGTGGATCTGGGGTATGTTCAGAGTCACCTTTACCCAAAGAAACGCTGGTACTCTCGTTTTGGGCAGAACCCTGTGCCATACCCTCCTCTGCAGTCCGCTGACGCAGTACCCCGTCCAGGCCGGCCATCGTCACAGCTACCATCCGCACAGGGAGCGCAGCTCCTCTGCTGGGAAGTGCCAAATGAGATTGCAATGCAGTGAAGAAAAAGTGCAACTGGAAATTAAGTTAGAAGGACTCTCTGCCGGAGCTCTCTGGGGCTGGGTCACCTCCCCGGCTCTGAGCTGCTGCACTTCGTTAGCACTGCTCTCCAACCCTCTCCTCTGCACTAATTTGCAGCCCTGTTGGCTACGTCTTTGCACACACGATCTCGTGCGGTTGGAGATCCCGCAGCAGCCTTGATTTTCCTCTGACCCATCATATGGGAGGAATTTAAGACAGTTCAAGTGGAGTTTGTTTATTTATTCTGCGCCTTGGCCATCAGAGACTGCTGGTGCTGTGGTGTGAATTGCAGTAAAATAAATAAATGTACTAATTACTGCTGCTTTACATTGGAAATGATTCCTGCTTATGAAAACATCTCAATAGGTGTAGAAAGGAGATGCATAAGGGCCGGACCAGGCAAATCAACCGCCTGTCTTAATGAACCATTAACACAGGCCTGTTAAAAAACCCGCACTGAACCAGACGAAGTTCTCATGTTGGCTTCAGCGTGCTTTGGGTAAAGCTCATGATGCTCATCTTATTACAAGCACAGGAGTGTTGGTGAAATAGTGTGTATAGAAATGGAGGAAAAGCAAAGCGAGGCAGAGGTAAATCAAGTTTATGCTGTGAAGGAATTCACACCCGCTAGAATTGTATGCATGGCTGTAACCACGTTCTGCTGCAGCGTGCGAGCCAAAAAATTGACACAAAAAGAAATGATGAGGGGGAAATGCTAATCACCATCTTTCCTTTCATATAAATGTGTTAATGGTTTAGTAAGTGTTTCCAAAAATGTGTGTGTGGGATTAAAATAGAAACCACGGCCAAGTTTAAAATGAGTTCTTGGATGGGGAACAGACAGTAGTGTATATCCTGGTGATACCGTTCTCTCCCAGGCACTGGGAAAGGTGCAGATGCGCGGCCAGGAGAGCAAGATGGAGATGGCAAAGTGTTTGTGTCGGGAGCTTTCTGTTAGCTGTTTGGGGAGCTTGGTCATCCCGGTATGTGGGAACAGTGCTCCACATAAGCAAAAAGTACCACATACCAAAGCATGCAAGGGTTGCCATGGAAATCGGGAGTTGTTATCGAGAGAGCAGGAAAAACATGAATGATCTGAAAAAACATGGATTGTTATAGCTTCCTACCCTCTGCTATGCAAAAAAAACCACCCCAGCTTGTTTAATTCCTTGCCGGCAAGATGTTTGCGCGTGCTACGGCTGCAGCTGCCCAGAAAAGCAGGTATGCAGTTGTAGGTGCATTTATGGGGCGCATGTAACCCCCTCTCTTCATTGCAGATACTGGCTTTGGCCCACTGGCTGGTTCAGAGGAGCTGTGAACTGTAACTGGGAGGTGGAAATTAGCTGGGAAGCCCCGATACAAGTCAGAGCAGGGTGTGACAAGCCTTAGGCAGCAAAATTCCCAAATTATTCATGAGTAGCCCATCTCAAAATCTTTTTCAGATCTATTTCGAGGGAACAGAGAGAACCAGGAGGCAGGGGCAGAAAGGTGGGGATGGTCTCTATAAGCCACCAGGGGCTGGTGGAGCATGTCCCCAACGCAAAGCCTGGGGGCTGGGAGGGGGGATGCAGCACGCCGGAGCATCTGGGGGAGCCGCTCCTCTTCCCACCACCCGCAGCATTTGGGGACCCACACCCATGGCAAGCGGGAAAGACTGAGGAATTGGCTCCAGAACAGATCAGATGGAAGCTGTGCTTAAACGGGTGTAATGATGTATGGAAGTAAAATGTTATTTTGGAACCATAAGTTTAAATATATATAACAGTAACGAAGGCAGGTGGTCTGCGTTGGAAATGCCAGCACGCTTGCTGCTTCCAAGGTTTTATTTTAAAGTCAGGATACTGGAAATGCTGTTCAGCATGTTTCCGATGAGCCGAAATGCCTCCTGGAAGTGCTAAGGCCATGTTTACCAAGAAACTGCATGGTAGGTCTTGCTGGAGGCTGTTTGGGAGCTACTGACAGCTACAGGGGTTTTATCTGCAGTATAGCTCGGTGGCCTGACTCTGCGCAAAGCCACCCAAAGGACTAAAGCCCCAGGCTCGCACCAAGCCTGTGATTCAGCAGAGACATATTGCGCTAGAGGGAAGGAAACGCAAATTTACACCTAACGTTGCTTCTCAAGCCTGCGCTCCCGTTGTACATTTTATTTTGTTCTTTGTTTTTTTTTTTTTTTTTTTTTAAAAACAACCAACCCTGCAGCCGCCAAGGCATTATTCCTCCTGGCAGAAGAAAAAGGCTGGTGTGCGATCAGAGGATTCGACGTAACCTCGGAAAGCGCGGGCGGCGGGGAAAGCCGGAGCAGGGATGCCCGAGGAGGCCGGCAGCCGGCTGTGCCCAGCCGCGGGGGTCCTGGGCAGGGGCAGAGGGTGGCAATGCCCCACGCTGGTCCTTGCGGCTTGCTTTGCGTCCCCGAGGGACGAGCAGGCCGCTCGCTCCCGGGCGATGACGAGAGCGGAACGTCTGGGAGAACCGACCGGACCTGCGGTTTTCCCGCTGCTGGTCGCACGGGGCCAGCCCCGTCTCTGGCTGTGCCGCCGGGACGGGAGCGTGTCCCGGTTTTGGGCTGTCCGTGTTGCCACCCCCCGGTTCCGCGGGGCAGCGTGCCCGGTCCCTCGGCAAGAGCGGGGTGACAGCGGGTGACCTCCTGCGTTGGCACGGAGGTTTTGCTGGGTAGGAGGCAGCTACGGGGATGGATCCAGTACTCCCACTATGCTGCGGGGATAATTTTGGTGTCGGCGTGAGTAACTTTCTGCTGTTGGTTTCCACCTGTGAGCTTATGAACTAGAGCAGTCCGTTTGCTACACGTCTCAAAGCATCATCTTGCAAGGAGAGAAAGAATTTTCATTTATAATCCATGAGACCTATTCAGCAGTGGGCTGTTCTCCCCCTCCCGCTGCCAACAGACCTCTAAGCGAACAAACAAATGTCTGGAAATACAGGCAATTTAGCTCTGAAGAGATATCATCAGTGAGGTTCAGAGGTTAATGGGCATGGAGGATTTATAACAAACCAGGCCTATAAAAAAAGAAGGAAAAAGAAAAAAGAAGGAAAAAAAAAAAAAGGAAAGGGTAGTAATCTAGTTGACATCTATTGTTCTTTGTATAACAGCTCATCTGTATTCTATCTGGTTGAGGGTATTACAAAGAGAATTTAAAAACACATGTGTGTGAGCACACACACATCTATCTATATACATACATATATGTGCATATATAAACTGAAATATAATGAGGGAAAAAGCCCCTGTAAGTTTGAACCAACAACAGCAATCCATATATCTTTATTTGCTGCCAACATCCAAGCGCTGAACTCTCAAGGAGCCTGGATCTCTGCCATCATCTGTCCGTGTCTGATCTCTTTGGTAAATACGACGGCTGCCAAGAATGAGGCAAACGAAAAGCGCTCGCAGATTAGAAAGAAACACATGGCAGCCACTGACCTGCTGAAATCATAAAATACATCATGAAGTAAGAAAAGAGGGGAAACAAATCATCCTCTCAGGGACTGCCCATCTGCTCGCATAAAGCCGCAATCATTATTGCAAATAAATACATTCAGACTGGAGAAGTCTGGGAATAATTTGGGGGGGTAGGGGGGTGGGTACCTTTTTTTTCTTTGGTCTTTGGAACCCTCTGGAAATTTTCCTACATAAACAAAGTGAGATCATCGACCAGAAATAGATATCTATCAATTGTCCCCTTTTTAATTATGTAAGGAGCAAGACTTTATTTTATAGGTACAATTAAGGAAAGAAATTACTTCTAAGACAGGATGGGGCCGTAGTGTTGGAAGCAAACCCCTGTGAAAATTGCAGGTCCGTGTTTTTCCAATGAAGGATGGATGTAGCAGTATTTACTTCATCTGAAAAACTCTGCAGTGTGAATAGAGGCTGTGTTTTTGCTATGAAATGAAAGGATAAAGGGGGAATAGCTTATATTAGATAACTTTATACACATCTCGCTTTGCCTTTTTTCCCCCCTTGATGTTCCGTAGGGATTTATCCAGGTATTGGATTCAATGCAAAGACTCAACTTGGGTTGTTTTGGGGTTTTTTTGTTTATTTTAGACTTACCAGATTAAATTCGACTCTTTGGAGCCTGCTAAGGGCTCTGGTGTCGTACATGAATCTTCCTAAAGCCCGGGATTCAGAAGTGAGTAAGGGCTGGTTCAAATGTGCAGGAGGAGAGGGCTGAAAATAGGAGCTACTTTAAGAAGTCAGTTATCTAATTTTCTTCATTGTTTTCTTTCCCCTTGCTCTTTTCCACCAAACCATGCTGAAAACCTTTACTTCAAGGGTTATCCCGTATTTGATGGTACCCCATTTCTCCCTGAAACAAAGGCGTAGCTGTGAGGCATTTTGTAACTTGGGCATATTTTCCTTAATATGCAGAAGGGAAAGTTTTGTGCGGCGTGCCCGGGACGGAGCTGCCGGTCGGACCGAGCCTGCCGATGGGTCTGTGAGCTGTTCCCATCACGCGGGTCAAACCGCGTGTTCTGTGCGAGGGGGGAGAACGTTCAAGCGTGGGATTTCCCGCAAAGGCCCATTAGGAGAACGTGTTCTGTGCATCCCCGTCTCCCGTGGGAGTTATGACCGCTGCACCCGCAGTGCCTGGGGAAATAAAAAAAAAAAAAAAATGGGTTTCACGGTTATTTAGCCATGCGTGTTGTTTCCGAAATGCGTGGGTCGGGCAAAGCAAGGTTTGAAAAACAGCAGAACGGGGAGCAAAAGGTGATAATGTGGGTTTATTCCTTCCCATTTGGGTAAGCGGCTGAGCTTTCTCTCTGCGGTGCCGGTATGTCCGAACAACCCCAGACCCAGCTGCGTGTCTGTACACACGCGTGCGCAAAACCGCGAGGTGTTCCATGGCAGGGTGGCGGCAGAAGCGCTTGCGTTCTGGTTGCTGTGTCCCGGGTGGTTTGGTTAACTGGTTGGTGCTTGCACGTAGGTTGTGCATCACGTCCGTGTTTGTGCTGGCAGAGGAGATCTATGGAAGTCCGGGCCAGCTGCAGCCCTGCACAGTGTGCAGCTACCTTTGAGCTGCAAATCAAACTACTCGTATCACGCCTGGCAGCATGCTGGTTTCAGCAGGGGATCATTTGCTCAGAGCTGTTTAAACTAGGAAAAAACCCCAGACCAACCTGAGCAGGCGTTTTCGCGACGCACTACAAATCCTGACGTTCGCCAAACCTGCGCGCTTTTAACCTCTGCTTGATGTGGCCTTTTGCCGACATAACCAAAACTCCCGAGTGTATTTTACCATTCAGTGATGCTAAAAACTTGGGGTTTAAGAGGTTACGTTTTCCTGGCTGTTCAGCAGATCTCTCAAAAGCCCATGTGGAACCTGTGCTGCCTGGCTCCGGGGCAGGACGAGGCAGGGGACCGGCCGTCTGCCCCCCTCTACCCCAACCCACCCACTTCCCCCTGGAGTGGGGATGGGAAGGAGCAGGAATGAGTTTTAAGCCTCATGGACCAAAACCCCACACAAATTCATAACCTTCCTAGTCCCATTTCAGGGCTTCAGGAGTTAAAAGAACAGCAGTTATACCAAGAGAGGCTTTGCTACAAGACGACTTAGCAGAGTCAGGAAGAAAATGAGGAAAAATTCCCCAGCTCCGAGCACAGGCTGGCTCCGTGACCCCTATTTTCTGGGAAAGCCAGCAGGGTAGTTGAATCTTGTCACAACGCGCTAATGTATAGGTTCCTCCCCAATATCTGAAATTGAAGATTTCACGCCTGGTGCCAAGCAACCCTAAAAGAGGGTTTTCCCATCCCTGGCGGCTGCCGTTCTTGTTACGCTGTCGTGCCTTTAAAACTGCATGAAGGATCCCGGCATTCTGCCTTCTCTGAATTTATTTTTAATATGACTCGTCTTTCCACTCTTCTGCTTTATCCCCAGATTCCTCAGGGAGTCTTTTCTGTGGGTAAATCACGACGCAGGCCGCGGTGTCCCGCGCTGGAGGAGGTAACCCGCTGCGGTGGGGTACCCGGCTGCTCTTACTGCTCGATTACAAAAGCAGAAGGTGTTTTAGCACAATCTCCTGAGCGTTTATTAGCACGTATTATTTGCCTCGGATTTATGATTATCTTTACACACTTTGCAGTTATTTTCTCATCTTGTAATTCTCTTAGCTTCTCCTAATGTTTAAGCTAACGATGAATTACACCTTTGCTTAACCCTTTGCCTGCTGTTGGCAAGGAAAGCTGGTGCTCTCCTCCTCCTCCTCTCCTGTCCTGCGGGACTGGAATTTCTGGCTTGTGTTTTTAGTAGATGGCTCTTTACCAGTATTTATTAGTTTGTGGTATGGCAGAAATTTGATTTTTCTCCTTTACTTACTTCCTGCCAAAGATTTTATCCTTAGTGACAATAGGAATCTAGATATATAACATGAGCTGCAATATGTCATGTTCAGAAAATAATGACCCAGCCTATTTATCATATTTTTAGTTTCCTCTTTATGGATCCCAGGGGGTGCTCTGTTTTGTTTTCTTTTGCTTTTTTGTCTTCGTTCCAAGAACAGTGATGAAATGACATAACTTATCTTTCTTATTCCCCCAAGATCCTGCATTTGCATGCTTGCTGCGTTACAAAAGTTAAAGCTCCTCGTTCCCTCAAGGAATGTCATCTCTCCCAGTTGCTCAAGCCTTCGTGGGGCTGCGTGCCAAACTGTGCTGCATAACACGCTTCAGCCCTTGTAGAGCCAAGGATGGGGGGTTAGAAGGTCGGGGCTCTGCTCCAGCCCCCCTTAGCCTTGCTCCAGAGGATGTTTCCCCTGGGGAGCTTATACCTCCTGGTGCCGGCTCCCACCTCGCCCTCCCTCTCTGGGACAAAATCTGGCTGAGCCAGGGATCCCAACTGGGTTAAAAAGTAATCCTGCGCCATGGTAAGGAGCAAGGCTTTAATTCTAGCAAGTGCCGCAGCTGGTTTCCCTCTCCTGCCTCCCAAAACACGGTCCCGGTGTAAAAGCAGAAGTGGTGGAGGAGCGTGTGTGCACGCAGGGGCCGCGGCCCCCCCAGACGCAGCCCGGGGCCCGGCTCCAGGTAGAGCTGCGGAAGGGTTTGCCTGGGGGACACAACCTGCTCCCTCGCCCGGATTTCACGCCTTACCACCCCATCCATTAATGTCACGGCAAGAGTTTGCAGGTTGCTCTGTTAATCACATCACTGAAACGAGCTGAATTAAAAAAAAAAAAAAAAAGAGGGGAAAAATTCTTTCTTTATTTGGTGCCTAGGAACATCCTAAATGGGCTTTGCCCCAGGAGAAGTCGTGGCTGTGGTGGTACCTCTGTGCTGCTTCTGCGCCGCTCTGGCAGCACCTAGAGGGGGCTTCACCGGGGGACCCGGCACTGCGGCTGCCCGCACACGCCGGGGGGGGCCCTGTGTGTCGGGGGGCTGGCGTTGCAAACCTTCTTTTCCTTCTTAAGCCATGAAATTATTTAAGGCTGCTAGCCTGAATGTTCAGGTGATGCTAGGTAGTTATTTAACCGTGGTTGTAAACGGAGATAAGCCGCTGGGGACAAGCTTCTTGCTGAAAATGAAACGAATCCTCTCAATTCGGGGGTCCCGGGCTTGCTAGCGAGGTGCCCCCCAGCCCAGACCGCCGCAGGCGGTGTGCTGAGGTGAGGTGAGATTGCCCAGTTCTGGCCCGAGGCAGGAATGGGATGCTGCAGCCGAGTTTCATTCCGAGCAAGGTGGGAGTGGACGGGGGCTGAGATGCGCCGAGGCTGCCGCGGGGATTGCTGGAAAACCCAACCAGATCCTGTGTCTGTTCTCTCCCCCACCTCTCGCAGCCCATTTGGATGGTTTAAGGGAAAGCTGATCCCATGCCAGATCACACGCTGATGAACCATGTTGGGCTGTTATGAAAATCATTGCATTATAAAGCATAACATTGGCAAAGGTTTTCTTCTTTTAATAGTGCATCCTAGGGAAATGCTATGTCTCACTCCAGCTGAAAGCGAACGCTTGTTTCGAGCCCCCAGCTATTTAAGCACGTTTCCTTTCCCCTGTGGTTGTAATGGGAGATGGAGGCAGGCCAGAAACACGGATCTGCGTTGTCCCCCTGTCCTGATGTGGGGTGTGAGTCGGACCCTCGCTTCGTTCTCTGTTAAAGGAGGTGACCTTGCTTTGCTCGAGAGTTTAAGGCTGCTGGATTGATGCATGTCTGTACACAGAAGCACTGTGCTTTCTGTGGAAAGAGAATGATTTCTTCTTAAAAAAAAAAAAAAAAAAAATCCGTACCAGCTGATAGACCCCAAGATGGGTCCCTGGACCGCTTCAGTCTTACAGCCACGGAGGAAAAGGTATAGGGTGCTTTTCGGAAACATCTGAAGGCATAGTAAAGAAAGGAGTACATCAAAGTCAGTTCAGGGAGCTTTTTGCTGATGGTGAAGGGAAGCGATGGCTGTCTCTGCCGGCTCACAGGGACAAATTCAAGGCGCTGCGGGGTGGGGATGGTGAGGAGCAGAGTAGAAGACTAAGAGGGCTTGGATTAAGAGAGACAAAAGCCCTGAGCTCCCCTGTGCCAAAGCCAGGAGAGAATGTTCTTCTGTGCACCTAATGTGCCTTAATAACCTCATTAAGCGTGGAGGCACTCGATAGACAAAGCGCCCTTCATTCTTTAGGAGAATTTCAAGATTTGAGGGCAAATCGAGGATTAGCAGGCCTTTCAAAGGCTTAGGGAAGTGTTTTGTGTCACTGGGATTAAATTACGTTTTTATCAGGCTATAGAAGTGGGCTCCGCTTCTGCCTCCCGGCGTACGAGAGCCCTGGCTGGCGTGGGGCCGAGTCCTGCGGCAGCGTCGGTCCTCGGTCGGACACGGAGCTCGGGAGATCCCGCTCCCATGTTAGCCGGTGCCGAGCTGCAGAAACCCTTTGGAGCCGGGGCAGAAAGCGTTTAACCGTCCTCTGACTCCATCCCAGCCCAAGCGCAGCCTTTAGCTGCTGCGTCCTGCCCACGGTGCGGTGCCCAGCCTGGGGGGTTATCCAAAACGAAGGACTTTTGCACCAAAGAGCACCAGGAATTCAGGAAACACTACCTGTGTGCTTGCACTCCAGCAAATCCTCAGGAATCTGTTAAGAAAAAGGGCATTGGCCTGTGCCAAATAATTAATTATAGGAACCAAACATTCTGCAATGTCACGAACCCCTTTTTTATTTCCTTCGATCTTGCTTTGCTCAGTTTGGCAGAGGATGTCCTATTTGCTCTGGTGAGAGCAGCAGAGAGACCAGCTCACTCTAGGAACAGCTTTTAGGAGAAGTTCATCACTCTAAAAAGCAAATTAAGCTCATGCTGGCCAGTACTGCGTCTGTAGAGGATGCTGCTGGCACGATGCGGTCCTGATGGGGAAACACTATAATAAAAGCAATAACAATGATGCAAGAAGGCAGACTAGCTCCCTTGGGTGTGTACGAAATACCCTGTCTGGGGACAGGGCATAGCGGTCACTGTGGCAATTGTTTTCTTTATTTTAAGCTGTATGGTTTAACGTTGTGTTTATAATTCAGTTTTGCTATAGTTAAAAGCAGGTTAGAGGTGCACCCAGGGATGGGTTGATAGAGCTCTTCCTAACAGTGTCTCTGTGTGTGTATTTATATATGGGTATTTATATACATGTATATTTAAAAAAGTAGATAGACACACACACACACATACATATATATATAAAAATACATAAAATTGCTCCCCGTTTGCTGCTCTCCGACCACTTTCCATGTGCTTTGACCAAGTGCCACGCTACTTCTAGCAAAGTGGAGCATGAGACCAATAGAACAAACTGCAATTTCCTTCAGCAAACGTTTACAGAAGCAGGAACCAGGCCGAGCTTCTCGATGCAGGGGAGGGGAGGGGAGGGGAAGGGACCTGCCTTACAGCTGTACGGAGCCCCCACGGGGGGGGGGGAGACCACGGGGCAGAGGTTGGCGCTGACCCTTTGGGCTGTGGGGGCTTTGCAGTGGTATCAAAGAGCATTTTTGAAAAATCACAGCTCGTTCACATTAGGGCTTTGGTCAGGTGTTAAAATCCTTAACGTAGACCATCTTGTGCATCCGCGTACCCGCTCTGGGTTTGCCTGCGTGGACCACCTGTCTCTTTAGATCTAACTTTATTCTTTGCTTACATTTTCCTAAATGCCTTGGGCAAACAAATGTAATTCTCTTAATGAAAAATGCATATATTTTTGTTAAATGGATCTTGCTGTCACTGCCTTGCTGCTTTCCCCTCAGTCAGGGCTTGCTAACAGGCTGGGCTCCACACATGTGCCGAATCTATCATCTGTCACGAGTGTGCACCGAGGCATGTAAGGATCCGAGCACTAACTCTATTTCCTAGCAACCGGAGGAAACCATCACACACACCACTATTTTTCCTCTGTCAGCAGGATTGCTCCAATTTATGTAACCTACAAAATGTGTGTTATCACCGCAATAAACCATATATTCCGAGGCGTTATTTACAGCCAGATAATCACAGAGATGCAGCCCCGCAGCCCCGGTGCCTGTTACGTCCTTGCTTGGGACCTCAGTTGGTTGGAAACCCCGTAGAAATGTCGTTAAGTGCTTCATCGACAGTGGCACTAACTGCTTAATTATTGAGGAAGATAGCAAATGGTGCATTGCATGCCACAGTATTAAAAAATAGCTAAAAGCAAGAGCTGCTGAAGCTGTAGGTTTTCATTTACAGGCTGTGAAGAAGCGGTTGTACCTGTGAATAGCCAGGTGGGATATGGTCGAAAGGGGCTGCTGGCAGCGATCAGCTCTCAAAAAGGAGAGACGTGGAAGTATGGAGGGGTAAATTCTTCTTGGGAAATGTCTGACAGAAACAAGGTTTGTCGGCGGCCAGCCCCGCCGCCGGGTACCCGTGCCGCGATGAGGCCGAAGGACGGGGGCATCGCTCCGGGACGGGATTCTGCCTCGCTGGAGCAGAGCTCTGCCATCTTCGCAGGGGCCACTCGAGGCCTCTGCAAGAAATCGGGGCGTTTGGCTCCTGCAGAAAGTGGTCACTTGGGGAATCTGTCCCTCGAAGTGTCCTTGGTCCCAGTGCCCCGTCCTGCTGGGTGGCCCCTCTGCGTTGCTGGAGTCAGCGGAGGTGTGGGTAGGAGCAGGGTACCGCCTGCCAGGGCAGGATGCTGATCCAATTAACTTTTCTGGAAGAAAAAGGGCTTCTGGCTCTTTGGCGCATTTGCAAATCACAAGCAGCAAATGATTCAATCAACAGATGAATATCAAGCAACCTTCGTGAGCGGCTTCTGCATCATGAGCCCGTTTAACAGCAGATTGAGCTGCAGATTAGTGAGACATTAGAGCACAGTGTGATGCATCACAGCGTAAATGGGAAGGCTGAAATCAGCACAAGTTTCCTGGAGAGCTGCTTTATTTTCCTGTAATGCCAAGCCCATTATAGTCCAAAGGTTCTTAAATAACTCTTCTTGCAACAGATAATAATACCGACTATGGAAGAAAATTAAGGAATACAAAAAGAGGTAAAGCTGTGATGAAGGAAACGCTGTTTGCAGAGAGTTCAATGGAGTGGGAAAGCTGTGCAGCAGGAGAGCGCTCCGAAATTCATATGGGCTCGTTATGCGAACGCTGCAATGGTCTAATCCGGAGCTGGGGTATCCCACGGGATCCCTGCTCAGATCAAACACCCTTGCTACTCCCTACCCTTCCCGCCCAGTGTGAGGACCAGCACCTGGCACAGCTGAATCCCTCTCCAGCCTCCCCAGCAACGGCGATAATGATGATGTAGCGGGAGGGAGTATCGCATCAATTTTAGGTCTGGGACTAGCAGACGAGCCGGCAGTGCCAGCCTGACCCTCGGCGATGCCTGTGCTGGCTGCAGCCAGCGCGTTTGAATTTTGAGGGTGATGCAAAAGCTGCTCGAGCTGCGAGCGTGATGGATGTATCACCTTCGGGATGCGTGAAGGCATCCCTTGCGTCAGTTAAACGAGAGCGTGGCGGGCTGTGGAGTTTTTGTTTGCTCATTTGTTAGCTATTCAACTCGAAATAGGGGAGCCTATTTACACATGTAGCTTATTATTTGAAAGTAGGCAGCATGATGCATAATGCGGCCTCCCAGTTAGAGCAGAGCATCACGATAATGACAAACAAGCCTGGGAATGTAAGGTAACGCTTATTTTTCTTGGCTGAAGCCGCTCCCTCTTGAGATGGCGCTTTTGCCAGCTGAAAGAGAAGCAAAGTGCAGAAACAAACAGAATAGGTGTTGACACACTTCCCTGGCACGCTGCTCGGGTTCGAGGGGACTGCTTACCCGGCCGTCCCTGCTGCTGCTGGTCTCACCATACCGGCTGAGACAACCCCGTAAGCGAGGTGCGCGCCAAAGCCTGCACCAAATCCAAACAGCCAGCGCTGTCAGTTGAAGTTCTGGCAGGTCTCTGAAGCCTGAACTTCGCTTTCCGTGGCGGTGAGCAGCCCTCGCCCTCCCCTTACGGCTGCCCTGATGGTGGTCCCGTGCCCGGTGCCGGCGTGAGTGTGCGAGGGGCTGCGTGGTGACCCGGGTGGGGGAAGTGAGCAGCTTAAAAATAACCACCCGAGAACAAAAAAAAAAAAACCCCAACCAAACCCACGGGGTTATTTTTAGCTTGCAGCAGTTCCCGGTGTGATTCACCATGTGGCCTGTGTACAGCTGAATCAGCCCCACTGAGGATGTGACGCAGGGATGGGGACAGTGCGGGGGCTGCTAAAGTCCCCCCGGCCCCTTCAAGAAGTCCCTGTCCAATGAACCCTCTCAGCTGGAGCTGCGATACACCAGGATCTCGGCAGCAAGGCTGGTGTAAGAAATCCCCATTTTTTTCCTGCTCTTCCTGCCCAGTAGCCCTGGGCACTTGCACTGATGCCAGGGCTAGGAGCGAGGAGGGTTGAGTGGCCGCAGCAGCCCCGGGCTGAGCCCCGTGCCACAACACAGGATCCCAGTGCGTCTCCCAGTATTTCTGCTGGACATCTGGCATATCAAGCCAGCGTGGATTAATCAGTGTCTGCTAACCGAGGTCTCCGAGAGATGGAGAGCAAGGGCGGGAGCAATTCGGCAGCGCAGCCTGGGCAGGGCTGGGTCCGCCAGCTGGGTGCTGGCACCCCTGCGGGAGCTGGAGCCCGTGTATGTCGCCCGGGGTGTTTAACGTTAAACCTGTGCCTGTGCGGATATGGGAATCGCCGCCCGTCCAGCCAAATTGCAGTCGTGTCTTGCCATAGTTAGAGGCGAACTGTGGCTGGGGCGTAGCTGAGCCTTGGGGGTCTCGTGCTGTGGTGTTAGGGGTTTGCTCGGCTGCTGGCGGGGTGGGGGAAGTAAATTGCTCTCGTCATCGTCAGGGAGCTGGGGCCTCCCTCCCCTTTCAGCAGGCTGTGCAAGCTGGATGTTAAACCGGCGCAAAGCTAGCAGGTTTCTGGGGTGAACCGCCCCGTTCTACTTCTATCGCCGCCTCAAAGTCTTCTGCCCTTCCCATGCTGCCAGTTCTTACCCGTTCCCGGGTGGGAGCCCCATGCGTGTCTTCCTCCAGCTCCGATCACAGCCTTCGGTTCTCCCTGCAATTCCTGGCCAGCCTGACCGCTGCCTGCCAGCTCCCCGCAGCGCAGAGCTGCTTGCAGCCCAAGCCTTCCCTAGCAGTGCAAGCCCAGTCCTGTTTGCCTGCCCAAGGATTTGCATTAATTTCCATCCCACGAGTTTTGGTCCCTGTAGGAATCTCCTGCGCTTGCTGCTGGAGCTAGAATTGGTCCAGGCTCCAGCCAGGACATATCCTCACAGCTTTAGCAAAGCTCTCTCCATCACACCGCCAATGTTAGGATCCCCCATATATTCATGATCAGGATCTGTCCTTGAAACTTCAGATAGTGTTAAATTTTGTGACACTGATTCTCATGGATTCTGAGCATCCTTTATTTCTGAGGATCACCCTTACCCTTTCCAGCACTAAACCCCCAGCACCTGATCCCTGTGTTGTCCTCACATCTTTCACCCCTGCACAAACACCTTCCCCTAGTCAGAGTAAGGCAGAAAGAGCGATTTAAATTGGACCAGACGACTGCAGCCATGTCCAGAACAGGCAGCAGAGAAACCTGGTGAGAATCAATCCTGTGTCCAGGCAGGACCTGGCGCGGGAGGGAGGAGAGTCGTTATCGGAGCAGATACAAATTGGGCAGCTTCATGGGTCGTCAGGAACCAGGTGGAAACCATCAGCAGGAGAAACCTGGTTTGGCTCGGGTTGTTTGGCTGGCTATAACGGCCCCGTGGCTGGAGGAAAAGCGAAAAGAGCAGCTCTGGGGGTCCTGCCAGCCAAAACCCGTTTCCCCGTGGATGGTGTGGATGCCTCTGCTGATAGGATGGGTGTCAGTGGTGAGGAGTGGGTGTAAAGAAACTTTGGGCACGGTTCTCAGACCCTGGTGTCAGAGGGTGGCTGCGAGAGAAAGTACCTCCTTGTCCTCATGCAAACCTTGCTCTTTGGGTTAAAAATATGTTCAGTGTCAGGTCTTCACTAACCCCTTTCCTTTAAACACACTCCAGGATGTTTTGTGGAGTTTCTGCATCTCCTCTTCCTCCTTCAGCCCCCTGCTACTAAATTAAGGGGCTGCTTTGGCAAAACATATTTTGTAAGTGCTCTGGGGTGGTTTGCTGGTTTTTGGAGGCTTTCTTTACTTCTCCTTACAAAGCCCAGGTGCCCAGGCTAGCCTGGGTGCCTGACGAAAGCCAAGGGGCTCCTCTGCGCCCGCAGCATTTTCTGCTGCTCCGTGCTGTTTCACGCTACGCGATTTCAGCGGGTAACAGCATTACCGGAGCTTTGGGGTTGTTGAAACAGTTGCAGCAAATTAAACTTTCTCCGGGGCCGTAAGAGCACGTGCGCGCTTGGAGCGAGCGCGGGATCTGCCACCCTCTCGGGCTGCTTTCCAGCCCCTTGGATCTCGCGGCTGTTGGACGGATTCCCTGAAGGATTCGTTTACCTTTACTTACAGCTCAGCTGCTTGCTTCCCCCCAAGCTTTTGTAGACGAGGCCGGGTTGCTCTTAGCGCACAGGCTGCTGCGGGCAGGGGGGCTCCCTCTCCCACCTGTTTTTGTTTGCACCTCTTTTATTTCGGCTGAATTCCCCTTTCAGCTGGCTGCCATACAAGCGGGGCAGACCCAGCCCTCGGCAAGTGATTTACACACAGTGATTCTGGGGACAATCGTATTGGAAATGCAGCTGAGAAAACTGTTTTTTGCCGAGAGCCAAGAAATAACACAGAGCAGCTCTGGAGCACGCTGCAACCCCGCCTGCGGCAGGCTGCACTTGTGCTTCTGGGACAAAGTTTTGCAAACAGCCCGTTCCTTATAGAAGATATGACTTTATGCTTTAATTGCATCCCCTCCCACGAGCACGGTATAATTCGGATTCCCCAAGGACTTTTGCAAGCTCTTCCAAGGAGGAAAGGCTCAGCGAGGCAGAGTTTGCTGCAAGCACCACATATATGTTGAAGTGTTTCCATCTTGCGCTGATACCCATCTGTGTATTTCTGTATAAGCATCTTCAATTCTAAGCTCTGATGTGCTAAAATATGTCCTAGACAGTTTTGTGATGAGACACGGCCCTCCTAGAGATGCATGTTAATGATCGGCTGACTGCCCAAATTGCTGGAGTATGTGTGACCTGGGTGTAGAAAAAAGTCACCCCCAAGTACTGTCGGTACGGGGCAGCTGAGCTGCTCTTCCCATCTGGGCAGGACACGCTAATGCAAAAAAATGCTCTCTTCTTTTTTTTTTTCATTTTTTTTTTCCCAATACGATCTTTTCAAAGAAAGCCTGCATTCATTATCTTTTATTCAGGATTCTATTTTACTAATTCCAGGTGACCGATGTACATGAGAGTGGTTCCCTTAAAAAAAGAATCCCCGCAGTCCCAACGCGTCATGGGTAGGTGGCTGGGATTTTCTCCCCACCCCACTGCCAGGGCTGCTCCAGGCTGCCGCCCCTTCCCTCCCAGCCTTACACGAGAGCGGCAGGCGGGGGGTAGGAATTAAGGATCAGATCAGCACCTTTGATATTTACTTCCTCAGGGAAGGCTTTGCCCAATGTCTCAAATGATCCAGCAATGTGAGTAAAAGCATTCAGATTCCATCCATTTCCAATCAGGTATCGTGGACCAGAGCCCAGATCTCTGAGGATATTTAGGGGCCTGAGCGCTCTGGACTGGATCTGGGTCCAGGTTTCCAACCCACGGTGCTTAAATTTATTTAGGAAAACCCACTAGTTCTTAAAAGTGAAATTAACTTCTGTGCAATACGTGGTCTCTACAATACCTGCATCCCTCACACTGCTCCTACCCGGATTATCAATGCTACACAGGTGCCACGCAGACTTTCTGGATCTGAGGATCTGTCGGAAGCTGTTTGTCGTTGGTTGCGAGTTCCTGACGCTGCCTCCCCTCTGCGAAGCCTAAAGGGTTTCACCGGTGTTTTAACATGACGCTTGCTCCCAGCTGCGTAAGGGAGACATGGAGCACGGTGCAGGATGAGGCTGGGTGCTCCGGTTGTGAAGGGTTGGAGCTGATGCTGTGCTACGAGCTTGAGGCAGCCTCAGTGCCTCCAGGATTCTCTCGGGAACAATCCGCCTCCACCATCTTCCTTGTTACGGGTATTTTTCCTTGTTCCCCACTAATTTCAGAAACAACAATTTCTGTATCCCTGCCTAGCTCGGGAGATGTAATTTAAATAACTGATAGGGTCCTCACTGGGCTGTAAGCCGGAGAGCTTTTCTTCACACTCTGCCCCAGATGGGAGGGTGCTGGTGGCTGGTACCCGAGATGGAGGTGAATTTAAGATCAAAAGCAGAGATCATCCCAGGCAGTAGCCGTATGTAGCAACTCTTTTTTACCTTGATCTGCTCTGGACCCTCAAAGAACAGGGGCAAACTGCAGCCTGCTCTGGGGTGTAATCTGGGATTTCACTGAACAAATCTGCTCCAGGCTCCGAACAGCGAAGCACGTCTTCGTACCTGCGTGTCTGTGTGCGAGACGTGAGCTGAAATCCTCGGGCGATTCACGGGCTCATCCTGCGCATCGGTGAGTTCTCCGGCAGAGGCACGATGATTCCCGGCGGTTCTTTCCAAACCCAACTCGTTAGTCTTGCCCCAGCGTCTCTCCAGCTTTGCTGCTGTTGTTGCCGTTATTAACAAGTGGCCTGTGAAGCACTGGGAGGCAAATCAATATTTTGGTGGAGTTGGGTTGAGAAACCCTTCTTTATTTCCATGGTAACTACTCCCACTGTTTCGGGAGGCTCATTTCCCAGACAGCGGATCTGTCGACCTCGCTGCGCCAGGAGGATAAGCGTCGGTGCCCTGCGGGTGTCCTCGCTGTGTTTGGAGGTGATGGCCCCGTGGTCCGGTGGGACCCCTGGAGATGGAGCCGTGCCGGGAGGTGGTGCTGGCTGGCACCGGTCGCCCTCCCTGCGAGCACCTCTGGCTGCTCAGCATCAGACCTGGCAGCTGGGAAATCTCTGCCGCCGAAGGCTTTTGCTGACAGTTTGAGCAGAAATGACGCAGCGCAGGCGGTCGTGCCCCGCGGCAGCGGGGTACCGGGTTGCCGGCACACGCGGCTCTCCGACCCCTTCCTATGGCTCTTCCCATGGGTTCGGGGAGAGGCTGTTGCTGGTCGGCCCCATCCTCTTCTGCTGAAGCCTCTTAGCCGGGAGACTCCGGCTGATGGTGGATACGCTCAGGAAGGATACACGTAATCGTGTTTTATGCCCTTCCCTCTGAAGGCTCACCAAAGCGTATTAGTTTACATGGGCTTCATAGGCAATTTGCTGGCAAATGAAGTGCGGCCACCTCTTGGGTGGACCTGAACATCTCTGAGCCGGGAGTGAAAAATAATAAAGCTGGCGGGCGAGAGTGCAAGTGAAGCTGGATGTGGAAGGGAGCCGAGACACGGGGCAAGAGCATCTTTCTGCCGAGAGCAGCACCGCTCCTCCGGCTGCTGCGCTGTACGTTGGGCCACGGTCAAATCTGAAGGGAAAATGATGAACTTGCTTTTTTAACCACTGTGATGTTTCCCTTGATTGCTTAACCCCTCTGTATTTACCTCCCTGCCTCCAGGGTAATTACCTGGTAACTGGGAGGACCTTACTCCCCATGCAGACCTTCTCTCACCCCAGCCCACAAGTCAGGGGGAACTGGGCATGTGGGGAAGGTACGGAACCTGGTGCTGGGGCACCCGTCTTGCTGGGCGAGTCTGTGCTGTTTCTGGCCTCTAAGTGGGAAAGCTGAACAAATATGAGGGCTTTAAGTTTGGAGGCACTTGATAAATGTAGGAAAAAAAGAGGAAATCTTGATGAAATCAAAACAGATAACTTTTCAGCTGAGAAGAACAAAAAAATTAGTCTGGTATCAAACCAAATGTTTCATTTGACCCAAAACAAGGGGTTTCCTTACATTCAATCTTAATTTACCTTTCCATTAAAGGCTTTTTAAATTCAGCTTCATCATAAACCACAAGTTAATTTAGAAATAAGGAATTTAATTTTTAAAGAGACTCTCAGGAATTTCAGATCTGATTGTCAGAAACCTTGTCACAAGGGAGGATTTTCCGTTCTCAGGCCAGCAGACCGCTGTGCTCATCCATTAAATTTCTCAGTAACAGAGTCCGTCGTTTTTTCATTTCTTGCTGCATTCATGGCTCTGCCCAAAGTAACGATACTAACAGCAGAAATGTTTGGTTCTGGATCTGAGCATGATCCCGCGACAAGGGAGCGGGCAAGTTCAAGGCTCTCGTCCCTGCTCCTTGGGGACCGTTCCTTGCCTACAACGGACTTGAGCCCGGGTGTAATGCACATACCAACAGCTGCATGGTGCTTTAAATGCATGATGCTTTTAATAATGCGTAGATGGAAATTTTCTGCTTTTAATAACAACAAGAAAGGTGGGAGTCACAAGGCCATGACAGAGACTGGTGATTTGCAAAATTGCACACCACCTTTTGAAGCAAGTGACCCCGTAAAAGTATCCCAGGCCAAAGTCAGTTTGATTTTACTCAAGATTTGCTTGAACGTAAATAAATTCACAAAAGGCATCTTTGGGCTGCAGTCTGCTTTTAACTGGGCTTGGTGTTTGTTGCTACTCCAGTCCTTTTCCAGCAAGAGAACCCTAAACTTTAATGTTCAGGTGGTCTGTTTTCATAAAGAAAATAGTGTCAATGAAGGGTGTGAGGAATAAGCTCATTAAGCTCTTCTGTGCATACACCTGTGCAGCGTCACCTTTGCAGCAACTTAAAATTTCATGCGATCTACCTGCCAGGGGAGTGGTACCTTGTCCTGCGATGCTTCGCTCAGGATCTCCAGCTCTTTCCCAGGAAGCTTTAAATAAATAGCTTTAAATAAGTAAGATTTAAATCAGTAGGGCTGAGATAGGAGTGTTATCTTCCCTTCTCCCCTGCAAGTCTGCTCGTGCCCCAAGGCATCAGCCTGCTGGGAACTCTGTGCCCGTCTGCAGCGCTCCACCAAGCCACCACCAAAAGACGCAGGACGGGCTTTGCCGCTGCGTTTGATCTGCACGCGAGGCTCTCTGGTTTCATGGGGAAAATCTGTCTCTTCTCATTTCCCGTCAGTGGGTAAACCGTGCTTGTCAAACCTCGTTAGGAAAAAGACGGTTCCTGGGAGCTGGGTTTGCTGTAGCTGCGCGCCGGTCACCCGAAAGGAAGCCTGCAGCCCTTGCTGAGCGTTGGCACTTGTACTTCAATTTCCAGGTCATACCCAACAAATCGCTCCTCGTTCATAAAAGGTGAAGAAGATGATCCTACGGGCGGTAAGCCTGGCTGCATGACGGTGTTATTTCGCTGCACTCGTATCGCTCTCAGTCAAGGTCAGCTCTGCAGCTAGTTTACAGCTCGGCAGAAGCTGCGGAAGACCAAGGCTTTTCAGAAACGACAGCGAGGGCTCCGCTGCGGCTCCCGCGTGCTGCGCGGGTGCCCGGGCAGCGGCGGGCTGGTGAATTCGGCAACGGCACGAGAGCCTGCTCCTCGAGGCCGGCGACAATAGGCTCAGCGGAACGTTGCCGTTAGAAAACGTACGATTCCTTTAAAAAGTGACTACTGGCGTTCTCCGGGTGTACTCGCGTGCGGCAGTCTGCCCCGAGGACCGGCTGAACGCTGCTGGGGTCGGTCTTGCTGGCGGGCGCTGACCCCCCTCCCTGCGGCAGCCCCGGACTTCGGGTCACCCTACGCGCGCGATGCTGCGGTCCTGGGTCCTGCTGTCCAGGGGCGGCTGGGGCTCGGACAAGAACGAATGCAGGAGTGGATGGAAAGCTGTAACTAGAGCTTATGAGATACTTTTCCCCGCGTCGGGGAAGGAAGAGTAAGAGTTTCCAATTGTTCATGCTGTTACCTGTCTCTTCTTCCCCCTCTTCCTAAAACTGCCTGCTGGGAATCCAGAGCAGAGCTGCACTGGTTTGTGTCAGCTATGGGGCATTAAGGGATCCCTGGGGAAAAAAGCTAAAGATATTTGTGAATGAAGTTCCCTGTTCAATAAGTTACTTGTAGCTAATAGAGCTGGTGAGATCCTGAAAAACAAACATCTGAGTGTCTCCTGAAAGCTAACAATGCAGGAGCTGGTGTTTTCAAATGTAATCCACCTTGATCCACTTCCATGTGGCAGACGGTTTCTTGCACTGTCCAGAAAAGGTGGTTTTAAAGTAAACCAGAGCCCTTTCCTCCTGCTCCCCGTAGCGCTGTCAGGATTCCTATGAGAGTCAGAGTTAAACAACCCACTCCGATGGTATCTTCTCTGAGACTATTTCCATCTGGGTTAGGCCAGGATAACATGCTTTTGTCAGCCTGGTATCATCTTTCCAGGTTTGCTCCATGAATTGTTATAATTAATGCTTATTTTACTCAAAGTGTCAAATTGCTTCACTATGAAGCAAAGGAGAAGCACTTCACTCTAGAAAACACGACAGTATATTTAATTGGTATTGAGTTGCAGCTGCTGCTAATGGATTTTAAAAATACAATAATCAAAAGGAAATGGGCATAACATGACACGGAGATAAAATGTTCTGACATATTATTATCTGATGACCTGCCCTGACATATCGTACTGCTGCGACTGTTTGTGCCTTGCAATAATACAGAAACAAAATTAATAATTCTCAAGCAAACTAACCACAAAGCAATAATAATAGTTTTGGAAAGAAATTCAGGAACTCTTCTGATTTCAGTTGTCAAAAGCCATTTTAGTTCTTGTCTCGACACCAGCAGCTCGGGTCAGCCCGGCAGAAGTTGTTCCTCGGCTGTTTCTCCTCTCCTGCCTCACATGAGATCCTCTCCCCGTCACGCTTGGCGTTGCAATTGCTCGATGGATTGCGTGATCTCCGCTACCCACGCTGAGCCCGGCAGGGTGAGGTGCCGTATTGCCGAGGGGACTGTCCCCTCCTTTGAAGGCGTGGGAAGGGGTGGCCGTTCCTGGGAGCACCGACCTCCAGCACGCTGGGCACAGCCTCGTGCAAAGCTTGGAAGAAGGCAAGGAAGCCGATCTTTCAGACCTCTTTTCTGCCATCAGTTAACTTGGCAAATGCCAGGCTGGGTTTATTCTAGTGGTAGAAGTAGAAATGAATAAGAAAATCCTCTTGCTGCTTGCATGCCAGCATGTCCTGGAGTTCTTTCTTCCGAGCCTGGAATTATTATCCCAAGTTTAATATTTTAATAGCTTATTTTGCTAACCTGAAGGAAAAAAAAAAAAAGAAAAAGAATATTTTTACGCTGGTTTTAATCCTCTGTTCGATCTTACCCCACTGGCACAAACTCCCTGTGCATGGGGTGCAAAGCTAAGATGCCCTCAGTGCGACTGGCTTTATCAGAGTCCCCGCCAAGTCGGGACATTATTCCCGTCGCGGGAAGGAGCCGGCAGCACACCTCGTGCCGTATGGATCTTGGCACCCACGTGCTTCCTCTGCTGTAGGAGAAGTGGTGGCCTCACTGATTAAGGTCCCTTTTGCTCCTGTGCCGCGGTCAAAGTGCGAAGGTTTCCATCGCCTTTGCTTGCCTGGCTTGCCAGAGGGCAGCGACTCCTGGAAAAGTCCTGGAAATCAGATGCGACAGAGCAAAAACCTTTTTTACTCCCGGTGTGAGTCTGTGCAGGCAGCTGGCCTGGCCAAATGGTTGCAGGCAGGAGCAGGCAGGGTGTTGGAGGGTGCTGACCCCCAAAAGTGGCCAAGGTGGGTGCAGGCGAGCACCCAGCTCGTGGTGCAAAGCCAGGGTGCCCTGAAAACCCCATCGCGTGAAAACTAGCTCTGCCATTTAGCCAGCCAGCTGATTTCTTCTTGTTGCTTGGCCTCTTTCAGGCTTTTATCGCAATCCTCTTTGGTGGGTTAACCATCACCCGGCAGGGTTTTATGAACCCTTCCAGTTTTCCTCCAAAACCATAAACCTATTGTATTTTCTGATGGAGGAGAAACCTGGTAAATGTGAAAACCTTGTCACACACAAGTCACGTCCTTTCAACAGGCACTGTCATTTTTCCACGATACCCTTTGCTGCGATTCGGCTCATGCTTGAATACTTCGCTGGATATGATGGACTTAAACATGTGCTAAGTGCTTTGCTGAACTGGGTCTTTCTCCTGATTTATGCCAGGGTAGATTAAAATAGAATCAGCCCCTTAAGTGGTCTGTGCCACGTGTTGTCAGCACGCCGAGACACTGCGTCTGCGCTTGTGTCTTAATTAAAGGTTCCACCTATTTACATGGAGTCAATCAATCTCGGCACAAAAGTGTCTTTGGAGTTGATTAGCACCGTACTGCAGACAAATGGCATTAAGCACAAATGGCTTTTTGGAGAAGTAATTCATCTGCGTGGAAATGAAAAATACAATTATTTTAACCGATGCCGTCGTGTAATTAATCATGACCAGCTCGGTGACGGGCACTCTGTACGCTCCCCACGCATCCCAGGGATGTGCAGGCTTTTTTGGCTCCGAGTCGTGATGCCGGTGTTGGCAGTGATGTGGTGCGTACCCGAAAGGCCGCGACCGCCTCCCCAAACCCACCACCCAGCTTCACCCAGTCCGGGCAGGCTTCCTGAGCTGGGGCTGGTGTTCAGAGCTGGGCTTGAGCCCCTGCAATGGCGTTAATTAGATTGTACGAAGAGCAGAAATGAGCAGAACATGGCTTCACTGATAGATTTTTAGTGGGTTCAAGGCTAATGGGTGTTTTAATGGGAAAACACAGCATTCCAACGTGTTGGAACAGCAATAAGGGAGTCTATGGGCCATCATTAATATACTACTGGTGATTAAAATCACTCTTCTCTCAGACCCGTGTCTCTCAACATGCTCAAAGCATTTATTAGCGGTCCATTATATGCCCACTTCTATCTTACTGCTTAATTTGAACACTAATTAACATCATCATGCCTTCTAAAACACAAATGGCACTTGATAGTATTTCATTATCTCTAGGCTCTGTCTGCAAGCAGCGAGAGCCGAGCTTCACCCGAAAAACCACCTCCGTGGGCTCATGGGGCCAGCAATGGGAGAGTTTCACCTCCATGTCCCGTCTCCCAGGTTTCATGGTTATGGGGGAAGTTGGTGGGAAGCAAAACGATGACTTCATTTCCCGAAACGCTGGGGCAGTAGCCAGCAGGGCTGCTTAGACGTCTAAACACTCGCTTAATTATCTCACTGAACTGGGGCCCAGGGCTTGGGTTTGCTGCTGCTATGAACTCTGCTTGCTTTCGCCAGCTAGCCTGAAGCAGGGAGGAGGCAGAGCTAACCCAAAATGGAAAGGCTTACTGGTTCCAGCTTTCCCCTGTGCATCGCGCTGCCTTCTCAGGAAGGATAGAGTTCAATCAGCCTTTGAAAGTCAGTGAGAGGGGGTTTTTTTCCCCTCTAAATGTCTTAAAATATATCTCCTCTGCTGCAGTTCAAGCCCTGCCTCCTTCCCAGCAGTAGGGAAAATGAACGCCATCCCTCTCTGAAGCAGCCTTTTATGGATCTGGGGACTTTTACCATCTCTTCCCCAAGGCTTGTCCTCTCTCTAAACTGAATTGTGCTCATCCCCTCTGCACGTCCCCGTGGGGCGAGCACTGTGCTCCATCTCCTTGCTCCGCTGCGTCTCAGCTCCTCCTGCTCCTTCCCACCTTGGGCACTGTAAGGTCCTTACTGGTGTCACCCCTGACAATAGTTCCTACTGGGATATTGGCTTTTTTTTCCCCCGATTTTTTTCCCAAAAGCAGGGCATTCCTGCCTCATGTTATGATTCCCAGGTCCTCTTCTGCAAGGCTGCTGCCTAAGCACTCATTTTGCACCTTGTATTGTTACAGCTAATTATTCTTAGTTAAGTGCTATAGCTTCTCATGCTGCTGGACTGCTGCCTGCTTTTTTTCATACTGCTTCTCTGCTTCTGCTACTGGACTCTTCTTGGGGAGCATTTGAGTCTCTCTATAGTCTAATAACTTCTATTATTAGTCTTTCGAAACAGCAATATAGAAGACACCCATTTTGATAGAGTCCCCAATAGTTTGCATATTGAATACGAGCAAAGGCAGTAGAGGGAAAACCTCTCTAATGGGGAGGGAATACTCTGCTCCCTCATGCTTCCAGCCTTTGCCGGAGTTAGTTTTCCTTCTCAGAAGTGCATTTGTCGCCACCTCCTTGGCATTGCTCTAACTGAGAAGCAGGAGGGGGCTGCTTGAGCGGGGGTCCCACCGTGCCCCAGCAGAGACGGAGGCTTTGCAGACAGCTAAAATGACAGCACAACAGGGACAAAGCCAGTCCTCACAGCATTAATACTTAAAGAGAATCTGAGTCAAAATCAGCTTAGGGAGGAAGCGAGTAGGCAAAGGTTCGGGATGTTGTTTTCCCCTTTGGGATTGCTCTTCTTTGGCCTTTTGGCTCAGACCGAGTGTAGTATTAGTTTAATATCTGATACATCCTCTGTCAGGAGAGTGTCGGCGCTTTTGCAAGGGATTTGACACTGTATATATTTCTTCTGCTGCCAGCTTGTTATGATCCTGCCCTGTCATGATCTGGGTTTTAACCTTCACAGCTGATGTATAGACTGGCGTGATGGAGCAGCAGCAAAATTAAGTCCAATTTCTGAGCAAAGATCAGCAACAACGTGAGTGGGGAAGCGAGCTCAGGCTCGGCAGCGAGCATGGCGCTTCCCCTGGAACGGCAAAGACAGACAGGGTGTTGGTATGAATAAAAACCGGGTGCCAGGGAGAGGCTGTCAGTGACATTACTACCTGTCACACGTGTGTAAAGTCATCAAACAGCGGGTGGGCGGCCGTGACAGCCCTGGGAAAGACATCTCTATTAGCGCATTCAGCGCCGTGCTGGTACGGGGTTGCAGCATGTTAAGGACAGGCAGGCTGTTCCACTTAAGGTGGAAAATGATATATTCGGCAATTGGAGTAATTTGATTTGGCTGAGGTTCACAGCATTTTGGAATCTGATGTGAATCTTCCTACTATTGGATACTGCCCCAGACTCCCAGTGCTGCAGCATATTGCATCTCCCTTTCGGGCTGCGTGGAGCAAATGAGCTTCTGAGCCCGATGGTATGGATTTTGTACCCAGATGGGCAACTTCTCTCATCTTCTCTTATAAACCGGATTTCAGGATTGCAAGAAAATGTAGCAAGCATGGTATTCCTGCACTAACTGACTCATAAAAGCAGTCAGTGATTGCATCTAGCGGCCCTTTTTCTGCCCCCAAAGTCTTCTGCTTATCTCAGATTAGACCTGCTTTCTAGAAGTAGCCTCGGCCAACGCTGGTTTTGTACTGCAGAGTTTTCCGGGAGTGTGATTTTTTTTGTCCAGAGGGTTATTGAGGTGCAGCTCCTAGTGCAGGGAGGTCTGGGTGTGACAGAGTACGCCGGGGGCTGAGTCCAAGACCCGAAAAGGCTCAGTCTAGAGCGGCGAAGGTTTAGTTGAGCCTGTCCCAGGTGGGTATGCCGAGTGCAGGGGGGGCCCTTAGAGGAAGAGGAGGCTGCGTGTGCTGCAGGGGAGGAAGGACCGCTGTGCATAACAGCTTAAAATGCATTCCCACGTGCTGTGTGCGCCGGCAGCTGGATGCTGTCTAGCTGCAGCCGCTTTCTTAAACTGCTTTCCTTCCCCTGTTAGAACCGAGACCGAGGGTTTGGACGAGCTTAACGGTTGGTGTAAGCCTGGTGCTTTGTGCCGGGCGGTGGTGGGTGAAAGCTCGGAGGCGGCAGTGAGGTTGGTTGCAAAGAGAGGCTGTCCTCTCCTGGAGCTGCTCAGGAATGGCTCGGCCTCGTCAGGGACCCAGGGGTGCAGTGGGGTGACAGCCACCCCGCAGCAAAAACCTGCCCCAGGCAGAGAGCGGCGAGGGCCCGCACCCGGCTGCCTGCCCCGAGACGCCTGCCTGCGCCGCCCGTACCGCGCTCAGATTTTGTGCCAGCTTTTAATTGCCTGAATTTAATTATAGGGATTTTCTGGATGTAGCGAGGCCTGTGAGCATCTCCCCTGCAGCTGGGGGTGTAAAGCCTCCCTTGCAGCTGAAGCGGCGGCAGCACCCAGGGGTGCCCAGCGCAGGGAGGCCGGGTGGCCGTAACCCAGCGGTGCTGTCACCTGGCAGTGAGCCTGGTTAGAAAATGGTTCTCTTCTGTCTGGGGTCTTCTGTATTTTTCTACACTGCAAAACAGCTTCAGTGGGGGACCGGCAGTCCTGCTTTTCCCCGAGCAGCTTCTATCCGGATGGTTAGGAGCCCGCAGGAGAGCTGGGGTCCGTCAGCGGACCAATGGTTTATCCGTGGACTGTATCCGCTGATGGTGGTACCTGCCATCAGTGCCCTGGTCAAGCTGCCGTAGCCATTTTCCCTACGAACCGTGCCTTTCTCGTGTTTACAAGGGCTTTTAAAATCAGGCCAGCTGTCCTGGACCGAGGATGGTTGGAAGAAGAGGTGAGAAGCTGGTGGGTGGCCACGGCAGCCCGCTGGGAGATCCCCGCTCTCTCCCTCCCCACCTGCACGTACACCCGGGTCGGAGCGGTGTTGGTAAGGGGTCTGGAAAGCTGTGCCTGGCTGACACGGGGTAGTTACTGCTGTGTCACCAGAGATGAACCCACCGGTGGGTTTCAGGCCGTTTTAGTAACATCTTAGCTACTTTAAAGATTCACAAGCTCTTACTACCACTGGCCCCCACGGCTTGAAGTTGAGCTTACAGTTTGGGGTTTGAAGTCGTTTAATTCCTCCCCGTTCCCCGCGGTGTTTTGCTCTGCTACCACTTGACCTCCATTTCCCTGCAGTAATAAGGTCAGCACACGGAGCAGCGCTGCCTTCCTCCCACCAGCCCTCCCGACTCAGTGGTCCCTAGAGCTTTCGCTGCTTATTCCTTCCATTTTCCCACTTTGCACTGTTTAAAAACAAGCAAGCAAGAGCTCCCTGGAGCCAACCGCTCATTTGCTGGCAAGGACTGCCTGTTAATCAATTAAAGCTCTGCAAATGTATTTGCAGCAGGGTGGATGATTAAGATGCTTTCTGTCTCTAACGCATGTCTGCGGGAGGCTCGCCTGCATGCGAAGGACAGGTGTGTTGGCCTGCAGGTCCTGCAATTCTGCTTTTGTAGGTATCAAACACCAGTCTTGGTATAAAGGAGCCAGCCGTTACGGATGGTGAGGGAAGGGGAAGAGGTTTAGCAAAGGCCAGTCTTCGCCGAAGGGAGGTTCTTACCTGAGCACGCTCTCCAGTGCAGGGTCTCGCTGACCTGCTGGGAAGCGGCTCTGGGGGAGCATGGCGTGCAGAAGAGGTCCTCACCGAGTCACGGGGGCAGTGAGGGACATGGGCTGATGTGGAGGATATTCAGGAAATTCAACAGAAAAGGTGCTGATGAGGGCAGCACTGAAACAGCATCAAAAGTATGTTTGTACCCAGGCAAAAATTAATCCGTGTCAATAAACTGGGGTTCAGGCTTGTGTTTTCATGCTCTGCTGTCAGAGCAAACCTCAGTTGTGGGAACCTGCCAGCCCTTCTAAACCTCACATTCGTTTCCACCACTCATCTCCGCTTCCAGGCATGACTTTGGTTCATTTCAGAGCCTTAAGCAGGGGAATCAAAGTGATACAAACTGCTCCCACACTCAGCCAGTGAAAGGCTGCTGGGACTGGGGAGGTGTGTGTGGTGCCCTTGTCGGGTCTAAGTGTCATTTGGGGGATCACAGTGAATCCACGAGAAGTCTTTTCTCAACATTGATGTGCCATAAACTGTAGTGTAGTCCTTGTAAAATGAAAATTGCATTCATGCTTACAGTTATGGAAGTAATGCATCCAAACCCTGAGTTGGCCAGTGGTCTAAAATCCATCGCTGTGGTAAGCCAGGCTAAAGAAGTCTTTGCTCTGACGCAATGTAATGAAAAGTGATTTCATAGAAAAACTATTAGTGTTTTAAAGGGCTGAGAGTGGTCGGCTCAGGTTTGATGTTTGGTTAGGACTGGGCAAGAGCAAGAGGCAAATCTGGCCCCAGGGCAGGAGCCCCGCTTGAGGAGGGCTTTGCAGCATGGTGCTCTGGGTTCGGAGTTCTTTTGTGGGTGGAAATGCTGGCGTAGAAGGAAAACGGCTGGAGAAGCAGCTAAATCTGGGAGATGGAAACCGAGGCATCCGCACGGCTGGGAGTCGTTCAGTACAAAACCAGGCACGGGGAGAAGAGGGGTCCGGGAGAAGGGGCTCGGGGGACAGATCGGAGCAGAGCCACGGCGCAGCTCCGTGCCCTGGAAGCGGCCCTCTGCCAGGAGCACATCGCGTCCCGGTCCCCAGCAGGGCCCTAGGTAAAGCACAGGGTTTCTTCAGAAGTTGTAAAAACAGACCCTCCAGTCTGCCCATGCAGTGGGGATACTCGAAGAGAATTAAGACAGCACCTCCTGAGACAATTTTTTTCAAAGCAAAATAAATCAAGCCAATTAGTTATGAAAAAAAAGATATGCATTTACTGTTTTAATAACAAGGTTTCACACTATTACTTAGTCCATAAAATAAACTAAAAGTGAGGTGGCCAAAGCAGAGCCCTGCCTTACAGCTACCACCAGAGAGCATCCTTGTATACTTTTTCTGTGGAAACAGCACCGAGCTGGGAAGTAACCCATCTTTCAGCAACCTGTCTCTCTTTTAAGTGCTTCCCAGTCAGTTAAAGATACAATAATTGAAACTTGTCTATCAATCATGTTAGCAGACAAAACAACATTGTTTCTCTTCTCTTTTCCTCCGAAGTACTATAGCTTGATCGGCTTAACAACGCGAACAAAGACGCGAAGTCAAAAATCCCACTTAAATGTTTTCAGGTATAAAAGCACATCATCTTTGGGGAGGGAAGGTGCAAAATTCATTGTTTAGAAGCATTCTAGGGGAATACTCAAATGGCAAAAAGAATACTGAGAATACAATACGTGTGCACAAAATATCTTTGGGATGATAAAAAAAAAAACTGCCAAGAAATTTGCATATTGCCTGCACATCTCTAGCCCCCTCATGTGAAGCAGCTGATGTGTGTCCCCAGTGAAACAGGTTAGGGGATTTAGATTTTACTCCTTTTTGTGCTTTCTTGGAGTATAAAAGCATGCTAAAACTAGGTTTGCACTTTGTAAGTCCCTGCGGAGGAAGGGGCAGGGGGCAGGGAAGGCCTGTGGCTCTGAAGTGCTGCATAAATGATTTTTTTATTTTCCTGAGCATATTTTCCCTTTTGCCATCCAAGTGTTCCTCAGCATTCAGGCTCCCCAGAGGTGCAGCAGCCGCCTCAGAGCTCCTCCAGAGTTTTCTAGGTGCACTTTGCAGTTCTCATAAATACATTTTTTCCTCCGGAAATCCTTGACTGGGCCACTGCAGGTGTCCGTGTAGGTGGGTGACACGCAGAGGGGTGGGCAGGAGTGGCTCGTGGGCCACGAACACCTTTGCTTTGCAATCAATAGCTTCCTGCGTTTCTTTCTCTATGCCTAGGGCTTTGCTGTCGGGAGCTTCTCATTTGTTTCAGTCGACAAAAAAAATGCAGATTTGTCGGCTGCAGGTCTGAAATGTGGCAGCTCCTCCAGGCTAACGGGGCCCTGTTGTCCTAGAAGGGCCATGTAGTGAAGGGTTCGCCAGAGCCTTCTGCTTTTTCCAGCCAGGCTCTGCATTGCTTCTTGTCGTGCTTGTTTTTGCGGCAGTGTTGTGTTGGGTTTGTATTTCTACGTATACATTTATACAAACTGATTTAGCAGAGGGTGCCGGAACAGGTCTAAAGTTGCCCTGTGGAAGAGCAGAAGACAAATTTCTCGATGCAAATAGTTTCCCTTTCTCAGTTAGTCAGGGAAAAAGGAAATAAATAAGCAGTGAGAGGCACCAGCACTTTTATAACCGCTTGAGCGACAGGGGGACCGGCACGCTGTGAGTCAGAGCCACGCTGCCGCTTCCCGCACTGCCATTAACGCTCCCATTTGCAAACATTAACCAGTGGTTTTAGGGAGGTTTAAAATTAGTGGTCTGGTAGGTACCGTGTGTTTCCCTCTCTGTGCAGTCTGCTGAGAATACCACAGCCATTATAGCTCATAGACGCTGTCCCCAAGATGACTTATGCTTTTAGCTCTAGATGGCTCCAATCCAGTTAACCAAAACGCGGTCGTTAACTAAAATGCGGTCATTGCATCCTCGGTCCCTCATACCTCTGATGGTTGCCACCTCCCCCGGGGGTTGTTCAAGTTCATTTGGCATTTTACAGAATACTTAGCGGGGTGGGAGGGGGTCTTGGAGCTGCCCTTTCCCTGGTGTGGTCCAAGCTATGAAATTTTTAGGCTGAAAGCGGGGTTTTCCTTCAGCTAAAGTCTTTGAACTGTGAAGACAGAGGTCCACCACAGACCAAGCACGTTTCCAGAACTTCTCATCATGCATGGCTCTGGTCAGATGGGCAAAAAGATTCAGCCTGTGGTTGCTGTATTTTAGTTTTCTTTGTCCTCCTCACAGAAGTTTTCTTTTCAGAGGATTTTCTGAGTTAATTGCAATTCTATTGCAAGAAACTCATAAAGCTGTTATTCCTCAGTCACTCTCGGTCTCCTTGTTAATATGATATGAGGATAAGGTTCATGGAAACTGCCTACACTGGAGAAATGGAACAAGAAGGCATTTCTGAACACTGCAGGTTTTTCAAAGCTTCTTTGTTCAGAGATAGGGAAAACAACCTGTAAAACTTCATCCTGACAAAGACAGCTGCAGATTTAAGGCTATTGAAAAGAGTCATCTCTCCAGATGTAGGTTGGCATGTGGGTTCACAATCGCAAATATGACTTATGATTCATCCCAGAGTACTGGTGATGGGGGGGGAGAGTCTATATTAGGCCGAATGCTGAATGATGAGGGACAGCTCACAACTTGAAGAACATGGAGAATGAGGTCATACGGCATGAAACGCTTCAGTATTGCCAGGCGCACATTCATTTAACTGAAAGGGAAGAAATTTCAAGTGGTTTTCACAAGGGGCGATATTCATTTGCCAGTAGGCAGGCATCTCTGAGTTTGTTTTCGGCTCAGAGCAGCGTTCTACCAGCCCGTCAGGTGCTGCTCTGGAGCACACTGCTGCTTCTGCAGCCTTCTCTGGAAAAAAAACGGTCCTGCCCAAGAGGCATCTTATGCCAAGCACATGGTAATTTTCAGAAAACAAGTGAACAGTTACAAGGCTCCTTAAAAACAGATTGTGATGTAAATGTAAACCCTTGTGATTCAAGCTATGCAACATCCTCTAATTATTTGAGGCGTAGGAAGATTTTTCTCTGACTTTCACTTTTTGCTATGACTTTAATCGAGAAGCCTCTTGCCTTGCACAGGAACGTTGCTTTAGGGATAAGATACAGGGTGTGGAAAATCATCAGCTTGATCATTTTGGCATTTCCAGGGGTGCAGCACTGTGCACTCACGATCAGCAAAGACGGCTCTGTACTACCCTTTGCCTTTTGTTTTCACTCACAGTCTGAAGGGATTTTTTTCCCCTCTCGAATCTCATGAAAGATAAGGTCCAGAAGACAGCCACCCTTTTTTGATGCTCTATCTTCAGAGGACCACCCTGGCACGCCAGCAGCTTAGGCAAGTGGTGTCAGCCAGCTGGGACTTGGGTCGTCTATGGGAATGGCCTGCTGGAGTGCGAAGAAGAAATACTGCTAGGGAAGAGTCAGGGGCATTTCATCTGGGAAAAGCGATGTAGGTACTTTTATTGGTGGTGATGTAAAGCATCTGCTTGGCTTTTCTCCCTCCTGGGTCCTGGGGTTGCCCTGAGCTTTGGGCAGCTCCCAGCTGTGGCCAGCTGCCCGCTATCCCAGGACTCTGCCACCCGGACCTCTTCTCCGCTGAACCAGAGGGATTACCGGCTGCTTTGAATATGTTCATGCAAAGCAGAGAGCTAAACCCCAAACTCCCATCTGTTCATAATGAAATATCTTCACTGGCTGAATTTGACTAATTTAGTGATTACTATCAGGAGAGAACGGTCTCTCTGAGTCCTCCAGCTGTTCCAGTATGGAAAGCCTCTTGCCTCCCTGCAAGGGGTTGCAATCATTTCCTCTGTGTTTTTTATCTAATTTTGTTACAAAATTCAGTGAGTCCACTCGGGCCAGCTGTTCTTCAGGCCTCCCGGCCTGCATTGCTTATAGAAGGCTGCTGGTGATGATGTTGAATCAATCTTTCCAACAATTTTGCATCTGTCCTCAGCTCTTGGAGTTGTTCCAGCTGTTCTCAATATACAGCTGATAATTTAGCACCACCACCCCCAGTGATTCACTAGCCTATGAAACCTCCTAACTGTGCTCTGGTTTCTCACTTCCCAGTCGGGTGATAGTCATTGAAAATATTGTACAAGTGACACTTCCCATAAATTAGCAGCGATTTAAACTCTTGGTAGCAATTTACAGATAAAGGTGGGTTTTGCCTGGCATCTCCTTGCATATCAGGATGTGCATCTCTCTAAGCTCAGATGTGACATTAGCTGAAGGTCATCTTCAGTGAAAGCTGTCAGATTTCTGCTGGCGAGGGAAACCCCACAGTATGGACAAGAGACCCTGAAATGGTCCTTAACGTGTCCTCGGGGTTGTTTAGCCTGGAGAAGAGCAGGCTCTGGGGAGACCTTATTGTGGCCTTTCAATACTTCAGGGGGGCTTATAAGAAAGATGGGGACAGACTTTTTAGTAGGGCCTGTTGTGATAGGACAAGGGGTAACGGGTTTAAACTGAAAGAGGGTGCATTCAGATGAGATATAAGGAAGACATTTTTTTATGATGTGGGTGGTGAAACCCTGGTCCAGGTTGCCCAGAGAGGTGGCAGATGCCCCATCCCTGGAAACATTCCAGGTCAGGTTGGACGGGGCTCCGAGCAACCCAGTCTATGAAGGTGTCCCTGCCCATGGCAGGGGGGTCGGACTAGATGATCTTCAAAGGTCCCTTCCAACCCAAACCATTCTACAATTCTGTGTCCCCAGGGAGACAGGATAGATCAAGAGGTGCTGGCTCCCTTTCACTGGCTTCCTTTTGCTCACCAGTGGCGTCTCTCTTGGGGCCACTTTGTGCAAGCAGAGAGAGTTCAAGTGCTCTGTTCAAAATCCCCCTGACTCTAAATATTGTCTCCTTTCTCTTTGCTATTTATCAAGCCCCAGGGGTGGTCCCTGATTTTCTGGGCTGGTTTCATTCAAATACTTCTCCCCACACTGTGCCACGTTTTCTGCTCACAGTGTCCTGTTATGCATATCCCCCTTTTGCTGCTTCTCTGGTTTTGCGCTCCGCTTTGCAGAGGCACTTGGCAGATATCACAGCGAGGAAGCTCCAGCTTTGCTCTCTTTTTTTTACCTCCAGATAGAAATATGGATGAGCATACAGCAGCTTCTGCTTTTCTGTGCCTCGATATTCTCTTCCCTTGCAGTTGATAGGAAAAGTCTGGCTCTAGCTTTCTGAATGCTGTACTGTCCCTTAAATCCTCCCAGAGATGCTGAGGCATTGGTCCACGCTGTAATCACCAAAGGATTACAACCAGTGTCATTCCATATTAGTGGGATTATTAAGTAAAATTGGCTTACAGGATCCAGCATGCTGGCGGCTTACCCCGGCTGAACAATAGCTGCACATCCCTCCTGCGCGCCCGCCCCTGCGCTGCCTTCCTGCCAGGCTTCCCATTGATTTTAAATTTTACTATTGACTTTTAAAGTACTCAGGGGCTTGGAGTTTTCCTACATTGTTGATTTATTGCTTTCCTGGGAGCTAGGACAAGCCTCAAGATCTTCATCCATCAGCCTGTTGTCAGTGTCAGGGTTTTGCCCGCAGATTTCGGCAGTGAAATGCTCCGGGTCCGGCACTGGTGGTGTTCACTCAACATCTGAAGCCTGTTTGTTTGTGACGACCCGGTTCTGCTCGTTATAAACCGTCCCTAATTCAGAGCAGAAAGAGCTGGTCACTGCATCTTCTTCGATTCCCTGCTGCGTCTGGCACTGGGGTCATGCATGGTGCGGGGCAGGTTATGGGAAGATGCTGCCCAGCATCCTCCAAATTTTGGGGAAAGCATTAGAAACTGTTCTGGCCCTTTCGTCGGTCCTGGCTGCAGTGTGCTGAGGAGCCTGGAGAGACCCTTTTCTGAGCTTATTACTTCCATTTTTTCAGACCTTCTGGAGGGAGAGGAAAAGCACTAGGCTTTTCCAGCCCTCCAGTCACCGGATAAAAGAAGTCTTTGAAAGCTTCAATCAGAGGGTAATGTTGCCAGGGGAGGGCCGATGGAGGATGCGTGAGGTTCGGTACTGCAAGAGAGTGCTGTGCTGCCGTGGGCACCCAGAGAAGTAGGTAAAAGTGCTGCTGCTCCAGCTTGAGCTGACCTTTAATGAACGTATTGTTCTTCCTTTTACATCATTGGGATGTGTAACTTGGTTTTTCTTACTAATGATGAAGTAATTGGTTACAGCGCAGGGTCTGTGTCCATTAGCACATCTGCTCAAAGACACTTGTACTTTCTGATACACACTCTGTGTACAAGTGATGTATTTGTTCCTTGTCTGAGTACGTGCGTTATCTAATACACCTCATCTTCTCATTTGAATTTTAAAAAGAAAACTAATAAAGCAGATTATTGCACCGTGACAATAACAATGCTAATTGATCACCAGCACAGCAATATCTTGGGGATGTTTCTGGAAGTTGCCTTGGTGAATTCTTAATGAAGTGCGTGAGGGCTCTCTATTTTAAGAGTTCCTATCTCAGGTGAAGACCCCCTTGACTTGGCCAAGCTTTATACTTTCATCCTCACTATTAGCAAAAAACTTGTTGGAATTAAGTGTAGACCATTTTTATTCTGACTTGTTACTACCATAGCAATAACTTTGCTCCCGGCTCCACTCCAAGGCTAGATAGCGTGCTCGATCCGGAGCTGACCCACGGTCCATGCTAGTTCCCATTACACCCATGTGTGACCCATTGCCTGCAGGAGCCAGGCAAGGAGCCGGAGGGAGAGCACAGAGAGAGTTTAGTCACTGCTAAACACAAGCAAAGACGCCAGAGCAAAGCAGGTGACCTGCTGGAAGCTGAGGAGGAAATGTATGAGAGCTGTAACGCTTAGTTATGAAAATCATAGAACACAGTTAAAATTAATACAAGACAAAAGAGGACTGAGATGACTCAGGTCTTGCCCAAGAAATTTAATTTAAAACTAACTTTGAGAAGCGCCGGGTTGTTTTGTTCTGTGTTTGTGCAAGCAGCCGGCGTGAGGATTATTGCAAGCACAAGACTCTGCCTGGCGTTCTTCCAGAGAGGGTGCGTGAGGTTAGAGCTGCATAAGTCTCCTCTGTTGTGCCGGGGAGCTTTGCTAAGCTGCCTGACACTGCTTGATCCTTCTGGATATAGAGAGAAGCTTTCCATCATCTGCAAAGAATTAGAGGTTATATGAACAGC
The DNA here is from genome assembly GCA_035590195.1 of Aviceda cuculoides. Lineage (NCBI taxonomy): Eukaryota > Metazoa > Chordata > Aves > Accipitriformes > Accipitridae > Aviceda > Aviceda cuculoides. The sequence goes on along the minus strand of JAVJGG010000037.1, from coordinate 19,756,877 downwards.
GTCATGAAGAGTATCAGTGTAAGTGAATCACGGCACTGATGTGTACGTCGTGGAGCGTGCGGCTGCCCCCCATGGGTCAGTGTGCTGGTTTTGGCTGGGATAGAGTTAATTTTCTTCACAGTAGCTAGCATCGGGCTGTGTTTTGGATTCGTGATAACCCAGAGATGTGTTAGTTACTGCCAAGCAGTGCTTACCCAGAGCCAAGGCCTTTTCTTCTTCTCCCCCCACCCCACCAGTGAGGAGGCTGGGGGGGCACAAGGAGTTGGGAGGGGACACAACTGGGACAGCTGACCCCGCCTGACAACCCAAGGGATATCCCAGACCATAGGGTGTCATACTCAGTATATAAAGCTGGGGGAAGAAGAAGGAAGGGGGGGACATTCAGAGTGATGGCGTTTGTCTTCGCAAGTCCCCATTACTGAGCGTGCTGGAGCCCGGCTCTCCTGGAGATGGCTGAACTCCTGCCTGCCCATGGGAAACAGTGAATGAATTCCTGGGTTTGCTTTGCTTGCGTGTGTGGCTTCTGCTTTACCTATGAAACCGTCTTTATCTCAGCCCATGAGTTTTCTCGCTTTTACCCTTTTGGTTCTCTCCCCCATCCCACCGGGGGGAGGGAGTCAGCGGCTGCGTGGGGCTGAGCTGCCGGCTGGGGTTACACCACGACAGTCAGGTACTGCAGGGCAACTTGTGCTGCACTCCTGTGTCTGAGGGGCCACCGGACACCCGGCATGTGCCACTCGGAGCTCCGAGATACCCAGAAGTCTCCAGCAGATGTTTTATACCCTCCTCTGCGGTGAGAGGTATGGGCAGCTGTGATGAATTGAGTATTGAACCCAAACAGAGCCCCAGCCCTCATTAAAACCTCTACTCGTGACAAGTTCTAAATGTGCTCTCAGCTTCACCAGCTCCCTGCCGTGCAAACATCACTCGGGGCCAAGTGTGCATATCAACCCTCCGAGCAAGTGCACGTACAGCCCAGGCGCGGTGGGGACGGTGGAGCATCCCGCGGCTCCGAGGCTGGGCCGCAGGCTGTGGTCCCGGAGGGAGGCGGAGGTTGGAGAAGGGACAGGAGTGCACAACATCACACTCCCAGCTTCTTGGGCTAGGGCTCTCCAGGGAGGTTTTCTGAGCAAGAACTGGGCCCATTAGGGTCTGTTTCTGCTAAGGGCAAGAGAAAAACGCTTGGTGTCCTTTTGGTGTAAAAAGGGTGAAACGATGCATGTATCATCAGGCTAACGGCTTCTTGCAGCATTAGACTAACGAAGAGTAGTTACTGCAGTCCAAGGGGCAAGAGCATTGCAAGACTTCCTTCATGTCTTAAGAATTCTCATCAGTCCATAGAGAAAGTCCCTGAAAAGTCCTGAATTTCATCACAGAGATAATTGTGGTGCTTTCCTCTTTCCCTTGTCTGAATCTCTCTTACCCTTCCCGCTTCTGCCCAGCCCTGGGGTGCTGGTCCCGGAGGGAGACCCTTCCCTGCTTTGCCTTACCCCAACTTTTGGTGTGTCTTGTGGACCCGAGGACTGGTGCTAGTGCTTGTCCGCGTCCTCTGGGAAGCCAGGGGGAGCATCCATTGCCATGCTAAGCACATGGTGGTGCTCCCGAAAATCCATAGTACATGTAGCTACAGCATGACTGCATCTTGGTTGCTCTCTGGGTTACAAACCGTGTGCAAAGGGTGAAATAAATAAATGAATAAATCATTGGCATTGTAACGCTGCAGACAACCGGGAACATGATATAAATACTAAAGGCTGGATCTACACTTCCCAGCAGTGTTTGATGTGGGCCACAGAAACACTACCCCAAGGGACTTCTGGTCCCTGAGGACCTGATTTACGCCAGTGCGGGAGATCAAAAGCCAGGATGTGGTGTTGCACAGCTATAATAACGGCTGTCCAAATTTCGTTCAGCTCCAGGTCTGATGAGACAATGCTAAAATGCAGCCATCGGCAGACCAGGAATTAAATGATTTGCGTTGTCTGGCTTAGGGAGGGGATTCACTGTTTCATCACATGCCAATACTGGTTCAGCCATGTATGGAGGAAAAGCGGAGGCTTTATAAGGTTTTATGAATTGGCTGGACACCAGAACCTGAGCCCTGCTAGATGTAGCGTTTATCCTTACAAAACTCATCTTCCAGTTGTGGAAATAAGCGGAGCTGGATTCCCGTCACGCAGCCCAGGTTTGCCGTAACTGCTGATGAGAGCTCCGGATGCTCCGACCTGCAAAAAAATCCTCGCATAAAGCCCCGAAGTGCCAAATGTGTTGTTAATAGGTTCTTTTATTTACTTTTTAATATTTGCTTATGCCAACCATTAAGCACAGTCCAGGCACTGGCCCTTACCCGGCTGGAGTGTTTCTACCCAGACAGGAGCATCTGTTATTTGCAACCCTTAGCTCTAAGGTGACCAAACTGTGGATGTCTCCTCCGGCACAAGGCCAACCTGCAGACCGACATGATGTTTCCGTACTCGAGATCCCCAGCACGGTGTGCGTTCCGAGGGCCTCGCTTCGCCGGCTGTCACAACTTGGGAGAAAGGTGTGAGATTTCCCCCTCTTGAAAATTTGTATCCCTGCGTATTCTGGATCATGCCCTCAAGGAAACAACATCTAAACTGTAGATCACTGCGTATTAGTCTATGGCTTCTACAAATACGAATTTAAATAGTCTATTATCTCAGAGCACTGTTAATGTTATTATTCCCACTTGTTAGATACATGCTCCATACTGAATATGCTCCAAATTCATTAGCTTCCATTTTATGTTGCATAGATTTGTAGTCTGCCCTTTCTAAAGAGAAGATGAAACCTGACTGTAAAATTTACCGAACAGTTATTCCAATGTAGCTTAATTAGTAACTTGCAAGGATTTTGCAAGCCTCTGAGATGGCTTAAAATGCTTGAGTCATTTTATTATACGATTTGGGGTTAATATTCCAGATTAATAATACATATGAGCATTTATTAAACTCTAGGCAGCACTTACAAAGAAAAAAAATGGTTTATCGTGTCTGTAACAGCCTCAAGGAAGAGAAACTTGTAAGTGACTCAGACTCTGCTCTCTTTTCCTTCGTGCTGAGTCGTGGCTGAAATTCTGGGGGAGGCTGAGCTCCCTGGGAGGAGGACAGGCTTCATTTCATGGACGGCTCTGTCACTCCCCAGTTTTCTTCTGAGCACAAGTAGATGGCAACCTTTAAATCAGCGTGCTCCGCTCGGGATGTGGAGAAGGGGTCTGCTGTTCGGAAGGCAGTTGCTTCAAAAATGTAATTTCCTATTAAAAATGTTCAAGATGGGCACTAAACTTTCAGGCACCAAGAAACACCCTTTGTGAAAGGAAACCTTAGCCATCATTTGACACGCGTTTAGGGGCGATGATGATTTGAGTAAGCTGGTTCTTGATTGCTCCGTTATGCCACAACAGCCTGTAAGGCTGATTCGGTACAGATCTCCAGTCCCTCCAGTGTACTTGCTGGGCCACACAGAACAGCTAACGTACAAATGAATGTGGGTTTTTAATGTTAGTGTATTAAGACTCAAGGGTCCCTGGGCTACAGACCACTGCTAAAAACACCTTACTAACAGGCGGTAGTTCATATGCCACTATAAAATAGCAGAACAAGTCTCCCTATAGGGAGATGTAAAACTTTCTTGACTGAGTTTTCTTAACTTCAGGAGATCACATTTCTCCAGATCTAAGTGAGAGGAACAGCACCAAAAATATAGTGATGCACCCATTTATGTCAGAGATTCTTAACCAGGCACTGAGATGCACCCCTGCCTGCTGGAGAGAGACAGAAGGAAGCAAGTAATACAAGTTAAATAAAGAAGGAGACTTCTAGCTTGAAAGTGGAGCCTTAGGAAGCAAGTTTATAACTGGTGCAACAACATGGCGGTGTGCAGGACCGCTGGAGAGGTGCAGCATCAGCAGACCTGTGCAAATGTGATTAATCCACAGGCTGTTCCGCAACGCCTGCAGACACCTTCATTGAAAGGGCGATGTGAGGCTGGCTGGGGAAGGACAGGCTTTTCCATAAAGACATCACGAGGCTTGCAATAGCGATGAATGCAAATGTCTTCGGAGAGCCAAATTCATCTCTGTGTGTAAAAGCTGTGTATAACTCATCCAATTAGAGATTGAGAGACACGCCAGCCTAGCGCTGGCTCTCTCCATGGGACTAAATTTCCTTTAAACTTCTTTCATGTGGTATGCAAACTGGAAAGAGGCGCGTTAGCGATGCTCACAGAGGGGCCTGCAGCGGAGCCGCAGCAGTGAGGGTGACTCAGAAGAGCAAACCTTGTCATCCCGGGTGAGCTCCAGCGAGGAGCACGCCAGCAAAAGGGAGAGCTGAGGGGACGCCTCTTGGAGAGGGATGAAGGAGCGGCTGGGGCTGGCGGAGGGGGGGCTGCGTGCCCCCCAGGCAGGCTGGGAGCTGTGGGCAGGCTGGTGCCAGGGGAAGGGAATCTCCTGGACATTCCCACTGCTGTGCTACCGGAGACTCTTTTCTCCTGCAAGTGTGGTAAGAAGGAGCTGTTTGGAGGAAAGACACTTGTTCTTTGCTAATTCATCCACTGAGGTTTGTGCAGGGCATCCAAAAGTCCCTGTCTAAGGGCTCTTCTGGGTCCGGGGGTGGGAAGTGTTGGTGGAAGAGCAGGGCACAGCACCAATGCACACACTTCACCCTGTTTCATTTTTGCAGTTCACAGCCCTCCCAGCCCCGTCTCTCCCCTGCTTCTCAGTCTGTCTCCCACCCAGACCATCAGAAAAGTTTCAGAGACTTTTCACCAAATGATGCAGGAGACCGTGACCTGTTGAGCTGGCCCAAGCCTTCTGCCAAGGCTTAGAAGACACCAGTGCAGGAGTCCAGCTGCAGTGATGGTGGACCAGGGAACAACCAGTTTGAACTCTGTCTATTCAATTAACATTAGTATAATGAAGGAAACGTAGGTCCTGCTAAAGATGGTGCCAGGCTTCTCTTTTTAGTATATCTTGGTCAAGATCTCCCTTTTTATGTTTGTGATCAAATTCTTTATTTACTTTCTGGGCATTTCTTTTATCCTCTTGTTATGTTCAACTACAAGATTAGTGGACCTGACTGTGTTGGTTGTCTTTCAATTCTGTTGTCAAAATAAATAAGAAGTCAGGAGATTGCAGACCCAACCCAAACGCAATCTCCTCAGGTGGGCTGGTACTTGTGAATTTTCCTCCATCTGTCAGGGCTGGCTTTGAGGTTTGCTCAAACCTTTGGTGTGACCTGCTGATTTCAGTGTCTGCCCAAATGTTTACAACCAAGTGAAATAATTGTAGTATCCAAGGCGTAAAACTCCTGATCACCCACATGCTCCTATCTGGCATGTCTCTTGTCCAGCCATGACAAGCCCAGCAAGCAAATCTAGTTTAGGCGGGTCTACGTTGCATGAAGGGCTTACCTCTGCTCCTGCCCGTTCAGCATCACCCAAGACAAAAATCCTCCTGCAGCCATCCAAATCAATCTAATTGTAAGCAACATAAAATGGTGCTTTAAATAAATCTCATTTGCATACTGAGAAAAACTTCTCAGCTTACTGAATATGGAAATTACCAGCAGAAAATTATTTATCGCCTCAGTATCAAAATATCAGAGGTTGGCTAGTGCCTTTGGGAAAATCAATTGTGATACAGCAATATTTCTCACTTCCCCATATATAATGTGATCTGCCAAATTTAATCCAGTTTTGCATTTGATGGTCCCCAGTAGGATGAAAAGGTGAAGCTAATGTCATATAAACAATGCCAAGCATCATCCCCCATGAAATTTTATGTGACAGTTGAAAGGTGCCGAATTATCCCCAAATAGCCTGGGGACTTCTCAGTTCATGCAACCTGGCAGTTTACAAGAATGCAAATATTTTGCTGCTCACTTTGCTTCTGTTCTCTCTTTTTAATTGTAAATTCAGTACAAGTATTTCAACCTAGTAGGTGAGAGAATGGAGGGGTTTCGTGCCATGCCATGCACTATCCTCAGTAACGAAATGCTGCAGAGTGAGAATGCGGAGGCAGAAGCAAGCATTTGCTAAGTCCACATCGTTCCCTCTTCACTCACTGTTAATCAACCAAAAGTCTCATCTGCTGCCATTATAGGGTAATTTTCCCTAAACGTGGCTAAAATGAGAGATATGTCCAAGGACGTATCATGAGCCAAATTGCAGGGGTTTTTACCATGCAAAAAATAGCCTGCTTTTTTGCTCTTCCCCTGCCTTCCCAGCTCCCGAGACACTGTATCTATTACGTGGGCACATCGACACCAAGGGAACTCCTTGTTTTTCTTGTCATTATCTGCAAAAGGAGTCTGACGTGTATGTAGGATGTTAGAAACATGTACCTGCCTGAGTAAGATGCACTGCTGTCGAGACCATTTGAGTACAGCCTACAAAGTGCTGCTAGTTCCCAGTCCAAGGAAAGAGCTAGATGCGTTTTTCTGTTTCCTCCAGTTTCTCTAGGGCAGTATTGCTAAATGCTGATCACCTTTGACATCTGGGACCTGGCTATTTTATTGGGAAAAATCTCTTTGTGGTTATATCTGTGCTGGGGCTGTCCAGTTAATTTCAGCGAAGGTCGGTGGTGTCAGCAGGATGCAAGGGAGAGATGCTCGTTGCAGAGCGGTTGCGACTGCTGGACTTTTTTCACTCCTTAACCAGATCTGCATCAGAGATTAGTGTCATCTACCATTCCAAATTTGTCAGGTGCTGCATCTCTGCAGCTCTGAGGGCATCTTTTAGTAGACTGAAGAGCTTCCAATTTGCCTATAATGAGGCTAATTACCAGATGAACACTGTTGGTCTCTATCATATGTGTCATGGGACTTGAGGGTGGAAGGACTAGGACTCTGCACAACACGTACAAATATCTCATTATGTTTGAAGTAAACTGGAGTAGGCACTGCATTAACATGGGACATTTTTTTTTTTTTTAGCTGATACGTGATGCTTATAAATATCCCCTTACTGCATTTTTATAATGAAGGACGGCAGCTTTTCTTAAGATCTCTGTTACCTTCTTATGGGTTTGAGGGGAAGGCAGCTTTTCTTTGAGCTGCTTTGCAAGCAGGGTGGGAGTAAGGGGTACATTGCTTTGGGTGCAAAACGAGTATAAAGGTAAATCTTTGTTACAGACATGAGTAATGTCTGTAATGAGGTTAACGCAACTAGCCATAAAGAGGGGGGTGAAACTGGTGAGCTTCTAAACCAGTGATGTGCTGGATGCCAGTTCTTCACTGCCAGATTACTGGCATTTAACTCGGGAGCTGCCAACAAGCTGATGGAAGAGTTTCCTGTGGGTTTGCTGCCCTGGAAAATATTGTGAGTTTATCTTGAAAGCAGTCCTGTGCTCTTAGTTCTTTTTCAAACCGTTCATTGACAATATTCCCACATCTGTGCTTTCTTCGCTTGGTTTCGTAATTAAGAAGTATTTTTTCCTAGCCTCTCACAGCTTGCAAAAGGATGGAGGGACACCAGGGAGCACCCTGGGGTGCCCCTCAGGGACCCATGCGTGGCACCATGGCCAGGCTCTGTGAGGACTGGCAGCAGGAGTTGGGGGCTATAAAAGCAGGAGTCCTCTCCGCCTCAGTGGCAGCACGAGACTCAGTTGCTCGCAGGGGCTGGTGAAGGTTGCTCGGAATTGAGGCCACTAGCAGAAATAGGTATGTCCCCAGCCCTGGAGCAGCCTGTCCCTTGGAACCCCAGGGCTGAAGGTGCCAGGCTGGGAACTAGGGGCGTGAAATGTTTTAACTTCCACAAAAGCAAATATATGTTTGTTATTTAAAATCATTCTCCATCGCTCTGGTTGTTGTTCTGCTCTTGTTCTCAGAAGATGACTCCCGTCTTGGACTTAAAGATCTGGCGAAAGGGAAGGATTGCTAATTATAACCTCAGTACCCGCCCTTGTCTCAGATGGCAGCCTGTGCTTCGCTAGCACCAAAAGCCCCCTCCGGCAGTGCTTTCGGAAGAGGTTTGGTTTGGCTTTTCTCCTCCCTGGGGAGGCAGTGGCCTGCCTGCTGCCCATGCAGGAGGGGTGGGATGCCCGGTCCCTGTGCCCCGTAGCCGGCGTTGTGGTGCCAGCACCCGTAGAGACGTGGCTGAAACTGCAGAGCCTGTCGGGCCCAGAGGGTCCGTCTTGTCGGGATTTACACAGCTGTGAAGACGGGCAGAGTCAGGCCTCTGGCTATACGATCGTGAAACAGTTTTCATTCATCATTTTTGGCTGGCCCCGGAGCCCCGTTAAGTAGCTTTTTCCATTAGCTTTAGCGGGTGCGACGTTTAGCTGGGTGCTTGGAGTGGGGCTGCGGGGAGGGAGATGGGGGTCCCGGCCACAGCCGTCACCTCTGGCTGCTGCTGCCCCGCATCTGCTCGGCCAGGCGGGGGGGCTGCTGGCGACCCCCCCCCGGCACCTCGGGCGTTTGGGACGCCGTCTCTGCACCAGCCTGTGCCTCGGTCACCAGCCCACTGCGAACAGCCAGCTTGCAGGGGACAGACATCAGCCGTGTCTTGTCCTGGTGCAGGACTGGGAAATCCTGGAGGCACTGGGAGACCTGCTCGCTGCCCTCAGGGAGGTGGTTCGGGAGGATCACTGGGCTGCAGCCTGCTCCCAGCAGGGCTCCGACCTGCTTTGCCCAAGTGCTGCTCCCTGGAGAGGATTTGCCAGAGCTGATCCAGCCCAGAGGTTTCACCGTGGAGGGGGTTCAAGAGCGGCTGGCGAAATCTAGGGAGTGGGCTGGGGCGGGAGGAGGGGGTCTGCAGAGCGGTTGGCTGATCAGAGCAGCTGTAACCACCAAAGTCTAAGTATTTTCTCCCATTTTAGTTATGAAAATCAGGCAGAAAATCCTAAAGGCAAAGTTAGCATTAGCCAACTATGAGACGTCTTCAGCTAACCAAATCAAATATCTGCTCAAATACCGATATCTTGTATTTTCGACGTGAGATGGGAATAGCTGCGTTATATAAAATATAAGAGAAAGGTGCATTATTGTTTTAACGCAACCTTTCCAAACAAATTTGTATTCATACTGTATCTTAACAGAGGGATGCGGGAAGCAGACAGAAATTTATCTTCTCCAGAGAGTGATACATCAGTGCCTGGTTCACAGGAACATTTTTCAGACATCTCAAGAGCACCATGCGCAAAAATATACATACCATTAATTTCCTGAGCAGACAAGGGCTAGCTGGAATGACGACAATGGTAGGAAGAGCACAGACCAATAGCAGAAGCCTGGCAGGACAAATCAAGATTATTCCACTGGAAATGCAGTAAAAACAGTTAGGAAAAAGTTTGTCTGCTCATTAGGCAAATGATCTGTATTTCCTTCACCGCCTGTCCCCAACGTGCCCTTCGTGTAGAGTTCAGTTTCCAGGATGCTCAGAGCTCTGAGGAACCCACTCCCAGGGAAGCATCTCGCTCCCCCGCCAGCTTTGAAGAGCCCGGCCTCTGCCTCCGAGCGAAATTTGAGCTGGTGGAAACTTCTGGAGGAAAGTATCACTGTCAGAAAGAGGCCAGCTGAGTTCTTTTAAAGAGTATTTTGCAAGAAAGCACAACTTCTTTGTGGGACTCGCACCCCTCCAGCCTAATTTCCCCTGACAAGACAGCAGTGGCAGCAGGGTTATTGTACCAGTGGAGCGGCGACTGTTTTCTTTCCCTCCCTGTAGACATTAACAACGGCTCTCTCCCTTTTAAACAAATCCACTCAACAGAAGACAAGTTGTCAAGAAAGATTAAATCAGTCTTTCTGTAAAGCATCCAAACTCCAGACTCAGCTTTTGCACCTGAGAGGGCAAAATCTTCCCCAAGATGGCTTGTGCCATCACCAGGGGTGGCCCAGACAGAGTGCTGGGATGGGAGGAGATGGCATCCCCCTTGGGCAGCAGGCCATGAGTAGCCTCAGAACACCTCGATCGTGACCCTGCGATGTGTTTTGGGGTGCTGTCGCCCAGATTTTAGCAGAGGTTTCTGCTCCTCCCAGTGGCATTTTCCACACTGGGAGTTGGTAGCCCCGAGGCATTTGCTGACTTGCCCTAGTGCTGCCTCCAACAAGTTGTATTGAAGAAAAATCAGTCGATATTGCAACTGTAGAGGGTACTGAGACCTCCTGGGCAGGCAATTGATGCAGGAATTGAAGTCGTGTCAGGTCCGGAAAGATCAATGCACAGGAAGGGTAAGCGCTCTACAAATCTGATGACTTTTCACTTGGCCTTTGCTTCTCCAGGAGACTGATCATACTGAAGAGGTCCAAGTCTGGAAAGGCTGGGTTAAAACAGTTGTCTGAGTTAAATATTTAACTCTGTTGCATTTTTCCTCAGCAAATGTCAACTGTGTTACAAAAGCTTTTGGCGTCGCTGCCATGTTACAGGTGAACCTGGTGAAATCTTCCTTCTGGCACTTTTGGGGACCAGAGGGTCTGTGTGGGGAAGCCTGGCCCCGTCACAGCGAGGGCGGAGAGCGGAGCTCCGGCATGGTCCCTGGGTCACAGCCTGAGTTTGTCACCCTTTGCAGCCCTCTCATGCACAGGTCCCAGGCCATCACTTTCCTCTTCTGCTCTAGTTCGTTCACTGACCCTTCTGCAAATATGAAGCTGTAACTATAAGCATTAGTCTTATGGCATCGTGCACAGGCTTTACTGGGACATTTGCTTTTTATTCTTGCGGTGCAATTTTCCTGCTTTTTCCCCTTATAGTAAGAGCTGTGATGGATAGAAAAGCATTTAAAATAAACCAACCGAGAGCGGTTGACTGGTTGGCTTTGTCGTAACAAGCCAGGAGGGACCGAGCTTGGTGGCACGAGGTGCGGAGCAGCAAGTGGGATCTTCTTTGTGAGCAGTTTGGATGTGAAGTGTGTGACGAGAGAGCAATCAGCGGATCGCATGAACTGGTGGCAAGGTGGGGTAGGGGAAGAAGAGACACGGTTTAATAAACCATGTCCCCCAAGGGCAAAATAGTCTGCAAAACCAGCCGAGGCTCCTGGATTGTTTCTCAGGAGGGTGTTTGAGCAATGGGGAAAACCTCCAGACCCACGCAGGTGGTACAGAGGAACGTCCCCGTGCCTGAAGAGCCAGGCCAGGGTGTTTCCACGTGGGGCTAACCTGCGGTGGAGGAGAGCCAGCGAAGCTGTTCCCAAAGCCACACTGAGTATGTTCACTGCTGCCAAAGAGGACTGGGGGCTATGGCAAACGTGCCAGCACTCTAGCTAGCTCGGAGCTGGCTTTCTCCCTGGAGAGACCGCAAGCTGCCTCCTGAGCAGGGAGGGCTGGCCTGGCGCCTGGTCATGCCATCCCTCCTCCCAGGGCTCCTGGGCTGCTGTGACAAGGTCCTTCTGAAGAAGGTTGCCCATGTACGTGACACCTCCACACCCCACGCTGCCTGTCCCAAATCGGGTGCCTGATTGCCACCATGCGGCGTCTGCTTAATGCTCATCAGGGCAGCCATGTCTCTAGGCTGTAGGAAAAAATGATTTTGTAGCACAGCGACGAGTCTGCGGAAAGTGTGGCCTGAACCAGACGGTCAGAACTCAGCACAGGGAGGAGAGTTTTCCGTCTCTTTTGGATCCGTGTGGGCAGCCAGGAGCTTGTATCGCCTCCTGAGGTGAGCCCCGGGAGGCAGGGGGTGTGGGAGATGCTTCTTTCCCATGTGCCACCTCCGTGATTTGGGCTGCATCGGCTGCCGCAGCATGAGCGAAGGCACGGTTTGGGTTGGCTGGAGCACGCTGAGGCTCCTGCCGGCTTATCTGGTCAGCAGCAGCTCGAGAGGGATCCCGTGATAACGAGGATGCTGCGATTTGCTGCTCCTGCTGCTGGATGTCAGCATGTTTCTAATGCCTCCAGGACAGTGTTTGATTAGGGGGAGAATTCCAGAAATGGCAGATTGTACTCAATTGGTGATGTAATTAGTAACATAATTATAAATTGCCTAATGCCAGAAGTATATTGTGGCTTATAAGAGTCCGTGCCATAAGAACACATTTGGCCCTGAATTGTGTGCTGGCTGCCTGCACGGCTCCACCAGCAAGTAAAAAAACCCAAATCCTGGTGGACCCTCCACTTGAAGAAAACTCTGGCTGGGTGAATGGCTGGTGGTGTAATTCCTGCAGCACTCCAGCAGTGCAGGCTGGCTAAGCATTACCACGCTCTTCTTGTTTCTTCCTTTTCCTCCTTGAAATCCCAGCTGCACGACACACTGCCGCCATCCTCCTTTCACCCTTCTCCTTTAGATCACAGGCTCTCTGCAACCAGGGAATATTACTGGCTGTGGGTCTGTGTTGTATCATTTTGTTAAGCCTTAAAACCTGTGAATGTTCCCATTTCTACGTGGTACGTTGCAGAGATGACACGAACCGGCTGGTCTCCACCATTAGTATAATAAGCGGTGGAGAAGGTGTAACGACCTTCCTGGATGTGCTTGGGGCAGAAGAGGAAGGAGCGAGGAGCCCAATAACTGGATTTTGCACCTAATAGTGTGACTTGGGCATTTTTCAGCGCGGTGATTTTGCGGCAGGAGATTTATGCTTGTATGGGCGCCCATTGAAATGACTGAGTCTGGCCATACGCCTCTCATTACAGGATTAAGGTCTTGGTTGAAAACTCTGGCATGAAGAATACTCCTATTTGATGTAGCTCTCAGAAAGAAAATATTCTTGACCATATGAGGAGGGATTAAGAGAGCAAAGATGGCACTGTCTTGCGTAATTATTAAATGATCATTATCTCATAAGTGCAAGCTTCTAAATAGCTTAGTTGGTGTCTTTTTAAAGCAAACATTTGTTATAATTTACTTCAGAGTTTCCAGCACATGGCTTTAGGTTTCTGTAACTTCATATTCTTCTATCAGTCAGCTGAATAATTAAATAGCTAGGCTGGAGATTTTATTATCCAGAAAATCTGCAATTGAGCATTTGTTGCACAGAAAATGGACACATTTCTTTTCCAGATACGTTTGGACACAGTAGGGATCTGAATCTCTAGCGATTTCATTTACAGAAGTTTTCCAAGTGTTAAGTGATATTAAATTAAGTGAAATGAAACACTTTGAGTCTAAATGTTTCACATCTCTGTTTAAATGGCTTCCTCAATTATTGAAGTATATGAGTTGCAGGCTTGGCCCTACATTTTCAGCACGGTGAGTGAGGATTTAGCCCTGGGACACCTATTAAAGGTGATGAGTGTCAGTGTGTCTGTGCACTTCTTTTCCATCTGTGCAAGGCGAAATGCAGGCAAACAGCCTTTTCACTTCTTCACCTTCACAAAATGCCTTGCAGTTTGTTTTCTTCTGGCCTATCTGGAGCTCTGTGCTATTGACACTATAGAACAATTTTTCTTTCAGAAATCATTTGTATTACGGGGCCCGGTGCCAGAACTTCAATAATCCAGGGAGTAACACATTGCAATAGGAGCTGGTCTTGCAGAACAGGTTTGATACAACCCCCTGGCCTTTGGCTTCAGAGGTGGACATGCACTGATGGCGGGGCAGGGATAAGTGCTGCCCAGGACAGCGATGGGATGAAAGGCTTTCTCTCAAGCTTTGGGTTTTATTTTAAAAGCTGCCTCAAGTAAAGCTTGTTAAAGGTCGAAATAAGGAAAGGAATGACTAGACTTTCAGGAGCAGTAGGTACATAGCTGCTCCCCCCGAGCTAATGCCTGTGTCAGGGAGAAGGTTTACAAAAACTGGTACTTGCTGGTTTGCATGTTAGAGAAGCCTTTAATATTTGGCCCTCAAAGCCTGAACCCTGGCATCAGCAAGGATTTATGGAGGCTGAAGTGAAGTAAATCCTGATACTTTGCAAAGTTGGTTGAGTTTGTCTTGGTTTTAAATGGCGTGGTGTGGTACTCTCTTCAGGCTTGATCCATAGCCTGCTAAAGTCACTAAAAGTCTTGTGTGGATGTCAGCAGGCTTTGGGTCAGGCATTTAATGTGATAATGGTGCCTTTTTAGCCCACTGTCATCATTCAGAACCTGTTTGTTGCAAAACCCCAACATATTTCTGGGATATATAACTGGTTCTTGCTATTCTGTTAGCAATAACGTTTGGGGAGTTACCCAAACTGTGTCGGGGTTTAACAGATGGGCGACAGTGTACTGAAAACAGTATATCCACACCGCAAGCATTGCTTCAACACACAATGACTGAACTTAAAAATATATGTCTTGGTTTGGCTAAACTGTTGTCATTAAAATTACTCTTCGTTGACCACTGAGTAGTCTTTTGAGAAGGGTATGCATTTTTGAGTCCAAGCTGAGCTTTGCTCAATGTTGGTTTATGAAGCAGGCTTGCTCTGTTGCTCTGCAAGCCTTGCTGGGACATCTTTTGAACAAACACCAACCAAATGATGCCAACCAGAGCCCCGTGGGTTTCTTCAGTCGTTGGAGTCTTTGAAGCCACTCATGACACAAGCTGGTGCCAGTTGCTCTCGGACGGGAGAGAAGGGCTTGTCGGCACTTGGCCCTCTCTGGTTTGAGGCACGGTTCCTTGCCGATGGCAGAGGGCATTGCTCAGGACCTGCTGGAGCATCCTCCTCACGTCCTACCTGCTCTTGGCCTTCCCTGCCTCCAGGGAGGCTGCGGTGGTGGCCATCCTCAGCCACATCTACAGCCTGAGCCGGCGCTCCGGGGATCTCGCTCCTTCGCAGAAATGGTCTTCATGGCTCAGCCCCAATTTTGCATCCTCTTTTCGCTCATTAAGTGTCATGTAACTGCAACATACTCTTCTCGAAACCTTTGGATTGTCCCCATATGTACGATAGTTGAGCTACAAGCGGACTTAAAGTTTCCATAAACCAATTGCTCTGGTCTGTAGTGAGGCGAGGAAATGCACTGACAGAGACAGAGGCATGCTCGTGCAAACTTCTGGGAAGTGTTTTCTTCACCACTCTGGAGCATTTTTTGCTCTTAAGTCCATGTCCTAGGAGGATCTCCAGTCCCTAGTGTATTTTCTTCTCTGAATAATGAATTTCTCCTCCCGTTGTGTACACAGGCCTCTTAGCTGAATCCAGCTGTTAAGCATGGTCTATCTGCTATAAAAGCAGACCTTGTTTTCTCTGCTCAGATGTCCGAGTCCCTGGAAATCTTTTGTCTCTACACCCTTTAGGGTTTGGTGGTTTCCAAACCTCCTCCTTCACCTTGATTTCTGTGTACTGTGGTTTGGGCACTCCCTACCTTGGCTATCCTGTTTCAAAAGACACACAGGAGAAAATTGGCTGCTTCTTAGATAGAAACCCCTGGCCTGTGATTTCCTCCTTTGAATGGGAGTCACCAAGTCTTAATAATCATTTGTTATCACTATTTTGAGAGATACACAGCACAGCCCATGAGCAAACACTGACCACAGACACATTGCCAGCGAAGGAGCTGAAAAAAGTCCTCAAGTAATTAACTATTTGTATTGAAATGTTATTCATCCATCTCAGAAGAAAACCGGGAGGGAGAAATCAGGGTGCTTCCCTGCAAGCAAGGTGGGGACAGGGCAGCTACGTATCTGAGAGAACCCGAAGGAGGTCTGGGGTAGCATCGGACCCCAAACTTGGGGTGGCCCTCAGTGCCCTGCCTCCCACCGCACTGCCTGCCTGCTTACAGCCCGCCTGCCTTTCAGAGAGCACTGGAAACAACATTTATGTCATTCCAGCACATTCAAGTGACTGAGAAGTCTCCAAAGACAGCTAAACTGTTTAATGTGTCTCCCAGGACCTATTGGCAGGTTTTCGCAGTCTCTCCTTGGGAAGCTGTGGCTGCTGAGGGACCGTGGGAAGCAGGCTGGTGCCAGACTGGGAGCTTTTGGCAGCCCAGGCTCCTGTCCCCGGAACGCCGGCTCTGCTCCCCGCGGTGCCACCACCAGCTGCTGCTCAGGAGCGAGAGGTGAGTCCGGCTTCGGCCCCACACTTTTGTCACTGCACCTACTGATGTCCTGTGTTTTGCTTTAAATGATCATAATTTGCATAGAGAACGCTGGCTGCATGGGTATTTTTAGGGTGATAAAATTATAGAGATGAACTGGGACAATGAATTGAATCGAGGGAGTGGCTTTCGGCTCCTGTTCCCTTGCAAACAGCTCCTGCTTTATTTATAGCTGCATGTATGTGCGTGTATTGCTACGTGTTTACCTCTTTCCGAAAATCAGATCAAATCTTCCTGGCACAGATGATTCCTAGTCCATGTTTCCTTATTCATCAAAGGACCATTGCATCACGTTTCGTCTCTAAGTCATACCTAGAAATGCACGAAGCGGAGCTTTTTTGAGCTGAATTAAGATCAAATGAGTAGGCGGTGCAGCTACAAATCTTCGATGTAGACAAACCAGGAAAGCGCTCTCCATGGCAAGGAGCTAGGAGCCACTCTCTCCTTCCCAGCACAACTCAACTCCCTACTCTTATGAACTGCTTAAATAACTAATAGCTTAAAAAGGTGCTCCCGTGAGTGCTCATCGGCTTTCCGCTCACTTCAGAGCTGTCCATTCGACTTGTAACGAGATCTTTGTGCTCCGTCTCCATGATGCTGCGAAAGGTGTTGTAATAATAATTAATAGCGTTACAACCAGTCGTGTTTTACAACCTAAGGCTGGCCAGGGAGAAAATTGTATTTGGATTTGTTTTAATCAGGCTTCCAAAGCACTTTTAACTTGTTTAAATACCTGTGAGCCTTCGTCTAAAGTAATTGTTTCTATTAGCCATGAGGACGTATTGCAGTCAGCGATTGATCTTTAGAGCAAGTTGTGTGGCTGGGGGAGTGGATTGAGTTGTAAATACCCATAACGTGGTGGTCAGCGATGGCCCCTGACGGGCTGTGCAGGGCAGAGATTTTGCTGGTTACAGGACTGCCCGTAACGTTTCCACGTGTTTTATACAGAACAGGGAAAAGAAAAGGGAAGGGAAGCCTATGGCGGCAGGGAAGAAGGGAAGCAGCTCAGGGTTTGCTTTGCTTTACAGGATTTCACGTCAGGGCTGGTCTGCAAGGAAGGTGCAAGACAGTGCTCTAAGCTTTGCCAACCACAAATCTCTTTGCCATTCCTAAGTAATGCAGACATATTAAAAAAAAAAAAAACGAAACAAAACACCCAAATGCTGGCCCAACTTCTGCTGGCTGAGGAGCTGCTTATACTTGAGTATCAGGTTGAAAACCTTCAGGTGTCTATGTGCAGGTGAAGCAGACCTGCAAAAAGTAGGGGTTTTTGCTGTTTATCTCCTTCCTGGAAGAGGTGTCCTTGCCTGGTTGCAGCACTCGCTGCTGTCTTCCTCACTGCCTTTCCTGCCCCTTTTTGCCTCTCTTCTTTTTGCTCCTCCCGTAAAGCAACCGGGGCTGGGTAAATGCTAGCAGAAAGCCAAGGCAGCCTTATTCGTGTTGTGTTTCTCTGTCCTGGTTGCCCAGAGCACTGTGCAATTATAAACTCAGACACTTAAAATATCATCTGGGTAAAGAAACAAAATAAAGTGTAACTTACAGTTCACAATCAGTTCCCCGAAAAAGAAAAAAGATTAGCAGTTAATGGCTTGTCTAAAGAAATCCATCTCTTTAATGGCTTTGAGACTTCAAAAAGGCCAGGCTAGGCAAATGACCTGAGATGACCGCTTCTATTAGTGATGCTGCAGTTCTGACGTATCTTGAATTTATTCTTTCAGATTTTTTTTTTTTTCCCCCGAAAAATCATGAAATTAAGAGATCTCTTTAGTATGTCCTTTTGGTCCAGTGCAACTTTTCCTGAAGGACTGGCATGATCTCTTGCAGGCTGGCTATCACAACTAGGTTTGGAGAGGGAAAGTTCTGGGGAGATTTGATGAAAAAAAAGGCCGATCTTTTGCACAATGCTGAAGGCCATTGCCCAGAGTCTGTCCTCTGCCTGCCTGCCTGCAACTTCCCTGGGGGCGACGGGACAACAGCAAGAAAATAAACATTATGGAGACAGAAAACAAGTTTTCTGGTCCAACCTCTGTGTTTGTCTTTACCCTCCGCCAACCACCGAAGGCTTGCAAAGACCCTCTGTTTGGTCAAATGGTTGCAAAGAAATAGGAGAGATGGAGGCTGGCAGTGGGAGCGAAGAGCCTGGACCCTCCCAGCAGCAATTTCTGCTGGAAACCCATGTGTTAGACTCAGTAAATGTTGCCTATCGAAGGAACGGTCTGACCTCTGTCTAATCCCCCCGTGCTGGAAGGAGGGGTGAGCACGGCGGGTCGGGCACCCCAACCGCCCGGGTCTCTGCGGTTTGGCCTCTCGTCTGCGGGGTTCTGCGCGGGGCGCAGCGGGGATGCTGCGGTCGGGGAGCGCCGACAGCGCCTGCTTGGCTGGGGAAGCACGGGGCTGTAAGAAAATAGCCCCGGAGGGCAAACGTTAAAGGGTGAGAACTGAGAGGCTAAACAGGGGCTGGCAATGGCTCTTTCTGCTCCAGCTGGTGGGCAGGTCTGAAGGCAGGAGGAACCAGGAAAGGGGTTTAGGCTGAAAATCGGCAGAAAAGGGCTGGAAGAGTTTTAGGAAGATAGCAATGAGTGCAAAGAGTGCGAGTCGGCATTTCTTGTCCAGGAAACTAAAATGAGTGCCTTAACTGGAAAGATGCTCTGCAGGCAACCCACTGTACAGAAGAGATGTCAGCTCCATAGATGTCACGATCTGGTGGGTGACTTACAGATTCGAGACTCAATTTCAGAAGTTTAAGGTGCTTCAACTGGTGGCAAGTGAGCGTGGTTTGCGTCTTAAATTTTTAGGATAGAACAAAGTCCATTTAGCTATTTTACCCTGTCATAGTTTTTTCCTAATATCAGCATTTTGCAGTAGTTTTAACCCCATGGATAGAAGGTATAAAAGAATATTCATTAGATTTAAAAAATGGGCCCCATTTAATTTCCCTAAAAGTGACAAACAGTTGTCACACCTTACTCAGGTCAGCAGTGCAGCAAACTGAGAAATGTCATACTCTCGCGTTCTTACTTTGATAAAATAGTTTTGTACTCTTTAATAGGGAGGATGGGTTGCCAATCAAGTGCTGAATTTGACATAAACCCACGTTGTTTCTCTTTGGGCAGAGGATAAGCCCCAATAACAAAGTTGAAATCTCAGTTTTATCCAACATGGTGTTTCTGATACTTCTAGTCCAGGATGCTGCAACACTGTTCTAAGCCAACCACAAAATGTGGATCCAGTCCTTTCTGTAAGGTTTGGGTTCACCTTTATTTCTGAGCTCTGGCTGCTTCAATCCTACCGTAGAGGATGATGATCCGGTCCAAGCTGCCTAGCAAAAGTGTTCTCTGTGCCTTTTTATCAGCAGAAGTTTCCCTGATCACCACGTTCCTGTTATTTTTCAGGCTCTGATACTAACCACATGAGTTGCCTGTAGAGTAACAGGAGACAGGAAAACACCGTAGCGTCTCTCTTCTCTTCTGAGCAGCCCTTCCAGACTCCTCTACTTTGTTGCTAGGATGATCTGGGTGCGGTGCCACTTGAAATGACAAATTAAAAAATAAGTCAGGTTTTCCAACTTTAGATGCTGCAACAACTCAACACAAACAAATGCAATGAAAATAATTAAAGTTCAAATAGAAACTTGATATCATTAAAGATCTGCCATCATATCCACGCAGACCCATAATAATTACAATGCATGCACAGTGATAGAAGCCTAATGGTTGCAAAATGTTCTTTGGATTAATTGGCTTTGGCAGCTTACACACTCACATGATTTTCTACATTTTTGCCCATCCTGACAATCATTCTGTGCTCTAGGCAATCTTTGCCTGAGCTGTCTGTCTTTATAACCATCACATTATTCTGGCTTTTTGAACATCATAGTGCAGTAGTTTGCCTCTCAGCATCCAGTATGGTTTAATCATGTCCTTATTTGTGCACTATTGTGCGGAGCATAGCTGTTTCTTTCCTTTATAGAGAAGGCAGTTTGCCCAGGGAGGGCAACAGTGTTCCTGGAGCCATGGAAAGCGAGTGGTGGGGCCTGTGGGTCTGTGGACAGTGACTCTGATCTTGCTTCGTGGGGGGGACCAACACTCAGGGATCACCACAGAAATAACGGGAGATCTTAGCATGGGTTAGGGGATGAATGCCAAACCATGGCTATTTCTGTGCGAATAATATTCAATGGAAAAAAACCCACAGAGCAAGGGCTGGGAGCGTGGCTTCCAAACCCACTTCGCTCTGATAGACTCATTCCGGAGTCTGCAGGAACGTGGCTGCAGCTAGGAAACATCATTCCCTCTAATTCCCCAGAAAGCCAATGTGCTCAGCTGGGCAGCTTCAGGTCAGCGAGACCGTGACCCGGAGACAGCACGGACCCCGTGGAGGGGGCACCGCACCGCGTCCGGTCCTGTCCGCGCGGCAGTAGGGGATTTTACAGCATTATAACTCTGAGTCGGCAGGAGCTAAAGCCCATGCCTTGAATTAGGTGACACTTCAGCATGTGCTTAAGCGCCTTGCTGCATCAGGGTCTACAGTGCTTGGAATAAGGAAAGATGACTTGCACCAGACAGGCCCCGGTACAGCAGATTAAGCCTGCCTTTAAAAGTTAGAGTTATCTAATTAAATGGGCACCGGCGTCAGCACTAAAGTAAGCCTGTAGTAGGATGAAGCATTTCAAATGGCTGGTGGAAGCATTGCTTTTTGGAGCTTCTAGCTGTGAGGTTTGCAATTGCTGCGATGTGGTCCTACCAGTAAGATGCTATCACTTCGGAAAAGAACGATGGCGTGGCTGGTATCTTACAAAACATCTTGCGAGAAATGAGGAAAATGTCCCCAAACCCATGTACATGCATATATGTCAGCTCGGCTCCTGCAGGTGATGTAGGATTTTTTACGTTGCTATTAAGCTCTGCGGTACGTCAGGCGGGGAGCAGCAGGGGCTGAGCACCACTGGGAGCTGCGGGGAAATCCTTCACCCTGCGTGGTCTGCATGCAGAACAACGTGCGTGTGCTGGTGGAGCCAGCTGAACTTTGAAATCTGGGCTTGTTTGAAGCTGAAACTTGAAAGCAAACCTCCAGGGAGGAAGCAGTGTGAACTTTTCTTTTTTTTTTTTTTTGAAAACCCTGCAAACTAAGAGCACTGTCGGCTCACAGCTTCAGATCAAGTCTAGTAGTAGATGGGCAAGTCTCAGAAAAGTCTCTTGACTAAGCATCAGTTCAGGCATTTGGGTCTGCTCCTGCACCCCAATACAAGGGTTCGGCAGGAGCTGCACCATCCCTTTGTGGCTCCAGACTCAAACTAAAGCGAGGGCTGGGTGAGAGGGTCCTGCAGCGGGTGCTGTTCCTGGGGTGGGGAGAGGAACGTGCCTGCGGCAGGCAAAAGCCCTGGCTGGTGGGACTGGAAGTGCACTGGGGCCAGGTCTCCAGTGCAGTGACCTCCAGGTAGCAAACAGCTTCACCCCAGCCCCCCTTCCAGCATTGCTAATGTTGGTAGAAACTTCTTAAAGTTTTCTGTTCCAGAATTTGGGCTGGAATACTCCAGAATATCCCATCCAGCACCATTTTGGGCTTCTTCCAGCTTTCCTGCGGTCACCAGCACAGTGCGGACAGCTTTAGGAAGGTGATGCTGTAGCCCCTGTCAGCACGCAGAAGCGGTGTGAGGGTGCTGTGGCTCTACTGCACCTTCCTCTGTAACAGCTCGTGGCTGGAACCGGCCACAGAGGGCTCTGAAAATCTGTCTTTTGAGCGTCAAAGACCCGCCGTGGGCTGATGCTCTCCGAAGCAAGATTCGCACGGCCAGAGGAGCGTGGTGGGCTTTACTCTACGCTTGCTGTGCTCATTCACGCAAAGCCCATCAGCAGGGCTCTGTGGACCGTCTAGAGAGCGTGTCCAGCCTGTGCCGCGGTGGGGACCCTAACCCATGGCCCCCTAACCGTGGACCCCAGCCCCATCACCGGCCCGAGCTGCTCCGGTGCTGCGGCCCCACGCCGGGGCTCAGTGGTGGGCACCGGAGACAGGGTGGGACGCGAGCTTCAAAGCAGGCGCTATTTTGGGTTGTGAGTAGCACAAGCCAACGGTCCCCCGCTACCTGGAAACCTCTGCGCTTCCATCTAAATTACTAACCAACTTTCAGGGTGAAATTCAGATACATTCTAAGAAATGTATTCGTTTCCAAAAACCAGCGCTGAAGCCAAGGTCACGTTTCTGACACACCCCGACGGTACGGCGTGTTGTCTTCTTGTGACAGTCCTGTAAAGAATGATTAAACAAACGTAATAGGCAGGCATGGGTACCGAGGTCCCATCTGTCTGAGGAAGAGTCAGAAGTTAATTTAAGTGACTTCTACAACATGTCGCCTAATTCCAGTGGCAGCAGAGCTAATTAAGATGGAGTTGGTCCAAGACCGCAGTGGTGTGTCAGTGGTATGGAGAAAACACTGCCACAAAGGCACAATCAAATTGCAGTTACGCTAACGAGCCAGTCAGCACTGGGTATTCAGAGCCTGCGAGGAAGTGCTAAGCAACATAATTAACTAGATATCTTGGTGCCATTGATAACTTCATGAATATTTCATACTCTTTTCCCACCAATCTGTACTGACAACTTGTGACACAAAACTAGCTGGAGTAAAATGCATTTAATATGCAGTTGCTGTAGCTGTAAATTTATCATCAGATGCTATTTTCTTAAGAATGCTCCTCCAGGAGCCTGACCAGCTAGTCAGCAGCTCAGCCGAGCTCCACAGGCCAAAGAGCAAACGGAGCCTTTCTCTAATGAGTGTTTTAATGGTCCTTATAACGTAGAGCAAGTCAGCAGCGTGGGTCTGGAGCCCTCATTAGGGAATGGTAAATTAGCAGGTCTCTGAGGACGGCAGCTCCAGCTCGAAGGGGTCGTGCCTGGAGAGCAGATGCACTAGTGGCTTCTTTTTCTCTGATGGGAATGAGTAACTTTGTGCAAAAGTTGCTCGCTTTTGTAGGGGAACAATGTGAGGGAGGTTGTGCGTATGTGGACAGGGTTTGGGGTTGTTATCTTTTGTTTTCTTAAGATCTACTTCGCTAAAATTCCCCTTTTCAAACCACCTCAAGGTGTGGCAGGCAGGGCAGCTCTCTGCTCCGCTGCAGTGATCTCTCTCTCAGCAATAAGGCTACCTAAGAAGTTGCCGCAGCCTCTTCCAGGAAAACCAGCCGTGGAAGATTGAAATACGTGAGGTACTTGGTCCAGAGGCAGCTGCTGGGACCTCCTTTTTACGCCAGCCCGAGCTGAACAAACACATTAAGTCTATCTGGGTGTTTTACTGGCAACTCCCAGCAGAAGTGAAGCAAAGGCTATTTTGCTTGGATAAAATGTGCAGAGCTGGGAGCTGACGTGGTTACGGTACCTGCCGGTGACGCAGACGGCCCGGCCGGCCGCGGGACGGTGGCTGTGGGTGGCGGGGAGCCCGGTGACACAGCAGCTCCCACCTGCGGGTGGGAGTCAGAGCCCCCGGCCCCCGGCCGTGCCTGTCTCGGGACGCTTCGGCTACGCTGCCTGCGGTCGTGCGAACCAACACACCCGCGGCGGCGCGGCCCCGCTGCCGTGGGAGCGAGTAATGGGATAGCTTTTCCCTTCCTTTTGTTTGTTTTCCTAAGTCGAACATGATGAGACTGAACTTTGTTTTGGAGAGGCTGCACCGCATCCCGGGGCTCCCCGCCGGCCACGGCTCCCGGGGGGCTGCTGCTGTGGGCAGCATCAGGCACGCAGGACCGTGCTTGCCCGGAGAAACACCAAAGGCACGGGATCGGAGACCCACACGAGCACGGGCACTGACAGCATGGGGGATTTTGGCACCAGTCTCCCAGCGATGGTTTTTACTTGGTTCTCCCCAAGCCCAGCTCCAAGAACCGGCTGTCCCTGCGCCAGGCAGGTCTGGGAGTCGCACGATAGAAAACCCACAAGCTTTTAGCAGAGAAGGAGAAATTGTAGCTTCAAATTGAAAGCAAGCTATATGTTTACATAAACCTCTCGGTTTTGAGCCAAGCCCGTGATTCAAGGGGAGGGTCTGGGTTAGCGGGAGTGAACGCGGATACTTTCCCGACTCGTCTGAGCTCCTGGGTTCATCCATCCGGTAAACACGCCGCGGGAGGTTGGCGTGTCCCATGCTCACACCTCTTTCAGCCTGCAGTGGAACGAGTAGTAGTGTGGTCTCATCCCCATCAGGGATGGCTCTGGAAGGTCACTGTCCCCTCTTTTTCCCTCATTGGATTCACACCCGGTGCGAAGGGGCTGGGAGCAGGAAGGATGCGCGTGAAGTGAGGAGTCCTGGGAGCCCTTGGGGCTCTCTGGCCGGGAACCTGGGTGGCTCCACCTAATGCCTCTTGGTCGTAGTCTCTGCGCTGCTCTCTTCAACGATTTAGGGGGCTCAGATATTAGTTGTTGTTGTTGTTTCCAGCACATAAAATGGGTTACCAAGGAACGCGGAGAAAAAAAATCGCAACCGAAGTGTTCTGCATCACTGTTTCCCTGTGTGCCTATATCAAAATTGTTGCTGCTGCGGAGCTGCTGCTCCGGAGGAGCTGACAAAGGGCTGGCAGGAGCGGGTGGCGGGGAGGATGCGGATGGGGTGTCGGAAAATCCCTTGGCTGACGGAGCCGGGGAGTGTGGAACAGGCGACCTGGGGAGGCAGCGGGAGCACTCTCTGGGTAGGAGCAAGTTAGAAAATCAGCTGTCGGGGAGGGTCTGCCGGGGCCTGATCCTGCCTCAGGGCAAGGCACCGGCTGCCTCCCCTCCCCAGGTCCCTTCCAGCCCTGCGGCTCTGCGTTCCTGCGCTGTAAACGCTGTCGACGCTCCCATATGGCAGCGGGCAGCAGCCATCACCCCCCGCGAAATCAGCGCGGCCCTTCGGCCGGCCGGCGCTCCCCGGCAGCGGCACTCGGCCGGCCCCGGCAGCGGCTCCCGCAGCGACCTCCCGCTCTGCCCATGCAGCCAGCTTGGCTCGGACGGGCCGTCCCCGTCAGCAGAGTTAGGAAACTGTAATTTCCCACAAATCGTATATTCCCAGGCATCTGCGATGTGCTCGGAGGATGAGCACGGTGTTTTGGCGGGGGGGAGGCTGCCTGCACGGGGGGCTTTCAGCCCCCACATTTGCAGCGTAGCCAGGGCCAAGCGGCCTCAGAAGAGCCTCTCGCTTCCACTGGCGGGTTCGGAAGCTTGGGTGAACCACAAATTTGCATTTTACAGCAGTACTGCCCAGGGTTAATGCCCTCACATGGCGGGGACCTGTGGGGCTTCCCGGGGGCTGCCTCGGCGCGTGGAGGTGGAACCAGCTCCTGGATGGGCACAGGACCGGGGGGACGGTGTCCGACCCAGTGTCACCCACGGAGACGTTGAGGTGGGAGCTGGGGACGTGGCTGGCAAGGAGGCTTGTGTCGTTAAGACAAATTTGAACCACCTCGGCTGGCATGTACTCTGCCTCCCCGTACAACGCAATCGATTTAAAATTTGATGCGTGTTTGAGCGGCACTTAATCAGAAGGGCTAAATGTTAATACTATATAATTTATTTCATCTTAGTTAACTTTCAAGCAACACATTGAGAAAGATTAATTTTGCATCTCTCTATTGCCTGTGCAACAGGAGCAGCAGCAGCAGCATTGGCACAGATACTGCAAGTATCTTCTTACATTTTATTCAATTGAGCTCATTTTTATCTCTTTAATCATAAAACTATAAAAACAAGATGATATCGCCACTGGTAATTACGTAACAAGCCACTGGGCAAGAAAGAGCACATTTCAAGTTGTGGTATAAGCAAAGAATGTTTTGGGGGTATTAACGACCTTGAGTATTGAAGCTGAGAGAGTGAAACAAATGTATGGGGTTACAATGCATTTAAAATACAGGAGGGAAATAATAAATCAGCTGAATAGTTGTAAGGAAATTGAAAATTGTGGAGAGAGAGTAACAGAACTACGTGGAGATTGAAGGACTTATGCCTGTTGCTAAGAATGGTAATGAGAATATGCAATCTGAATAGGTCTAAACTGCCCTTGAAATATCATTATAACTTATTTGAAAAGACATTTGCTATTTGTACGATTTTCCCAAACGTAATACATTTCCTTGCATCTTTGTTCATTCAAAGCATCTGAAATATGTCTGAAATAAACCCATATTGGAGTTGAAAATAACATAATGTTCCAGGAAATCAAATCAAAAGCATTTTTTAATCGGTAGGGCTTCCACAGGAAAGTATCACAGTATAGAGACACAGTAGCATCATCCAGGTTAATTTTCTTTTCTTTTCTTCCTCCTATAAATAAATGACCAAAGGGAATGAAAAGCATCAGTAGCTTTACAAAGCGAACCAGCGCGGCAGTGCTCTACTGAACATCAAAATGCAGAGCATTAACTTTGTTAGTGCTTCCCATCTCTTTCTTTCTCGCAGTTAGTTGTGACCAAATGCCTGGACACACGTATTGCTCTATCTGCTCCCATTGCCCGTCATAATCGGGAATGCTGGGGAGGCAGTGGGGAAGCCAAAGAGGCAAAGCGATTTAGGACTCAGTTATTGCGACCCACCACGTGGGCTCCCACTGCCTTCGCCAAGACACAGCCCTTGCGCTGTGACCACGTCTGAGCGAGCGCAACAGGCGTCGCTTAATAAGCTGGAGCAGAGAAACAGAAGAAGAAATCGCCTTTGAAAGTACGTGCCAATCTCCCAAATACTATTTCCAGCAAAAAACGCCGCTTAACAGCAACTACCACTGCAGACAGAAGAGGAAAAGGAAGTCTCCCACACCTCTCGGTGTCACCGTGCAACGGCTGCTGGTAAATGGCTATAAATAACGGTTGCATTTTGATAAACTCTGGACCCATGCTGTAAGCACGTTGCAGACAGGGATAGCTGTGTCTTACAGTTCGTTGCAAGTCACCCACAAGAAAGTGGTAGAGTTTATTTTGAAAGGTGGCTGCAAGCAATATTTCAGTAATGAAAACTTATTTAAAAGGCTTTAGCGGTTGTAATGCAGCCTCCCCGACAAGGTCCGTATGGACTGGGACTGTGTGGGAAGATGTTGCCTCTTCCAAAGAAGGCACAGGTTGCTTCTTTTTAACAACTCTTCCTCTGTGTGTGTGTAAAGTCCACGCTTCTAACTGGCTGTGAAGAGGCAGAGGACCAGAAAAGAAAGTGGAAATAAAGGCAAACAGGGAAAGACACGTTTGCTACCATCCAAATGAGTGGGATTTTTTTTCCTTTCTTAAAGATTCAATGCACAAGAGTCAGGAAAATCAAACTTACGGTTCCCCCAACAGCCATAAGTCTGCTCCTGGCAGAGAAAGAGCAAGACATAAATACAACCTCATACCCAGCAGTACATGTGGCATATGTGCAAGGAGGTAAGTTATGGGTGCTGCGGGAACCATGATTTTGAATGTCCTGACTTGTGAGTTTAAATTCTCAAGTCCAATATTCTGGGTAGTTTCTTTCTTTCCTTTTTGCACCCTGTAGTTATAAAATGTATTACAGCTCTTGCTCTCCTTTATGCTGGCATAGCAAATTGGATCCTGCAAGCGGCTGAAGACTCTCTTCTTCCTGAGAAGGTGACCACAGTTATTATCCATAGGTTTGAAGGCTGGATCCGTCTGTCTTTGCACCACAAACCTCGCCGCTGATCTGTGTCTTTCGCCTCCAAAATGAAAGGTGGGACAGGGCAGCAAGTGTCACTAGTAACCCGCGTGGGAGCTTTCGATGACCTTCCGCGCACGCTCCCCGGATTTTTGTGTGTGTGCTGCACCTGAACCGACCCCTGCGTGGGCACCCCTGCGGAGGCGACGGTCCTCTGCCGGCAGGGTGCCGAGGTGTCAGCGAGGCAAAAGCCGTAGTGGCAGATCACAGCGCCCGTTTGCTTTAAATTTTAGCGCGTGCGCCTGCAGCGGGGCAGAGCTGGGTTTAGTTATGTCCCGCCAATTTGCTGTCATTTCCATGCCAATAAATTTGCACATCTCTTTTAAACTCCTACTTTATTTTCCCAGATGAGGCTTTCAGACATTTGGAAGATTTTCGCTAAGTGTCATTAAAAGAGAAAGTCTACTGTGCTTTGCATTTCAATTGGACTTGGTATCCTAAGGAGTATGTGTTGAAGACTCTCCATAAATTGCTCGCGTAACTGTTCTCTTACTAGCGATACTGATCTACCATTAAAATAATTTGCACAGAAATTACCGTTTTAAAAAACCAGTATAAAATTATGACTGCCTGGCTGTCCTTTAAAATAAATTTGTTAAACTATTAGGAAAACTTGTCAGCCCTGGGTACAAAACCTGCTGTCTCCCTTCAAGCCGTAGGCATCTTGCACTGAGAAGGGCACTGGGAGAAGGATGAAATCCAGGGAGGAGGCTGCTCAGTGGCTGGAATGCAAGCAGGACTCTGCAGATCTGCTTTGGCAGCCCCATGCTACGTAAGCGGTAATCCTGATCGTGCTGTAGGTGTAGGTATAAGAAGGCAGAATACAACCCTAAATGCCTCAATCATTTCCTTCTGCTGTTGTTCAGATTATCAGGAGAGACTTTCCCATGGATAACTACATATATTCTGGCTGTGGAGGCAAAACGCAAGTTCATACTGCATCTAAGGAAACACTTGTGTTATTCTCTCAGGTCAAAGTTTGTCTTTTTGAGCCCATTTATATTCCCAGGACTGCTTCCAGCACCTTCTGCTCCATATCCACTTTTAGCCAGAGCCAAGTAGAGGCTTCAGAACTTTTGGGTTAATGTGTGTTTTGAAAAAAATTAAGTTACAGTTGAAGCTGAAAGCTCTTTAACTACAATAAAATCCATCCTCAAGAAGGACAGTTTCTCAGATCCATATAAGTGCTTTGCTGACTAGAGATATAGGTTCAGATATGTTCTTAAATGCTCTGTTGATTTGCAAGCAAAGTTTGTAAAGTTGAGCTTGTGCTATATCGCTGTGTTAAAAATACATCGGAATGGCAGGCCATCGTCTATATATCCTACCCGACTGCATAGCTTCAGTGCTGAACTCTGCGAATATTTAACCATACCAGACTTAGGGAAGGCCTGCATAAGAAGGAATAATGTGGTGTAAATAAGCTCCATCTGACTTTTTTTGCAGCTCTTTGCACAAATTTGACATGCAAGTCAGGTGTCACGGTAGCTGTTGGAAATATGTAATGCTGACAGTATTTGGTAATAAAATAATAATCGCTGCGTGTATCTCTGATGGAAAGAGATTCACATCCTTTTGAATCCCTAATTGTGTGCCACACTACATTAGAGACAGATAGTTCATTGTCTCCACCTTTCAGAGATGGGAAATTCAGAGCAATATGCAAGATGTTCCAGAAATAAGCCGGTTTAATGAAGCAGCAAATTAGACCCTTCTATCTCTTTATTTAACATGTAGTCCCTGGAATTTATCAGAGTTCATTACAGAGGTGCAAAACAGAAAGGAGGCTGCAAAATTCATTTGTGATTAGAGCTAATGATTTTGAAAATGGCTTTTCATACTTTTCTAGATAACAGCTATTATTTATTGTTAAATGTATGTCACGTTTGCTCTAATGAAATTACATTCTCTTCCCTTCCCTTGTTTCTATTGTTTATGGTTTGGGTTTTATAAAAGGAAGAATCATAAAGATGCTATACGTTTCTTACCAACTACAGTGCCTTTGACATGGCTTCTGATAGCTTACTCCTGTGACTCATGTCAGAAGAATGGTTTTAAAATTTCCTTCCCCATTTAATCCTTCTATAACACTTGACAGATAATGAATCCAAGTAAATGCACTAATGCCTTTCTCCCCCATAATTTCAATTTCAGACATGGACTGAGTAATGGACTCCAGGCTGTAAAGTTAAGGGAGGAAAAAAATATTTAAACAGCAAAATAAAAAACATTAAAAGCTCCTGCCTCTTTCCAAGGTCTGCTCTCCATCCTGCTCCTGGCAGGCGAATAGGTGCGAACTGGGGGAGGTTTATGTCCACCCCTGCTGCACATCCCAGCACGTCCCTGAGAGCACTAATCCTGCTCAGGGCTGAAACGAGGGAATCGGGGGATGGCAACATTAATTTTGCTGCTGTTTGTCAAATGCTGTTGCATGTGGGGGTGCAGGAGCCGGCGTTGAGGTAGAATGGGGACCTCTCGTGAGTCCCCTTCCAGGGCACGAGGAGCTGCAACAGTTTTCCTGATTTTGTGGGGTTTGTGTTTGGTGCTATCACAGCTTCCTGAAGGAGGGTTTGTGTCTTGGTACGTGTTTGATAAAGCGCTTTTAAAATGCTTAATAATAATCAGAGTTGCTTAAGATAATGTATTGTCAGCCCGTTAGTTCACTTACCCATGCAGTATCTTTTCTCTGCTTTCTTTAATATTTGCATATTTCACGAATAGTTAATGGTCCTTATTCTAGAATACCAGACGTGGAATCACCCATTTCTGACGTAGGATGTTAAGTGAGCTGCTTGTGTTATTTTTGAAAAGGATCTCCTGTAATGTTATTTATAATGACTAATGTTACTTTGCTCTGCTCTTTCTTTCCAGACTCTCTCTTGTTGCAGTGTTTCTTCTCTTTCTTCTTAATGTGATGAAACCCAAGTATGAATGGGAAAAGTTCATTCGTAATGTGGCCAGTCCTGTGGTGTCAAGCCGAGAAAGTTTGTGGTTATTATTTCCTCCTATGGGGAGTCTGTGGATGACCATTTCAACTTTGAGCGAAAGTTTCTTTGGCAGACCACGTGCAGTCTCTGGGCAACCGAGCCCAGAACTTCCCCAAATTTATCCTGTTAACCAGCAGTGCCCTGGGTCAGACGGCTGCTCCATCCCCAGGAGATGAGGGATTACAGCATTTATTTTGCAGGCTCTTTCTGGCTGGGTTTCTGATGAACTCAGAGATCGGTGCTTGTGCTTTTTTGCTTCTAATTCTCTTTGCACAAGGGACACACGGGACTCCCGTACCTGCTATGTGACCAAGTGACCTTGCTTGTAAGTTTGTCAAATACACTACTAGGAATCAGCTGTAGCAATCTCCCCACAGAGCTCAAGCAACACAAGGGAAAACTTATTATTCAATACCTTATTTCATGCTTTGGAAACAAAAGCAACAACCTTGGCACTTCCTCCTCTTACAGCCGTGCGGTTTCCGTCAGTCTTTTCAACTCATAATGAGATTTAGTGTTGGAGGGAGATGGTTGTGCCAGAAAGACCAAGGTGGGACCTTTCTGATCAAAAAAAAAGTATTGAAATTTGTAGAAAAGCCCCATTTCTCTATGGAAGAACAAAGCTAATACCACCTTTGTAAAGGTCTTTGGCGTTGTCCCCCGACTCCTGCTACGTCAGGAATGTGTTTGTGGAAAGTCTGCGAGATCTTACTGAACGAACTTGCCAGAGATTCGCTTTCCGCCAAAAGAAACGTCTTCCCGCGGATGCTTGCAGCAGCCTCAGTTAACTCACGGATTAGGTCGTGCTGGAGGCACTGGGAACACGCAGCTATTCTCCTTCCCTGCGTCACTGGGTGGAATTGCTGCTGCCAACGGGCCGGCAGAGAGCAAGGGCTTTTTTTCAGAGTGATCGGTATCGCATCGCAAAGTGAAAAGAGCAAAAAAACCTCTGTGGCTGCGCACCTCCTGCAGTAGATTAAATCTGAAGGCAGGAGTGCAGTAAAAGTATGTTTTCTGCTAATAAACTGAGCAAAAGTGACAGGGAAGTCAGTGCGACACACAGAGCGTGCACCTTACTTTTTGCCATTTTCCTGATGATCTTGTCTTACCCAAGGCATTTTGCAGATGAGTGCAAGTTATCTCTCATCCCCGGTAAGGATGCGACGTGAAATACAAATACTTGAAAGGTTAGGCTGCGGTAAAGCTGTAATTACTCACGGATTTTGCAGCTATGCAGGAGTATAATACTAATAAATCTTTGACTTTATTATACAGCAAGCTTAAAAATAACCTTGAAATCATTTTTTTTTTTTATATTCAGGGAAGTGCAAAATGTGCATTAGTTTCTCCCAGCTATGACTAGCCAAGGCGGTAGTAAGGGCTACTGAGTGGCTCGGGGTGCAGGGACGGGCACGTACTGCACCCAGCACGCGGCGTCCCGCAGCCCGGAGCCAGACCCGCTCCTGCCCCAGGAGCCGGAGGAGCGGCTGTTCCTGCCGCGGTCCAGCCGGCCGAAGGACCAGCACCCTCAAGACCTGATCTCTGCAGCTCACCAGGCCGGAGCATCCTATCTGCTGCCTCAGTGATCCCATCCTGACCATTACCGACGGAGAGGAGCCGTGGGGATCGGGACCGAAAATACCAACGCGCAAGATTGCAGCGGCAGTAGCAGCGGCTCAGTGCTCTCCTTTTAATTTAGCTGCTTTTGGCCACTATTAAAACACCACAAGGGCTGAGGCAGGAGCACGCAAATACCTCAGGGCTTGCTCGCTGCCGGCGCTGCGCTGCCGAGCGGTGGGGCCCGGCACCGCTGCTCCCCCCCCCTCCTGCCCCAGCAAGCCCAGCCTGCGGTTGGGATCGCCAGCGCCCTTGGCTATCGCATCGGCGGCGGAGCGAGCCCCGGCTGCAGGCTGGAGCCGGCTGGGCCCTGCTGAGCACTAGCGCCTTCGTGTCACCCAAGGGCTAGCCTGCGCAGCCTCACGGGAGCCACCGTCAAAGCTCAGCCATGCGCCTTCAAATGATTAATTTCCATACTAACACAGCCCTGGTGAATACACCCGGGGCTCTAATCTTAATGAATCACATAAAATGTTATGCCCTTTGGAAAGGCAAATACAACCCGAGTAATTACGAACCGCTTTTATTTTTCTTCCTTGACGTCCAGCTCTGTCTATTCAATTTGCCGTCTCTACATGCAAATTTTCTTAACACACCTTTGCCTTCGGAACCGCAGCAGACCGCCGAGCAAGCTCTGACGCTAAGGTCACCCCCCCACGCCTGGAGCACCAGCGCGTGTCTGGAGGTGTAGAAGCAGATGCTGGAGGTACGAAGCGGAGACGGCAATTACTCACTCATTTCCCAAACGGGCATACGAGAGGGGGCACCGACCCGAACCCAGCGCTGCCGTGAGAGTAACCCTCAAAGGGGAGAAATACCATCAGGCAGGGCTGGGGAAGGAGGCTGCTTTCCCCTGGGGGTCTGGGGTGCAGGTGGGCAGCAGCCGGACCAGGGGAGCCGGACCAGCTCGGGGGTCCCCCGGCATTGAGCAAAGAGCCGTGGCGTGGTCCGGCGTGCAAAGGGCTCGAGCGGCAGCCGAGGTGCCGGGATGGCTC
The DNA here is from genome assembly GCA_035590195.1 of Aviceda cuculoides. Lineage (NCBI taxonomy): Eukaryota > Metazoa > Chordata > Aves > Accipitriformes > Accipitridae > Aviceda > Aviceda cuculoides. Next base: position 19,723,715 of record JAVJGG010000037.1, on the reverse strand, counting down.
CACGGTCCCCTCCGGGACCTCTGTGGCGTAGCCCGGCCTTTGAAGCTGCAAGGATCGGGGCTGACGCCGAGGGAAAGAACCGAGGATTTGGTTTGTTCTTTTTCAAAGGCTTTATTCCTCTTGACAGCTGAGCTGGAGTCAAACCCCACTGTCCGCCGAATCCAGCCCTTTTATTTTTCCCTCTTTAAGTTCCGAGTTTGCACTTTACATACAGTGAGGGCAGGCTTAAGCTTGACTGTCAGAATAAAAGCCTTTTCTTTTTATATCGCTTCCTCTCCGCAGTTCAAAACACCTCCAACCCAAGCGATGTCAGCTTCAAAGGCTTCCCGGCACTGCAGCCAGGGCTTTCGCCTGCTGCAGCCTATTTCGGGCTGTCTCTTGGCGGCCCGTGGCTCTGAGGATGATCCGTGGGGTTTCAGTTGTTTGAATGAGAGCTGTTAGGGTGCAGAAAAGGGGGTGGGGGGGCTGTAGATAACAGCTAGCCGTGCTCGCCCCGCACCCAGTACGCTGGGAGCTGCAGCGGGGAAGCCGAGGCGAAGGGAGCTGGTGTTTCTTACGCAGGGGGATTGCCCTGTCCTGCTACTGAGAGAGTCGTGATAAATTTGTCCTTGTACACAGAAACCTCAAGAGCTTCTCCGGCTTATGTTGGATTAGAGGAAGAAGCATAAACAGCCATAGCCAACCCAAGGCCAAAGGAAAGTCCCGGCTCCCAGGGGTCAGGGAGTTAATTCCTGGATGCTGCCGGTTGAACTCAAGTTAGGGTTTGGCTGTGGCAAAACTTTCTCTTCCCGTTCTTGTCCTGGGCAGCTTTTCTGGTAGAGGAAGTTGTTTAAGATGCCGATAAAGGTGATAATGTATGGAGTGATTTCTTTCAGTTCCTGATTTGTTGAAACACACACTTTGTTTTCCCCTAAGTTTGTGTTTAACGTTAAGCAAACAGGAGTATTCAGGTGGAGAAAATTATGTGCATGATTGAGTATGTTGCTCCATTTAGCCTTATTTTCAACAGAATACCCTGTTTATGGAGTTAAGGGAAAGTAAAATCCATGTCTATGAAAATTGCTCCTGCTTTTTTAAAAATCCTTGCAAATTGCTGGTCATCTCACCCCAAGCTGTAATCAGGAAGGGCAGAACAAGGAGCAGACATGGGGAAGTTTCAGCTAATAACATTCATTCACACAGGAGAAGGAGACAGCAGGAAAAGGTCAGCGTAGGCTAACAGTTATGCATTTTCTTCAATGGAAGATACACTCCTCTATCTTTTTTCCTAGGCAATTATTGTAATTACGTGAACAAACCATTTAGCAGATTTCTGACTGAACAAGCTATCAGCCTTGGCTACGAGAGGTAAGTCACTTGACATGACGCCAGTTAACACAAAAAGCACTTGCTGCTTAAAATGTCATCTCAGACAAGACAATGAAATGAGCTGGAACTGCCCCAGCTCTGATTATTAACCTTGGCAGGATGAAACGTGTAAGGACACCACGATGGCAGATGTGAAAGGGAACTGAAATAGGTAGAACAGAAAAGGTTTTAGGGGGGGATTTAAATACCCGTGTGGTCCGTTGAGAACTGATTCCTTCCCGCTCTTTACCACGTTCGGCGATGCAAAACCAAGGGATTGCTGGTCACATCACTCGCTGGAATTTAGGGTAAACTGAAGGAAATATTTCATCATCTGCAGTGTAATCGCTCTGCCTTGCCGCAGGAAGTTGAGTAACTGGGTTTAGAAAGAGTTGGATTTAGAAAGAGCTGGAGTAGTACCTGCCTGTTCCGCTCTCGATGCCTCCGACAGGTCTGCAGACAGTTGGTTGTTCAGGCAACCGCGCGTTGAGGGACCTCGAGCAGATGTCTCAATGCTTCTCAGAAACGGGACTCTTCAACCTCCAGCACTGGAGGACAATCCTGGCTGGCCAATGATGGCCATAAGAAAGTCCATTTCTGATTTATTCATGGAGGTGCTATACGGAGTGATCAAGGGAGGAGTCGCTTTAGGAAACAGTGCTGTTCCCCAGAGAGCAAGTAAGGGACTGAGCTTAGGAAACCACGTTTAACTGGTTTCTCGCTGCTGCACGCTGCTCTCATGGCACTGAAATGTATTGGTCACAGAGGAATTCCTAAATTAGATGTACCATGATTGGAATTAATAGCAATGTGAAAGAAACAGCACTCTGCAAAATATGAATTATAGCTCTCTGTAAGCAATAACCTGCTGGCTATACAGCCCTGAAGCCCATGGAAGTTGGTTGCAGGTCATCTTCGGACTCAGCAGTTTTTTGCGTGAGGCTCTAGTTAAAGAACACGAGCATTTTGAACATTTGGGGTTATTTTTTGTTATTTTTGAGCCCTATTTTCAAAATATAGTGGTGTACTGAGAAGGAATTTGTTATATAGTACTTGAAAATCCAGCCTTAGAGAGAAAGACTGGAGTGTCTTCCCGGGCAAACAACCAGCCCCTCTCTGGGGCCAAAAGCCCCCTTACCCTAATGATCCTACCACATGCGTAAAAACTTGGGTTTTTGAGTCTAGTCGCTTGCCTTGTTTCCAGCAGGGTTTCGTCAGCTCGTAGCACCCCAGCACAGGGTTAAAATAGATCTCTTGAGCTCAAGTGTATTGTCAAGGCAACAAGAGAAAACGTTATGGTCTTATACAGTTCACCACAACCCTGTCACCCTCGGGCAAAGCTGCTTCTGTGGGACCCTGATCACAGGAGGGACAGGAGACGTTGGCTTTTGGGGAAACGGAAAATGTCATTGCCATGTGTCCCTGGGCTGGCTTTTCTGTTTTGGTATAGTCAGTAGAAGGGGAAAATGCACTGTGTGAACCCGGGCAGCGAAATAGGCGGTGCAGGTCCACGTCCTCAGCTTGGCGACGTTGGCTAACGAGGCAGGGCTGTGGCGGGGGGAAGATGAGCCCACTTGGGTGTGCGTGGCCCGAACCCCCACGCCATGCCCCAAGGCAGCCCAGGAGACAGAATTAAGACAACATGCAGCAACCGGTGGTGGTTTTGAGGCGGCGGAGCTGCTGCCCAGCGTGCTGCCAGGCTGCGTGGCCAAGCACAGGCGGTCTCCGCCGCACCTTCCGCCCCTCGCACCCCAACCACGCCGCTTTTTGCTGCTTCCCTTCCCTCAGCCTCACGCCGTCCTCATCCTCCTCTCCCTCCGTTGCTCCCCATCTGTGGTCTAGTGACTTCTACCCAGATAACGAGCCGTTCGGAGGATGAAACGCATCTTCCCAGCACTCGGCTAGCCACTGAGGCAGGCAGCCAACACCAGCCCGCATTGCCGGGGGTTTGGTTTTGTTTGATCTTTACCATAAAAGCAACCAATTTGAATTCCTGGAACAATTAGCTGCCCTTTGCACTAGCGGCTCTTGAAAAGCGAGCTGGCAGGAGAAGAGAGCGGGGAGTAGGAGGGCGAGGCGGGTAATTCGTCCTTTGTAGCAGCTCGTCTTCAGGAGGCGATGCAGCGGGTCCCACTCTTCCCTCGAAAGCCAGGGCTCGGCGGGCGCGTTGGGCGGCAGACGCGGCCAGGGGCTTCCCCGCTCGCCGCCTCCTCTTCTGACCCCGGGGTCTGCGTGAACCTCTCTCGGTCGGACTAAGCCGGCCGAGCCAGCAGTTAAAGCGTTTGCAGGGCTGCAGCCCAAGGCAGAGCCCTCGCTTGCGCGTGCGGGACTCACCCTAGTGACTGCTGTTTGTCAGGGTCCGGCGTAGTTGGCTAAAAGATAAAACCGAGATACCGGCTTCTCGGTGATGCTAAAGACTCCGTGGCTTTTGCTGAGAACAGCCCACATAGGTGAGAGCTCCATATTAGCGCTTTATTTTCTGTATCCTAAGAAAAAAAAAAAAAAACCAAACAACCCAACACAAAACCCCACTACCAGCAAGCCATGGTGTGGGGTTCTTTTTCTTTCCTAGTCCAGAGTTGTTCTTTAATGTGGGCATGTGAAGTTAAACGGTTGCCAGTTGTCACCCCAGATCTGACTGTATCCCAGCCACAGCTAAAGTCATTCAGGAGAATGTGATTTACTAAGTGCTTTGGGATTCTCAGAACCGCAAGTTGCTAGAGAGACGTTATAATTTTCTAAGTTCATCTTTAAGAGAGTACTAAGTGAAGTTTCCATGTTGGAGTTGGCTCTGGTGATGGGAAGCATTTTTCAGCCATCCCCACAGGGTTTTTAATGCATGCTTTTTTGCTACCATGCCATTTTGCTGGAATTTTCACCTTTCTGAGCAATCTCGCATACAGATGAAAAGGAGTAAAAGGAATTCAGTGGTATTCCAGGCCCTGGAGGCACCTCAGCTGTGCTCTGCTGGGAATACCTGCCTTTCCACGGCAGTGGCAGTGAAAGATGAAGCAGCACAAAGTACAGGGGTGAGAGAAAAAGCCAGAAATGAGAAAAGTGGGAGAGAAAGCAAGAGATGGGGGACCCGAAGGCCAAGACAGATCAGAAAGTGGATGAGACCCTTCTGTATGTGCATCCTCCCTGTTTCTGCCTTGGATGACCAACATTCAGAGCATCAGGGAAGGCTGGAGAGCCACAAAGCTGTTAATTCCGCATTAGCAGTGGTGAACACCCCATCCAGCGGGATGTACCGAAATGTGGTCCCAGCGGCACTATTGCCTTTACTTCCCTCCCTGCAGATCACGCACACCCCCCGCCACACACCCGAGACCTGCCATAAATACCCCAAATTGACAGGAGAAAAGCTACAGCCATCATGTGCCCCGTGAAGACAGCGGGGCAGAATATAGGTGTAGGAGAAGGGATTTTAGGGGTGAAATTCCCATCTGATTCTGGGAATTTGCAACACCCAGGATGTAAAAAGCAAACAACGGACTGTTGTTTCTGAGTATTGCCTCTGAGGATAATTCTTTCCTGACTTAATATGCTAATAAGGGCAGGAGCACAACTCGCCCTGTATCCTCTCGCTGGCCACCACCACGTTCCAGCGAAGGACTGGAAAAGCGAAGCAACAAGATCAAAACAGAAACTAAACTGTGTGTTAAGGAGGAAAAAAAACTCTGCCTGCTTGCCGCAGGCAATCCGAGGAAGCCACGCGGCACGCGTACGGTACAGTAAATAAAAACTGAACAAGTGGCCTCTTCTTCGTCCCCTCGGAGACAGTGGGAAGGCAGGTATTAGCAGCATTCATAGAGCTCCTGCTGGTTTCCATCATGAGAGACTGGCTGGTGCTCGGGGAGGCGCGGGAGGCACAGCCTGGGGGGGCAGGCAGGGACCCCCTGAGGATACAGGCAGAACTGGTAGGGACCAGAGGGACCCGTGAGGACCCTGGCAAGGAGGAAAGGTGGGCTGTTTTATTTATTAAAGATGGTCTTACAAAGCCTGCTTGGCATTAGTCTCGCCGGCTCCCATGGAGGTCTGTGATAGATTGCCTGCGTGTGGGGGGAGCAGGGCTACAACGATGCCCTCCTGAATAACCCGCCTGCAGTTCTTGCGTTTGGTCGATTTCTATGGCTATGGAAGCATTTCCATCTCCTTCCCCCACGGCCCAAGAAGTCCCATCTCGGTGACAAACTGCCTTGCTCTGTAGGTTCAAGCGGGCAGGGAGAGAGCGCGGCTCCACCAGCCAGTCCCCTACCCACAGCTTGCAGCTACTGACCCGTTTTGGCATGCAGAGGGAAGATGTTTCCTACCAAAAGCAATCAGTAGGAAGAAAAAAAGGATGAAAGAATGTTTCCCCGAAGTCCAGCTAACTCCCCAAACCAATCCTGCATCTTGGCAAAAATTCTACTTTTTTTTTAAAGACTTATCTGAAAATTACAGAAAGGCATTGAGTCCCTGCCCATCGCATAAATCCCCAGTTCCTGCTGAATCATTCTGAATTGTGCTGCCCTGGGCTTTGCAAACGCAGTCACACAGATGTGTAGAAGTCTAAGTAAAATCTGCGTACAAGTCAAAGGAGTAATTTTTCAAGAGCGAGCAGAAATTGTTAGTTTTGTTTGTATGTTTGCAGCTTTTTCCTGTTCTACCGCTGCCACTGTTCCATGAGTAGACTTTGTAATATTCCACTTCAATCCCTCTGAGCTGATGGGAGAATGTGTACTTCGCAATCAGAATGATTCATGCGGTTACATGATCCAGCGCCGAGTAAGGGAGTAAGAATCCCTAATCTAGAACATTAGCACTTATCTGTTAAATGCTCTTTTTTAACATACTGCAGAACCATCATCTTATTCCTTACATAAGGTTCTTCATGGACTACTATGACAACGGCAGCACGGAAAAGCGGCGTGATGAGACACAAGGAGCACTAGGAACCCACAGCTAGAACAGCAGCTCATTACAACTGGTCTTATCTGACCTCAGAAATAGAAACACTTTAAGATGCTTTTTTTGTTGCTGAAGTTTTTTGCAAACCTGTTTGATTTTTATTAGTGTATTCACAAGGCTGTTTCTGTTTATACGCTGATAATTGACTCGATCTGCGAGAATATGTAACTAAGAATAGAGCCATGTGGCTAGTCGTATGGGGTGAGAATATTCCTGAAATCATGACAGAAACTTTACAGAGTTTGTTGATCTATTGGAAGCGGCTTGGAGATGAGCTACCAGAATAATGTGATGGTGACAAAAATACTGCTTTGTAGCAAGAGAGTGAGAGGGCTCAGTGTTAATAAACAGGTGTCGTGGAATTTGTTCCCAGTTTATAATTACATGCAGAAGGTGAAAATTCCTGATATTAGAGGGCCTACCATGATCTGCTGGTCCAAATCAGTGAAATTCAAACAGGAAACAAGGTTTTAAGAGCTGGAGCAGTTTGCTGAGGGAAGTGGTGAATTCCTCGTTGTTTTAAGTCAATGCTTGATTTCTCTTGAGATATGTGCTAGTTTAAAACACAACTTATCTCTCTATATTTAGGATTCACTAATGGAATTTATGGCTTGATTGAGTAGGAATTCAGACTACAGTGCCTCTTCTGTTCCTAAAATCTGCACGTCTCTTAAGACTTTTTTTTTTTTTTTTTGATCAATTAATTTATTTGATGCCAGAAGAGGCCAGACGTGAGCCCGGGGTGCGGTAACCCTGAAGAAAGACCATCGTGGCCGACTCTGAACGGCGGACGGCAGGGTGACCCCTCCACGTTCCTGGCACGAGGGGCAGCTGGGCGGCCGCGGCCCTCATCCGCCCCGGGGCAGGTACCTGCCCACCTCTCCCCTGTGCCTACAAGTTCTCGCAAGCAGCAGCCTCGTGGACATCTCCGAAGGCAACTCCAAGCGCGAGAGTTGCGTGTAACAGTCTAAATTGCCTTTCGTTTTCCGCGCGTTACACAATTAGGCAGACCGCTGTCGGTATGATCTAGGATCACGCCGGTGGGTGCCCAGACTTGCCGGGCGGTTTCCACGTCAGATCCCAGCTGGGTTTTACAGCCTCGGTGAAAGCTGCAGGTACGAAGCCCCCGTTCCTCAGCCAGCCTGCGGCTGGTAACTTCTGAAGGCACTGGCCAACTTCAGCCACATCAGAGAGAGAGAAGCAGAAGGCTTTGACGTGATTTACGAAAATCTTTGCAACTTAAAAAAGGTAAACGGTAGTTGGGTAAATGCTGGGAACCCAAACGAATGCCAATACAAGCAGAAAGGGCCTCTTCGCCCTCCTGTCCAATCCCCAAGACAGAGGATGAAAGATCCAGAAGGGTCTTGGGCTGGCGGCCTGTGGAGGGGATGATTTGGGCCAGCCTCTGCTTTGCTGAACGTTAATTATTGACGTAAAGCAGAAATGTTGGGTGAGAGAAGGATGGCATCCCAACCCAGGTTACAGCCTAGAAACTCAGATATTCTTGCATGAGCTGTGTGTTCAGCTTATTCCAGGCACTAAAGACAACGGATTTGAGGTCTTCCATACCTTAGGTGAACTTCCACACCTAGATATAAATCTATATAAGCATCTGATATAGATAAATATATTCTTCCAGAGCGAGAGTCAGCAAACTTGCACCACTTTGCTGAATTGAGACCGTTGTCGGATACATAGTGTGAAAGATTAAACAAATTAGATACTATTGCTGTTAAGAGAGTTCTTAGGACAAAAAGATAATTCTCCTGTCTCGCATTACATGCTTTTTCTCATTTCTTTTGTGAGAAAATTATCTTTTTAGATAGCTGATGCATTCATGTTCTTAGTCGTCAAAAATCTGTAAACTCTGTAGTGCATTATCACTTGAATAGGCCAAATAATTATTTGAATGCCTACTCATAGACAGTTAGCTTTCACTAAAATTGAGGCTTTGAGGAGAACCAGAGAGAGCTACCAACCACACTGAAAGGTAAAAATAGGTATTTCGCTCCAGGTTCTTAAAGCAACTGAGGACTTTCGGATGATCGTTAACATATTGTGTCAAATCTAAAGTATTGTGATTAATTTGGAGTGATATTTCCTAATTCTGACATTAGAGTTTTTATGGTAGAAGAAGATGCTTAGTGGATTTGTGAAGGTGATCTGAAAATGGGATTTCTTGGGTTCCCTCAGGGGGAGAAGCTTAACCCACTTCGGCTCCGCTGAAGCCTTGCCTACAGGGTGACTCCGCTGGATCCTACCGCTGGGCGCTTTCACACGCAAGGAAAAAAGTTCTGACGAGGTTGATTCATTTACACCGGGATAGTATCGCAGATGGCAGTTGGACAAGTACCTGCACGGAGGATCGGGGAAGGTATCTGTGTTAATTGTGGTAATGTAAGAGAGAGGCTGGAGAGCTGCTCCTGCGGGAGGGGGGGTTGTACACCGGGCCGTCCCTCGTGCCCCCAGCTGCACGCCAGGGCGGTTCTGGTGTTGTGCCAGCAAGGACAGAAAGAAATACCGTGAGAAATGTTATGTGTTTCGGAATTAATTGGTTTAGTAAAAACCCAAGTATGCAAAAAAACCCCTTTTAAACTAAGTAAACCGATATGAGGCTATCCTTCAAAGTGGATGAAGAGAAGTAAAAGAACTTCTGAAATCCTGGTGCATTTGTGAGATGGGCAATATGAAGATTTACATTTAAGACGCTCTGTGGATTTTCACTACTTTTGTAGCTGAACAGTTATCTAGGAGGTAATGACACTGAAATTCAGAGGTTTACCTCCTCAACTTTTACTTTTTTTAAGAAGAGCAGTCATTTAATTGGATTTAATTAATATTTCATTACAATTTGGTAATCACCTAAAGGCCATATAGATGTGTAAGAACTCTTCTAATAGCAAAGCAGTTCTAGTGCAAGTTGGTAGTAAGAATATTGGCATTAGGGTGGATGTTGGTAAATCTACAGCGTACCCATCTTAATGTACACCACTGACCTTCCAGGCTGATGATGGGCAACCTTTCATAAATGATAACCTTTTATATAAAATGGCTTTTACAAGAGATGACTGAGTCTACTTAAAACTGCACAAAATCCTTCCCTTCCCCCTATTTATTTCTCCTTGATTCTGTAGCGGTTTTGAAAGATCAGGAGGTTTAGAATTGAAAATGGTAAATTGTTTTTTAACATTCTGGGCACCTGGGGATTGTGAAAATAATCATTCATCTTTTATATTCACTTGTAGTTTCTCGGATACAAAGAAAAAAGAAAACAAGCTAATCCCTTCATCTGGTTTAGACGGTTCAGGCCAGCCATGCAGTTTTACAACAGCTAAGGATCTGTTCCAGTTATTTTTAATACTTTCACGTCAAAACTGGCTTATCCCAATTTGCTTTTAAAGCATCCTTGGAGTAAGTCTCTATTTACTCAGCCTGTATTTGTCTTGAGTGCGCTTTCACGAAACAGCCATAAGCACCCGAAAAAGGCCGCGTTTGTAATGAAAACACCTCCAGACAGACTGACCCCCCCGGGGGCTGCCGCTAAGGAATCGATTCGACAGCTCCTGACCGGGACTGAACCAAGCGGGAGCGTGCCGAGACGCTCGGTGCGTTACGCGCTCCCCTTCAGCTGCGCTTAAACTCGCCTCAGCTGAAGAATGAGACTGTTTGAGGACTGGGGGAAACGGGGGCTCCGCAAAGGCTCAGCCTTCCTGTTTGGAAAAAGAGAATTTGAAAAATCTGAGAAAACAGGGACCTACGTGTGAGGACGGGACGCACCAGGGTGGAGGGGTGCAGCACAGAGGGCCGGGAGAGATGGAAGTGGGGTAGGAAAAGGGACAAAAAGGGAGTTAGGAGGGAGTGGAAATGTAAAAAGAAGTAGGTATGAAGAGCTGGAAAAGTGGAAAGGGAAACAGAGAAGGAAAACAGCGAGAGAGGGAGTCAGGGAAGGAAACTCTGCCTGTGTTTTACTGTCACTGGGCTCCACAGGTGCCCGAAGGTAGCACCACCTTGGCTTGTGCTAAATTTAAGTGGTTTACATCTGGAAAGAGGAGCTCACCGAGACAACCAGACTGGGGCCTGGCCTTAGGGCTGGAAGAAGCTAGTGGTGTTCTGCCTCCAAAATGGGGTCCCTGCTCCCCCCCCCCTCCCCTTCACCCCTCCTTCCCCTCTTCCCCCAGGATCTGTGGGTGGGAGCCAGCCCTGCGGAAGGAGAGACCCGTTTTTTTCCATATGTCCCTGGGCGCCGTGGGAACTGGGAGGGCTCAGGCAAAAGGCAGGGGCTGCCTGCGGCGGGGGGGAGAGGTGCAGGCGGGAGGGGGAGCAGGAGAAGAGGAGTTCAAAGGGGTTTGGGGCTCCGGAGCGCCCCGATGCTCCGTCAGGTCCACCGAGGAGTAAGGTGAAGAAGTACGCGCGCGTTACTTTTTTACTCGGCATCGGCACTTCTTGGGCCAGGTGCAGTAAGGAGGAACTGGGATTGATTCGGTTCTTACGGGGTCTGTGGGGTAAATTTGCTTTGATGCTCCTCTGCCCCAGCCAAGGTGAGGTGCGGCTTGCCTGTGTCCCCCCCCTCCACGGCCATGCCCACAGCACAGAGGCCGGGTTGGGGGCTGCAAGTGGTTCCTGTTCCCAGTGGGAACATCGGGACTGGGGCTGGCAGGAGAACTGCTGGATCCGCTGCAGGCCAGGGAGCTTGAGGAGCACAAACGGAGGGGACATGGGTTCTGGAGCCAAGACGGGCCTCCGGGCTGGCTCCGGTGGCCGTGGGCTGCCTCCGACCCCCTGGGGGGTGTGCTCCAGCCCGCTGTGGGGTCCCTCCGGACCTGCCCTGTGCTGTCCCCAACCTGCTGCGGGATGTCCCCCAGCCAGCCCCGGGATCACCCTCCGGACCTATTGTGGGGTGTCAACCCTCTCACCCCCAGACCTGCTGTGGGGTGTCCCCAACATCCTCTGGGATGTCCCCCCCAGACATACTGT
>JAVJGG010000037.1:19697646-19711258 GCA_035590195.1 Aviceda cuculoides | reverse complement strand
GCCCCCCCCCCCCAGCTGCCCCCAGCCCTGCCCTGGCAGGACTCGGCTCGGGGCACCGCACTGCCCGCTTCTGCGCCCCCAGTTCCTCCAGTTCCTCCAGTCCTACCGCTGACAGGGCAGGCACCGGTAGTGCCATCATCGAAAAAACCTGCCTTTTTCTTTTTTCCGTTTTTTGGTTGTTTGATTGCTTTTTTTTTTTTTTTTTTTGAGTATGACTGTGCTGCTTTTTTTCCTCAATAGCCACCCATTGCAAATGAGTCCTCTGTTATTGTTGTTGTTGTTTTTAGGCTTAAGATTTACTTTGGTTGTGAAAAAAAAATTTTTTCTCCCCAAAGCCGTTATTTAACCCAAAGCATTGCATCACTCCTAAGTAAAATGATTTTTTTTTTTTTTTAGTGTTTGCTTTGGATTAATAACTCAGCACTTGCATTCCTTCAAGAGTTTACACGTCTTTTGTAACCATCAGAAGTTGTAGCAGCAGCAGATTACTCTGTGGCTGTCCAGGCTCCCTGTCTGGACTTCACTAAGTCCATGAAACAGCTCGTAGGCATTTCTCTGGATGTCAGATCAGGACTGATTAATTTTCAGAGCAAAGAGTGTGAAGAAATTTTTTAGTATTTGAGAATTTCAAGTTCCTTTTAAGTAGAAATATTTCCGGCAATGGAGGACCAGTTTATATAAGCCTGTTATTAGAGTTGTGACTACACCTTTAAAGCATAATTAATCCATTAAATAAAGTAATGGTGAAGCACTGAATAATAGATCAAGGATAAAGCAGATTCAAAAAGTAAAAATAGATTAGAACTAGAAAATGTTACTTATAAGCTACTGCAGTGCATTTCTGCTTAAAGCACTTTGATGCATTTTTGGCTCCCAATGAATGGGCAAATCTCGGATGAGAGCTGACGTAGGTGTTCCGGTCCCCATCCTCTGAGCCCGAAAGGTGCTTTTCCTTTGCAATTTAAGGACTTGTTTCAAACCTTCCTCCCTTCAGTGGTGGTTCATGTGCTGACTTCAGCTGTCTTTGGAGCTGGCGTTTCACCCGGGTACTTTTTCCTCGAGCTGAATTTTCCACAAACCTGTGTTTAATTGGGGTGCTGAAAAGGAATGTCCTTCGTGTTGTGTCCTGCGAAGATTAGGAGTAGCGGTACGAATTACACATTGCAGATAAGGTGTGGGCAGGAGCATTTGGGTTGAATACTTTCAGAACTTGTCATAGATTTTTGGAGAGGAAGCCTTAGAAGTTCTGCCAGATGTATATATCTGTGCGTGAGTTTTAAAAATAAATTTTTCCGCACAATGTTTTAGAAACCCTTGCTTGCTAGGACATAACTCAGAGCTGTTTTGCGGCTGAGTGGTACTTCACTCCAGGACCAGTCCCACAGAGATGGGTGGGATTTGAGATACACAACTGAGGGGAAAAAAAGGGAGTCAGGAGCTGACTGGTGAGGAATAGCAGAGCCTGTGACTTCAGCTGAGCAGTGGACACCGACGTGCCACCGGCAGCCAAAATCACTGGACCTGCAGGCTTTTTGTGACTACAGCAAAATTGGACCATTAGAGTGCTGCTTTTTTCTGAGAGAGAGAGAGAGGTTAGAAAATAAACATTATCTACCTGGCAGGCTGTAGTGCTCGTTTTATGGTCGTGTTAGTCTTGTAAGTAAATACCCTGTGTGATCGGGCTCACCTGCAGCATAGAGCTGTCGGCTTCCTTAAATGTGTGTTTAGGAGGAGCGCTAGCTGTTTGGGTTACGCACGCTATTTCATGGCTTGACCCTAATGCAATGCTATTTCTTCCTAAATTACTGGCTGATCTGTAAATACGTATTTTGATCAGGCTTCTGCTGGTTGAACTAGAATATTTACCCAGTAGAGTACAGTCTAATGGCATTTATCATGTAAATCCCGAGGTAAGAGCTGTAAGTTTTTTTTTCCTCAAGCGAATGCTTGTTCTGATACGCTATCTTCCCCAGAGCTGTTGTCATCTTTTATGCACGTTTTTGCAAGTTGCCTGTTTATGTACTGCTGACCAATCTCTTTGGTCTGTCACTCCTTCTGTCAGACGTTAAGAGAGTAGTGAGTTAATTAAGCTTACCTTTTGGGTGTAATTAGAACCTTTAACTAATGGCATTTCTCATTGGAGAAAGGAGACTGGGGTTTTGCATTAAATTCATATAGTAAAAAGTCTGATAAACTTTTGGTTAAAAAATAGGCAAAAGATGTGCAGTAACCTGTTTCCAGACCCTAACATGTCCATTGCTCTTCATGGTTTCTGCTTTTTTTTAAAACATACCCAGTAGTTTGCATTTTGGTTTGTGCTTATCTAAGCTGTATTGGGTAAGTGGCTGAAATATTTCCCCCCTGCCTTGCAAGGGGAATGCTACCACAGTAGCATTTTCTGGGATGTGGACACTTACGCAAAGGTTTTTCTATTACACGTTTAAGACCTCTTTTAGTTACATGTATTTCTAGATAAGAACCACACAATCCATATTTAAACTTCTATTTTCGCTACTTCCACTTGGACTTCTCTAATAAAACTATCATGCAGTCTTGTATTTGCAAAGGCACTCAACCATAAGATATCATCGTAAGAAACTAGAAGGAACAGTTACTTAAAAGTCTTTAAATTAATGGAGAATTTCCTATCTTAGTTACTCCATAAGACAAGATTCCTGACTGTTTGGTGCGCTTGGTCCTTTCACCTCCCTGAGCTCACCCAGGCTCCCACCTGGGAAGGCAGAAGGGCACGTGCCAGGGCCCATCAGTGCTCCGAAGTCGGGACTGTAGATCACCGACCGTCCTGGATTTGGCCCTGAGCAGCTCTGTATGTGATCGTGGCTTTAAGCATCTTGGGCTCAACTCTGAAACGTGCCAGGAGCCCACACGTTCAGATCCGTGGGAGATACAAGTATTGCGAATCGGCCTTAAATCCCGTTATTCGGCCTTAACAAGCTATCATAACTTGCGGGGTGTCAGAGGCAGCTCTTGAGCAGCTGATCTGTCCTATTTCTGGAGTATAGTTATTATTAATTTTGTTTGCCTAATGCTGTGTTGAACTCCAGGCCTGCGACCGAGACCAGCAGTGCGGAGGAGGGATGTGCTGTGCTGTCAGCCTCTGGATCCGCAGCCTGCGAATGTGCACGCCGATGGGAAATTTGGGAGAGGAGTGCCATCCTTTGAGTCACCGAGTGAGTATGTCACCGGGGGGGCTGTGGGACCGGAGCTGGCAGGGCACAAAGAAACAGGACTGCGCTGCACCGTACATCACGTTGCACAAAAACTATACGTGGTGAAAAGGCGGGGAAACATCCCATGCGTTATGATACCCAGGCATTTGCATCTGTATGGAAATAGCACCACAGGTACCTACGTAAGGAAATACATTACTGTCAGAATTATGCTGAGGGGAATCCGAGGATGAAAGTACTACAGAATTTCCAGATTGTTTTTCTTATTATTTTGTTGTTGCTGTTTTGCATCATTACACGATCTGAAACAGCTCTAGCAGTTCCCAAGCCCAGCCCTGCCAGTGCCTATGGGTGTGAGCAGGAGCACAGCAAATGGCACCGGCCTCGCTGGAACTGGACAAGATCCCATCATGAGCATAAAGAAGTCACCAGTCGGTGTTGGGACACCTGGTGCGTCACTGGAGCACGGTCCCTGCCGTCAAAGAGCAATGTCCTGGTGTGCTCCAGAGGCTGAGAGCCACTGGTGCCTTCAAAAACCAGTGAGAACGTGTTGACACACACTTGTACGTGAGAAAAATCACCACGGGCTCTCTTTGCTTCTATTCTACCTGTTAATTTCAAATATATATGTATGTATGCAACTATACACACACACATACATATGACACTAGTTACATGTTAGTACATTATTATATGACACACTATATTCTTAATAATATAATAATATTAACAAATACATTTATTTAAAGCCATGTAATTATATGTATATTATAAGCCACGTAAATTATCTGTACTATGAAAAAGGCTGCTTATTTACAAGTCATACAAAAGACTGAATGGGATGTTACCAAGGAGCTTGAGAACTTGGTGGTCTTTGGAGCCATCCTCAGGGAAGAGTACAGCCCAAGAGTCATCACAAAAGGTGTCAAGGCAATAAACTTAGATTATAAATGCGCAGCTAGTTAGCTGCCTTTCTCACTGTCTCATCCAATGCCTAGCTTCTCAGCTCAGTGTCTATGGTTTATTTTCTCAGTTTTAGGAAGTTTAAGGCTCTGTTCTATTACAGTTAAATTTTTAAATCTGTTGTGATACTGGGGACCAAATTCTCATTTTTACTATGTAATGTAGCAGGGTTTTCTTGTAAGGGCTCTTCACATTAACAGGAGTCTCAGGATAAGAGAAATGGTGTTCTAGGTTTGGGGGTTTTTTATGAGCTTATTGCTATTGGGCAATAATTTATACTGTCAGATATATTTTAAGCTAATTGCCTGCATAAATACCATCAGAGAAGATGCCTGTCCAGCCCAGACTTACAGTCATAGTCACTGGTGTTTATAAGCTTTATGAGGTTAATTTTAGATCCAGATTCCTGACCCCACTGCTCCTCACGACAAACACAAAGCAAACTGATTACTGTAGTATGTGAAATTAGGTATTTTTAAGGATGGAGAGTTTGCTCAACGGTTCCTCTCCCCCCAGTATTTGGCTAGGGGGCAGCTGGGAGACCAATTACCCCGCGCACCAAACCCTTTTTTCCTTTGCCTGCGGGTCAGGTACAAAGCAGGTACCACCATGGCCGTGCCACCGCCCTGGGGAGCTCCAGAGGAGCCTGGAGACCCCCTGGAGATGGTGGCTGGGCGGTTGGGTCCCCACCTTCTAGTTTCCTTCTCAGCGACTCGACGGCCTTGGCTGGATGCCGTTAGCGGTCTCGGTGGGCGTTGCAGAGGCAGGGGTTGCAGGCAGGGCCAGGCCGGTGAGGTTTGGCAGGTCGGCAGGCAGAGCTGGCACCACAGGGGTGGCTTTGCTGCCTCCGCACCTTGCGCATAACCCCCACGTCTCTGCCAGCAGGTCCCTTGTTTCCTTGTCACCTCCGAACCCCCCATTGCCTCCCGCTCGTTAAAAGCCGGCGCCGGGCACACGGCGTGGCAAAGCCAGCCCCGGCGATGCCGGCACCGGCTGCGGGTACGTGGGCTCTGCCTGCGCGGGCAGGAGCAAAGCGCCCGTCCCGCGGAGCTGTCGCCCGCTGCCTGTCCCCAAACGCCGGCGTTCTTAAGCCACGTCTTCCGCGTGGGAGTCCCGCTGGAAGGAACGGTTCCTTGCGGCGAATGTAGCGTTTGGAATAAATCGCTTGAGCTGCCGGAGGGCCGAGAGGTACCTCTGAGTCAGCCTTACCAGGCTGAGGAGCTCAGATTTTAGGTTTTTCTGCAGTGCTGCGCGTGGGCGCCCGAGAGGCGTGATTCCCACGGGGGGTCCCCAGCACCCGTGGTCGGTGGCTTCTCCGCTCACGCCGCGGCAGAGGGGCCGTGGTGGGTGGCACGGGGAAGACCACGGCGTCCCTCGCCCTGGGGCTGCTCTTCAGACGGTGCTGGGCAGGGGGCTGGTGCTGGCCCAGGGCCGCCCCCGTTCACCCCCCCCCATACCTGATGGGGTGTCACTGGAGTCTGGCAGGTCATCGGTGTGATGCAGGGGGGGGCGTGTGGGATTTTCTCCCTTTGACTTTCTCAAAGAGAAAATTTGCACACCGACACAAAACAATCTCGGAATATTAAAACTGCAGGCTCAAAACACCCAGAAAGCTGGAAGTGGGGGAGTTAGGGCTGCCTGCCTGGCTTGCAGCAGCGGCTTTATACCTCTGCGCTTCCCTCGCTGCATCCCGACGGATGCTCGGTGCGCGCTGCCGGCCGGCAGCACCGCAGCTCCCGGCCGGGCTGTTCCAGCAGGCTGTCCTGCTGGGCTCGGCTCATCTGCTGGCAGAGGCACGGCTCCTGTAAAAGACGGAGCTCGTGATCGAGTTGTTAAAGAGCGCCAGCACGTACGCGCGCCGTGGCACAATTAAATTTGTGTAGCGCAGTCCGTACGGGCGCTCCCTGCGACACGGCGCGGCTGGAGGAGGGTGGGATGAAATGAGAAACCTCTGCCTTTGGTGAAAAGGATGCTGCCCAAAGGGAGGTCAGGCGAGATGACCTCCCGAGGTCCCTTCCAGCCTGAATTACTACGGGATCCTGCGGTTCCCGGGTCCTGCTCCGCGGCTGACAGGCTGCTCTGTGCTCAGGAATCAGGGCAAGCAGAAACCCCCGAACAGTAAACACCGCAAAACGTGATGCTAAAGGCTGGTGTCGTTTCACAACAAACTCCTTTATGAAACGGGAGTAAATGGAGAGCGTGTGTCACAGACGTAGATTGACACAGCAACACAGACTGCTATATTTTGCTCTTAACTGGGGCTTGACCGGGAAATGCAACGGGGTTGGCTTTGCCACCGGCTCTCCAGCCCCCGTGCTGCAGCTCGTGGAGATCTAACTGGTGGTGGGCAGCGTTCCCCATATCCCCACTATTTATCCGACCACCCCCCAGGCACCACCACTGCTGTGCTCCCTGTCCCTGACGTCTGTGCCTCCGTCCCCAGGTTCCCTTCTCCGGGCGGCGGATGCACCACACCTGCCCCTGTCTCCCCAGCCTGGCCTGCGTTCGGATTTCTCCCAGCAAATTCAAGTGTTTACCGGACTTCAGAAAAGAAGATGTCTTTTTTTAGCAGGAGCTACTCCGCGCTAGGAAGAGCCACTCGATGTGTTCTTTTTCTCGTTATTGTGATGAACAAGGTACTTGCCAGGGGAAACCCTTTACTGTACTTTCCTGCCTCACCAACGTTAAAACTGAAGATGAGATACTGTGTCGTAGTGGCCAAGGTTTTTCGGGACTCGTGGTGGCCGATGCTTTCATTTTGGGGTGAGCAAAAGGACATCTGCTAAAGCACTATCGCTTTCTGAGGGCAGGAGCTTAACGCTTTCTGAACCGTCTCATGGGCTTCATGGTTCCAGCTCAACCCCAGAATGAAAACGTCTAAGATTATTGTCAGTTTTGGAAAATTTTGGCCACGTTTTTACATTTTGGAATGCCTGAATCGAACTGGGAGTCAAATAACTGCATAGTGTGAAGCATATGACAATTGCCAAAAACCTGTATTTGCATTACGTTTCATATCTTTATTAATATAACTGTATTTGTAAGTTAGGCGCATCTCTAGGGCAAAAGTTTAACCAATAGATGTAG
Organism: Aviceda cuculoides; assembly: GCA_035590195.1. NCBI lineage: Eukaryota > Metazoa > Chordata > Aves > Accipitriformes > Accipitridae > Aviceda > Aviceda cuculoides. Next base: position 19,704,017 of record JAVJGG010000037.1, on the reverse strand, counting down.
TTTTTACACTTTTTAAAAGTGGCGGGTGGAACCAAAGCATTTCAATATTCAAAGCATTAAAAGATTTTGTTATTTTAGTATTCTAAGATGAGAAGAAGCTGTTGTTACTTGAGTTGGTGTAAAACTACCTGATCATCTCAAACTATGTATTAAGATGTAGTTTATATTAAAAAAGGAACCCTGAAGTTTATTGTAATGGGCTGCCTGACTTCTTGTATATGTATCAAATTTGCTGTGTAAAAATTCTGTATCAGAATAATGGCAGTGTATGATTTGATTTATTTTAATATTATAACATTATTTTGTCATTGTGGGTTTCCATTTTTATTCAGTGTAATCTGTTATCACACACTCGATTCACCCAAGCTAGCGGAGCTGCTTATGGATAGCTTAGCAAAAGATTATGTGCCTCTGGCTGCTTTTAGGGAAACTCAGCAGTTTACAAGGCATGAACTCCTCAACCAAGCTGCAGTCTTAGACGATGGAGGAATCTTGGTGTAGCTAATACGAGAGGTTTTTCTTGGCACATGCCTCAAAGAATCAACTTTAGCCCAGCGAACATCAAATTTGTGGGTTTTCTATGAAATGCTGTGCAACTTCATATTTACTTGTCATCCCTGGAGCTGGAATTCCAATAGTTTGTGTGAGTTTCACACATTTCTTGCTCTCAGACATGCAAACATATGCTGGAACTGGAAAAGTGAAGTCATTCATCTTTCAACAATCAGTGCTTTGCTGCTGATGACGATGGGGGCAGGCGGAGAAAAGTTAGCATGCTTGTATTAAGCCAAACACCTGTATTACTTAGAGAAGATGAGAAACATCCCAGTGAGTTTTCCAGGTACCTTTCGCTGGGCTCCACAGCCTCCCTGAGGAGACAGAAAGGAACAACTGGACTTGTTATTTTGCCAGATCCTTGTGGATCCTGCACATGTTAGAAAAATAAATGTCTTGAGAGACAGGATTGCATCTTCCTGGCTCGAGACAGCCCAACCCCAAGGCTCTATATGTTTTGCTTCGCCCTTTACGGTGGTGATACAGCAGCTATGCAAGTGGCAACAGACTCAGGTCCTGTAGAAAAAAAAAAAAAAGAAGTCTGAGGTGCCACCAAACAGTACTTTTAGATGTGATTTGCATTAATGTAACCAGGTACAAAGTGCCTGTATTAGATCTGAAGTCTTAGAGGGGCTCATCGCTAACCCAAAGGGCTGAATCGTGCTGGTGAAAGACCAGCTCATTCCCATGCTAATGCAGTGACACGCGAGCACTGCAGAAATTCCTGTAACCTGGATTTAAAGACTTTTCTGTCTTTTTTGCTTGTCTGTCCATGTCTATCAGTATAAAATTAGCTTAATGCTATGGACTTCAATTTACACTCAAAGGGAGAATCAAGAAGGAAAATAGAAGCAGCCCAAGTGTGTATGTGTCCTCTCTTGCTCCATTCATTTTTACCAAAGCGCACTTTCTCGGTGCTCGAAACGATGAACCATAGCAGGAAATGCCAGCCCTGCTTCTCATCTCCCACCGGCATAAATCACCAGTGACTCCACTGAAGGTAATAATCCTGGTTTGTATCACTGTAAATGAGTGGACAATTATATCTGATGACTGCCTTAGACCTGCCATGCTGAACTCCTAGCAGAGTTTATCAGACAAGAGCAGAGCAGCTCTGTAGTTTTAATTTGTGCCAATTAACTTGTGGGCTTAGGCATTTATCTGGGTAATGAGAACAGCCCCAATTACACGAGATCAAAGTTCACACCATCCATAGGAGGTTGAAGTGCTCCTGTCCTGCAGATGCTCCCGGACAGGGCATTAGGTCGGTGCTGCTTTCAGAGAGACGTTATCCTGTACTTGGCTCCAAGGGACTTCTCCGCACCTTCTGCCTGCTGCGGGAGCGTGGCTGCTGGCGTGGAAGAGCTAAAGGCAAAACCTCACTGTCCTACATCCCCGCTATATTCACTTAGCAATCATGACGGTGATTCCCCTTTTAGTAATTTAATTCTCATTAATTGACACTCACGATGAAGGTTAGTTGATTTGAGAGATCGTTTTGGAAAGGAAGATTAAGCTTTTGCATCCCAATCCTTTCCTAAACTCTGTCCTAATCAATTATCTTTTCTCCTGTCCCGGGGGAGATTTCCTAACCCAAGCACACCTGCAAAGTGCCTTTAATTTCTTTCTGCAGTGGAAGGAGGGGGGGGGGAAAGCCCTTTACCTTTGCTTTACAGTGATAATAGGTAAACCAGTGACCACAAGAAGTATTGGAAATGTCAATGGCCCTGCGTGCCCCTCTGCTTTTCCCTTGAGCCAGCTTTTGACTTGAGGGGCACAGCAAACTGGACTCAATGTGAATGATGGAGAAGGTGGCCAGCCTCGAGCCCGCTCTGCCGCGAAAGGTTTTCTGCAGCCCCTGTGCTGCTCAGTTTGCTTTAGCATCACCCTGGCCATAATCCCAGGTCAGGAACAGCTTCCTCACCTGCCTGGCAGGAAAAGAAGGGGGCAGGCCCTTGCAAGAGAAATCAGGCAAGAAAAGAGAACAAAACCTGCGCAGCCCTGGAAACACCTTTGTGAAAGGGAGAAGTCTCATTCTCCAGTACGCGTGGCTTGTTAGGAGAGAGCCTTGTTTAAACACTTCCCTTTATTCACTCCACTTTGGAGATCTGTGCCAACGTTTGGTTTAATTTTATTAATATTGGAGTAATATTATTAATTATTAATAGAAATGTGTGCATTAATTTTTAATATTATATTAATATTTATGTGGCAGATACGCTATAGAATAATGATGATATCACACAAACCTGTAGGAGTTTCCGTGTTTATCACCAGATATTGGGTTAACAGAGAGCCATTTCAGGAGAGGATACCACCACACATAATGAGTTGCTGCCTTAATTTGATTACAAGCTTATTAGGAAAGGTGAAGCAAGGTGTTTCGGGTTTGTGGGTGCACAGCTGGCTGAGCAAGCACGCACCTGTAAGCCTGAGGGAGCTGGAGGGAAAGCTCTGCTGCTGAGCTGGAGAAAACCCAGCTGAAATTCAGCCTCATCTACATCCTCCTGCCCACAATTCCCCCCTGGGAAATTTGGTCACTTTAAAAAAAAAAGTTACAAAGTCTTCAAGTAAGGGGGTGAAACAACATAAATTCTCCTGGTTGTGTGACAAGTAGGACTCAGAGCTGCATGGGTGCTTACCTAGGAGATGGGTCACCCTAAATAGCTGAAGTGAGGCTGCTTAACAGAAGGTTGAAGTTTATATTGGTGATTGAAAAAGCAGGCTGGAGCAGCACATGGGTTATTCTAAGGTAAGAGACTGTATTGGGGTTGTGTTTTGTTCCTTTGTAGGGGAGCTGGAACCTATAGACTTTTTTTGCTCTGTAATTCTAGTGAGTTAGGAGATTTTATAGCATACCTTGTTGAGGGGTACTTTGCTAATTTGTGAGTATGACCACAGGCAAGGTCCTTAATGCTGCCTTCCCCCTGCCCCAGTAGCTCTCGATTTGTTATTATTGCACAGATGGGTATTCAAAGGAAACAGAAGGTGCTGAGAATCCCTTGATTTAAACAAGATGTCTCAGGAATTTGATCTTGACAATGTGTAACATGTTTTCCAGAAGGAATTAGAAAATTGCAGGAAGAGAAAAGCCTGTGCAAATACAAGAGGATTTTGATAATAGCAAAATCAATGCGCCTTTCTTTATTACATAGATATGAAATGCCAAACCAGCGGGGGTACAGCTGTTCGACTAATCAATAATTCTGAGCACAGGAACGGAGATGAGTTTAATGCACATCAAACATACAGCAAATCACCTATCATTTCTCAAAGAGAGTCTTGAGTGCGGGCAGGCCAGCCCAATGCAGTAGGATACATCTCAATGACTTGGCAGGGCAGATTCCCCCGTATCTCCCAGCTGCCTCGGAGGACGGTGGAGCCTTTGAGCCGCTCTGCCCGGCCGTCAGGGCTGGGAAAGGCTGAATGGGAAGGGCTGAAGCCGAGTAATCCTGGGCGGCTGGCAGCACATTTCATGGGAAGAAGTACAGCGCAGGGTAACAGCAAGGTGTGCAGGAAAGGAGGAATGAGCAATATAACCATATAGCACACTTGTAAGACCCCCGTGGCAGGGGTTTCCCGAAGGTCTGAGTGTAAGACAGCGCAGGACGGAGGGGAAAAATGAATGCCCGCACAATGCAAAAAATGACAAAAAGCCTCCTCTGCAAACCCCAATTTGCCTGGGAAACTGGGTACATGTTAATTGTGTGCCAGGAGTGCCCAGAGCATCCCAGCTCGATGCTCCTTTGTACCACGGCACCAGATATCAGGGCGTTAGAGGCACGTCACTGTCCCCAGACAGTGACGAATCTCCTAGACCAGACGAAGCACGTGTCTGCGCTGTACGTGGCGTGTACCCCCCCCGTCCTGGGATGCGTAACTGTCCTGTGCCGTGTCCCAGCAGGCGGCACGGGAAGGGTGGGCTGTAGCTGCATCCCTGCCAGCGCCCCACAGACGTGAGCCCAGGGACTCCCCTGGGGCTCCGCATCGCACCGCCTGGGCGGGGTATCTCTTCTCCGGCTGGGAATCCCACCCAGGCCTCCCAAATCCCAGCGCTGTGCCTCTGCCACAGCATCGCAACACGTGGAAAGGATTAAATCTGGTTTTAAATGTAACGTGGCTTTGTAAATCCCGAGGCTGTAACGCAGTTCGGAAGCAGACTGAAAACACGGCCCGGTCCCAGGCAAGCGAGTAGGGCTGACCCTTCTTTATTTACTTTCTCCCTTGCACATGTGGGTGCACTCGTGTCACTTCATGCAGACATTTGTGGGCTCTTTCAGCGCCAACGGGCAGCTGTGGCTCTTGCTGCAGGGAGTTCAGAAACGAGTAAAGCTGCTATTAATTTCGGGGGGTTTGAAGCTGGGCCCACCCTTTATTTACTCCTCTAGGCTACACTGGAGCCCAGGCAGCAGAGCACATCTCTTAACTGCTTTCATGGGACCTGCCAGAAAGGCCAGCTCAGGGAGAGGCGCTGGCGAGGCAGCTGCAGGCATGCTCACTCTTTCCATAAATTTCACCGCATCCTGTCAAATTAGTAGATTTTTTTTTTTTCTTCCCCCCAATTTCTTCTCTCACATGGGTGAAACCTTGACAGGAAGGTCCCCCACCCCTTTAAATTCAGTGGCAAAACTTCCTGACTGTGGTGGTGTCATAATTTTAACTCCCTCCCCACCCTGGTTTCATTAAACTCCCCAAAACTGCTAACAAACCTTTCACACATTGCAACAGAGCCTTCAACTATTCGGATTTGGTTTACATCAGCACTTACGCTCAGACAGATATTGCACAAACCGAGAGCAAGAAAAAGCCCGGCAGGCCGAGAGTTTAGGATCTTGGGAGGGGGGAAAATAGCGCTGAGACCCCCATCCCCACCGGCATCACCGCCGGCAGGTCCCGGCTTCTGCAGCATCCTTCGTGGTCCTGCCGGGAAGCGCTTCGGTGATGCTCAGCCTAAACGCGTCGCTCCTTGCCTTCACGCCGTGGCTCCGAGCTCTACCTCTGCCGGAGATTCTGCTGGCTCCTCGGCTCGGGTGCCCACATTCTCCCCCTTTAGTCACACCGCAGCTTGGCTGAACATATTGCACGTTCATCCGCCTTCCTCCACACCCAGATGTCTCCTGCGGCTCCGCCGGAGCTCGCTCGCTCCCTCCCCGGGGCAGCCTGGTCCCGCGGGGAACCCGGAGCGGGTCCCTCTGTCCCGGGGCCGCTGCAGCCCCATGGCACCCGGGGGACCGTCCCCTCTCCTCCCTCGGAGCGGCACGCGGGGGGACCCGCTGCGTAGCGTGAGCGTGCAAGGCCTAGCGAGGGAGGGAAAGGAAAAAGCCCGGCTGATTTACTTGGCTATCAAGCTACTCGACGGTTTCCTTTCCGTCACCCTCCCGCAAGCACTCGGTGACAGATGGGGACAGATTGAGTGGTTCGATGGAGTGAGGTAATATTCCACTAAATCATTCCTTCCTCGCCCTGTCAGAAAGCGCCCAGACTCCAGCCCTTCCTTCTGAATCTTCCCGCGTTTCCCTCTGTGGATTTTTTTTTTTTTTTTTTTTTTTTTTAATGACAAAGCCATTTTAGCTCTACCTCTGCCGAAATTTCCGAGAGAAGCAAGCACCGGTATTTATAAGGTATGATAAAATGGGTGTTGTAAAACAGTTAGCGAAAGGAAGGGGTGAATCACTGCGAGACGGAGAGGGTTCTGCTGCTGTTTACTAGTGTTTCTGGTTTCTTTTCCCCCCGCGCGCGCGGGCTGGGCCCCAGCCCCGGCGCAGGGACCCCGGCCGGGCAGGCAGCAGGCGCCTGGGCAGGTGTGCCGTGGGCAG
>JAVJGG010000037.1:19675545-19689869 GCA_035590195.1 Aviceda cuculoides | reverse complement strand
CGGAGCGGCGCGGAGGTCCCGCTGCCGCAGCGGGGCCGGGGGCGGCGGGGGGTGCCGAGATGGGGCTCGGAGGTCTGCGGGGCGAGGGCGGGCATCCCTGCGGGGCTGCTGCGGGTCAGAGCTGGTGGAGGTATCTGCGTGCGTGGCACAGGTGCGTGCGCGCCCGTCCGCGGCCGCGTTGGTAGGTAGCGCCTGTTATCTCTCCATCCCAGGTACCCGTACGTCACGGCACACCTGTGGCACGCTCGCTGATGTGCTTTTGCGAGATTTAGCCCTACTGAACGGCCATTTAACGCTCGCTCTTTCTGCACGCAGGGGAGGCAAGTCCAGGAGCGCCTGTTGCAGCAGAGCGGCCGGGCACGCCGGCCCTTGCTGGGGAAGGAGCTTTGCGGCAAGCTCCTGGGGCGAGTGTTTTGAGCGTGAACGTCAAGGAAAAGCTGCTTCTGCAAGTCAGGAGCCTGACATTTGGGGCCTAACTGGGGTTCCCAAGAACGCGAGGGGAGCTGGCAAAATGTCCCTAACCCACACGGATGCTTTCTGCGTTTCTGCTTTGTTTCCCAGGCTCAGTAGCACAAGTCCAGGCAGGTTTTTGTGAGCCGGGTAAAACACCTTTGGCCTGGCTAGCACAAAGCTTCCGCTGATGCACCCCTGCTGTTGGCGCGGGTTTATAACGGGCAGTTTAATTAATGTAGGCCAGGGAGACGCAGATCCTTGTCCTCTCTCTCCCGCTTTGCCATCCTTGTGTATGTAGGGCAAGGCCTCTCTGTGCGCCGTGTAAGGCACGCACCACCGCGCGGCCCTGGGCTCGCTGGAGATGCTAATGCAATTATCGTACTATTACTGAGTTTCCTTCATGGCCTCTTGTGAAGGACACGTCTGAAATCCTTTTTGAGCATTCTATTAAAAGCCATCAGTAAATTCAGCGTTATTCCAGAAATGATAGCAATTAAATTGCCTGCATCAGCCCCAAAAGCGGATGTTGGTGGAGCAGCTTTTGAGCGGATCTTTCTCGCTGGTTTCAGAAAGTCTCACTGCGTGTGGCGGGGGGCAGGCACCGACCTCGGTCGTGCCACCGGACATCCAGACCAGCTCTGCTGAACTCCTGGCATTTAAACAGCAGTGGAACCAAAACCAGACTTTGGCCCAAAGACGTGTTGAGGGCAACCTGTGTCACACGCAGGACTTCATTTGCCCGCGGATCTGGTTTGTTTCTGTTATTTATTGCTAGTGTTGGGAGAGCAAAGAAATCCTGAGAGGAAAAAAAAAAAAAAAGTGGCAGATAATTGAGACTGCTTTTTGCTTCCTACCAGTACATCTAAGCTGTTTTCAGTTGTTAGGTTTCTCATTTGCACCGAAGTTTTACTGCGACAGAGAATTGCCCACGGGTGGTTCAGTGCTTTGTGCAGTTTTCAAGGCGTTTCTCACATTCGTGCAGTGACTCGAGCGCCGGGTGCATGATGTCCTCTCGGCAGCCCCGGCACTGGTGTCGGGAGCGATGTCTTTCTGGAGGAGCTGGGGACACCGCGTGCCTTGCTTGCCCCCGGGTGCAACGCGGGTCCGCGTTAACAGCCTCTCCCACGGCAGGGTGCCAGCAGCCAAAGCGCTTTGCCAAGCACGAGTCCGAGGATCGGTTGTCCTTGGGGATGCGTGGCTTTTCAGAGGACCAGAGGAGACCTCATGGCCTGTGTTAGCTCTCTGATCTCTGCCATCAAGTGAGCAAGAGGGAGTAACACACCTGCTTCCCTCCTCTGTGCCTGCGGGTAGGGTTTCTCCTCTCCCTGAACGCTCGCCAGCGCAGCTGAGCTGGCTCAGGAGCTGCTGTAATTCACTGCTATCTTGCCAGGCCAGCAGCAAGTTGCTAGCTCATCTTTCTCCCACCTGTAGCGAGGGGAGAGCCGGCAGGGAATGCTGTTTCATCCATCTTCCCAGGCCTGCTCCCCTGATGGGGCTGCTCTGTAGTGCTGTAGGCAGTGAGAGCCAGGAATTTGAGGCCAGCTTCCTTGCAGGGCTGGCTGAGGGGCGTGATGCTAAAGGAACAGCCAAAAGGAATGGAGAAAATAAGGGGCAGGTTGGGGGGGGGGTCATACAGTCTTCATGCAAGCAGGCTCCTTGCCTTCCAAAGGGGCTGATATAGGGCTAGACCCGCCAGCGTAACTCTGCCCGTTAGTTACACTCCAGCCCTTCTTCTGATCTCCCTGCCAGGGGAAGAGCCCTCCCTGCCCCATGCAGGCATGCCTGCACCTTGGGGTGCTTCACCTCTTCTTTGCATCAGACCCGTCAGGTTCAACCGAGTTCCTTGCCCAGGCTCGGTCTCAGTTTGGAGATTAGGACGGTGCTGCATTTACAGTATTTGACTAAAACATGAGAAATAGGGTATTTTGTAACCCCTCTGCTTTTGCAGAGCTGCTCGAGGAGCTCTTCCAGGTTGCAGGGACTGCGGTGCCTGGGGAGGCGTCCACCGTCAAGAGTCAAACGGAGCAGCAGGGACTGCCCCGACATCCCCACAGCGAAGCCTTCGCCCTCGGCGCCGCTCGGCTCTGCGGTGTGCTGACGGGCGTCCAGCCCCCGGCCGAGCGGCAGCACCTCTGTGCGCGGCTGTACCCCTGGGCACGGCACGGCACTGAGACACTGGGCTCCTACCTCCGGTGCCCAGGCAGGGGCTGGAAACACTTGGGTGTATTTTGATTTGGGCATAGCCGGACAAGCGCCGGATCCATCGCAGCAGCTGTGGGGAGCAGGTAATTTCCAGAGATTGTAATGAGCGTGTTAAGCTATTTGCCTTTCTCACTATGATGACTTTCACAAAACAGGTTTAATGAAGAGCTGTTCTCTGCTTACAAAATGGTGCTACACAAGCTAGATGGATTCCTCTGACCTTTCAATGTGCTTTACTTGAATTGGCTGCCTCTTCATGTTCTCTGCTCGCTGCCTTGAACGGGAAAGACAGCTGAAATGCAGACTCTTACAGCAAGTACTGTGGCATATTGCCGCCTTTCCACCAGTCACCGGTATTCTTCCTGAAACCGTAGCTATTTATTATTGGTGGAGGTATTTGTGTTCTTGTGTCTGGGAGCTCTGCGTTATGTTTCTGGAAAGAGAAATGACCTGTATCCGTGGTACTACTGTAGTAGAAATCAGTGTTATCTCTGGTGTGACATAAGGGAAGAAGTAGGAAATGTCTGGACATGCCTGAAGGACAAACCCAGAGCCCCTCCGTGGCCAAGACGCCAGCGGCAAGCAGGACAGGTGAGAGCAGTCAGCCAAAACAACTTTGCCATCACAGATAATTCAGGCAAGGAAAAGTTTTCAGGCTTAGTAATCAAGGAGAAGGAAAGGTCAATCTGGAGCAGAAAGGGATAACAGAGGCTTGAGTTGGATGCTGGCACAAGAAAGGTTTGGGTCCTCCTTCCCAGCTTCCTGTAATTCCCAGACAGCTGTCCGGATGACATACATTATTTGTGTTATCTTTGCACCTAACGGAGTGAGTCAGGGACCAGGGTGCTACATAAGCAAAACAAAAAGCTGTCCCTTTGCCAAGGGAACTTAAAATCCAACCGTGAGATGGGAGAGAGAGCCGATAGGAACCCTGGAGAAGGGGGAGGACGAGCGAACAGCAAGGCTGCAGCCTAGGGAATGGCATTGGTGCAACCGCGGCTATCACTCATCCCTGCAGAGAGAGGAGGGAGTGCAAGGAGATAATGAGGTAGGTTTGTGGGTGTTTGCAAGGATCATGATAATACTTTGTGACAACAACAGAACAGAAGATGACACATTAAGGTAATGTTTGGGCATTGGCTAACATGAAAACAGCGTGAGAAGTTTTAAGTCTGCAAAATTTACAGTGCTACCTAAAATAACTGCTTTGCACAGGAGTCATGCCTGCCCTCTGTAATCGGGGCACAGCCATGGTACATGCTAGTGAAATGAAGACAGATTTAAACCAACACTGGGAAATCCTCACCCTACCTCTTGCTTGCAGAGGGTCCAGGTGTCAGGTCAGGGATGGGGAACTGGGGACTGCCATCAGGCTGGGAAGAGTGTGGGCAAGCAGAGGCCGGATCTGTGCCCAGCAAAACACTAATGAAGCATTTTGGGTGTGGTTTTGTTCACAGAAGCATTAGCACAGTCGTGCAAAATGTACAGATGACACCGAAGTGGTTGAGAGTATTAATGTCACTATTGAATCCCGATTTCCTGGATGGCAGCAGAGGATCTGCAGGCAACCAGTCACATAGCTGCATCTCTCTGGCAGAGAGGTATCTGACAGCTAGCTATCACATTTTTCAAGGGCTTATTCCTAGCTGTTTAATACTTCATATGCTCTCTTGGGGAGGGAGGAGAGAAGAACGGAGGAGTATATTTGGCACAGCAGGGAAGTGGACTCGGGTCTTTTCCATCCCTTAGTGCTGTGCTGTTGCAGCGGGAGAGAAAGCCTCCTTCCACAGCGGTACTAATCCTCCTCCACAGCGAGCTGAACGTTTTGAACTTGAACAACTCCTCTCATTTTTCCCCCATGTGATTGTGAGTCAGGCTGAGCTTCTCTATTCTTCTCCATAATTGAGTAGGAGATTATTTTGACTGGAAATAACCAGACACAGGTATCATGGCTGTGAATGCCTCCATGCATGCCACTTGCTAAAAGTTCTGTAGCCTTCTGCAAAGGGAGCTGGTCTTTAAAGACTTTGCTCAATGGAGAGGGAAGAAAAGCAGAGGGGAAAAATAGCTCCTTCCTGCTCACTTCTATCACTGGCTCTGCTAAACTTAACCTGCTGAATTGTCGGTGACATGCTGTTCTTAAGAAGCAGCTCTTTTGAGGAAGAGCTCCCCCGTGACGTGGGGAACAGCCACAGCGAGACAGGAAATATCCCTGACATTATGGCTTTCTACATCATGTAGTAGCTGCAATCCAGTCCCATGGACATGCCGAGAAACTTACGAAAAGCCATTCCTCTAAAATCTCCAGGGAAGCTCTCCAGGCACAGATTTTCCTGTTCCTTCTCTTCTTCTCTCCGTAGCTCTGTCTCACGGGATCTAGACCGTCTGCTTGGGCTGCACTTCCCACCCTCTGCCCTGGAGGCGGTGAGTGACCGGAGGAGCGCAGGGCAAGGGAGAAGCGGACGCAGTGTGAGGCCATGTCGGGGTGCGGGGCTTCCTCCGCTGCCGTGGCCGGTGATGCTGTGAGACACCATGCCCTGCCGGTTTCGGCTCTCGGTGGGTACCGGGGAGGTGGGTGCAGCCCCTCCTCGGGGCTGAGTTTTAGCTACACGCTGTCCTCCTAGCAAAGCCGGATACTAAGGAGCATTTCACAAAATCAGGCTTTCTCCAGTTTGTACGTAAGTGGGATCGCTTCAGGCTATTGAACCAGCCTGCCGCAGATGAGCCAGCCCCAGAAGTTTTATCTGTGCTGTAGCAACCTCAAGCCGCTGCTGTTCTGCTTGTGCATCTAACGCCTCAGCTGCTTACTGAGGAGCTAATGAGCTTTTGGAGATACATGGGTGCTATAAACTCCTTAGGCCGGAGATAAGCAGCTTATTGCCTTTAGGAGCACTGCCAGCCCTTGGCTCTGCCGCTGTGCCGCTTCTCAGGCCCCAAGTTCTTCATTAGCAGGAAGGGTTATAACATGTTGCAGTAAATAAGCGTATTCCTAATTACATGCATACACACATGTGCTGCAGCCATCTCCACGGGCTGAGGTAAAACCTGGCAGTGGGAGAAATGGGCACCGACAGGCTTTACACGCTGTGTTGTCACGTCTCCCTGCACGACTGACTTCAACCCTCGCAAACCGCCTTCCCTGCGCAGGGGCTGCTCCGTCTCGTCAGCTCAGGGTGAAACCACCACCCTCGTCATGGTGAAATGGCCTTCGGCACCCAGCAGCAAACTCGCCATGGGCAGCGTGGGCAGCTTCAGAACAAAAGGTGGCTGGTTTGATTGTGAGACAACTTATTTCCCTTGCTATCCTTTCTCTGCTTTTGGATAGAACTGCTATGAACACCTGTCTAGAAAATTCACTGGCTAAAAAAAGAGGTAATGCACAAGTGAAAGTTCATTTTCAAAGTCACTGTGAAAGCAGGTTTTTACTTCCTTGGTATGAATTCAGCCCTTGCTGTTTTCCACTCGCTGTCTACAGTGTCTGCCATCAAAAGCAATCCTGCTGCAGCTGGTCAACAGGCTGCAGTTGCTACTCTTACTAAAGGCTAAAGAGAGCCTTCAAATAAGATCTGCTTGGCTAGTCAAAGCATCTTCATCTTATTGTGTATTTCACTTCCCCCCGCTTTTACATATTACCCAGGTATAAATTAGCCCAACAGCTCTCTTCCAAGGTATAACTAGGAACATAATTTGGTATGCAGCTCTCAAATTTTTTGTTTAGTTGCTCTCCTTAGAGCAGTTTTGGAATTAATCTAATCGTTGGGGAGAGTTATTTGAGGTGCTGGAAGTACCTTCTGATACCATTTTTAACGTGAGTAAATAAAATCTGAAAGCTCATTTCTTTGCTGCTCTACTGTCCTTATATATTGCCTTTCCTGTTGGTTTATACCTGTGCAGAGCTTAGACCGAAGCCAGTTCTCTTATTTTGGCACTCTGTGCAAATGGATATCCCCTCCTTGCCTGTGGCCCCTTCCCCCCCTCCACAGCTGGCTGAAATGAAAGGATGAGCAATGTAAAAACCTTCAATGTGACTAAAACTCTGAGATTTAACAGTATCAGAGAGTCTATGAACACTACTTGAATGCTAAGTCCTTAGTTAAACGGGTGGTGTTTGTTTAGCTAAAGCCCTTGCCAGGCTGTTGGAGTGGGATGATAATCCAGCAGCGTATTCCCGTGACCGAGGGCAGCGGTTCGGAGGGCAGCTCAAGGCTCTCCCCCACCGCTGAGGCAGTACAGACAGTTCAGCGCCACGTCTGGAATTCAAATCAAGCCATCACCAGATTCACGTTCAAGGGCTGAAAGTCGCTAACTAACCCTTCTGTATTTAAATTACTTATTCAACAAAGGCGTCCTCTCGTCATTTAATTTTGAACTATAGAAATAGCACGTAAAAAGGTTTTGCAGTTTAGAAGTGTTCGTGGGTCTCAACCAACTTTGTAGGCTAAAAGTAAAGCGTAAGAAACATTTTTTACCATGCTATCCTATCAACTGGGCTTTTAAGGCAGGCTGATGAAAAGGAATCTATTATTTTAATAGCATTTTCTCTCTGGTAAAAGGTCTTGCTAACTTACTGAAGCAGAGTTTGAAATAACAGATAAAAACTGTCAGAAAAGCTCTGATGTAGTTTGGAGCTGAGTGAAAATTGTGACCAAAATCTGAGCCTGATCAAACCCTGAGTTAAATGCCAAAATGCCCCAGGATTCCTCGGATCATCATGCAAGCTGTTAAGGATAACAAACAGCTGATTTGTTTGGGGTTAGGTTGGTTTGTTTCTTAGTTGTTCCTTTTGTGCAAAGGGGTTTTTTTTGGGAGGATTGGGTGATTTCATTTTTTATTTATTTGGCCTTTTGCTCTTGAATTTTACCTAATAAAGTTCACTTCAATGATGCATCATCATCAATGCTGATGAGGGAAAACCTCCCAGAGCTGTGTTAAACCTAAGTCTTCATACCTGAGAGGAGCAGGGTATGGGCTTTTCGTAAGAGCCAACAGGACTTCACATTGTTTGTGATCTTGAAAAAGATGGTTGTGGTTGTATGCATTGGTTATATGCATCGTACAAAAGCCTTGTCGAAAGCCTCTGTATATCGTTTGAGTGCCAATTGAATTTCCTTTACGATAAGGACACGATGACTGGGAGGATTGTGGAGAGATGTATGATTTTCATCCAAGCAATGCTTGAGCCCAGCCTGGGAAACAAACCTCATCTGCCAAGTTCTGTAGGGCCATTTCCAGCTTTTCTTGAAGGAGGGACCTGGCTCTGCTACCAATAAATAAAGTGGGAATTTTGACACTGATTTGAAAGGGAGCTAAACTGAGCTCCATGAAAAGGGAGCACTAGCATGCAAAACTGCTTTTCTTTTTTTCTTATTAATGTGACTAATTAAATGTTTGTATTTTTTTAAGCACTAACTGGGTTTTGATGGTCGTTTAGAGACTTTGAGAAAGTCAATAATTGTGATGAAATAAGACTGTAGACTCCAGAACAAAGTCCACATGAAATCCGTGATGTTGCTAGGATACAGCTATTAGTATTTTCAGTTGGCTGGGGTATTTTTTTGGTGTGTTTTTTTTTAATAGAGTCGGCCTAACCTCCCTTACAAACAGTAGAAGAATACGTGACTGCCCGATCCCATTTACGTGATGCTTCTTCAATTTACAGTAATGAAGCCAAACTTGACCCATCAGTTGCAGCCGCTTTTATTTGTGAAGAAGAAACACAAAGAGTAATTTTGACCCGAGCTAGAGGGAGCACATTTTATCTGAATCTTGATTTATTTATCTTTTTAAATGATGTGCAGGGCTTTCTCCCTGTGGGTGTTATATTGCTGAAGTCAGTCTCCCTCTAGTGGTTTATTTCCAGAGGGGCCCTTGGCTTTCCTGGCTTGGACAGGTACCAAATTTGATAAGAGTGTAATGGCAGAAAGTTGAATGATCCCTATGAGCTGAACCATAAAGCAGCATTGAGCTCATAATTTTTAAGAGATAGGCATAAAACCTATACAAATATTATTTTCTGTGGTTTTTATATTTTAGAATTTAGTTATTGTTTACAGTATCAATAGTAGATGAGGCTTTCCATCCCAGGCTTACTCTGTGGTACAGGCTAAGATGGTTTGCTCAGTGTGTAGGATGTGACTCTTGCACATTGTTTCCTTCAGATGTATACTGGGATGTCTGTAAAAAAAAGATCAGTATTTAAGCTCATATTCCACATCAAAGCCAATGCCAGATGTGGTGCCAATAACATTCTTTTTGATTTAGTATAGCACAGAATAGCATTGTGGATGGTGCTATTTTGGGATCCCCATGTTTGGGGAAGCGATAACTAAGTGAAACACTCTGCAGATATTTTACTGGGAAATAAGGAAAAGCAAGCTGTTTGGAGTTCGTTTCCAACATATAACTTAGATTTGAGGTCTGACAGGTTTCTTCCATTTATGCCCCTGACCTCACCTTTGCTGGGCATCTCTTTCTTTAGCACATAAGGTAGCTCCAGTGCCTTACAAGCGTGGGGAATGGGAAGGGGGAGAGATGAAGGCAGAAGCCTAGTATCCAAAGCTGAGTAAGAAATTCAGGTCTCCTAATACCCAATGCATGGACTGGATGCTGAGTTAAGCCAGTTCGGCTCCCCGTAGATGGCTAGGTAAATAATAAAGATCTAATCTAAAGCATATTGAAGTCAATACATGCCTTTACTTAACTGAAAAGGGCTTTGGATGAGGCTCAGCCTTCCTTCACAAGTGACGGTAACCCAAGAGAGCTGTGATTCTGCAGTGCATCAAGGATCCTGGAAAGACTGATGTCTTCCCAGTTAGTACACTAATGTGAGGTAGCTAGAGGACTGGTACTGCCTTCTTCATGTTCACATCTGGCAGAAGTCTGTCCTGTGATTTGCTTTTTCATATACCAGAGGAGCTATTTGGCTTTGGGTTTTCCTTTATAAACTGTAATAGAGAGAAAGCTTGGAGAAATTTAGGATCACCTGCCCCAGAAGTTAGCAAGCTCCCGTTCCGTTCTCACAGGCCCCTGGACCCGGAGGTTATGAGATGCCATCGCCTTCCCGTGAAGCCTTTTACAGTATGTTCAGTTATGTAACAACTTGAAGGGCAAGCCTTTACTTTTGTTTGACTTCTACTTAATGCTCAGCTTCTATTGGGCAATCCGGAATCTTTATCCCTTGGGAAACTGCTTAAAACACGTTCCTTTGGACGCGGCTCTCTAAAAGCTGCGCAGCGGTTCCCATGACAGTGATTTTGGAGCCAATTTTGTCTTTCCTTTTTGTTTTCACTTTTCATGCTGAAGTTTCCACACAGTGTCCTGGCCAAAGCTGATTTGATTTTAGTTTATAGCTTGAGCAAGAACTATTCTGTTATTTTTTTTAATATAAAAAATATGCATTTACTCCTAGCATGTGGAACAAAGTCCTTGCACCTTTTAACAGCTCCACAGCTAAAAAAGCAGTCGTACAAATTCAGTATGCACATGGTCCTCTGAGATTTGTTCTAGCATCACTCACAGACAGTAAGTTAATAGGAGTGCTATGTTTACAAGGAGGTCACTTACAAGATGCCCATGAAGGCATGAGCTGGCCTTACTTTTATGTAATTGTATAGATAATTATTTTTTTTTTAAATAGACTTTCACAATGCATATGTAGGAACTTTTTTAGTAAGGAAGAAAAGGATCTAGTTGAACTGCACTTCCTTTTGGACTGGTGAACGGTTATGCCAATTGTACCAGCTGAGGAACGGTTTCTGTGCTTGTTTGACTTTGGTAGGTTCATGCATTTGAAGGAAGACTTCAACGAACGGGAGGTTGCAGGAACCAGCTGTGTGAGGAGCCTCTCCCGCAGAGCGGTGCTTGGTACTATGCGGGAAACCTTCTGTCCCAGGCAGGGCTGGACTCAAGCCTGTGAGAAAAACAGGCACGGCGAGCCAGTTTGTTTTTAACAAAATGAAGTTATGCAGTATCATTTAGTTCTGACATGTTCCCACTATGCAGCAAATGAAGAACTCACTAAATACAGCATATCTCTGGCCATATCATTTGAATATAACTTGTTTCCATGACAACCTCTGCTTAACAGCTTGGCTGATATGAAATCATTCCTAGATGAGGGAGCTTTTGCCAAAAGCATTGGGATTCAACAATTTAATACCACGTTTTAGCTTTTAAAAAACATTTATTTAAGCTACTGGAAGCAAATATCAAATAAAATCCCTTCAACCTCACCTCTGCTTCGGCTCTCGGTTGATCAGTTTATCTTCCTGGGAACCTCTCAGAAGCAGCTCTTGTGTTACTTAATATGCTTCTGAAGTCCCAGGCAGTGTTTCAAGAGCAAGTGATCGTGACACCAGCGTTTGGTGGAGAAATTACATTTCATGGCTGTTGGCTCAGCCTGCAAGGCAGCAGGGCAGCAGCTGGGCACAGCAGCCAAGGCTTGTGCTCGAGCCATCCCTCAAGTCCAGGAAGGTTTATGCTCCAACTAGCTCTGCCTCAGAGTTAAAGAGAGAAGCTTCGGCTGGAGAGAGCTCTAGCCCAACATTCCACACGGTTCATTTTGTGTCAGGAGCACTGAACAAACAAACCCAGGTTATCTATTAGATGTTTTCCAAGGTGCAGTACCTGTCGCCTCGGAAATAGCTGTGGAACACTTCCAGGGTGGAAATGCAATATGACTGCTCATATGGTGCTTGTTCCCATCCTCCCTTCCAGGTGCTACGTTGCATTGGAATATAGCTAAAATAAGCGTAATGCTTTCCTAATATTTCTCACCTACGCAGGCATTGCAGTTTGCCACAGTGATGGTACATAGCTGTGAGCAGGAGAAAGGATGGTCCTGAAGGTTATAAGAGGCAGTCCACTCCTTCAAACCGCCGTTGCTTTATATCACGGGGATTCCCTGCACTAGCTGGAAGCCGGGGCTGTAGGAAAAGCTACCAGAACAGGCAAACAACGTTTCAAGCACATGTAACGTACCCATTGCTGTCAAGATTTTGGGGTCAGCAAGGATTATAAGAGTAGGGATTTAAATCTCAAGTAAAACCATGGAAAGAGTTATGAAGTATTCATTGTTTCTTCTGGCTATAACGTGCCTGCTTCAGCTTTAATTAGCCCCAGCATGGAGCGACTTGGGCCTTTGCTGTGGCAAAGAGGTTCAGGTGCCTGAAACTGGGTGCAGACAAGCAGTGCTAGGAGCACAGAATGGGGCAGAACAGTATTTCTCACTCCAGATTTTTTGGTGGTTTTTTTTTCTCCCCAGTTGTTACCTGGGAAAATTTCAGCTGTTACCCATCTGTAATCAGCTGAGCTCTCAGCCACAGAGTCCTGCTTTATAAGGCCTTAGCAGAAAATTGCCTGTTTTCCTGGAGAACTCTGCAAGCAAAAGGAGGATGTGGCTGGGAGAAGGTGTAAGGAATGGCGCCAGAAGCCCTTTCTACATGGTGAGCTTTAAGCAACTCATCTTAACCTTTGCACCATCTTGTAGCACGGGACTGCACCATAATACAGTTTGTTTATGGTAAATCTGCTTGAGAAGGTACAAAAGCTGGCATCACCAGGCTTTCTTTTAAAAGGAGCCTTCCAGATAGATGGCAAATATCAACAAAACAAATTGTTAATTAAAGCCCTGTAACTATCTCTCTGATAATGCTAATAATTTCCTGGGATTTTTAATCTCTGAACTATTTTCATTCAAGGCATGCTGGCAGCTTGAGGTGGCTAAGCAGAATCAGGATGCTGTTCTCGTGATCGTTTTTCCTTGTGAGATCCATCTCGGGAGACTCGTTTTTGCCTCTGTGTCACAACTTCTGAGAAATCTCTGTGGGCAAAGGATGCTCTAATTCAATACATCCTGTGATTGCCCTTCCTCCACAACCAGATTAATTTACTGTTAGTTGAGATTCCCACAGCGTACCTTGTGCCACTGTGAAGCCTGGCATTTACCGATGTAAACAAGAAATAAAGGGAGGCTTTACATGTCTCATTTGGAATAATGATGCACACTCTACCACCTGGTACTCGCTCCATGTCTCGGAGGTGTGGGAGTTGTACTTCTATATTGTTCCTTGCAGCTCAGATTGTTTATGACAGAGTAATTTTTTTTCGACCTCAGCGATAGTGTTTTAAATGAAGAGCAGCTCTCTGATAATGGAATCCAGAGGTTTTCACTGAAGCATGTGGTTCCCATGCAGGTGCTGGATGCAAAGTTAGTTTTTGCAGTACAGTCTAGTGGGTTTGGCCTTATTTCCAGCGTAATTCTGCTGCATATCTGAGATTTAATACTTTGTTGGCAACCTCAGCAGAGGACACCAAAAATGTATTAGGCGTGGAGACTATCAGTGGCAGTCACGGAGGCAAGATGTGGCCCTTTAGGGTTGTAAGAAATTAGCACTCTCCTCCTCTCCTCCTGTCTTTTCCAGCTCTTCTGAGAAAATCTGTGCCTAGATATAGCCATTTATTGCGGGTTTTTTTTCAAGATTAACATTTTTGGTGGGCTCACCATTAAAATAGAGAGAAAATGCTTGGAGTGGGCATAGCAATGAATTTTTAGATTCCAAGCTCTCCCAAACGGTAATTATTTTGCCTTCTATTTAAAGAGGAGTAAATTAAATTGCAAGAGATGGTGCAACTGGTTTTGCAGATCTTATTTAATTTGGCTTAGCAGTTAGCATTTTCCATCTGCCCAACATAATCATTAACTTTTTTGTTTCTTCATTGTCACTGTACAGACTGCTTTTTATGGGTGATCTCTGCCCTTTCTTACTGTTAGATTTTTATTTCTTTAAAGGAGAGTGTCTTTACTGATTTTTCTTTTGGGATGCAGTATATATAAAATTATTCATCCTACTAAATGTGCTTGCAAGGAAACCTCTGTGATTCATGGTCTTTGATCCTGCTGTGGGTGTTTAACTTTACTACCGTGCATAGTCCCGCTGGGGAGAATCTTAATTTCGAAAATACTATTATAAAAATAACGCGAGGTTTTTGGCACGTGTCTATGCCGGATTATGAGGAGCATCTCCCTATAAAACCAAGCATGTAAATTAATTAGGCTGTAGAGAAGACAGATAAATTATCCCCCCTCACCCCAAAGCTGGAGATGTTCACTGTTGCGTTATCGCCTCCATCCACGGCCAGTTTGCACGGTACTCATCCCTGTTTCGTGGACGTGCAAGGGGTTTGCGTCCCTAAACTTGGATTTTTCAGAGGGATTTAGTTTTCTGGCCAGCATTGCCGAGCCGAACTGAGCACGAAGGTTGTTTTCTTCAGAAAGATGGCCCCAGAGACACGTCGCGTCGGCGGTGAGATGTGGGTATGGGCAGAGAAGGGGCTGCTGGGGGCGGGACGGTGGCGGCGGCCGCCCGGCCCGCCCAAACCCCTCACGGCCTCGGGACGGTGGCGGCGGGTGCCCGGCCCGCCCAAACCCCTCACGGCCGCGGGTCCTCGGAAAGGACGGACACCTGCGTGGGGGCGACTGCCTGCGCTGGGCCTGGGCCCGGGCCCTGTTCTGGAGCCCCGGCCATGCCCACGGCCGTCACCGGGCCTCCCTCACCCCTCCGTCCGTCCTTCCCGCCTCCGGCGTCCCTCCCCTCGGCCGGCTCCCCCCCTCCACCCCTCAGCGTCCCTTGTCCCCTCCCCGCCTCCCGGCCCGCCCCTCGACACCCCCC
>JAVJGG010000037.1:19624007-19666629 GCA_035590195.1 Aviceda cuculoides | reverse complement strand
CCCCGCCCGCCGGCCGTGCGCGCGCCCCTGCCACCTAGTGGCTTCTGCTGCGGGCGGCCGCCGGGATAATCGCGGCTCGTTAATTACCGAAACGCCGGGGATGGGCTTTGGTTTTAGAAGTATGAAGCGCCGGGAGTACCTCGAAAGGCTCGGAGGGGCTTCTGGGGCGCGTTAAACGCGGTGCAGCGGCAGCCCGGGGCAACGGTGGGATCTAATTTTTTGATGCCGGACAGCAGGGGGGTGTGGGGTGGCCGGTGGATGGAGCGGTGTTAGGCTTGGTTTAAAGCTCCTAATTCCCCTGTTTAATCAAAATATTTTACAAAATACCGGGTGGATCTTAATTTATTCAAAAGTATAAAAGCGCTTGAATTCCTATCTTTAAATGGTTCCTGATAACTGGATTTGGAGTTTGGTATGCAACTTTGAGTATTTCAACTTCACACTCGTATGACTCGCTTTCCTCATCCATCTCCCTTCTCCCCGCTTGATAAAATAAATATTTTTATTAATCTCCATTTTGTTTTCAAGGTCGCTTCCTGGTACGACAGCAGCTGAATGTGCATCAAATTTGAAGAAGATTTATACAGTACAAACAGTACAGGTAAGGCACATAGCTTTGTTATGGGAGTTGCCACACATTTTTAATGTAACTTCACACCTTAGGTTTCATTTTTCCTCGTACGGATGAGTCACACTCGTGGCTTTGCGTACCTGTGGTATGAAACATAAGTGTTATTGGTTGTGTGTGGTATTGCTTGGTCACTGTTTGAATTTCATGTGGCTTTCCAGACCAGGAAAGGAGGAACCGTATTGGCTTGATCAGGCAAGCCCCTGCTTCTTAACTTTGCCTGAGTTTGCATTTGTGCATCCATTGGATTGTTATACTTGATGTATTTTAAATATTTTTTCCTGCCTTTTCTCCATTTTTTTTTTTCAGTACAGAAAATCATTACACAAAGAAGAAAAAAACCCACAAGCTGTAATTTTTAGTCTTTCTTTCCTTGAGCATTAATTAAAAAAAAAAAAAAAATCTAGCAAACTGACTTGAATTAAACTACTTTTAAAACATGCGATACTTGGAGGAATAAGAAATTCTGCATGTCTCTATTATCTGCCAGTGCTGAGCAGCGGGCATCTCTTGCAGGTGAAATTGCGTTTCTGCTTCAGTGTTTTAGAGTAAAATGTAGTAAATTGGTATTTGTCTCGCCTTAATGCTAAGTTGTCCCTAGTTCACTAAATCTCTAAAATTCTAAGGTAATGCCAAAACTGTTTCTTTGAAGGAGCCCAGGTGTAGCAATCTATTGAAGTTTTAAACAATGCTTTCTCATTAACATCTGCACAACTTGTTATATTGCATGAGATTTTTTTCTTCCTAGCTAACAGGCGTAAGAAAGGAATTGGCTTTTGGAGTTTTCTGGAGATGAGGTTATCAGTGGAACTACTTCGGCATAAAGCATGGAAGTGTCCTGCAGACCCCCTGGGAGAGGTTCCCTCTCACCTCTCCATGTCAGCAGAATGTTTCCATCAGTCATGTAATGAAGTGACACTCTGAATTTAAAGCTGACAACAGAAGTGGGTTTACTTCAAAATGGGCTGCAACGGTTCCTGTGGACAAATGGACAGCTTAAGACCATGAAGTAGTGTATGCAGTATCCGGTGTTATCCATTTTCCCACTCTGAATCCAGCCTTCATTATTAAAATGATTAGGCTTTATTGCCTGAAAAACTTGAGGGTTTCTTCTTGTCAGGTTGGGGTTGAAAATACAAAAACCTCCTTCAGATCCTCTGGGAAGACTCATGATCTAGATGAGGTTATCAGAAGCTAGCAGCGTGGCCCATGGTGTGTCTTACTGTGCTATCATACGAATAATATTATATTCTCTGGGGAAGCAAAACCAAAATCTTCATTGACTTCGTCACTGTCCTTCATGGGCAGTAGCTAGTCAATGAGCAATGCCTGTCTGCAGCACCTGAAGGCTGTTTGAAAACCAAATCTTCCAAACCGAGTCTCTGGTTCAGGACAAAGGAGCTCTCAAACCTTTCCATGGTCATCTGCTGGCATAGCTCTGCTCCTACTTCTGTCGGTAGCTTTAGGGTTTGGGCACACAACCAGGTAAGAGTAAGATGAAAGTTGAAATGGGCTGTTTCATACCAATTTTTTATATTTGTAGTAGCCTTCCATCTCTTCTCGTGACTGGATAGTGGTAATAGCTGGTAGGTAGAATTGTCAAGGGTCACGAAGTTTTATCATGTGATGTTGCAATCTTTGTTTCTGAAGTTGTGCTATTAGATAATACTTAATGAGTTGTACTAATGCTTAATATTGCATCATTGCATGTTGGTGCAACATAAGTCTTTAAAAATCCTTTCTTATTCCCAGCTGTTGGATAAAGAAGAAAGGGGACTGGGATCTTTTCAGTCATCCCTCCCTGTTGCTCACGACTGCTTTTGGGTGCCTTTTATCCATCCCAAACTTGTATGACAGCTTCTGCAGAAACACTGGGAAGTAATCCCAATGGTTCCTGGTAACTTGGATCTCCTAATTTCTCCTCCATTCCTGTATTAACATGTGCATCTCAAGTTCTTTGCATCTGGTTGAAACTTCTCACTGTGATCTAGACAAAGTAGTTGTATTGCTGGTTAGGCATTTAATTCAACAGAATTATTGTTTGTGGTGTTTTTGTAACTCAAAGTGATCATCATGAAGTTTTAGGCTAGTCTTAAGTGAAACAAGGTGAATATTTGATATAAGTATATATTTTTAATATGCTAAGGAAGTTTTATGGACTGCTTTATTCTGACATATTTAGTGTAACTCTGAATTTGATGATTTTTTTTCTCTCTATTCCTAAGGACTTTGATTCTAAAGTAATCCACAGTTCAGCCGCTTCCCTTTTTTTCTACCTCCACCTTATGCAGAATTGGCATCTAAAAAAAAAAAAAATAGGAGTGAAATTGCAACAAGTTATTTTCAAGGCATTTTATTATAATGTAGAAGGTGCCAGTTCTCTAAGGAGCAGGATATGTAGTTGTTCTAGAGAAAACAAATAAGGAAGTAAATCTGAATGAAACTTGCTCTCTTGTGTTACTGCAACTAGTATTTTTTCTTTTTAAGGATTTCTGGAGTGTCTACAACAACATTCCTCCTGTGACAAATTTGCCTCTGAGATGTAGTTACCATTTAATGCGGGGAGAAAGACGGCCACTTTGGTATGTGTGTTATCATCAGGCATTTCTAGGAATGGGCAGTGAAAAAACCTGCAGTGGTGAAAGGAGGCAGTTGTGGGACAGGAGTGTCTTGTTTCTGTTGCCTGCAAATGCCTGAATTTAAGACACCTATGAAAGAAATATCCTAAGGATCTTGTTAAGCTTAAAAGTGACTTATACTAAGGAGTTTTTGTTAAAATCACACTGTAATTTAATTGTCCACCTCTGAATGTAAATGTAAGAAAGAAATTAACTTACGAAATAGAAATCAAGAAATTAAAATATGACTCTGAATTTCAGTTCAAGAATACACAGAATATGTTACTTGTATTTAAATTCTTTTTATTTAAATTATTTTTAACTTGCAATTTTTTTTTCTTTCCACTGAAGCTGGTGTAATAATGATGAAAACAACTGATGGTCCTTAACTGTTCTTCACCTGTGCAAAAGTACTTGGATTAAAACTAATTTAAGGCATTATGAAATGATTCATTGCAGCAAATTCCTACTTGATTGTAGGATGGTAATGGAATAAAGTATAAATCATTGAGGTTTTCCTTTCAGAAACTGAGTTTTGCATACCTTCTTCCTGATGCAGTTCTGTCACATCTGAATTAGAGCGCCTAAGCACTTTCTGAAAAGTTTGGATCTTTTTGGCATTGTTTGCATAGATTGTGATAGAATTAGAGTTCTTTAACTTGATCATATTAAGTCTAAGTGAGTGGTGGCTTATTACAGATTTCTGTCCTAATCTACTGAACAAGTAAATAATTTTCTCAAGTGAAATGCATCTGAAGGTCTACATTACTTTTCTAAAAATACTGTGACTGGTCAGGATGCCTAAACTGGGTTTGATAAAATCTGTATGTTGCCTATGTAGATCAACTGGGCCATTGTGTGAAGGTCTTGATATCTTTGTCAGGATGAGTGAGAACATTTTGGGGTTTGTTCTTTTGGTTTTTATTTTTTTAGTTTTGATTTGGTAAGTGATTATTAGAGATGTGAAATGCAAGGACCTCTTCTAAAAATGATACATCTATTTTAAGACTGTCAAAGTAATTTTTGTATTTTAGGAAAGGGATTGCAAGAGATTGATCTCATCAGTAACCTGCTAACTTCTCAGTAATTAGTGCTAAGAAGCTTTTCTCAGATTACAGTTACAGTATCGTGGCTAATTGCAGCATTGTTTTTAGGAAGAAAAACAAATCCTGAAGTAAGAATTGAGGACTGCAGATTTTTGAGGATGTCCTTCCAAAGTTTTCCCCCTCTGTTCCCCAGTGTTTGTCTGGGTTGGTGGGAGGCGATTGACCCTGTGGAATCTCTATAGGTCTCATACTGGGCTTAGATATTCCAAAGATGAATTTTAGGTTATTCCTTAAACTTTGCTATTACCGAGTTTTTACAAGAAACTAGAACCCTAATTTAGAAACAAACTTGAAGCTCACAGGTTTGTGCATCATGCCTTTGTCATTATGAAGCAGTTTAATGGTTATGTCTGCTCTGACCCTGGGCAGCTTCAGCCTTTCTTTTAATAAGAGCAGTTAATTTCTAGCTGTCACAAAACTGAAATGAAGTGGGCTCGTGTTCTTTGGTTAAACTGGATAAACGCAACTGTGATAAGCTGCTTCTGTGAAAATATGCCACAGTTTTTAAAAAATAAAAAGTTACTATAGTAAAACATAAAATTGCTTTGTGGCTTGTTCCCATATAGTGTGCAGCCACTTCAGAGATGGTCTGTAGTCAGGGAAAATGTAAATGTTTTCCAACACACAAAACTTAGGAAAGGGATTAGTTGTTGAGATGCATTTTCTATGAACAATGAAAGAATTATCTCTGATGTCAGAAGTCATAGCCTGAGTCATGCTACCTGGAGTTAGTAATTGCATTTCAGAAGGGATTTTTCTGGGAAAATTAAACCCCAAACGTAAGGTTACCTAGATTTGAATATGAATGTTTATTTTCACTGATCTATTTCCCATAACCAGGGAAGAGGAAAGCAATGCCAAAGGAGGTATATGGAAAATGAAGGTCCCTAAAGAAAGTACGGTATGTTATATTGACTTTTTTCTTAGACCTTGTTTAGGAAGGGGGTTTCTTTAAGCTCCATCTGATAAAGCTGTTGTAAAGCTTTTTAGTTCTGACATCACCCAACACAACAACCAAACACTATTTTAATATCTATAACCCTTTATTTTAAGACACTGAGCAAAAGTTTCTTTTCCAATAATTCCATGCTTTCGGTAACATTTGTCAATGTGTTATCAAGCAAATGAAAGCTGTAGTGTTATACTCCATTTCCATTTGGAAACACAGTATTTTATAATCACCTTTGTTCTCAAGACTGTTTGCTTACAGGCATGCAAAGAAAGATATAAAATACTTTTCCTGATAACATTATAAGTTAAATTATAGCCAGAACCTGAGTAATGCTCTTCAGAAGTCCACACACAGAGTCCAGCACAACTTTCAGAGTTTCACTGAAATGCTCCTAAACATTCTGTCAGACTCAGTAGGACTATTTCTGCTTGGCACTGCTTGTTTGCACCTATGTATGGCTGTGACTTTCTGTAGCGAAACACGGACCAAGGCGTCATTTCCACCAATAACTAATCCCATGTCATGGCTTGTTACCACTGGAAGGGGGAAGATCTGACTCATTCTCTCCTGATCCCACTTGCACTGGCTCTGGGGCTCATTGGACTGTTTTGTGAGCCAGCTTAATGCACTCTGATGTCAGAAAAAGTCTTCTATTTTATTTTATTTTTAATTTGAGTGTATAGCCAGCAGAGGTTTTTTGATGGGTATAGGGGATAAAGGAGAAAAGACGAGTAGGATCATTCCCTTTGGCAACAATGAGTTGTCAGATCACCTTGTGTACATCTTGTAAAACTGTAGTGCTGCTCAGTTCTTTCGCCTTTTTTTTTTAATGTGAAAGGTAAAATCTGTTCAGGCATTTTGTTGTTCCAGCCCTGCTGAAATAACTGGGTTTCTCTTTGCGCCCCTAATCAAATGCACGTGAGTAACTTCTCCTGTGAACTGTCACGGTGAGGAGATTTGACCTCTTCACATGTGGTGTTTATGTGTGTAAGTGTGTTCTGGATCAGGTCTCTCAACTCAAAGTGAAGTGTCAGAAAAATGTGACAGCCTTGCAGAAAGCATTAAATGCTGAAAGATGGTACTTGAAATTTCAGCCAAAAGATAATTGATTTTTGCCTGTGGGCTTTTTCCCCATATGTGAATTGCAGCTTTCCTCCCCTACAGTCCTAAGGGATCACAAAAGACTAAAATGTTCTTTTTCCTCTTATAATCCAAGGTGTGAAGATTGTCAGAAGTGACAAGTGGTTTGGGGAGCCTGCATTACTGGGTGGTGAATTTAGGGACCTCAGAGGCTGAATGGTAGCCCCTTTTTGAAATGAAGGTACCTTTTGATCTCTAAAGCTATGTACCACACATCCTAGGTCACTTCCGAAAGGTTTAATTGAAAGTGAACTTCAGTCAGCTTTTAGTGCCTCTGTAAATAGCATAAATAATACCTTTATGCCTGTTTCTCATTTTTTGGCTTCATTCTTCACCACGTGCACACAGTGTCTCCTTGGCTAAGGTAAACCGTCTTGTACAGACCTAACGCAAAAAGATTATATGCTATAGCAGCTCTTGGTGAGGGTGTTGAGGGAGGAAAATGTAGGTTTTTCTAAAGATATTGGTCTTTCAAGTGGTATGAAAAACCGACTGACAAAATACTGACACTTAAATGTTGTTGCATGTGTACAGTGACACTTCCGTGTGCCAGTTTTTAATATGAAAACTAATACTTTTTAGATCCTCGTAAGCCTGATCCTGCAACTGCTTACTACTGGATGAAATGCTTCCTACCCCTGAGACCGTTAGGACAACTGACGGTAGTGAGCGCTGCGCCCGGTGATGGGAGCGCGCGCGGTCAGCCCCATCGTTCATCTCCGAGCTGCTCCGCTGGCAGGCGGCAGGCGCCGTGTTCAGAGGTTGTCACGCTGACGTCTTCAGCCCGCCTCGGGAGCATCAGATGGTCCTTCCCACAGCACAGCTTTATATGATGCATTGGATTAGATGATAATGAGGCACACCAAATCCTTTGTTTTCTAGAAGACGGCTTAGGAGTACTCAGAAACAGCCATTAAAGGAGTTTATTAGTTTGCCATCTTTGCGGCTGCTTGCTTTTTGTTTTAACCTGGTGCATTTGATATGTTGGGTTTTTTAATAGTACTAAAACTCAAGCTAACTTCATACAGCAGAAAAGACATTCCTTAAAAGTATCGTAGAATCACAGAATGGTTTGGGTTGGAAGGGACCTTAAAGATCACCTAGTCCGACCCCCCTGCCATGGGCAGGGACACCTTCCACTAGCCCGGGTTGCTCGGAGCCCCGTCCAACCTGACCTGGAATGTTTCCAGGGATGGGGCATCTGCCACCTCTCTGGGCAACCTGGACCAGGGTTTCACCACCCACATCGTAAAAAATGTCTTCCTTGTATCTCATCTGAATCTACCCTTTTTCAGTTTAAAACTATTACCCCTTGTCCTATCAAGTAGTATATGAAAAAGTCATTATGGTGATACAGACAGATATTCGCATTGATGTGTTCTTTCAATAAATAAATAAATAATTCTGTCCCTGTAAACCCACACCTTGGAGGGTTATGTTGGTCCAGACCCATTCGAAGTTTTGTATGGGCTTTGGCTTAGGTGATAACTGCTGACAAAAGTAAGTAATAGTGTAATTAGTCTAAGAGCCAAAGAAAAGTGGCAGAGTGCTTTCCCCTGTTTTACTTTTGTAGTGAGCATTTGAATTTGTTAAAAGATGGACTTATTTCGCAGTCAAGGCAAATCAGAGATGATGTTTAAATATAAATCAATTTAATTTACTGGTAGGGTTTTCAGGTACCTTTCTTGAAGTGGTTAGTAATTCTTTTCTGTAGAAACAAATGATCATAAGTGGAGCCTTACGGTTTTTTGTCATGGGAAATTCTTGGGAGAAAACTACTTTCATGCTTTACATTAGTGCATTTGGAATGAGTTGTGGACACAGATATAGTGAAGGTAAACTTACTGTTAAATATTTAAAATATTTATTAGAACAATTCTGTGTAATACTATGTATTTTCAGGGTCTAAATTCTTGCTCCAGCTGTGAAGAAATTAACTATATAACACCGTGTGTACTTACAATAAATGTTCTTTTTTGTCTAGATAACCTCAGAAAGAGAATGCACTCAAAACTGAGCTACCAAACCTAACTTTTAAATTAAAAAATAGTAATGCAAATATAACTTTTTTTTTTTTTTTTCTCTCCTTAGGCTGCAGTTTGGAAAGAGCTACTGTTAGCAACTATTGGAGAGCAGTTTACAGACTGTTGTGCAGCAGGTAACTTAAAAATGAGTGAGGCCAGCATGACAAATTGAGTTTGAATGCATAACATGGAAACACTGCTAAAAATGGGATACAGGGCTGGAAATCCTATTCACACCTGTTGCCATTCAGGGGTCAAGGTATTCTGACTGCCTTAGCACAAGACTCAAGCTCAACAGCTTGCATCCCTGGAAAGCCAGCAAGTTTTCTAGTTACTAAATATCTGTCTGCTAGCCAGCACTTAAATGATTAATATTAATTCTACAGTGCTGGGACTCTGGAACCCCAAATGACACTTCTGTACTAGATTGTACTATCACTGTTGGAAGCAACTAAATTAGATAGATGCCCCTGTTAGCCTTCCTGGTCCCTTTTGTTCTCCTAATAGGTTTAGGAGTTGTCGGGGCAGCACTAGTGCAGACCTGAAGCAGAGGGAAGCTGTGTGGTTTGCCTGTGGTGACATTAAAAGCCCATAGCAGGGCCATAACACAAACATAACGTAACCCTGGCTCTCCTGAATCCCAGGTTAGCGCTCTACCCAGAGGCAATATTTTCATTATCACTTAAAAGTACTGCTTAGGTCAAAGTGGTCTTTAGTGTAATTGAATTTTCATAAATATTCTTAAAATACCTCTCTGGTTTACTGGAAAACAGGCATTAATCATCCAGAAGCTCACATGTGATTTTTGCTCAGAGGTAATAGTTTAACAGTGTTGCTTTCAGAATAAGTATCTTCTCTGGGCTTGCAAGGTTGCACATTTCATTTGGAGATGGAGCCTGGGAAGGGACTGTGAATGCTAGCTGGCTTGAGCTAGAGCATCAAATCATGAAAAGGGAGTACAAGTCTGTGACCATTTAATTCATTAAGGTTCAGTTACAGAACTGTTTCTTGCTTCTGGGTGAAGCAAATGATGAACTTAATCATCTGTTGGCCTAGAGGGAAGGAGTTCTGGAAGCTGAATTAACTTTTCAGTTCAAATGACGCTTCTCCATCATTTCTTTTGACCATATTTACTTCTTTCCTAAGCACGAATATCTGATTAAACTGGCTGTTGCAGTGATGGTGAATATCCTGTTAGGAGTGTTCCTTCACTGCTCTATCATTCCAGAGAAAAGAATTGAGTTTCTTGGGTTCACCGAGCAGGTCAGCAAAAACTTTCCAACAGTTTCTCTTACACCTAGCTGATGTGGTAGAGCAGGCGTATTGCAGTAGGCTGCTGCTGGTATATTCACCTTGGTAGCTTTGTTTTTTCTACAAAAGTTTTGTTGAATGAGTTTCTCAAATAGTATATTTCTCTCATTGCCTTCCCAACTTTCAGAATTGCAAGATACAGAATACAAGCCTCAAATCCTTGAGCTGCGAGGGACGTTTCTGATAGTTGCTTTTCAAAATCCTTAATATGCATAATTGAGTTGGTGTCAAGAAGGGAGTGTTCCTGCCCTTTATATACTGATAGGGTGGTCTTGGGGTCAGTTTAAGCAAATATGTGATACTCTGCTGCCTACAGAGGTGGTTTTTCCCCTTGTGTGCTCTTGACATCACCTTTGCATTATCATTACTGACCCCTTCCTTGGGATGCACGATGCAGCTGCATCGTGGAGGTCACTGCTGGAGGCAGGCACCGCTCCGAGCCATGGCCCTAGGCTGAGCTCTCCATGGAGCTACACCCTGAGAATTTCACACCAAAAAGGGCTGCTTCAGTGAAGCACGGAGTTACCAACACTAGCAGCAGCAGCCGCATGACTGGTGCTTTTTTTTCTTCCCCCTCCTCTGGCTGCCTTGACAAAACATAAAGGAAAAAGAGAACGAAGTCTGGAGAAGATGGTGTCTGATACCCACCTGGTACTGTTCCTTCCTGAGGTTTTAGTTGTTTCACCCTCACCCCCCATTTTTGCTTATAGACATTACTGTAGGTGAATTATCTGTAGTAGTTTATATCGCTAACCTTACTGAAGGGAGTCTTGTGATTCACTTTTAATCAAGGGTAAGAGTGCTAATAGCAAAGACGAATAATCTTATGGCACTTCATTAAAACCACTAGGAGTAATATTTCCAACAGTTTCTATAAATACAGTGTTTGTTTCTTTCTGGTAACTATTTTGTCTGGTTTGGACATTAGTGTTCTCCTCAGTGGAGATTGCTCTTTTTCATTTCTTCAGTTTGTTCAGCTTTTGGGCACTGTTTCATAATACATAAGTATCAAATTAGACATGTCTCACTTTTAAAGTATTCGTTTCTTAATGATGCTTCCTCTTCTGTGCAGATGATGAAGTAATAGGGGTTAGCGTCAGTGTTCGTGACCGTGAAGATGTTGTGCAAGTCTGGAACGTGAATGCCGCTTTAGCAAGTGAAGCAAAAGTTTTAGAAAAGATACGTAAACTTCTGCCACACACATCTTTTAAAGCTATCTTTTATAAATGTAAGTATTTTGTACTATTAATTTCTGCCTTCATTAGAGAAACAAGACGCTGGTAGGGTATTGCCACGGGAATATCCTGCCTGATTCATCATTAACTGTTTAGAAACATAGCATCTCTCATTGCATTAAAATTCTGTCCCTTCAATGTAGAAGTTATCTATGATTCAAAATATAAGGTATTTTTAGTTTAATTGTAGAATATATTTGGTTCCATGTTTGATATGCCTGATTCATAAAATAAGTGAGACAAATCTCTTGATAACTCTCAAGACTACATGCTGTTCAATTTAAGTGTTCGTTTAGAGGAACCATTTACAATCAGGATTTTAAGGGATCTCTTATTTTAGGCTCTCTGTAAATGTATTATCAGAATAATATATTCCCAAAGATCACTTGTTAGCATGTTGTGTCATCTTTGCTTTATACAGTGTTGTCTTCTCTTTTTTTTAATCTTTTCAACTCATTGACAGAGTTTACATGTTCTTTTATTCTTTTTTCCTTCTCTCTTCCTTAGCACACAGAGAGCATCGTGCTTTTGAAGGCTGACGTGGAAAACATTTAAGTGCAGTCTGTGCCGAGCGCATTTGTTCTTATTCAGTGTTGTGAGGTGGTCTGGACAAGGAGAAGGATGGTAGAAGCCCTCCCTGCAGAAGCACTACATGCAGTTGCCCTTTTGAGTTTCTAACATTTCAAACTGGGAAAGTGAGGAAAAACAGTTGCCTTGACTGCTAAACATGCAATTCATTACTTCTGGACTGGTTGGGTTTTTTAGATTTTTTCACTGTTTCTTTTAAAAGATATTTTGGTCACTTGGGTTTTTGGGTTTTGTTGGTTGGTTTGTTTTTGTTTTTTTTTTTTTTCTTCCAATCAGATGATACTTGTTCTTATTTCATTAAAGTAGCGAGCTTTCATTTCTTCTGTACTGTACTCAGTTAAATGCAAATGTGCACAAAGATGGTATGCTGCTTTTCCTAGATGTGCTGTGCGTAGAGGAATACTGGCTTGGTGAAATGTGTTTTCAATTTTCATTTTAAAACATTCCTATCATGTTAAGATTTACTCACTGGTTTTGTCCCAAGAGAGAAAGAAATTGCACTGCATTTATTCTAATATTCAATGTAATCTGGTCTTGCACTGACAATGGCGCACATACTGTAAAAGTAAATAGTAAAGTGTTCACTAAACGAGCAACTAAAGAGAACACATTTATATTGGGACTAACCCTCTGTGGGATGATGTTAACGAGTTTTTTAATTGTAGTGATTTCAGAAGAGCCCCTGTTCAGACTAGAATGAGACATCTTTCAGTAGGAAACCCTATAAACTCCACAACTCTCTTATTTAAGAGGGAGTGGGGGGTTTTTTTAATGGTTTTATATTGTATGCTTTCTTATGATATTTTTCTGAACATTCATGAAAATGTGTCATGGATCATTTCTAATGCATTAGACTAACTGGATTCATCCCTCACAGTTCTGTGAGTATTTTAGGAAAGGATTTTGTGTTGCAGCATAAAACCGAATATAAACAGTGTTAGTCTTTAAATGTTTGTCTATATTAATTATCTGAGGTGTTGGTTTGTTTTAATATACTACCAAAGACTGATGGAGTTCCTTTTACAAGAAGAAGCTGCAAGGTAGAGATGAACGTATATGCTCCACTGAGCATTACTTCATTGTTAAGAGGTTGTTGTTTGGCAACTGTTCAAGTTGCACTGATTTCTACATCTTTAGTATATTAAGAGGCAGCCATTAAAATAAAATAAATTTTAAAATAAGAATCATACATTTTGAGATTTTTTTACAACTTTATTTATTAATTAAAACTGTGCAGTTAATGAGCATGACTAATAAAACAAATTTTATAAAATGCAAATGTCTTGCTTCTGTAATTGCTTCCTGAGATTAAATGGTACCGGCCCTGCTTTTTTAAACCTGTGTACTTTTTAGTAAAACTTATTCTCTTAGAAGCTGTTTTGCTCGTAGACTACAAATATTTTTAAATTGATTTTTTTGTGCTATTAAATCAGAAACGAGTGCTGAAGTTTATCAGTCTTGTATATATTCAGTTAATATTTGAGGTATTTTTGAGTTGCAGTTAGATTGAGGCTTCAAAATAAAAAGCATAGAGACTATTACCAGTTTAATTATACGATGTTTGTCAATTCACACTGCAGTGAGATGCAGAGATACCCAACCTCCTTGAGAAATAAGGGAACCTAGGAAGGTGCTTTCCCTGCAAGGTGAAATGAACTCGTTGGTGTGGCCGTGGCTTTTACCTGCAATAAGTGGGGTTCCCCTTTTTCCAGGGAATGGGCAGAGGGAGGCCTGGGAACACCAGCTGCCCGTGAAGCGCTAGCTGATATCTGCAGGTGTGATGTGTCCAGACAGCCTCCAGGCCTGCCTGATGGAGTCAAAAAGTGACCTTGGAGAAGTGAGGGGTAGAAAACTTGGAGAAAAATGTTTTCAACAGCTTGATGAGCAAGATTTCTCACTTGAAAAACCTTCCTGTCTTTGGAGGAAATGTGAGTGGAATACTAATGGGGAATTAATCACATACCTCGCCCTCTGCTTACTTTTACTTTTGGAAACAAGCCAGAGCTTCTTACCTCTCCTCCAGGTTCGTTTTGAGCACGGATGTTGCCTTCAGTAGAGTTGGATCTGCTGGCAGAAGTGGGTGATCTGGTGATATCACTGGAACTTGCTAATTTAAGGTATTACTTTATTCGTCCTATTGAAGGAAATTATTTTTATGTTGTTGCCTTGCATGCCACTTTAATATTGAAGACTTCTCTGCTTGAACATTGGATAGAGATTGAGAGAGACTTTATCCTAGCCATAGGATAGAGTAGCTGCACGTTGACTACCAAAGTCCACGTTATGAACTTTTGTCAATTTTTCATTGTTCTAAATCACTAGTCTATAAAATGAGGGATTCTTTTTCTGTATGGCTTAATTCTGACGATAATTGTTATTATTACTTAGAATCTGGGTTGGTGGATATCTTCTGACTAAAATTCAGCATATTGTATGCCACAATCCAAAATTGGGCTTGAATCAAAACAGGTAATGCAAGTTTACAGGAACATGACAAATTGCATATTGGAATTTTGCAACCATTAACTGAAAGATTTTGTAGAATTTCTGAACTGTCCTTTCATCCCTACTGAAATCCCATCCCATCCATAGCACAGATGTATTTATACCAAATAGTGTTGAACAGTTAATTTTTTTTTAGTCTTTTAAATATTTATTATTTTCACCTGGAGATCTGCTTTATTGAACTTGATTAAATGAACCCCCCACTGCTTCAAAATCATCTAAATTGTTTAAATGGATATCAAAGAAGAGCCTACAGCTTCCTATCAAAATGAATTTCTGCTGGCATTTCAACATCAAATTAAAACATTTAACTTCCATGGTTACAGACAGCAAAGAAATTCCTGATTGCTGTGTTACCTGAATTAAAGAAACCTGCTTCCCTCTTGGGGTGGTAAGGAGCCCTGGCTGGTACCTGCCCACACTGGGACAGTGCCCTTGGGCTTTATCTGGTGCCTGCTGGCGTGCCACCTCACGCCGGAGCCGGTCACGTAGCTGGAGCACTTGTCTCCTTTACCCAGGCTGTTTTTATGAATTTTGTAGGAATTTCATATCCTTGATACGCTTGCCCTGCCGCCCGCCTCTGCTGGGTGCGGAGTTACTGTGGCGTGGGGGTTGTCCTCTGCCCTGGGAAGCCGGCTGAGATGGAGGTAGGGGGAGAGCTCTGGCTGGCTTTAGAAATGTTGGTAGCACCTTATAGGAGGTGCTTGCGGCTTCTTCCCGGGAAAAACTTCGGTGCTACGTGGTGTTGGGTGGAGGATGACGGCGAGCTGGCTGAAGGAGAGCTGCGGGGCTCTAACACGGGCACGGACTGTGCGGAGGGAGGGATGCAGCACGGGGATGCAGCAGGAGCGCCAGCCCCGGGGAAGAGGAGATGCTGGCCGGGCTGCGGCTGAAGCTGCCGGGGCAAATGGAGCCAGGAGGGACAGCTGAGAAATGGTAAGAGGAATAAATAGCTTTTTACTGCTGAGTATTGCACTTCTTGTGATGGTTTGCACCTTCCCGGGGCTGGACAGCCGCTGGCAGCAGGCAGGGGCCAAGCTCTGATTGTTCCCCCCCGACTTTGGGGGCATCTCTAATAGTTCTCTGTGGCTCCCCAGGCTGTGACACAACTGCTGCTGGAGGGATTAGTTGGGA
Organism: Aviceda cuculoides; assembly: GCA_035590195.1. Lineage (NCBI taxonomy): Eukaryota > Metazoa > Chordata > Aves > Accipitriformes > Accipitridae > Aviceda > Aviceda cuculoides. The sequence continues at coordinate 19,651,388 of JAVJGG010000037.1, read as the reverse complement.
ATTTCACTTAACATTAACAGGGATGAAGGGCTGTCTTCTGGGGCTGGCTAATTAACAGAATTCTACTCTGGTAATTAAATAGCAGTTTGTTGAACACAACTTAGTTGATGAAATCTTTAGAAAACATAACAATTAGCGAGCAAGGAATGGCAGCTCCTCAAAAGCCTATCCCCAACCAGTTGCTGCTATGGTTTTAACCTTTCATTCTCCAGCAAAGATGGTATTGACTCTTAATTTATTAGGTTTTGCTGCTGTCATCGGACGGCTTCTTTTCTCTCTGCTGTTGCAGCAGCTGATTCCTCGAGGCTTCACCTCAGCTGCAAGGGCTTGAGATGTCCCACATGTTGCTTTTTCGGAAGACTCCCTGGTGCTGCCTTCTCAAAAGCCAGTGCTGGAGGACAGGAACGTTTGCCACCCTGAGAATAAATCCTTTGCCCTCCTGCTGCAGCGGCAGCGCTGGGGCTGCCGGCTCAGCCGCGTGTGCCTTTACACGACCCGGTCGTGCCTCCTCTGCGGAGAGGAGGGTTTCCACCGTGGTTACTCCGTGCACCCCAGCAGCATCCCCCTCCCCTCCGAGCTCCGTGCGTTGGAGAGATCGCGGGAAGGACGTGGGGTCTCCTCACCCGGCACTCGCACCTTTCGCATGCGCCGAAAGGAGCTGCAGCTGCGTATTAGGGCTTCTCTCTGCTGGGCTCTCTCACTTCGTTCTGTTGTGGGGTTTTTAACTGCCTTTGCAAAGCGGTCCTGGAAATGAGAGATGTACCAGAATGAATTATTTTGGTCTCTGGCTTATTTGTACCATAAATGCTTGTGGAGTTTTGTTTTGGAGAGTAGTGTTGAAAAAGAGCAGGGGGAGAAGCAGGAGCAAGTAGAGGAGAAGGTGCTTTTACGTCGTGTGATGTGCCTTAGCAATGTTGCTTGATCGCTGCGGAAGAGGGCACCAAGGTGTCTTTGATTTAAAGCCGTTTCATGCTACGGGCTTTGCTCGGTCTTATGTGTGCTTTTATTTTAGTGTGGCAGGTTCAGGACAAGTTGGCACGCTCTTCTCAATAATAATTAACTAAATACTTCAGAGGGAGGAACACAAAAGCTCCGCGGGTCAGAAGGGGCTCAGTCAATGTTCTGCCTTTCCCAGTTGATGGGAATATGAAAGAAATAACTTTTTATATTCTTCCTGCGGCAGGATTGACCAGAGGGGATGAAGCTTAAGAGTCGTCTTAAAACACAAACGTGACTGTGACAGAGGAAGGTTACTGATCCCGAGCAGCCTATATAAACCCTCTCGTCTGCACCCGCACACGGAAGGGAGGTGCTTTCAGTTGGAATCTGTTCCTGTCCTCATCTCTACTTCTCCCTCTCTCGTAATGATTCTCTTAGGACAATGACGGTGAGGAAATTAGATTAGGCAAACAGTGGGAGATCCTGCGGCTTGCTATGAAAGCCACCTCCAATCTTTGCTACACTTTGACAGCTCTCAATTTCCTAATTTGACAAGTTAATGAAGACTGGATTATTTCCAACGCTGTATGTACCGCGCTGCCGGGGATGGGCCGGGGGGGAGGGGGGGGGCTGTGCTCTGCACCGGGACTACCCACCCCAGCACCTTCCTCCCACCCAGGCTGCAAAATCCTCCTCCCCGGGAGCATGTGCTGGAGCCCGAGGCCGGGAGCCGGCGTTCGCGGCTGTGGCGTTAGCGCGGGGCTTTCCCAGATGCTCCCGCGCCAGGAGACCAGTGGACTTGCCACGGGTGCGCGTGTCATCTCCGAGAAGCCGCGCTGCAGCGTTTGACCTCCCGGTGTTTGGCTTGGCTGGCCGGTACGTTGTTTGCTTCCATTCTCCCCAAGGCTGTGAGCAGGCAGTGGAATGGGCTGGCTGAGCCGGCCAAGCTAAATCCAGCAGGAGACATCCCGTTCGCTCCTCCCAGGCACGGCATCCCCGGCGCGGCCGGCTGGGCATCCCTGTACCCGCGTGGCCCTGCGTCCAGCCTGGTGCTCCGCTCCGAGACGTGGGGTGGGAGAAAGGGCTTTAAATGTGGTGGAGAAACTACCGGCTGTTGGGAAAGAGCGTCGGTGGGAAGTGCAGCAGTTCTGCAGCCGGCGGTCCTGGGGTGTCTTTGCGCAGCGGCGAGGCCGGAGACAGAGTTTCGGGTCTTGCTGCTCCCCCTCCCAAGTGCTTGTTGCAAGCCCAGCGCCCACGATGTGCTCTGGCTCATGGAGGAACTGGGAGAGGAGGGTTTCTGTCAGTGCACTGAGGCTCTGTAAATAAGCAAACTGGAGCAGGCTGGAAGCGAAGAGCAAAGTAGGTATCATTCATCATGCAAGGGGGCCTGGAGTATGTTCCAGCTTCTAATGCGTTAAAGGAGAGCAGTGTTATGAATAGGCACGGGATGAATCCCCTTCTTTTTGGATCCTGATTTGGTGTAATAAACATGCAAGACAATTTGTATAAAATAGTGAGGATTCTTTCCTAGAGAAGTCATTTAAAGCTATATTTGCACATCAGGGAAGAGTTCGCAGGAACCTTTTGTAGTCACAAGTGTGCAAAGAGAAAACAACGTGGTCAGCAAGTGATGGATGGTGCGTGTAAACCTGTGCAATGCTGTGCTTTCCCTGGGCTGGTACTGGTATTGCGTGACCTCCCGTCCTACTGGGGAAGCATCCAGCCTGGCACCCCGTATCCTTGTCTTCTGCCTCCCCCCGCTGCAGCCATCAGAGGTGTGGGGTGGATCACATGGTGAATGTGATCTAAGGTAGAACGGATTTTTTCCCGAGTGTCTTTTGGTCTCAAAACAAGTGTTTTCGGAGTAGGAAAATCCTGACCCAAATGCATCAGCACTGCTGGCTCTTAGCAGCCTTTAAAAATAATATTTGCCCGTAAAAGGAGAGGGTGACCTGCCAGGTAAAATGCGAAATGATCCAACAATGTGCTGTGCAGGCACAGTCTGCACAGAAAGTTTGCTGGCTTTTTTTCTTTTTTCTTTGGGATAACTTTTTTGGGACACTTTTTTGTTTTGTTTTGCTTTCAGTATTTCCCAACTAGCTTGTTAGTCACTCCCCACACCCTGCAGCAGCAGCTGCACCACTCTTCTGGCTTTGTGTCTCAGATCCCCCACCCTCTCACGGCCGCTGTGTGGCAGGGGATTACTGGGTGGCTCTCCCGGAGTTTCTCCCGGTGGGACACCCGAGTGGAGGGCCCCGGGGCAGGCCCTTCTCCCTGGTTTTGGAGGTAATCAGGGTGATGTTTCTCCCCCCGGAGCCAAGCCAATGGCAAAAGATGATGTGAACACCCTCATTGGCCTCGCTTCCAACCTTCTTGCTCCTTTTTCACCGTTTCTAGCAGCTCACAGCCTTCATCCCCCTGAGCACCCCTCTCTCTCTCACTTGCACGTCTCTGGAGTCAGCCTGAGGTCTGCAGGGAACACGGCCGCTGCTCCTCCCCTGCCTCTTGCAGCATCTTCTTCACAGAAAACAAGGGAGCAACAAACCCGCTGCTGATGACCGTGCCACCCTGCTGTGCCTCCAGGAAACCTCTTGGCTTTTTTTTGGAGATCCAAATCCTACCAGGCCCACAGTCTCGAGGTGGTCAAACCCAGACCAGAAGGATGGATGTGGCCCTGGGGGCTGAGCCCTTCCTCTGCAGTGTGGAAAATACCTAGCTAGGAACTAGGAGGACAGGGCAGGGTGCTGCACCTCTTCCTCTGTGGTTATTTTCCCTAATTGCTTTTATCAGACATAAACCCTGGGTTTTTCCAGGTAGGGACCTGTTGATGTGGTTCCGGCGTGGAGGGCAGCAGCCCCTCGGTGGAGCTGCCAGCCCGTCTCCCACCCTGGCACTGGCCTTTGCAAGCAGGGTCCTGAGCTGGCTGGAAACAACACCTGATTTTCCTGGGGTTTGCCCACTGAAGCAGAATGCCCTCCACGGCGGTGCTGCGTGTGCTGCTGCTCCAAGGAGCAGAAAGCTTCCCTGCGCCGCTCGCATCCAGACCTTAATCTTTGGGATTAGGCTTCCCTCTGATCCTCCTGCGAGCACAGGATGAGCCGCAGCCTTGAAGAATAGGTCTTTTGAAAGCGTGGCTTTCCCAGCACACCTAATCAGCTTGCCGGCATACCACGAGGTGGGGAGCAGCGTCTAATTTCGGTGTGTGCTCATTCTGCTTCTCCTCCTCTGCAAAGGAACAGTCCCGGGGTGCCTGGACGGAGGTGCTCCCGCTGTGCACCCGAGGGTGCTGGGTGGAGCAAGGGTTGCTCTTGGCGTTTGGGCTTTTATTGCTGGAAACCTCTCGAGCTGTGAGGTGAAGTTCAACATTTGCAATAGGTTTACTGTTCAAAGCCTGCAATGGCTTCCAGATTTAAGTACGGTTTTTATCTTCTTTTTTTTTTCTCTCTACTGAAATAAAGGAGCCATTAGAGATGGTCCATAATGTGGAAGACACATGTTTGTATAGCGTTACCATTTATATAGCAGCAGTCTGGACTGGAAAGCTGATCGCCTTCTTAGAAAACAAATTATCTCTGCAGCTTGTGCTCTGTTCTGGAGCTTCCTTTGAAGGCTCTTAAGGTTTGGACATAGAGCTTTTGGTAATTAAAAACTTGTTTAATCCCAAGGGATTTGGGGGCCGGCGTTCTAAATCTAAAGCCTTAACAGCTCAACAAGAAAATACCTGCGAAGAGGCGAAAGAAAATGGCTCAGCTGTGGAAGGCTGGCCCTGGAGCCGCCGTCAGATGGCACTGCAGCATCACGGGTGGGCGAACCGCGCCAGCGCCCGGGGTGGGCCGGGGGGCACCGGCCCGGGGGGCAAAAACGCCAGGGAAGAGAAGGGACTTAGGCCAGGATAATTCTGCTCGTAGTCAGGGGGAGCTGTCATGGAGCCGTGTCTGGACTGGACTTTTCCCGCTTACACAAAGCGCATAATGCTGCAGGAATTCGTGTATAAACAGTGCGAGCAAGAGGAGGGAGGCTATCTACATGATGAAGGGCAGTAAGGAAACGGATTTTTCTTTCGCCGTTGCTGGCAAATTCAGAAAGTCTTTGATTTCTGGGGGGGGGGTCCCCAGCATAACTGCATATTAAAGATAGTCGCCGTATAACTTTCTACCAGACTGGTGCGTTTCTGCCTTTCTCGGAGCGCGCACAAAGTTTAGCCCGAGCTGCCGGAACGGGGCAGGAGCTGTCGCGACTGGGCAGGTTTGCAGCCGAGGGGAGGGCTGGCCGTGCCATCCAGGCCTTGCTCCTTGGGGATGGGGCAGGGTGTTTTCCCGGGGCTCTGTGCTCCTGGGGACACGTGGGAAAAGGGCTTCGTGTCCGCACCAGAGCGACGCAGCGTCCTCGTCATGAAGTGCCGTGTAACACATCGCTAGGAAAGCTCCGTGGCGTCGGTGACATCTCTGACACCATAAATGAAAGGCTCTTGAAAAAAATCTTTTGCTAATCGTCTTGCCCAAAGCCAGATGGGAAGCATGGGGTGGAGCATGTTACAATTTCTAATTAATTGTAATTAGAAATACTAAGCGATGGAGGGGGCCTCTATATACTGCAGGTGGCTTCTTCCTTCTCTTGAACCGAATAGTTGCTTTTCCCCCTCTTCCTCCCACCTAGAAATATGCTTTTTGGGTGCTCGGACGGGGCCTTGGCAGAGTCTAACTCTTGGAAAGTAAACGACAGCACATCACACGCGTTTCTGCAGTCAGAGAGGAAGAGTGGGCTGCGTCTCCACCACTTCCCAACGCCACTGACAAGGTCAGGAGCGATTCTGGAAGAAAGCGGCAAACCCCATCCGGGAGAGCGGGCTGGGGGTGGTGGTGCCCTTTTCCTGCCCCACGGCACGAGGAGGGTTTGGTGACTGGGGCCAGCAGCGGGATTTTTTTCCCCGCTGATGTGTTAAACCACCACCGTTAGCTGGTGGTGTTAATAACCAGCAGCAGTGCCAGGGTGCGGGCAGTGCTGGGGGGCAGCCGGCCGTGTTGCATGAGCGTTTTTTAAATTTTTTAATGTGGCTATAACTTCAGCATCCCCCCCTGCTGCTGCCGGTTCCATGGTGCAGGGCAGACCCTTCCACCTCGCACGGCGTGGTGATCCGTGCCCCAAAACACCCCCCGAGGGGTACTCACTCAGACCACCCCGGGACCTGTGTTTTCGTGGGCTGCTGATAGGAAAAGGGCTTTGGTAAGGGGTAGCCCCATACTGGGGCCAGTTTGTCAGTGGGGAAGCTATTTCGTGGCTGTAACAGTTTGCAGAAATCCACCCGAGCTCAGAGACTTCGCTGCTGCGACCACTGGTTGAGGTCTGCTTCTCCCAGTACCATGTTATCCCTGCCCTTTAACATAAAACACAACAAATAAAAGCAGCCTCTTGGACTTGACCCACATTTCTCCGAGGTCCCTTTTTCTTCCTTTTTTTTTTTTTGCCTCCCAATACCTGCATTTCAGTCCAGACAAGGAGCGGAGACAGGACATTTCTCCTTCCCACGCCGCTCCGAGCCCAGCCCGGCAGCTGGTGCTGCACTGGGCCCTCCAGGCACTGCTCTGATGAGCAGCCAGCTACCGCATAGGTAGGAGTCTTGGGTTGGGTTGTTTTTTTTTTTTCTCTCCAAAGGCGCAAAACTTAGTTTTTTAAGGGTGTTTTTAAAATGGCACTTTGGGGAATAATTACCCTTTACGTTACCTCAAAGAAGTCCCCAGCACGCTTAGCACTACCCTCAGAGGACCGTGCCTGTTAGGAAAATACGCTGGCTTAAGCATCCTGTAAGTAATACGAACTTTAACTGATGGTACTTAGTGCAAATGGGCCAACGGTCACATGGCTGAGTCTCCTAATGCCATTCAGGATATTTTTGCACCAATTGCAGCCTATTCATCAAAATAAAATGCCAATAAGGAAAGCATTACAATGCTTTCAGAGGGGAATGCGCAAAGGAAAGTAGGTGAATTCTGCCCCCAAATGGATATCCAATCTTATAACAAGTATTGTGTATTAAAAAAAGAAGGAAGCGCCTTGGCTCCTCGCCATGCTGCGATCATAGGGCTAATGCCTTTATCTCCATTATCTTTCAACTGCACTCCTGTCTCCGTTGCACGGGGACACCGAAACGAAGTAACTCATGGCCAGCTACTCAGGATCTATTTCATTAGGTTGTCCTCTAAAAATGGTAGCCTGTGTCCAGTGCCCCGATAAGAGCAGGGCAGGATGCTGCAAGGACAGGAGCGGGGGCCGCAAGGGCTGAGGGAACACCCTGGGGCATCCGAAGTTCCCTGGGAGGTTGCTTGGCTTGGATATTTCTATTTAGGGGCTGTAAGGAGCAGGGTGGGAGAAGCCAAAGGTGCCTGGGCAGTACCTGCTACTTGCACAGCTGGGAGCAGCATCACCCAGCCTGGTCCTCCCTGGGACGTGCTGGATCTGTGCCGTGCTCAGCCCCCCTGGTGAATGGATTAACGGAATATTTCTCCCCTCCTTTCCGTACGAGCAGCCAGCCATGGTCCCGGCCTGGGCTTGCGGTGTTTGCTTGTGGAGCGCATCCCGCGATGGCTGCTGGGGTTACCTGATGCTGCAGGGACCGGAGGGTGGGGGAGCCCCTAGCTCAGACCTGTTACAGCCAACCGCAATGGTTAAATCATTTTTAAGAGAGCGGGGTTTTTGCTGTCTACAGCCTGGGCTCCTGAGTTCATGTTTTCCAGCTTTTTCTCCGTGACTCCAAGGATGCAGCATGTACCCCTCCTATTTTCACCACCCCCACCCCAAGTCTTTTTAAGGGGAAACCAAGAGCCTTGGCTGTCTGGCCCTGGGACACGGTGCTTTGACGAAGCCAGTTACCTGCAGTGAAGCCTGCGGGAGCTGGCACCTCCCTTGGTGGCAAGTCCTGGGCTTGGGATTCACCCGCAGGGAGCAATCCCTGCCGGCAAGAGAGCTTTGGCTTCCCAGCTGAGCTGCCTGCATGTACCTGGCAGCTGCGCTCCAGACGTCGGCATGGGGATTTCTGGCTGCTGTGGCCATCCCGTGGAGGATCTCATACCACCGTACGGAGGTCAGGTGTTGAAGGGCCACCGAGAGGATGGGTCTGGCATGGTGGGGGGCCCAGGCACCCACAGGTGCCAAAGGCTGGGAGATGTCACGCAGCCCGTGGTTGCAGGGATGCGCGGGGGACACCAAAATCGAAGCCCATGAGGCTTTTGGATGGAAGGGCAGGAATGCAGAGAAGTTCTTCCCTGTTCCAGAGTGTTTCCATCCCAGTCAGTCCTGCCCCTGCTGACACCACAGCAGGGCCCTGGCTCATCACACCCATATCGGTGTGTATTTTGTTTTTTTTTTTTTTTTGTTTAAACCATTACAAACGTAAATGATCCTTCTCAATTACAAAAGCCTGTGCGAACTGGCATCTTTAAAGGAAACTCTGCAAGAGCTCCTGGCACAGCGCTGCTTTGAATATTTGGAAGCTTTGCTAAGTCTCCTGAAACAAAGGCAGGCGCAACCTCCTGCCCCTCCGCCGCCCTCCCCGAGCGCGCAGCGAGAGGCCGTCGCTGCTGGAACCGTAACTGGGCGACACGGGGGGTGGCAAGGGACGGAGCAGCCACCTGCCTGGGACAACAGCAGCAGCCCCGCTGCTGCCCATCTCCCGCCTGCCCCGCTCGCACAGCAGCACCTTATGAAACATCTTCGTGGCTTCGCCGCCGGAGTTTCCCTCCTCATTTTCCTGTTTTTTGCCCTGCCGCGGTGGCCTACGCTGCTGCTTTTTTCCTTATTCTCCCACACAGCCTCTCTCGGGTGGCTAATTCTGCACCGAAGACGCCCCAGGGCAACGCGCTGCAGCCCTGCTGCTCCTCGCCGCTCCGGCCCGAGCTGCCGGGCGCTTGTGCCGAAAGGATGCGCGCGAGCCGTTCGGACAGCGTGTCGCCTGGCCAGATTGGATCAGATGGAAGTGAAACGAACGGTTAAATAAACGCGGTGGCCGCCTGTACACAGTGTGGTAGTACTTCCAAAACGATGAAACATATTATTGCAGATTTGATATCTGCTATCAATTGAGATTGAAGGTATTGATCCGGGCTGATTGCTGGGGACAATCAGAAAGTGGACGGGTAATTGACTGTCATGTCCCTCATTGATCAGGCACCGCAGTTCAGAGCAGCCAACATTATTTTCAAGTACTTTGCAGCATCTCCTCTAATAAAGAAATACAGACTTTAAGTAACAAAGTGACTTACGCGTGCTGAGATTGAGAGGGTGGGTGAGGCCGTTCTTAGCCAACATGTCATTGCCTTAACCAAACCAAGAGGTTGTCAAGAGGAGAGTGCCAGGGCAGGAAAGCATGGATTTCTGTTTGCACGGGTGTCACTGTGAGCCAACACGGTGCTCTAGGACCGTCTCACTCCTCGCTGCTCGGCTGCAGCAGATATTAAAGGAGGACCTCCGAGACAACGAAGGCACTGCACGTGGGCCACGTGCCAGGAGAGTGTGACCTCCTCTCTTTAGGTTGTTTAAAAAGTTAAAGCAACAAATATTTTGTACTGTGTGTTCCACCAGGGCTCGCTAGCAGCTGATCCAGAAAGACTGTCCTGGGAGAGGAGCAAATTGGGAAACATCCCAAGTTGCTGCAATCAAATCCACAAAAAGCTCATACAAAATTTTTACATATAATCAGAAGGATGGAAAAATTACCTTATTCCCTGCTGTGCACTTCAGATTAACATAGCCAAACATTATTCAATCCTAATACTTACGGTGACCATGAAACATCTTCCTGTACTTACTAGGAATAGGCAGATAAAATGGCTTTTCTCCTAGAGGACATGTATCTGCTGTTGGTTTTTAATAATCTGCTGTATGTGCTGTTAGTTTTTAATAATCTGTACTACCTGACATCCCTGCTCCTCACCTGCACGCTCTTTTGGGTAGCGACTGCTCCGTGTGAATAGAGGTCCGGGGAAATCAATGGGATTTAGTCGTTCAATGAGATTCTTGTGCCTAAATACCTTAGTGGTCCCAGACCGTGGAGTGGGTTCAGGGATACAGGTCCTAATTTTGACTCCGCAAAACCCCAAGCCTTGGGGCACCCATTTCTAACCAGCAGTGCCCGGTGCAGCCCTAACGCCAGGCGTTGCTGGGCCCTCGTGCTCGCTTCGCTCCAGCAGCACAGCCGGACGCCCACGGGATGGGGGCTGCCGAGGTTTGTATCGCAAAAGCCACGTTTTGCCGGTCCGTAAAGTTCAGCTCACGCGGCTGCCGTCTCCCAGCACAGTTGCCGGCACCGCAGGCGGCCGAGCCCGTCCCAGTCGACGTCCGACTGAACCGGTTGCAGTTCAGTCGTGGCCGAAGCAAAGCGGGCTGCAGAGCAGAGGGTTATCGGGCGTGCAGGTTTTCCCCGGGCGTTTGCCACCTGAACGTTGCGTACAGGCAGTTTTGGAGGTTTTTGTGTGTTTGTCTCGGATTTCCCAATGTCTGGCAGCCTGTCGGGAGCTGCCAGATGTCCGGAGACGCTGACCTCGCCCACTAGGCATGCACGAGCTCTTCCACGGCAGGCTCGGAGCAAGTCCAGTGTCTCCAGCATCACGGGCCGGCTCTGCACGTGCTGTCTGGTCCTTTTAAGCGCGGGTGGGAAGCCCAAGAGCTGCCAGGGTTTCTGCCTACACGCCGTGCCAGCGGCACAGCCGGCTTCGGTAGGTGTGATGCATCCTGAAGTCCTCGTCCTGGTGTGCAGCACTATTTGTTCAAGTCATTTTAGCGGCGTTCCGGGAGAAATATATTGGCGGAAAACCATGTGGAGGAAGAAGCCAATGGATTTTGCGCGCACGCGTAAAGCATTGCCTCCGAGAGATCCGCGTCAGTACGCAGCCTCTGCTGCTCGGGCACTTGCTCTAAGCCCCGAGGTTGGCTCCTTGCTTATAGATGGGACTTAGCGAGCCGCCCTTGCCTGTAGCCGGATTTCTGCTTTTCTCGCCAGCTTTCAGACGGTCAAACCCCATTTCAGTGAGTTTTGGGCACTTCGCACCCACCGCAGTTGCTAAGCTGAGCCGAGCCGCTTTCCTCGCCTCGGGTTTCGGTCTGTTAAACAGCTCAGCCCGACCTGCTTTTGATTTGCTTCGTCTTGACTTTTTTGGGGGCTGCCGGCGAAGCGAAACACCCGTCGCTCGCTCGCCTCTCGGGGCGCAGGCAGGGCTGCCCGGGGGAAGGCGGCCGAGGCGCCGAACTTTCGCAGCGAGGGGCGGCAGCCCCGCGGGCATCGCTCGTGAGTCAGCCCTCGCCGCGCTGGGCAGCCGCCGGCGCCTGAGGAGGTTTCTCATCATCCCACCCGAGTTTCCTTTCCCGGGAAGCGAGGTGGCTCTGCCGGGGCGCGTGGGCTGCGCGAGCTGCCGGGGAGTCAAACCCAAACTGAGCTGACGGAATAGCTGTAGTCTCAAGCGGCCAGAGCAGAAAACCTCCCGTGCCGGAGGCTTAAAAATGCTGATTAGACAGAGCTGGCGGGGCGCGGGTCACAGCCCGGGTGCTGGCTCAGTCCACGGTTAAATGTGCAAGAGAAACAGGAAAAATGCTCTACTAGATCGGGTCGACGGATGTGTGCTGCTTACCCCCCCTCAAATGTTGCCGCTAATCCAAACAGTCCCGTACTGGTGGGTCTGTGGAAGTGTAAGGCTGGGATCCCCTCTGACCCCTCTTAAAATAATCTCTGTGAGGGCTCCACACGAGCTTCTGAGGGAAAAGCAACGGCACTCTTCCCATTGCGCCTGCTGGAGAGAAGGAGGAAGAGGAAGGCTGGCTGAACCAGCAGTTAAGCACTTAGGGACAAAAAATAAAAAAATTAGGATGTCACAGCATTAATTTACACGAAATAAGAAGCATTTCTCCTTAGAGAGTGGATATATTGCAGGAATATGTTGCAGAACAAGCAGGGCAAACGCATGCCACAGCTTAGTGAAACAAGAGTTAAACAACATCAAATCATTCCCCGTGATGGATCATTAAGAATGTGGAGCCTAAATGTGCGGCAAGATTACAGCATCGTGCAGATGTTCCTATACCAGCGGCTTGTTTTGCATATTGCAAAGTATATACGTAATTCCTAGTGGCAAACGCACGCAAAGACGAGCCCATCCTATGGTGAATGCACGTTTGGATTGTTCTACAAGGTGAATTTTGTGGGTGGAAAGGGCCGATCTAAACCGCTGCCTGGGGTTACAGCTGCCCATCGCTGGCAGCGGGCCGTGCCCGCGACCTCTCCACCGCTGCCCAGGCGCCGTTTACAGGAGGGGCAGATAAACAGGGAGTGAGAAGGGGTAAATAAACAAGAGAGGGGGGCTAAGTAAGTAAATGCCGAGGATTTCTGGTTTTTTACACGTAGATATTGTAACAAAATTTAAGGCAACGTTCCTCCTGCTAATTAGTGTTTCCACGGCACTGCAAAAACTACAGCTGTAGGAAGAATTCAGGAAAAGTAATCAGCAGCACAATTAAGCAATCTGCTGTAATGACAGAACACAACATTAGGGTAGAATAATCAGAAACATATATATTTTTCCTTCTTGATTTTAATTTCCCACCCAATGATTTGCTTTTGCAGGGTGTATATATAAAGCGATGCCCGACAGAAATGCCCGTATTTATCTGCTACGGCTTGCAGATCTTGCTCCAGTGAGGATGCCCATCTTAATTCTTGCCCGTCACTTGCATCCAATATTATTTTTATTATATTTTTTGAAAACCCAGCGTTTGACCTGCTTTCATCCTAATTTTGCCACCCTGTCTGCCTGATGTAAACTCCTTTAACTTCAAGGGTCCAACTCCTTTCTCTGCGAGGTGTCAGTCCGGACCAGAAAGCCCGGAGCTGAGGTCCCTGTATTCCTGCCAGCCATCCCACCCTAGGAAGCAGAGCAGGGAGATGGTGCACCCAGTGTCTCCGCGACCTCCAGCTCCTGCTCAGGAGAGGAAAACATCTACACCTGTGAGCAGATAAGGAGGGAAGGGGCCTGACCTGCTTCATCTGCCCCAGCTGTTTTCCCAGAGCTCCCCAAGGCTGTAAGAGCCCAGGAGGAAGGTAAGCCCCCCCCACTCCCAGAGGGGGTAGTTTGGAAGGGGAAAGGGAAATACAGCCCCTCGGAAGGGGGTCCCATGCATTTCAGCTTGCTGCCGGTTATGCGTCAAGGCTGGTCGGACCGAAGCCGAGGGAGAAAGGGAAGCTCTTGTGCTGCTGTAGGGAGGTAGGTCTTCTCCTTGGGCTCTGCTCGGGGGGGTTACTGCCTGCTGGGAGGGGGCTGCTGTGAAAAACTGGGAGAAAAGCAGTTTTGGAGCGATCTGCATGCCCTGGGAGGCTGCGGGGGTTAGCAGCGGGACTCGGTGAGTTTTTTGCGGTGGTACTTCCCAGGTGACTGGGCGTTGCGATGGTGCTACTGGGAAGCCCGTCAGCCCTCCGCTGGGAGCACCGCGGTGGCGGTGCGGGGCCCTGGGGATCTGCTCCGTGGACCTCGGGGGCTTGTGGCAAGGAGGGGGAGCCTGTCGTTACAGGGTGGTGAAGCGCGTGGGAGCGCTGCCGAAGGGTGGGGTGCTCAGCAGGGTCCCGTTGATGTCCTGTCACCCTCCCACAGTCGTGTTTCTGCTCCCTCTCATTCACAGATGGAGCTTTTGCTTATTAGTGCCCCTTATGGAAAGAGTTTGTTGGTCCTAGATGTTCTTGGGAGAAGCGGCTCGAGTTTGTAACCTCAGGTGCAAGGGAGGGCCTTGGGTGTTTGACTTTACGTTGCGGTTGCTAAAAACGTAGCTTCCGTCAGAAATAAGCTAGAAAATGTGAACATGTTCCACTGGTGAATCTTTATGTCTTTATAAATACAGTCCTCTGGTTTGCATTTTACATAACCTGATGAAATGACAGCTATAAAGTTATGTATTTGGAGAATGAAAGTCTCATGATAATGAGACAAGAGCAGCTGCGAGCATAGTACCTTTACTACCTGAAAAACTTTTTTTTTTTCCCTTAAGGAATAAGCTTAGGATAAAAACTTTCAAAATCACTGAAGACTGAGGAGTCCGACACTCCCTGACGCGCAGGAAGATGCGGGTTCCAGCCCCTTTAGGCAATAATAATAAAAAAAAAATCTTAGTGCCACTTAAATCAGCTTCTGATATTTACTTTTGCATGGCCAGTACAGATCAGGTATCTCGGTGGCCAGATTCTGCTGTCGCTCAAGCTGGGGAAAAGCCACATTACCACTATCCCTTCCAGAAGAGCTCTCCTGAGTTCAGAGCTGCTGTTATTCTGCATGTTCCTTTTTCATCTGGGAGACTGTCTTGCCAACATGCACGCACACACACGCGCAGAGCCGTTCCTCCTTTTCCCATGTGCCCACCTAAGTGGAAATCATCAAGGGTCCAGGGAGCAGAGATGTGTCTGCAAAACTCGCTCACGAAATCCCAAACCACGGAGGAATGCTGGGTTAATTTTTCATCTGAGTATCAGCTGAAAGTAATATATACCCCAAATTAATGCAGACAATGCTTAGTCTGGTCTGCAGGCCCTCTGTATTTTTGAATTCTTTTCTACTAAAACTCAATAAAAACATGGGGGTGGAAGGTGCTGCTGGGAATTTGCTATTTCTCAGCAGTCTTCAAGTTTCTCAGCATGAAGATATTGTTACATCAGAACTACCGTGGGTTTAACACAATTCTCCATTTGCAGGCAAATGGATGTATTGTGTTGGGGCTTATCCACAGAGGACTGTGAAACTACAAATTACAACCCAGCTGCATTCTCTTATCTGGATTGCTTATTTTTTTCCCCCCATGTGCCTGCAAGTCCTTCCCTGTTCACAAGTAGAAGGTGCAAGGAGAAACTTGGGCGAGAAAGAGACGTAGGCCCCAAGTCGAAAGGGACCCCGACGGAGTGGGAGATCCCGCCCGTGTCTGTGGGTGCTGCCTTTGGACAGGATGGGGTGGCTGGTGCCTTTTCCGAGCTGGACGGAGCTATGATGTTTCCCGTTAGCAGAGGGTGCGATGCCCCTGGATTGAGCGTTTTTTTGTGATTGCCTGCAGACTTTGTTCCTGTAACTCTCCCTAGAAAACCAAGGCAGCCAGGGTAATAGTCGACGCGTCCACTGAAGGTTTCTCCGCGAAGGAGAAGGGGGCTACCCTTTCTCTCGGATTAGGAAATACGGGATCCACCTATTGAACCCTCTCAGCTGTTCTTCATCCTCATTCCTCCCCCTTGAAGGGAACAACAAACCACCAACGGGTCCCTACGGGAGAGGCGGGAGGCGTCGGCACTCGACGGCGGTTTGAGACGAGGCTTCGCCTCCTCTTGCGAGCCCAGGGCAGGTCTCGCCTGCCTTGTCGCGGTAACGCAACGGAGGCCAGGTTAAGGCCCAGAGCCCCGGGCCCGCGGACGCCTGCCTTGGAGACAGCGCTGCGACAAGCCAAGTCCGTCCGGGCAGAGGTGCTGCGCCACCGACAGCCGGGGCAAGGCCTCGGCCTGCGCTCTTCACAGCAGAGGGCCCTACTACCTGGGTTTAGTGATGCTCTGGACACCTGCGAGCCAGTAATAGGGTGAAAACTCAATGACCCCACGTTAACGTTGTTATGTTTATTTGCTTCCTTTCAAATGGCTGTGGGTGTGCAGGATGCTGACAAATGGGACCTGAACTCATGCATTTAGTTGACCGGGAAATAAAGATATCGGCGTGACAGTACTTCTCTGGACTCTTTTGAGGCTTGGGTGTCGCTGGCCGTTCTGTTTGCTGCCTCAGTTTAAGCAGCAGAAATGTCCATGTGTTCTGTCAAAGCACTTTACTTGTGACAGGCAAAGTGCTGCCCTGAACTGGAAAACCATTCTGAGAAAATAAATGCATTAGTTCAATGCAGAGTATCTTATATTTGATACACACCACTTCCTAATCACTTTACTGAACATCTGGGTTGCCTTGAAATGAAACCAGTGCTGGCGTCATCTTCAATTTGGACACGGGATCCATTTCTGAAGCCTTTTTCTGGGAGAGGGCCTCTTGGATCTCAGTATCGTTTAGGTTGGGTCCTACAGGTCTAATCTAGAGTAAATAAAATTAAGGGTTGCTTCGGTACTGAAGGAGGACAGAAAGTAGTACACAGGAGCCAGCTGAGCCCTTTGGTACTTGTAGTCCAAATTGTAAAGTCGTATTAAAAAGCGCAGATGCTACGAAGGAGTGGAGATTTTTCATGTGTCTTTGAAACAGGGTCTGTGCCCCTTTCTCTTAGGGAAGTACCCAGTACAGGTGTGTTCTTGCAGAATAAATGAGAATAATTAATTGTGACTGTTAACGTGGCGTACAAGAGACTGAAATTAAACCCATTGTGTTGGTAAAAGACATGAAAGAACACACAGCGTGCAAAGACACTGGCTGCTCTGTGTGAGTGAGTGAAAAGCGAGAGCAAAGGGGATGACATAATGAACGAGAGATGCATTCGCATCGCTGCAAGTTGAGCTCGGCTGAACAACAGCAAGAACTATTTGCAACATCTTTTTGTCAACATCTGTTTGTCTTTGAGTTCATGAAAGTGGAACAAATCTCATTAATTTTTTTTTTTCTCGTGTTGAAATTTTGCACGATTGTTTCTGTTATTTTGGCAGCCAAAATGATGCTGGAATGTTTCACCTTCTTTTTCCAAGTTTTTGAGTTGAGGTTTGTCACATAAATCATGAGGTTTTACTTCTGCTGCTAGCCAAATCATAATCCTTGTATCATAAGCCTTTTGTTGTGTGTGTGGGGGGGGTTGTTTGTTTGTTTGTGGGTTCTTTGTTTGTTTGTTTGTTTTCCCCTTAAAGCTCCAGCTTCTGGAATCACGAGAATGCATGAAAAATTCTGCTTCTGCTTTTGGTCACGTGTTTGTTTTTCCTTGAGTTTCTAGCACAGAGAACTGTGGAGAAACTTTTGGGTGTCATCTGAAAGGGGAAAAACCGGAATTCATTAGTTTTTTTTTTTTTTTTTTTTTTTTTAAACCAGTTAGATAAATTTTGGAAACTATGACTCATGATTTTGAATGTTTAGATTTGGCAACGCTGTAGCTGTCTGCGCCGCTCCCCCGTGACCAGGAGCGTTGGAAGAAGCCGCGCAGGGCTTGTCTCCACGGACAAGTCGCAGCACAGAGAGCCGGGGTGTGAATTCGGAGCGCCCTAGTTAGGTTGCACAGATTCCCCACGTGGATGCGAAGTGTGCAGGATCCTGCCCGTTGGAAGCGGTCTCGGGGCATGCCTCTATGTGCGTTACGTACGGCGTGTGGTTCGGAGGCCCTGGAGCCGACAGCAACGCGCTCCAGCTCACGGATCGAAGGCAGCACAGCCGTTCCGTGCTTCAAACTTCACTTCTTAGCGTGGGCAGAGCCCCGAGGTGATGCCGCCGTGTGGATTTTGAGCACCTCTTGGCTGTGTTGTGCCATACGGTTGCAGCGGGCGGGATACCTTGCGGGTGCTCTGAGCGATGCTGAGCCTCCTGGGATGCCAAGGGTTGGCTTCTCCTCGGAGCACCCGTATCAAGGAGCACCTTGAGATACAGGGAGCTGGATGGCTGGTCCATTCCCTGAGCCTGTTGGAGGGGAAGAGGGTGAGGACCTGTGGCTCTGGAGCTGGCCTTTCTGCTCAGCAGAGGGGCAAGCGTGCTCGGCGGTACCCAAGGGCCACCTAGGGAAAGCGACGATGCCTGTGTGACCTCTGGGGGACTTCTGGAGGCTTGGGTGACTTCGTTTAACGTTGAAAGTTGCCTGCGGGTTCCCCATCTCCAGTGGCCGATGGCCATGAGCACGTCTCAGCTCCTTGGAACTACGGGGTAGGCATCAGTGGGATGGGGAAAGTCTTGGATGCTCGGTGGGGAACACGTCGGACAAGCTTGGGACAACCTTGAGGAAGCGGTTTCAAATCCCTTCTGGCTGTCCGCATCGACTGTAGAGAGAAAAGAGAAAACGAGCCATTGGGATAGACCTGGTAAAGAGGACGAGAGGGGAGAAAAAAGCCACTCGGGAATAATTCAGCCCATGACCGAGGAAGAGCCGTGCTAGCTGCGGGCTACTTGCTGCATCCAAGGTCAAGTCCTAGCCCTTGGCCAGGCCGAGCGGCTGCTGGGGTGACACCCAGTAGACCCAGCTGGTGCTGCTGGAGCAGCTCCTCTGGCCAGGCCAGGCGGGAGGGAAGGAGCTGCTGCGGCCTGGACCCCCCCGGGAAGGGTGCTGTGCCGTGGGGAAACCGGGATGCCGCAGGGTCCGCACCGGGGCGGCGGGTGGTTGGGAGCGGGCTGAGGTCTCTGCCCCTCAGGAAGCTGCGAGGGATTTGTGTGTTTTCCAAGGCGGCAGAGACAGGATGCTGAGGGGTGGGAGACAGACAGATTTCCTTCTGCTGTGAATAGGCTGGGGGTGGGGGATGGCGGCTCCGGTTTAACCCTTGCCTGTTCCTTTCATCTCCAGAATGAAATGGAGTCTTAGGAAACCATTCCAAGATGCTGCAGAAATGAGAGGCGCAAAAAAAGTACAGGGTTGTTGGCACCGGGATGATGCCGTGAATTTTATTATCCCAGTTCTTTCACCCCCAGGCGTGTCTCCCTGGCTCCGGCACTGCTTTTTACTTTGAAGTTTGTTTGTTTGGTGGCATTGCTGTGACCAGAACGAACACCGTCCATGCCAAGGGAGAGGCTTATGGGACGTTACCTTGTGTCAGATAGACGAGCTTGTGGGAGACAGCTGCAGGTTTGGGTGCTGTAACAAATTTCCCTCAGAAGACTGAAAAAGATGGGAGTTCATTTGTCTCTTGCATCAAGGGTGAGGAAAAAAATCTTTGGAGTAACTCCTGAAATGGGTCCCACTCTTGTTCAACAGCGAAGGCTCTTCTGCATCTCTTGCAAAGTCATTAAGAGGACGACCTAGAGGAAGGGGAGGAAAACCCAACTCCCACCAACTTCCCCCACCAGCACCCAATCCGAGCCCTTGGAAAAGCTGTGCAAACAGGACCTGCGTGAAGACCTTGAGGGTGTGCGTATGAAAAGATATTTGGGAGAGGTACCTGGTACAAGGGAAGCCAGGGAAAACTACTTTGTTTACTGCACCGGAGTCTCCTGGAGCAGTGGAGAGTCCACATGGCTGAAAGTTGGCAGCCGGGCTGCAGGTGTGGTGAAAGAGCCATGTTTTCTAAACACTCTAAATACTTATTGCTCTGGCCTTTTGTAGATAAAGATCAGCTTTGACTTTGTTATAATTTCTTTTAAAAGTGCTTCTATCTGGGAGGATGAATACCTGCTTCCAGGTTGGGCTTTGTAGGAATGAACTTCGTAAACAAATTATTTGATGTGATTAACCAAGTCAGAGGGTTGATGGAAACGTGCCTCTGACTCTCACGGTATCGGGGTGGAAGCTGTAATGTGTTAGCCGGTGAATTACCCTGTGTAGGAATAAACAGCCAGAAGGTTCTTGGGTGTGAGGTTTCCCATTGGAATAATTTCTTCTCTCTGAAAAACCCACAGCAGAAATAATAGCCCTCCTGAAAGTCTGAAATTTTGCTGAGATTCAAAACACTGTCTTTACGCTGTAGATGTTTGATGTGCAAAGATGGCAGAGAGCAGTTGTGAACCACCGAGAGCCAAAGAATTTGTAACAAAACATCTGGTGTCTAGGCCAACGAGATAAAGAAAGCTTTTGGTAGCTCTGATAATGTTTTTGCCCTACAGTTGTGCTAATTTTACTAGGAAAAACAGTCCCTCTACTGACCTCATTCAGTTTTACAAAGTTTGAAGGTTGGAAGACAGAGATATCAGCCTACTTGTCCTTATGGTAAATATGACTAAAAAAAACCAAACAAACAACAAAAAACCAAAACAAAACACCCCCCCCCCCAAAAAAAACCCCCCTACTTAAAGATAAAACAAAAAAACCTGAATGCTTTGATTATGATGTAGGCAAAAAATACCAAAGCGGAAAACATTTAAAGTCTGAAATGGAGTGGATGGCAAGGCAAGCTGAGCTTCTTGGAGCCTGCTCCAAGAGATGAATGTTTCCTTGTGCCAAGCGTGCTCTGTGCGTGAGCCGAGTTTGCTTGGTCTCAAGCTGATGACAGTAGCTTTTGCTGCTTTTGACAAAACAAATAATGCAAAGGGAAGATGATTCTCTATTAGGAAGATTTTTTTTTTTTTTCTTCCGACTGGGATGTCAGGTCCCTGCCTGGTGTCAGAGTTCATTCACAAACTGGGCAAGGCTGGACAAGCCATTTCACTTAGGATGAAAATCCTACCGCAGCTGGGCTGTGCAAGGGTTGAATGAAATACTGGGTTTTGCTGTTTGGAAATTGTTTGCTTGGGACGAAATTGTATGTTTAGGGGGAGATTTGCCCCCCCCCTCCAGTGGGATTAACTATGCTTTGGTGCTCCCAGCAGCTGACAAGGAGGCAACGATGGGAGAACATGCAATATTAGACCTAAAAGCAGAAGGGTAGGCGAGAACCTTGCAGGCAGAGTTCTTGGTTTTGTCCGCACGGTCTGCGGCAGGCGAACCCGGGCTTGCTCCGTGTGTCCTCCAGAAGCCGGGGAGCGCGGTGCTGAGGTCTCGGCAGCCAGCTAACCTCACCGCGCGGCCCCCAGAGCCGACGGCGTGGGCGGAGGCAATGCTGTGTAGAAACGCTCGGGGGTGGGGGGGGGAGACGTGGCTGGGGACCCCCCCTGGGCACAGCTCGTGGGCTGCGCTGAGAGCGCGACGGGCGCGTGGGACCATCCGTCCCGGTGACGTCCCTCCCTCCCGTGAGCGCTGCCCGTCCCGTCCGCTCCAGCCTCCGCTCCCGGGATCGAGCCAAAGTTCCTATCCCATCCAATTGCTCCAATTAGTGCTGTGGTTTGTTTTTCTTTATTAAGAAGGTTGCTTGAGACCTGCCTGTTTTTGAGTCCGGCTCCCTTTAATCTGTCCCTACCATCATTGAGGTTAAGTGAGTTTCCTGCCCAGCAGCATCTTTGGCAAATTAGAGGGAACCAGCAAGACATTGCCAATAAGCTTTCCACCGTATAGATTTTGTCCAGCGGAGCCCGAATAAATTAGGTCATGCTGCCATATGTAATCCATGGGCTTGAGGTTTGACCTAGCTCCTGTGAAAACTAGTGGGCAGGGACGGGACGTGTCTGGAAGCTGGACTGGAGCTATGGCTGAGACAGCCGAATTTTGAAAGAGCTGGGGTGGAGCTGTGCCCTTCATTTTTGTGGACCAGTTTCATTTGTACAGGAGGAATATCGATGTTTTCTCGCGGGAGCTTTTGTGAGTGCCGGCGTGTGTCTCCAACAACACTGCCAAGATACCTTGGGGCTGGGCTGGGTAACTATTTTGTGACTAGATGCTGAAATCAAATAAGTTAATCATTTTACGAGTTTGGAAGAAAATACATTTATTTCACCTGAAACGTCTTCACAACGGCTATGCGTAACTCTGTCATCTTCTGCATGACATTGGCCTGAGGTCTGACCATTTCCCACCAAACGACTCGCTACCTTCCCCTGGCCCTGGTGATGCAAAGGAGGAGGCAGGATTATTCCGCTTGGCTCTTCTGGGCAGTCGGACGTCAACCCTGCAAGTGGTGGTGACGGGCCAAGGCGCCTACCGGCATATCACAATTCATACTCGCAGCACAGAAAAGAAGATTAGTGCGCTAACGGGGGAGACTCCTCTTTTGAAAAGAGGCTTTAAATGATGTCAAGAACCACCACAATGATATGGTTTTTACATAAATAATAATTAATTACATGTAAATCAGACTTTTCCCCACCCCTTCCATTAGTATCGTCTTTGCTAAGCTCTCTGTCTTGTTTCTGTCCGCTCACTTTGACTAGTTGAATGGCAGCAGACATCATTTGCAATGCTAACGTCAGATACGGGTCAAAATGGACAAGGAAAACACAACCCGGGGTTTTATCAATGCAATAACAACCAGTTCTGTCTAGAGATGGCAGCGTACGGGGGTTTAACCTCTTCACTGCCACATAGGAAGAACCACCAGGAATTTACTTTTCTGGTCTGCTCTTCTGCTATTTCTAACTTATTTTCAGCCCTTTCCTTCTCCTGGCCACTCTTTTGGTTTTTTTGTTGGTTGGGTGGGTTTTGGTTTTTTGTTTTGTTTCGTTTTGTTTTTTTTCCTTCTTTCCCCTTTCTGGTGTTTACTAGAGCATCTGGTAGTGTTTATCTCTCAAGACACAGGAGAGTGCTGTTTTCATAGATATGTAACTAAAGTAAAAGCTTTAATCTTTGTTGATGTGGGACTTTCGGATTAAAAAAAGAGTCAAAATAGTGGAAAAAATGAAGAAGACAGACTATTTCAGCGCAAAACACTTTTGAGACAGCATCAACAGAAAGTCCTTCATGGGCAAAGTTGCAATTACTGCGTCTCCTTCACAGGAGATGCTCAACTCATGGGGAGAGCGGGGCAGGGAGGGAGGAGACCATCTTGCTGAGATGGGACTGGTTGTCCCGCTAGAAGCTGAAAGCGTGGCACGTCCTCGCGGGGATTTCTGCGTGTGCTCCACAGCAGGAGTTTGAGCAGTCCCAGAAACGCCAAAAAGATGCGAGAAACCCGTTTCCATCTCTGCTTGCTTCCACTACTGCCTTCCGACTCGGGCAGGGAAGGAGCTGGTCTGACCTTCCGCGGAGTCGGACTATGTGTGACCGGGGCTGTGAAGCCCCGATGCAGTAAAGGCTGTCCTGGAAGTCAGAGGAGGAGACGGTGTTTTGAATTTGGTCTCACGCTCTCGAGAAGTACGTTGGTTTTCTTCGGAAACTTTAGAGATGCTGAGACTGCGTTAATTAGAAGTTGTCAAGATACAGCGAGAAGGGGTGCTGTCATCGGAGAGATGTAGAAAGCGTTACAGAGATCCGGTAGCAAAAGGCAGGTAGGTGTCTATTATCCGCAGAAGCGAACGCCGGCCTCTGGGCCTTGCAGCAAAATCGTATTTGTTGCCTTTCCTGGCGACGAGGCACTGTCCCAAAGTCGGCTATGCTGGAAGCAGACATTCGAAATCCGGATGGCTGCTGGTTTCGTAGCAAGACTATATTCAGTTGCTAACATCGTAAATGCTTGGTGGTAAATTTTTATAGCTGTAGCGTTTTATGTAATTCGGAGATTTTAAGCTAAATGCTGTATTCCAGGTACTATATACTCCAATTTCTACCTCTGCCCTCCTGCTAGGTAAGGCGTAAACCTGACCGAAGCCTCGCCAAACTTCTCGGGACAAAAAACACTTTTGAACCCCCCCGCTTTGGGAAGGCAGCAAGCCGAGGAAAGGGAGCTTAGCCTGCAACTTGACGGCTGTAATGAACCAGGCTAATAAATTACCTAATGTCACCTTAGAGTAGGTCCGTGGCCGCCTGTCACACAGCAGCGCATCGAGCCGGAGCCGCGCAGTCGGTCTCTCCGAACCTTTGTACCTCCTCCCTCTAACCGGGGAACTAGTTCTGGGAAAGACCGGGCCTGCCAAGTCCTGCAAAACCAAACGCTAAAATGTTAATAAGCCAAAGAGGAGCTGAGAGGTGTCATCGGGGGAGAGCGCTGCTGGCCTCCGCACAAAGGGAACGGCAAACAGGGCTTCTGCGCCGAAAATTTTGCCCGACCGTTTGGTTTTTTTTTTTTTTCATGCAAAAATGCAGATTCAGCAGCACCAAAACGGTTTGTGCACACATGCCAAACTTGTCATTTATAAAAACTCAAAAAAGCTCTGACAAATGCTGAAGCTGTTAGTTTTGACACTTCTGACATGAAACACTTTGATTTTTCATTTTGAAACTACTTTGTGTTCAAAATGTCCTTTAATTTTATTTTGAAGCAAGGGGGTGTGTATCTTTTCTTATTCCCCCAAAAAATCAAAATTGAAATGAAATCTTCGGATTGACTCAAAATGAAATTGTTCTTGGATTTTTGGTTTCACCAGGTTTTTTTCTTAGATGTTTGTGCTTGGCTTTGAGTTGCGGCCCCCCCACCCCACCCCCAAATTTGCCAGTTGGTTTATCAAGAGCTGCAGTGAACCTCAGCCCCTTCGAAGGGGCGCAGCTGGCACAGTAGGGTATTTTTTTTCATGGTTGTCAGTTGCAAAAATAAAAAAAAAAAGGAGCCTTGCTTTTGCTTTCCAGGAGCTTGAGTTCATTTTCTATCTTCTGACTGGGATAAATAATAAACAGGTTTTTTTTTTTTTTTTCTGTGAAGGATTTTGTTACGTTATCTGTTTAAACATTCCGTTATGTTTTAGTAATGTGAATAATGATTATTCCTGTGCTGCTGAGCTCTCCCTCTTGGCTCGGGCGCCGGAGGTTCAGGAGACACCTGGCATTGTTGACAGAGCGCTGAACTTGAACGCCTCTCACTGTGACAGGGCAAGCCCAAATATTTTGGGAAGAGTCCTTGTTATGTTACGACAGGGGTTGGTAGCACTGATGCCGGGGACGGGTTTTGCTTCAAGACTGAGCTGATTACTGCTTTATTATTGGAGGAACAGCGTGAACCTTGGCAGGCGGGCTGCTGTGAGGAAGGAGGATTGGACTCGGGCATTTCTTATTTGTAGGATGTGCTGAAGGTCTCCCAAAAGATGCTGGGTCTCAGAAGAGGCCGGGAATAGGAGGCCCTGAGAACTGTTTCTCTACGGGTGAGAAAGTGAAAAAACAAAGCGCTTTTGCAAGAGAATACAAATGTTAGCGTAGTCCCTATCCGTAGACAAATACCTGGGGAAGAGCTTGTATTAAAATACCTTTTTAATCATATTTTCCATCCCTAAAGGCATTGTTTGCTTCCCGCAGCGTACATCCTCCCTCTTTTATGGGCCTCCTCTGCAGCCCATCTCCTCTCCTCGAGTCAGGCTGCATCCTGGCAGCGCCTTGTGCATCTTCAGTACCGCACGAGCGTCCGGCTCGTGGCGTTTAACGGGTCATAGACTTTCAACAAGATTGGATGGCTTGTGGTGTTTGCCAATTCACGTACAGCATGTAATTATATTCAGGAAGCAATAGGAATTAAATGACATTAATTCCCATGAATATTCATTTAAGGATCTCTACCAAATTCAGGCAGATTAATAGTCCAATGCAAATACAATGGCTATTCATTGCCCCCACAGGAAAAGGAAATATGTATTGGCTGGCAGCTCAGGACAAATGGAAACGCGCTATAGAAAAGTGATCTCTGGGTGGCTTCTGATACAGGGGCGGTTGGAGGGACGCACCGAGGAGTAAAGAGGATTAGCGCGGGTAAGGATTCGGGGAGCCTTTCCCGTCCGCCGAGGAACCCGGAGAAGTCCGGGGTGAATCCAAAACTCGTGTCTCTGCACTACCAATGCGAATCCGCGGCAGCTCCGACCGCAGCGGAGCTCCCCTGGGCTCCCAACGGAGTGAAACGCAGTTTATTTTGTGCCTGGCTCCGGCCGCCCTGTGCGTGAAGCCAGCCTCCAGCCTGCTCCCCCCGGACCACGCTGCCGCAGGGCGGGACGGCAATTTGGCTTTTTTGGGAGCCGTGGTAAGCCGGCCGTGCTGCTCGTTGCCTCCTCTGCCGCGGCCGGCCTGGCACCGGCCCTCGGGGTGGCTACGGGGCAGCCCTGTCCTGGCAGGCACCACGTGTCTGCCGGCACACGGAGCCTCCGTTTTGCTCCAGCTCGTCCTCTCGGCGCAGGCCGGGACACGGCTTCCACCGTGAAATCGAGAAAGTCTAACAACAAAAGCAGACGAGGGGTGCGAGCGCATTTGCAAAGCAGGCATCGGAGTTTGGGATGTTGGAAAAAAAACCCCAACCCCTCCAACTTTTTTTTTTTTTCTTATAGAAATGATCTAAAAAAAGATATTTAATTTTAAAGATTATTTTGGTCTGGTTGCAGTCCTCACTTGGGAGGGCTTTTTTATACATTTCCTTTTGTCAGACAAGCCAACGTGAGACCTTAGCTGGGTTACATTACTTTTATCTTTTTGTGGGATTCCGACTCGTCCCGACTCCACGCACAGAGGGAGGGAACGGGGAGAGCAGCAACCGCCGACTTCCCCAGACCGGGCTGCGCTGCGAGGGCACTGGCGGGTTCTCTTCTACTGAGAACCTGCCGTGGGAACGTGGGGCTTATTTGAAACAAAGTCAGAGAATCACAAAACCAGGCTGTGAAACCAAGGTACATTTCTCTTTAATGTGTCCACCAACTGTTTTGGGCAGTACAGAGCATATACATCTCAACTTTTCAGGCCTGATGGAAGAGGTAGAATAGCAGCCGTGTACCTGCACGGGCTTTGCGCCTATGCGCCTATGTGTGAAGTGTCCCGGGAACCGGGCGTGCAGCTCTGCGAAGCCTCATAAACCAGTGACTAAATGGGAGAGGACTCCAAGGCCTGGCTGCTGGGACACTGGAGGTGTGGCGTTACAGTAGCTTGGAAAACATTCTGACTTTAAAACAAGTAACACCTATAATTACAAAGGCGTCATCACCTTTGTAAATTATTATTTTTTTTTTTTTTAGCTAACAAGCTGTAGTTGTAGCCTGCGTACACCCTTGCCAAAATCTGCCAAGCGTTTGCTCTTGGGATGGTTCTGCTGGTGGTGGGAATATCCAGCATCTTTCTCCAGGCACTTGTAAAACAATACAGCAGTAAACAATTCAAGTACAATTAGCAGCTACAGTGGTGGAGGGGGAGGGAGAAGTCCCACCGCTGGTATTGTCTATGGAATTAATCATGTTTTACAGAGCTGATGCACTGGTTTAGATTTGCGAAGTTAAAAACAGGAGACAAAGAAGTTTCCAATGAATGTTTACTCCAGGATGAAATGTAAAACAAATACTTTTTAGAAAAGTAAGAGGGGTGCGTGTGTTTAAAAAAAATGCTCTTTTAATAGGTTCATCTCCTTTTTCTTCCTACTGAAGAAAGAGATGAACCAAAATAATGTAAACAACAGACGGTAAGAGTTTCTTTTTAAAGCTGGCGGTCCCTCTTGGTCGCACGAATCCCGGGGTTACCTGCCGCACCTCGGCTGGCAGGACCGGGTAGCAAAATCACACCGTCCCCGCTGCTTTTTTGACCCCCCCGGTGCTTTTTTTTACCCCCCTCGCCCTTCCAGCAGCCCGGCGGTGCAAGCGGAGCGCTCCCCCGATGGGCCACCAACATTACTCTTAAAGCACGGCGCAAACATAATTTTCGCAAATATTTATTTGCAGCCATTCCCCCCCCTTAATTATTTAAAATATATAAATTAGGCATAAGTACTTTGCCATTACTGTAATTTAAGGTGTTAATTGCTACCGGAGCGGATTGCGATCGTGCCGAGAGGTGGCGCCGCGGTCCCGGCCCTGATCGCCGGAGCCCGCCGGGCCGGGGCGGGGGGGACACGGGGGGGACGAGCCCGGCGCGGAGCTCCGCGCACAGGCGGTTCTGTCCGCGGGAGGGGTTCGCTGGTTAAAATCAGGTTCCCAACCGGCCCCG
>JAVJGG010000037.1:19602828-19620909 GCA_035590195.1 Aviceda cuculoides | reverse complement strand
AGTTTGAAGGTTTCATTTTTAGTAACTGTTCTTTGAGTGAGTAATGTGTGTGTACCGCTCGTAGCGCGTCGTCTACACAATGTAGCTGGCGGATTTCTAGGGTGCTGGATGGTGATAAATATTAAAGCGATTCTCTAAACTGCGTTTCCTTTCCATCTAGTTTTTCTAAACCTGCGTTTTACCTGCCTTGACTGAACGTTGATGTCGCTTAATGACAGCTTCTTAATTAGACAAAGTTTCAAGAATGTCGTCGAAGAAACTTGCTGCTTTTGCTGTTAGTCCACGGTTTGCTTTAATATTTCGGCGGAGGGAAAATAGGCATTTCACTCGATTTAGCATTATTTTTACAGTTTCTGTTACTGCTGAGAAGCTCCTACTTTTTCTAAGTTTGAGAGAGCCTGAAATAATTCAAGTTCTCAGAGGAGCGAGTGTAGGAAGGAGGTACCATGCATCTTTGCAACTAGATTTGGGGGGAGAAAGGGAAATCAGGGCTACTGGTTTCAATTTCTCTCCTCTGAATCTTTTCCCCTGCACATTTTATTTGAACTATCTCACAACCGTATTGAATGGACCAGGGCACTGGGGGAGGAAGCTCTTCACTAGTTACCATTCAAAAGGTGTCGGCTAAAATCTCATTGCAAAAAGGTATTGTAGCTTTAACATCTTGCATTGGCAGCATTCTTCCCCCTTAGTCTTTGGATTAGTCATTGTTTGAGAGACAGAAAAAAAAAAAATCACTTTTTTTTTTTTTTTTCTGGAAAAAGTAAAGTAAACAGCCTCCAACAAGTGAACCTTGACAACCCAGATTAAGGAAGGCAGGAGAGATCAAACAAAGCTGCTGCTGGGCTGTTGTCAGGAGCTGCCTCACTGAAAGCTCTGGACTATTCGATCAGGCAGCAAGGCTATATGTTCACTTATGCAGAAATGGACCATTACAAATGCTGATCTTTGTTGTGAAACCAGAGGATAACTTTGAGAAAAATAACTACTATTTCAAACAAGGCTTTCTGTTGCTTACGATTTTGATTGCAAAGTTAGTTTTTTGTGCATGGGCTGGGTTTTGGGTTGGTTTGTTGTTTTTTTTTTTTTTTTTTTAGTGATAGTGGTTTGGAGTGTGTTGTATGCACTTTCAGAGAGACTTAGGATTTGATTTTATTTATGCTGTCTAGAGCTGCAGAGAAGAAGGCGTTTCAGTAGTGTAATGTCGAAAACCGTAAAAGTTCTCTGGAATTCACCCTTTATTTCTGGATCTCTGAATTGTAAGGAAACGTGGATATTTTTTTTTTTTTTTCCTCTCTGTGTATAAGTGCTGTGCTGATGTGTAATAGAGGAGTTTGGTTGTGATTAAGCATTATATGTTGTATGGCTGCGTTCCTAGAGTTTAGAAAGCTTGTGATGTCTCTCCTTCAAGTGTGTTACCAACCAGTCGGGATGGCACCTTATTTTTGATATGCCAGGATTTTTGCAAAACTGCATGTAACTTGTCTTCATGGCTATATTAGAGAGACTGTTCCTGTGTAGGTTTTGAGTGGAAATAGCAGTAAAAAGTATTAACAGATAACTTGATTTTACTTCAGTAAACGTTTAGGATTTAAGTATTAATCAAACTTAACCAGTGGGAGTTAGGTTATTTTTGTTGCTTGACACTTTCATGTTTGTATTCAAACACTTCACTGCAAACTCTACAAATATGCCCCCTCTTTCATTTCTTTAAAGTACTCTAAAACAATGGAAATACCTATTTAAAAAAAAAATAAAATCTGAGAAAAAGGCTGTTACCCTAATGTATGTTAATCAGGAGGCTGACCAAGTGCACATCTGCTGAAGAATTAAGGAATCCAAAACCTTTTTGCATAAGTATTTCTTTAATTGGCAGTGCAGATCACACAATAAGTACTTTATACTTTTTATAAGGTAAGGTTTCATAACCATCCTGCATAACTTATTATAAAACCTGTAGATTTTTATGGTATATGCTTTAATTAGACAATAAAAAGTACGTGTGTTAAACATGCACATGTATGCTGTTAAGCCATTTGGGGTAATGTGTAATGTTTTTTAACAACTATAAACATTTTTTGCTTAAATCAGTTCCACCGGTAATCGTAACGCAGCTAGTTTTTGTACTGGTAAGAGAAGGAGCAGGAAAGTTGAGCAGAGAATTATGCATTGGACGTTTTTGCGCAGCATATGCTGCAATACGCTTTTCTCTTGGAGTGGATCACCTTTTTTTAAGAGCTAAAATTTGCATTATCATCCTTGGTATGATATACTGTAAACATTTGTAGCTCCAGAGTTATTCCTGTTTCACGGCATTGTAAAAATTAGGAAAAAGGATGGTAGTAAAAAGGCAAATTTATGGAATGCAGCTTAGCGTTTAGCATTTGTACTGCTTCTGGTCATTTATATTGAGAGATCGAACAGGATAATGTAATTCCTTTTTGTGAAGTATCTGTTCAGCATGTATTTGTATATCAAATGAAATAACATATGCACACACATATGTAGGATATGTATGTAAAATACAGTTATTTCTGCAAGGCTGTCCGGTTATTTATAGGGCATAATGATACTTCTGTCATCTTAAATTTTCTCCGAGAAGCTTTAATAAATTTAAATAGATTATACGCTGTCAGAAAATAGTATAAATTTTGTTTACGATTCACTTGCTTTAAGGTACTTATACTAAAGAAGCTCATTTAACCCCAAGACTGAGTAGCATTAAGTGGTGAGAGGAGTCTGCTGAAGAGCTGCTACTGCCCTTTGCTCTTGTGATAATCTTAAATTACTACAATTTAATTGCAACTTCAAGGCACTGAGCCGAAATGTTTTTCGGCAGCCGAGGCAGGGCTGAAGAAGACGTAGCGCGGTTTTCGCAGGTAGCCGGGGTTCTCTCGGAGGCGCAGCGTTCGTTCGGGCCTTGCGGAGCGCGTCCGGCACGGCGTCGTGTGCGCCTCCGTCGGTGGGCACGGATGCGGCCCCAGCGCCCCGGGAGGGAGCCTTGCTTTGGGGGGGGGGGGGGCGGGTTCCCACCTGGGTGGGCGCCGGATCAGGCCCCGCAGCAGTTAGGCAGCTCGGGTGCACGAAGGGTTGGTTTTTTTTTTTTTTTGGTTGCTATTAGTATTTAAGCTAACGTTTGAATTAAATAGCGCGTTGCGACAATTCCTCCAATGAGCCTTGCTGTCGAGTTGCTTCCCGGAGCTTTTCCCCGGGAGCCTCCGTTGGGGAGGCAGGTGGGAAGGGGCCGGCAGCTGGAGGCAGAGCCCAGGGGGTGGTGGGCAGCGCGGGGGCACGGGTGGCACCCTCCTCGGAAGAGACGACCCGCCGGCTGGCAGCCACGGCACGGGCCCCGCGTCCCCAAAGGCGAGTTGAGGCTGCGGTCGGCCGCGCGGGGCCTGATCCGGAGCACGCTGGCGTCAACCGGGGCTTCTCTTGAAGTCGCTGCCTTTGGGTTTGGCTTTTGGTCTGTGTCGCTAATTCGTATCACTGAAACTTTTTCTTCCCCACACCCCCACCACCGCCCCCCCGCCCCCCGTAGCAGCATGTTTTCCCACCTGGCGAGCGGTTCAGCGGAGATACGATATGCGATAGGAGCCAGAAGGCATTCGCTAAGCGGAATTTATAAACGTTGCGCGCTAGAGATCGGCAGCGTCTTTGCGACTGTTCTTAGAGGTCCTGGCAAGCAAACTTTGCTGAAATGCTTGGAAAGGTATGGCCGGGCTCGCAGTCCTTGACTTCACGCCGTTGAGGACGCGCGTAAGGGCTTGGCCGTGCTAAAGCACGGCGGTGTTTTAAGTCGTGACTTTGATTGTTTTTCTGTTGGCCAAATCCTTGTCAAGTGTCTCGTTGCAATAGGAAGCGAAAAAGATCTTGTGCTCGCTAGAACTGCTTGCTTTTGCTCTGACAAAAACGCCGCTCGCAGCCTGCTGCTCTCACAAACTACCGCGCCGTCTGTTTCCCACGGCTCGCGGTGCGTTGGGAATTGCAGCTACCGTAGGTAGCAAGGTGATGCCAGTGTGTACAGAGGGGAAAAAAGTAGGGTGGAATAAAGCATGCAGTCATTAGAGGAGAAACTTAATTGTGAGAGCTCTGTAGTCTTTTAATTTAAAAAAAGAAGTATTATATTTTGGGGCTGTAGTGGAATCAGCTGTTCTATTTTTAGGAGATCAGATATTTGCTGGTTGGGATGTCTGGAGTGTTTTAACATGTGCTCTTTTTTCTTACTTCAGCATTGGAGCTACCAAGTCAGAGAAGCTGCTGGCTCTGATCGCGTGCAGTCGTCTTTGCAAATATGCTCTAGGGTTTTGTCTTTCTATTCTCCTGGCACCGATCTCTTCCATGCATGCAAGTGAACAGGCTCATGTCTAATGGCTGTTTGTATGTGGCAAGTATCCAGAATAATCTTGATAACTTTTTGTTCAGCGCCATCCTGAAAATGAAGATAGCATTCTGTGTAAAATGAGCAAAGAGAAGAGCGTGGGCAAAATCAGTTTCTCTCCAAGAAGCATCTGGTACCTGAGGAGGACTAAATAATTTTTCTCCTCTCGTTGACCCTTCCTGTGCTGTTTTTAAAACATCTCCATTTTAGTGCCTTGAAATTGCAATTAAGTTGTAGTAATTTAAGATTATTGCAAGAGTGCAAAGGGCAGTAGAAGCTCTTTAGAAGTCTCATCTCAACACTTAATGCTACTCAGTCAGGGGGTTAAATGAGTTTCCTCAATGCGAGTACTTAAAGTAACTAAATCGTAAACAAAATTTATACTATATTCTGACAACTAATAATCTATTTAAATTACATTAAAGTATGTGTGTGAAAATTTAATTAAAGACAGAAATACTGTCAAGCCCTGTAAATATCTTGACAGATCTACTGAAATGGAACCCATATCGTAAAATATTTACATATATCTGATAGGCTACAGCGTTTCTGGGAGTGCTATTCTGAAACTAATTGTGGGCTTTTTTCCTCCCAGTTTCCCGTTCAGTTGCAACGGTCTTGGAAAGCGACACAAATAAATACCCAGAATGTTTTATTCGGATGATTCTCCAGTGTATTGTTTACTGCTAATCGCGCTCTCTGTACAATACTTGCCACTGTCGCCTATTTCCTCGGTAGGTTAGTTTAGCAGGGCTGTTAATTGAGAGGTACGCCGAAAACGCGGGCGTTGGGTCGCGTCCGCAGCGTGGCAGCGCTGGATGTGCAGGCTGTAAGTCAACTTTCCTCTGGCTGTCCGGCCCAGAGCACGGTGCAGCAGGCTCTCTTGCGCTGTTGTGACTGTTGATTTAATTGATTTTTTTTTTCAGGTAGAAAGCGCTTAGGACCCTCCTTTCCAAATTTTTGAAATACACATGGAAGCGTTTCCCGGAGTGCTGGTACGTGCGCTTGCCGCGCAGGACCCTTCCTGCCGCGGCGGCCGCAGTGCCTCTCCTTTGTGGTACGTGGTCCAGGCTGCTTTCGAGATGAGGAACGTTTTGCCCTGGATAAAAGCGGGTCTGGCTGAAACTTCAGCCCTACTTTGGTCCTTCCGAAAACCCGCCGGCTGGGATTCTGCAGGTGGCCAAAGGCAGGAGATTTTACTGGGAAGGTGCAGGACGAGCCGTGCTTTCTCATCGCCCGGTCACGGGTTGGGGCAAACTCCTGGCTCTCCTTGCCTGGCGTGTACATCCCTGGAGCCGCAGGGTCGCCGGAGGAGGGTGAGGATTTGGGCATGGAGAGAAGGATGGGGTGGGAGCGAGGTGCTGTGGGTGCCGGGGAGCCCTGGCCGGGCGCTGGGGTGCTGAGCACCGCCAGCCCGACAGAAGGTGGCACAGTTCGGCAGGTTGGCTGGAGCCTCTCACGGCATCGTTAGTTTTCCCCTCTTCGCCAGACATTTCCTTTCATGTTGGATCCGAGTTTTAGCTGTACTTCCCGATCAGTCTTGTCATCTTGTTGCTAACAATTAGGGTCAAGTGTCTTTCCTTGGGCTCTCCGCAGTCTTCGTGTTGGTGTCCCTCCCCCAGCTCCTAGGCTAAGCTGTTTGTTCATTAATTAGTAGATGGGGCATATTAACACATCAGTAAATCGGAGTAGTCAGACTTCCCAAGGCATCTCGGGAAACTCTCTCCAGTTTTATGTGACCGGACATGCACTATTGCTGATTTAGATAGCGGAGCCGGTGATGCCAAAGTGTTGTTAAGAGAGAGATAAATAGAGAGAGCCCAGCAGTAAGCAGAATGTCATGTCTCTATTAAAAAGCTTGTGATAAAGGAAGATAAAACGGTGAGGGGGGATTGCTGGTGCGTTCAGAGCAGCCACTAAACATCTGATCGCAAAACCCGATGCCGAATTCCCCTTCCTGCCCGCAGAATTAGCGCCGGAGCCTGGGTTTGCTCGCAGCAAGCGCTGGAGCCCTGAAAGGACTTTTGTTCTTGCCCAAAAGGCGGCCGGGGGGTTCTCGGGGATTCAGGAGCCGTCTGAGCCGGGATTCAAACGTCCTTCCCCGGTTCCCTTTGAAGCGGCTGCCCGCGTTCCGCAGCGACGCGGTGTTCCCGGGATGCGGGTGAAGTCGTTCCAGCCTCGCGCCGGGGCTCGTCGCGCCATGCTGCCTCGTCCCGCGGTTTCCCTGGCCACCCGCGTGGCTGGTGGTTCCCGTTCGGAGGCCGGTCCTTGGCTTCCCGGCAGAGTTACGACCACGCAGATTTTTGTGTATTTGAGTCTTTTTCTCGGCCGGGCGCAGAGGCTGCTCGGCAGAAGTGAAAAATGTAACTGATCATAAAGAAATGAGTGGTCGCAGCAGACGGGAGGGGAGCGGCATTAATTTTACCGGTTCTGTAATGAAACGTGCAGTAAAACGTTAAATCATCACAGCCTTGTTTGCTGAAAGGATGTTAATCATTCCATTAAGAAGGATTAAGTAATTAACTGAGATTTCTTTAGGAACCAATGTCAGTTTTAAAAAGCATCTTCCTAGTGTTGTACAGTGAATGTGAAGTTTATGTTTCTGCTGCTGGAGAGCTGGGAGGTGAATGGAAGTGGGATACTTCTTCCCAAGAAACTTCTGGGAATGCCAGGGGAGCAGAAATAGGGGGTTTTTTTGCAACCAAGATGTGTTATTCTAATGGTCTTTTGATTGCAAAGTTGTCTTTTACGACTTCTGTCAGCTGGGCCTGTTGCAAGCCTTATTTCAGGAGTAGTCTGTTCGGGATTAAGAAGTTAAAACCTTCTTGAAGTGTTCATCTTGGTGCTTGCATTTTTATTTTATTTTTTTTTAATAATAGCTTTTATGTTGTAATAGTAAGCTTGCTGGCAGTGAGTCATGAACTCTGTCTTCTGTGAACCTCGTGACAAATTTTTGTTAGCCAGTCAGGCAGCTCGCTTGGCTCGTCCAGCCCAGTTCCCACATTTTATACTTGCGCTGGAAAGAAAAATTCCATTAAAATCGACGGTGTAAATCCTCCTTTCCTCCTGCGGCAGAAATCCCCTTAAAAGCAGCAGGAGTGCTGGGGGCCATGGGGCATCATGGAGCAGCTCCTGGCGTTGGGCTGTTTGGAGGATGTCAAAGCTGGATTCGGCCGGGAACGGCCGAGTCTGGGAGCGGATGCGGCCGGCAAGGCTTTAGACGTCGGCTGATGATGCTCAGTGAGGTCAAAAGTGCATTTCGGAGAGGGCGTACATGCAGATGGAGGAGCAGGTGGGCAGGGGAGAACAATGACAATATTTTTCACCGTTTCGTTTTTGAAGGATGAGATTGAAGCCCCTGGACGGTGAGAGGTGCAGGGGCTGGGGAAGCATCTGTGTTAGCGCTGCTGCATCCTGCGCTCCCGAGCACGCTGCCTTTCTTCCAGGGCTTGATCCGGTTTTTTTGCCTCGACTGAGATTGTGGAATTTGGCATTAACCTCATCAAGTTGCTGCCGTTTCTCCTATAACGGCCCCAACTTCT
Organism: Aviceda cuculoides; assembly: GCA_035590195.1. Classification (NCBI taxonomy): domain Eukaryota; kingdom Metazoa; phylum Chordata; class Aves; order Accipitriformes; family Accipitridae; genus Aviceda; species Aviceda cuculoides. Next base: position 19,612,989 of record JAVJGG010000037.1, on the reverse strand, counting down.
AATATCGCAGTTAGCGATGCTGAAACTATACCCAAACCGAAATTTTCTATGAGTGATATGAATTCTGCCCGGCAAATAGCATAACACAGTGACACCAATTGCATTAGTATTGATACTTTCAGCTTTCATAACTGCTCTGCTTCTCCAGTAGGGCTCCTTCAGACAGTATCATGCAAACTCTGTTGATCAGTGTACTGTAAATGATTTCTCCCCCTCGGGTGAATTTCATAAATAGGTATATTTCCGTGTCTAGTATACAAGACAGCCAGATTTTGCTTTGCTTATGTGGCCTAAGCCCTGGATACCTCTGTTGAAATCACGGGAGCTTCCTTGGTTGGACTGAGTTTAAAAAGGAAAAAATCAGTTTGGCTCAGAGAATAAAATCTTTGAATATTCATGTGTGTAACATATAATAACAATCTATCTGGTTGTTCGTACAGAACATCGTAGCCGCTATCTACCTTCGCAGACTTAGAGAGATTTTTCTCAGTAAGTTTTGCAGTAGTAATAATGTGTTAACAACTTTGGTAATTTATTTTAATCAGAGAGTTGTGTCAGGGGCCTCATCCTGTTCTGGTTGAATTAAATGGGCGCTGGGAGAAGGCGGCACTGAAATAGCTTGTAGTAAATTGTTTTAGTTTTAAATGATATGCGTCTGCATCGATGTTCAGATAATGCCTGTTAGGTTTGTAAAGCTCCTGAGCTGTACATTTAGAAAAGCGAAAACATATTTTTCAGTGATAAATTACTTGGTACTTAAAAGGCTTTGAAAGAGGAATGTCCAAAGCATGCAGCATAATTATTGTTTGTACAAGTATTTTAAAGTTATTCTCTGCCTAACCCATCTTGAGTTTTCTGAAGGCCAGTAGTGTAAGGAATGGTGGTCTTACTCAGGAAACGTTTCTCATCTGTCATTTCAGTTACAGGATTTAACTGAGAATGGGAGAAATCCATCTTTTAGCTGATGTCTTACCGTTTACGTTTGTTCTGATTTTTTTTTTTTTCTTCACTGCTATAAAAGCAGTATCTACAGTACTCGAAAAATACTGTTTCATAAAAGTTGAAAGGGAACATTACCTGTGAATTAAACTAAAATACCTTAAGCCTATCCAGCACATTCCTAGCATTAAACAGTCGGAGAAGACTAGATATTTCCTATTTATTTTTCAGATTGGCTGGAATATGGTCTTTCCGGAAAACGGTCCTCAGATGGTTGAAGGGGAAATCTGATTTTTCAGTGAGTGCTTTGTATTTGCTGAGGAATTCTGATTGTGCAGAAGCGTGTTGCATGGAAATGGAAATTTATTAACTAGGATTTCTAGGGATTATAACAGATGCCATTAGATAGAGGCACGCTCATAGAGAGGTAAACTAGTAAATCTGAACAAACTGAAAAATAGTAGCTATAGGCGTCTGGCTCTGTTATCAAACTTGCTGCATAAGCCAGAGTTTATGCACTGTGATAATGCTAATGACCAGCAGAGCCAATGATGCATGACTGGAGGAAATCAGTGGTATAATCGGAGAAAGTTATCAGGTTTTTGTCATTAAATATTAGTGATAAATAATACACTTCATTTTGAGTAGATAGGACGTATTTAATTCTGATGTGGAGAGTTTCAATTTAATAAGGAGCATTGCTGAGTAAAATGATAATCTTTTGTAATTTAAAGGGAAAAATAAAACTGCATTTGTTTCAGCATAATCTCTGTCGGCTGCCGTCCACTGCTGTTTGTCTTCACTGGTGTCTGATAGCGAGGAATATCTTTGCAGCTATTTGAGATGGCTGTTTATAGCAGAGTGTTTTATCTAAGTTATTAGTTTGTGCAACACGGAACTAATTACATGAGACCAGAATCAAAGGGGATCTGTTTAGTATAAACGAGGTATCTTCTTTCATGTTCTGCTTAAAAATGTGAATATTGCAGCAAATCTAAACTGTGTGCTCCAGGCAGCGGTTCCCCTAGAAGACAGTCCGCCTGTCCAGGCAGTAACAGAAGGAAAGGGACGAGGACAAAAGATACAGAGAAATTAGATCTTGTTTTGCAAGTTATCTTTTAAGTCAGTGGGAGAATAAGGAAGAGAAGTATAGCTTGAACTGAAGTAAGAGGGATATTAATAGTCTCTATAAAGGACAGTTTGCACCAGGAAAAAAAAAATCTGGCTGGCTTTTTTTAGCGGAACAGGCTAACACCCAGTGTAAATCTGTGTCATTAACTGAAGCAGTGCGTGATTTTTAGAGCATCGCTTTTCCTCCTGTGAGCCTTTGCCTGCGGAGGCTCGTGCCCTGGGCTAGAGGCTGATGTGGTACAGTGGCTACCTTAGGGAGACTTTGCTTGCCAGCTGCAGCACCTCTGCCTGTGTCAGCCCGCGGCCCCGTTGAAGCAGATACTGCCAGTTTTGCCCAACGAGTGGCTTTGTAACGTGGCCAGGATCTTCCCACCACCCCTCGGAGTCGTGCTGGAACGCTGAATCTCAGCTCAAGTTTCCAGAATTAGATGGCACAGTGAGTAAACACAGCGTACTTGCCAGTTCTCACATCCTCTTTTGCAGCGAGTATTGCAGCAAATCCTGCAAGTTTGACTCATCCCCTCACTGCTTTGAAGCAGATCTCGTCTGCCTTTTGAGAAAGAGCTGGAAGTCTGGCTGCACCTCCTGAGCGCACAGTCCTTCTGTCCATGAATGCAGTATGCTCGAGTTGGCCTCTGCATAAACTTGGGCAGCTCTGAGTAACTTTAGCTGGAGTTATGTGCCTGTTTGTGAGGGTAAAATTTGGCCTGCAGTCATCCTTTATTGAAAGCTTTATGGAAATACTTTGTTCTCACTGTGCACAAATATTTACATTCTGGTAGGAAGATTCCCCCCCCCATTTCTTTGGGGTTTTTTTTGTTTTTTTTTGTTTTTTTCCTGCTCTATGTCATAAGCACAAGGAGGAGGTGGAAGATAGTATGCATAATGCCCTGTCAGTTAAAAAATAATGTTCAGGTTTTCAACTGGTATTTCTCATGGGTCCAAAAGAAAAAAAAAAAGTCTTCCTGTACTGGAAGCACTGTCTGCTTGTCCGATTGCAGCGAGCCACCCAGGGTAGGATGGGGATCCTGCTTAATGCTCTGGGTAAAATGAAAGGGGAAGGACATACAGAGCAGAAAACTTTTCTGGGTAAATAAAAGTAGTGTCAGGTACAGCCCCCGTTTTAAGAACAGCATTTCTTAATGTTTCTGTTCATCGGCATTGAATCACCTCCGCATGTCAACCTCTGCCTGGTGGATGCTCTCAGCAGATTGAGGAGGAGGACACATTGCTCTGCAAGTGCATTACAGTGGTCCACACGTGTGCCGTGACTCAAGTGTGCTCGCAACTTCATGACATGCATCAAATGGGAATTGTTTCCTTGGAAAGCCTTTCTCTCCTTTGTTTTTTTCTCAGATGAAGGCTGATGCTGCTTTCACAGACTATTTGACAGTGTGCTTGGTGCTGTATAGAATGAGGGCTTGGTTCACATTGCAGATAAGTAGATGTAGGAGGCGGGTGCTGTGGGAACAGATCTGTCTCTTGTCCTTGGGTGCTCCCCATTGTGTCCCCCCGTGCTTCAGCTGACTCCATCTGACCAGGAGGTGAGACCATGCGGGAAGCTAGACCAGCAGAAAACTAACACAAGCAGGAGAACAGTGTTTTCTGTCAGTTGAGCATCCTCGTTGGACTCTTTGGAGGTCAGAGGAGGGACCGAGGGGGTCAGGGCCACCCCCTTGATAAACCTCTGGCCTTTTGGTTGGTTTCACTGCAATGGGAAACCTGGGCCGAAGGCTTTGTGTCTGGACCCGCTCTTCTTCCTCTGGGCAGAGGAGTCCTCCTTGCCCAGTTGCCCTGGGGCGTGCTCCCAGCAGTGCTGCTGATGGGCCCACCCTGCCGAAGCCTGCGCAAGTATAGGTTTTCATTTAATTGTTAATTTAATGGTGCTCCCTTAGGTACTAAAGGTGTTAACGTGTACATACTGAAAAGCCCGGCATCGTGTTTTCTTTGGGTTTTTTTCTTCCCTGTTAGCAGTAGATGATGAGTGGTCCAGAGGCTGGATAGTTTTGATAAGGGCACTGAGAGATATCCGGGTTACTAGCTGCTGTTGTTTCTCGTTCCTTTTATAATACTTATCTGCGCGATAAGCAAATACAGCTCCCCATAAAACTCGGATAAAACTGTGTCCAGCCTTGCTAGCTAACTTTCGAGTTAAAGAGCAGAAGTCGATAAGGAAATAGGCGGCCAGAGCTCAGTGACGTCGCGCGGGTTTACACCAGAAAGGGTCTGACCCGTAGCCGCCCTTCGCCCGCCGTCGTGCGAGGTGTAGGTGTCGGATGGGTCGCGGTGCGGAGGTGGCCGGGGAGCGTGGCTGCCGGCGCAGGGACAGCCATGCGGAGAGCCGCCGGCCGCGGCGGGGCCGCCCGCCAGCCCAGGTGTTGGCGTGGACGGTCGTTAGCGCGGCGCAGGCCTCGCTCGGGCTTATATTGGGGGTTTGATAAAGCTTTTAAATGCGGTTTATGCTTTTATTGCCTCCGAAATGGGCGCAGGTGCGTGTTAGCGGGAAGTGAAACTGGAGGAGCCCTGAGGGAGCCTCGCTCGAGCCGTGCCAAGCAGGTACGGCCTACGAGTGTTATCGCCTTCCCGATAACCTGGCGTGGCGTCGGCGTTCACAGGGATTGTGGAGGTGAAGTCACGCCGCGGTTTGGCAGGGGCCTAGTCCCTCTTCCAGGCGGTACGGGCAGGCTGTGTGCTGGGGGTCGGTCTCCCTCCCTGGGTGGGGGGGATCTTCTCGCCCCCGAGAGCTCGCCTTGCTTGGCCGTCCCCACGCGCCGGCGGGAAGGGATGGGCAGAGTGTTTTGGGAGGGCTTAGCATCGCCGAGCGGCCTCGCGGGGCATCCCCGACTCTCTCCCAGCCTTGCTGCGGAACCGGCGCCCGCTGGTGCGGCGGGGTGAGGTCGGCCCGTGCCCCCGTGGGTTTTCCTTCAGAGCTGATGGATAATTTTGGGAGAGGCTGGAAGCAGCAGGAATGTCGGCTGTGTGAGGAAAGGCCGGGTGCCCGCCGGAGGGGGCTGCGTCCGCCGTCGCTGGCGTGCGGCCCCGTGCGCCCGAGGAGGCTGGCTGCGGTGAGCCTGGGGAAGTGAGACCGAGACCGGCACCCATCTGCCCGCCCTGGGGCCTCCCTGGTGTGGCAGAAAGTCGTCTGCCTTCTTCAGCTGGCAGCCCCCTTAACTACCCTTTTTTTGCATTGTCTTGCTGAGGAATTTGAATGTGCTCTCTGTGAAGCGAAGCATCAGAGCATTAACCCTCACTTTTAATTATTACCTTTATTTTTTGGAAGGGAGTAGCAGTCAGAATACAATACTTTGTAGGAATAAAGTACTTGCTATCCACTTTTTCTTCCTCCTTGGTTTGCACCCGATTTGAGTTGCCGGGTCTCCCCAGGGGTGCCTGATGTGCAGGTGAGCAGAGCTGCGGTCCTGAACCGAACCGCTCCCGTCCTCACCCCGTCTCGTCACCGGGTGCCGAGGCTTCATATTCTGCCTGTGCAATTACACACCCTCCTAACTATTGCTTATCTCGTGTTAGGGTTATTCACTCTTTGTTCCTGTGTGTCAACGCCGCATCTGATTGGAGCCTTAATTGCTCTCCACGCTCCTGTATTTTTCCCTCTCCTCCTAGAGCAGTTGGAGGGTTTGTTGAAGGGAGAGCCCGAGGCAGCGCAGCTCTGCCAGGGTACGGGCTCTCCCGCTTACCAGGCTGCACGCACAGCGAGTGCCTGGAAAAATGCCCCTCCCAAGTCATTACAAATTAAGTGTCGCAGACAGAAGCAGAGATGAAGCTCTGTGAGGAGATCTATGACTTGATCCGAGAATTATGTGATGTGCAAAGATGGAGAGAAAAGCAAACTTCTCATCCAAGACGTGGAGGCTGTTGGTGCTCCAGCGCAGCCATCCGAAGGCTGCCGAGATCTCCGCCGTCCCACCCGTGCCCCAACCAGTGCCTGTCGCTGTAGTGCCACAGCCAGGGGACCCCGTGCAAGCTCTCATTGTCGTTGGTGAAGTTCCCAGTGGTCGTTAGCAGCTGAAGCTGGCTGTACAAGCAGTGAATTTCCCAGTCACTAGCTAGCAAGAAAATAGCCTGGATCTGCATTTATTCCCCACACCTGGATATGCCATGTTTGTTACCGTCAAGGTAAGTGAGGTAAACCCAGAACAGTCTATGAGTGAACTCAGTTTTACTCCATTTTTCAAAGCAAGCCAGCAGCAGGACCTCTGAGGGTGTAGCTGTGATGTGTAGCCCCCACAGGACTCGTGGGTTAGAGGGGTTTTGGTAGGTGGCTTGGAGCTCTGCTGGGCGGCGGTGGCAGGGGGTCTCTGCCCACCCACCCCGTGTACTGTGCCGGTGTGCTTGCATTGCGACGAGAGTTATTTTGTGGTACCCCATCAATAAATGAAGCGCGCTCCGGAGACCCTGAGCACGCTGCCCCATGCCCCACTGTCCTTGTTGGGGACTGTGCGTGCACTGGATGCCACTGAATATATCTGTTACGTGAGTGGGAATGTGCAGGAGGAGACTGGGACTTCTGAATGGCAGAAATTAGTCTGAGGAGGAGAAGTTAATAGGAGAAGGCAAATGCAGAAATCTTGCGTTCGCACAGCTCGTTATCCAAACCTGCCGTCATGGCAAAGAAATGAGAGGAACCTGCATCGGCAGCTGGGATGTCCGACGCCAAGAGCATAGGGTACGTCTTCCAGTCTGTGCTGAAAAAAAAAAAAAAGAGAATTAGGCAGTAGTTTATTACCTCTTGGTTTTAAATAAGTGTAGTATTGAGTGCAAATTAAAAACAACCTTGAAACTGCACAGATTCATAAAACTGTACAGTGGGATTTTAAAAATTACCTCCATTGGAATCCTGGAAGCATCTGTTACATAATTAATGCACTTAAAAATATATTCTATTTATGATTAATCCAGGACTGTAGTGTGTGCTAGTTAAATGTCTGGATCCCAGGGTGCAATGCGAGGAAAGAAATGCAGTTGTAATCTATTTGACGGTTATAGGAAAGGACATTTGCTACAAATAAATACATTTTCCTTAGTCGTTTTATTTGTCAGGGCCAAGCAAGTCTGTTGTGCTGAGTTTGTTGACTGGTAAATGTTTTGAGATTTATGCTGATAATTTTGTAGACCTACTGGAAAAAATAACTCAAGAATAATTAGGGAGATTGACCATACAGTAATGTACCACATGTGTGACAGTGTTACTGGGTTGATGATCTTGGCTATGGTATATGCAATTAAAAGTGCTAAGGCTCGCTACCGTGAAGCTTTTCAAACACTCTCCGAGATACACAAATGCTTTAGGGGATGCATGTTTCCCAAAGGATAACTTGCCAAGGTTACTGGCTGCCTTGGGTCTCCTCTCCAGAGACTGAGGAGGCTGAGACCTCCTGGGTGAGAGTGGTGGAGCAGGCACAGCAAGCACAAGTGTGACTTGAGAAACCTCAGTCTGCACAGGTTTTTTTATCAGGAAGGTTTCGGGGGCTCTGTAGCCTTATTTTTTTGGAGACTTTTGAGTTGGCATCCAGCCACCGGGCCCTGGAACAGTTTCTGGCATCGCATTTCCTCTGACAGATTTTTTTTTTTTCTCTCTGCTCTCTGTTTCTGTTCCCTTTTTTCCCTCCCCCTTCATCTGACCACTTGTCTTGTCAGGTTGGTGCAGGATCATGCTGTGTAAAACCCTTTTCTTCTTCCATCTTATTTTCATTACTGTTTTGTAAAAGCCTGCAAGCTGTTACGATTGCCCATCGCCCTGTTGTGTTCCAGGGTGGTGGTCCCGTGTTGTGGTGGGCGGTGGGTCCTGCTTTTCCCTGCCCGCCTCGAGCTGGCTGAGCATCCCGGCTGCAGCGGCGAGAGCTGCACGGTGCTGTGGAAGCCTGCAAAAAGGTCCCTTTCCAAATGATTATTTTTTAAATTGTCCTGTCTGTTGGCTCAGGAAGCTTTTTGAGATTGAGCGCTGCAGGTCCCGTTGCACCTGGTCTATCCTATGTCGCTGCTGGATTATTAAAGGAGTTACCTATATTGAAACCATACGTGCTCTTCAATGTACCAGTGTGCCGAGACATGGCACGGAGTGGAGGTTGGCACCTCTGCCAGTTGGACTCTGCCCTAGCGCCCTAGACCTGCAGCGGAGACAAGATAGGGATGGGGAGGAGAAAACAGTTGTCTCCCATTTGCCTTTGATGTCTCCGTGCCCGGCCGCGTGGTCTTTCGGTGCCGTACCCGGCACGGGTGCTGGAAGCGTCGTTGCAGAGACGTGCGAGGCGTACGGCAGCCTGACTCTGCTCTGGCGTCCTCTCCCTGAGGCTGTCTGCGTTGCCAATACTGGAAGCGAGTTGCTAATGAACTCAGGTTTCCGCTTACTATCGGTTGCCTTAAATTGTTTCTGCACTTGAGAGTCCCTGACGTCCCTTCAGAATGTAATGAGGGAGGAGCGAGCCTCGGTTTGTGAAAGACGGAGACGCTATAGCCTGCGTCGAGAAAACTCCTACCCGTGGACTGTGCTCTTGGCTCTGCCTCGCCATTAATCTCGATGGAAGCATTACTTCTGACTTTTCCCACTGTATAATGCGAACCCTTGTTATCTTTGTAGTATAAAAGCGTACTCAGCATGGGCTTTTCCTTTAGTCCTGAAGAGAGATGGATGTTGAGATACGTGTGCGCCAGACTATTTCTAGCAAATTGGGACAAAAAAAAAAGAATTGATTACTATTGGTAACTTAATTTTCTATAAACTAAAGAGCCCCAAAGAGAAACCCACTTCAAAAGCTCTTTGTTTCTTCCTTTTTTTTTTTTTAACAAAGGATATGTTCTAGCTGTATTTCAGTGGTCTAAGGTTTCAGCCGCTTTCTTTGATACCGATTTGTGTGAAGGCAGTTGTGTCTGACAGAAGGAAATGATAAAATCTATGAATTAAGGCAAAGGATGAGAAGGGCAGTGGGTAGCTTGAAATGGAGATGTGTTTGGATCTAATGAGTGTTCCTGTGAGCGGACCCTGGTTCCTCTGCTCGTTACAGGCCAGGTCAGCGATATTTGGCAAGTTTAATGGATTGGGGTGGGTGGCTGATAAAAACAAAGAATGAGATTTTAGGGAAAAGCAGAATCTGGTGACTACAGTAGTGCAAGTTTATTTTTAGAACTTGATTGCATTTGAGTCGCTAGCATTAGAAAAACTTCTTAGCTCACATTATACTGCGAATTTCTTTATTTTTAAAGTGGAAATTTTGCAAGCTGACGTTTTGCAGCATGCGTAGTACGATTTGGCTGACAGCATTGTCTGGCAAAAGAAATAACCAAATTATTATTCAGTCATGGGTTTTTAACAGCCGCAAAGCAAGTGGATGTTAACTAAATGATGCAATTTATTCCCTTCCTGCTTATTGCCAGCTTGCCTATTACAGAGAGACTGCCAGCTTTAAATAAGTGGTACCCAGATGGTAGTCGCATGACGCCCACTTGGTTACAGAGCCTAAGCAGGGAATAACTCGGCAGCCACTACAAGCTGTGGGTCAATTGAGGGGGAATGCCTGTTGCTTCACAGTTTTGCATATGTAAATCTGTTAATGTTATGTCAGTATTGTGCGGTCTAAACACAAGCATTGCCTTTCTCTGGGGCCCAGATGAACTTGGATCGCCGCCCAGTTAATGAGGAGCCGAGTGCGGAGCGGCAGTCGGAGGCTGCCGCCGCCGTTCGCTTCCTCGGCGTGAACTCGCCGCATCCCGGATGCTCTTCTCCGGCAGCGCTGCCCGGGGCCGGCGAGGCCGCCCGGAGCGGCGGGGCGAACACCCCCTCTATTTTTAGCCCCGGCACGGAAGAGAGTTGGCTTGGCCCGGCTGACGTTTTCTTTCTGTCTGCCACACTTCTGCGCACGCCTTCATCGACTGCAGATGTGGCGCGCAGCCGCCTCCGAGAAGTCATGAACTGTGTCGTCTGCGCCCTTTAACAGCCAACATCTGCTGCGGCTGCCTGGTGGAAGCGGCATGGAAACAATTTTGGGGAGAGCGCTGAAGTTTGGCCCTACAGACGATTACGTTATATTAATTGCATCGAGATAGTTACCGTACGAGGCGGGTTTGCCGCCGCGGGGG